>JAJKLJ010000011.1:600000-1190927 GCA_022432395.1 Pestalotiopsis sp. NC0098 | reverse complement strand
TACCTTCCATTCGAAGAATATGGGGGTTGAAGTAATCAAACCCCTCTAGTCCATGTTGGGGTGATTGTAGAAAAATGCCCGACTTTGACAAGATTTTACCGAGCCATTGGGCGTCCGCCTTCGTGCCATAGATATTGATCTCTGCCGGAAGGTGCTCTGAGGGGTGGCCATTACAGGGATTCATGGTCTTGGCCAGATCTTCGCTGGGTATAAACACTCGAAAGCGGACACTGTTTCGGGAAACGAGGTCGTGCAACTTTCTGCAGAGCCCCTTGTTCAAGCGACCAAATTTGACCCCCCAATGGTCCAAAGTAAGAAAGTCGCCTTCTGGCACAACCGCGAAAGACTGCACATTACCGCCTGGCCAAGCACCAAACTGCTTGAGACTATCAATCTTATGTGGAAGCACCTTCACGTCGATGATCTAGGGTGATTATGTCAGCAAAGGAACGACGATGCCAAGGGACAAGCATAGTACACTGCCAAAACATATTTCTTCATTTTCCAAGGTGAAAGCAGCGTGCTGGTCGCTGGATGAGGCGGTAGCCTGTGAGTAATATGTATAGTTGTAATCATCACCGTCACATGGGTATGTCCTTTTGAGTGAAGTCTGATTTGACAGCATGTCTGCGTTCTCAAAGCAAAAGTTCATCCTGATAGGAGCGGGCACGACTCATTGCAGCTTAAAGCTGGCAAAGGAATGTCGGAAGGGGCTTGAACTGATCGAGTCGTGAACGTGTAGATATAACGAACGAAGGAGTTGTCGGACATGCTCTATGCGTGGTGAGTACATCCAGAACATGATTTAGCCGTCTTCACTACGCTGATCAGCCATATTCATTTGCACTGCGTTGCGGCCACACCTGAGGTCAAGCGGTCAAGCAAAGGAGAGGGGAAAGAAGGGGAGGGGAGCAAAGTCGCCGATAGCGAGTTCCCAGAGCCTCATTTCACTCCTATGCGAAGTGTAAGGCAGCTTTATCATCTCCCACATAGATACCATACATTGAGTGTAGCTGACGATTGAGCCTTGCTGCAACCCCACCTAAACTGCCTAAGGGGGCAGTGTAATGCCACCCCTCTCGAGAACGCCAGTGGCACACAGGACTTGATGGTCGACCCAGAAGAGGATAGAGAGAAGCATGTCCGTTTGTAGCATTAAAACTGTCGATTGCTTTCATCCTTGTGTGTGGGTGGGTGTTGTACGGAGAAGGGGAGCAACGTGGCTCCATTGAAGTCGACAGCGCCTGACATTTCAATACTGACCCCTCCTTCTTCTCCCACTGGCGACTTCTTCAACCGAATATGCAGGTCCCAAATATACGCGCAAGATGAGTACAATCCGTGTCTGTGGACCGGACATTTGCGTATGGCAGAGCAAATGTTATGTAGAAACAGAACAATTCATGCGCATTGAGCACTATCGAACATTGCTTCGGGAAATTCAGCATTGATGCTCAAAGCTGGATTGGACTGCTGGTCATCTCTGAAATGCGCTCGGCATGCATACCTACCTAGCAAGATGCAGGCTGGGATGGCTTTTACCACGTATGCGTCACTAAGCCACCTTACCGTATTGATCCTCGTAAGAAGCTTACCCGCATCAGTACGAAGTATCATGTAACATATTCACCTGGGTGGTCAAAGTGAGTTAGGTAGGCATGCCTCAGCCCTCTCAGCCATATGCGCGTACTTTTATTCACGTTTCAACGTCTTGCGCATCAATTCGATCACAGTTTGAGAGCAAAGGAGAATGCAACTTCGGAGCTTTGCCAATGAACAGCAATCAACAGTCACCATTTGAGGCGGCGATCCGGAGGTTTACCGACGGGTTACGCTTGCGGAGGAGAGTTGCGGAAGACTTTCGAACAACGACGCTGGACCACTTGAAAGCGATAATCGTGAATTTGCAAGATAGGCAGCATCCGCAACGACGACTACAGAACCTGAACCGACTACTGCCGTTCTTGGAAGCCGTTGAGCAATACGGAAAAGTGGTGTCGACTTTTTACGGCGACACCAACATTGTAGCATTTGTCTGGGTGAGTGATCCGTCATCCAATGTTGCAGGTCTCAGCTCATCGTGTTTAGGGCCCTCTCAAGTCTCTTCTCCAGGTAGGCCGTCCTCGAACCTTGCCCAGTCTCGGCGACTAAAATATGACGACCAGACAACAAGCATAGTTGATAAAGCTTTCGGCGAGATCTTGAGTGCGTATGAGAGCATTGGAGAGGCACTCCCACTGTTTGAGCAATACCAAGATTCATTTAGCGACCCGAGGCAAAGGATTCACCTGGTGACCATCTACGAGAATATTCTCACATTCCAGCGCATCGTTTTTGGTTTTTTCGATCAGCCTGGTAAGGCTAGAAATTAATTGCTCCAAGCTGTCCCACTAATTTCATTTCTATTTTTTTAGAGTGGCAAGAGTTGTTCGAGCAATCATGGCAAATCCACAAGCCACGATCCGACCGAATAGTTCATGAGCTAGCAAAGATTCGGAGTTTGATTGAGAGTCAAGCCACTCCCGACCATGTTGAGCAATCCCTGGAAACCAGTCACCAGCCACGAGAGATCGAGGATGAACAATTGGATCAGCAATATTGGCAGCGAAGTCGAGATGTGCTCCTCTGGCTGAAACCACCCAAAGTGCGTGAAGACCATGACAGATTTGTCATGGAACGAGCACATTATTCTAATACAGGCCACTGGCTCCTCGATCACACGTTATTCAAAAAGTGGTTTGACCCACAATTCCCTACGATCCCCCCGCTTCTATGGCTTAACGGCATGCCCGGAGCAGGTAATGACTGAACTAAACAGTCAGCTGTCTTTCGCGACATCATCTAACGCTCGAACAGGTAAAACGATGCTCGCTTCTCTGGTGGTACAAAAAGCACGAGAGCTGAGACCAGCACCGACAGTGCTGTATTTTTACTGCAAGCACGATGATCCGGAACGAGATAATTTCGTCGCACTTGGGCGAAGTCTACTTTCGCAGTTTTTAGACCATGATGACGAACTGTTGCCCACTTTCTACCAGAAGGCCTGTCGCAGCGGTGAGACCGTACTCGAATCATCAAGTTTGGTACAGGAACTGTTGACTCTCGCGTTCGGTAACTGTAGAAGTGCATACATCATCATCGATGGTCTGGACGAATGCCCTCGCGATCAGCGCAAAGTTATCACGCAATGGTTTCGCAACATGATTGAAAACCTACCGATCAATGAGCCAGAAAGGTTGCGCTGCCTCTTCGTGAGTCAAGATGATGGCATTGCTCGGAAAGACTTTGCCGGACTGGTCACCATCAAAATCAGAACCGAGGACAGTCAACAGGACGTCGAGAAATATTGCCGAGTAGAGGCTGACAAACTGCTTGCAAACCATCCATTACTCACCAAGGACAAAGTCGATGGAATTGCTAGGAGTGTGGCAGATTCCGTAAAAGGCATGTTCCCCTCTCCTCAGGTTTATGCGACTACTCAACCCGTCGGCTCATCTAACTAAACATGAAGGACTTTTCTTGCTTGCTAAATTGATATGGGCCAATTTGTCCGGTCATTCATCGATAGAAAGATTGGATCAAGAACTTGAACCCAATGTCTTTCCGAAGGGGATCAATGATGCGTGAGTTTGAGTGTTTCTTCTCTGGTGAAATTTTGACTCACCAAGAAGAAGATACCGTCGCATTATGGTTCGAATATCTGAAGAAGCCCCCCCAGCAGCGAACGATGATACCATGAGGCTCTTAAGTTGGCTTGTTTGTGTCAAGAGGCCACTCAAATGGCATGAGATACAAACGATGAAATCCATCAACCCTGAAAAGCGACGGATCTCATTTGAGCGGCAGAGGTTCATAAAATCTCCTAAGGATTTACTGGCCTCTTTGGTAGAAACACGAGCAGACGGGAGTCTTGAGTTTGTTCATTTGACAGCCAAATTGTGAGTTATCAAGTTTCTAGTCCAGCGCAAAGAGGGCCGTTCAGGACTGAATAGCTAACAAATGGGTAGCTTTCTTCTGGAAGAAGGTTACGTAGAGCCCTGGAAGGGAGAACTTGCCCTCGCGAACCTGTGCATCGACTATTTGAATCTCCCGGCCTTTGTATATCCACCCACTTCGGAGGGAATTTTGAACGGTGATTATGGTTTCCTGGACTATGCAGTCCTGTTCTGGCTTCGACACTTGGAAGTTGGAGCCACTCTCGAAACTGAAAAAGAGGAGGAGGAGAGAGACAAAGAAGCACTCATGGGGGATCTCGCGGAGTCGCTAGGAGTATTCGTTGAGCAACACTGGAACTCTCCCACCGCCGATCTCACGCTAGCAAAGCGGCATAGCGACAGGATCCGCTTTTTCAGAGAGCTGCCATTCTATGACCGACTTGTGCAAGCAGTGGCTTCGACAAAACGACAGCTGAAGCACTTTGGCAAAGTGAGAGAAGAAGAGATTGCTCTAGATCTTGTAGCCACGATTCGCAAAATTCGGAAAGCCATAGAGAAACTTGCATCCCCTGAACAGGGGTCCAGTACACAGCAGGCTATCAAGGACAGATATGGAAGCAATCTCTTCAAATGCCCTCGATTCAGTTGCCAGTTCTTCGCCATCGGATTCATCTCCGCTAACGAACGAGATACGCATATCAGCAAGCATGAACGACCATTTCGATGCTCCCACGAAAACTGTGTGGGCTATACTTTTGGCTTTTCTTCAACAGCGGAGCGCGAGAAGCATATGAAGGAGAACCACCTCGAACGTATCGCTGAAGATGAAGAGTTCCCGACTGAAGAAGACGTCGAGAGAAGCATCGTGAATAACCATGATGCGGCAGGTGCAATGCAAGCTCCGGTTCCCCAGAGTCAGAACGACAGCATAGAAGATATCATGACAGCGCTGATGGAACCAGGAGAGTTGGAGTCACGGTCGGGACCCGAGTCGGAGCCTGAACCTCAATATAGGCCCCAAGAAAAACGTGCCCGACAGACGGAATTCAAATGCGAACATTGTGGTATGGTTTACAAGAAGCGGTATAACTTACAATCGCATCTTCTCACCCACGAAAGTACTCGATCTCACGTCTGTTCGGTTTGCCGCAAGGACTTTGCGCGCGTTGGTGACCTGAGACGTCATATGGGCACACACACGGGGCAGAAGAGACATATTTGTGGCGGTACTTTGAGCAATGGATTAACCTGGGGCTGTGGTAAATCTTTTGCTCGTGCAGATACCTTGAGTAAACACCATGAGTCTAGGGTTGGACGTGCGTGTATTGCGCCTCTGCAACAGGAACGGTACATGGGTAATGATAATGCAGAGGTTTAAGCAAGGAAGTTTCTCGTAATCTGGAAGAGGACAAACTGTTTCTGGTCTCATTGCCCAAGGAATAACCTACCATGTAATTCCTTTTCGGTGATATCACTATATGCAGGAAAGTTGTCCTTGGCGCGGCATCGCTGCCCCAAAACTCACGACTCAGTGTGTGGCAAAGGGTTATTTCGGTTGTCTTATGCCCAAGAATTGCGAGCAGGCTGACAGGTAAAACGTCTTATATCTCATTGGTCTGAGAGGACATGGTCCAACTCGCCTCCCCATTCACTGCTTAGCACTCTCCACTTCTTGCACAACCAAGTTGCATGCTTCATTTTATCTCAAGAATTGCGTACAGGCGAAAAATCCCCTTTCTTATTGACGCAGGAGGATGTGGAGCAACTCGAGCCAACCCCAAAAATAACGATACCTCCCTATCTATTCGGCAGACGGTATGAGTAGGATGTTACTATCAGCGTCTCCGCAGAAATTGGTTCACTTTCTGCACACTATTGAATCATCATGAGTTATACAGCCTAGAGTAAGGACCGCTCAGATGAGCTGTGTAGCAGCAGTGCCTAATAATCTGCGCAAAGACATGTTGGAGTACGTTTATGCGCAGAAATAACCTACAAAATCCTTAGCGTGGTGTTGCGGTTCCACGGAATTCACGAAGTGTGGTAGACGACTCGTCAGTTGAGGCGAGAATAATCCAAGAGTTGCGAAAAGATGCGCTGCCTTATTTTATTGGCCGCAATCGTGGAGCACATTCGCCCCACGACTATGCCAACGCACTCGGCTTGCCGCTTGCTGACAGCCCCTGAAATAGCGGCTTAGGTAGATGTTGGTCTGCTTTGATCACTTGTGAGAGTTGAGTTGGGAACCAAAATTTGTGAAGATTTGAGCTCTTTTTGCTCTCGTTCGCTGGCCAAATGATGGGGCAAAATGGTTGGCGGGCTGGCCACGCTTATTAATAAGATATTACCCTTCCAGAGTAGGACTCTGCATAAAACACCATACTTCTTTCACCCATCTACTTCGACCCCTACACTCACCGCATCACAATTTAATCGAGTCATATGGTCAATAAATATGAAGAGAGTCTCAACCATATAACACTACTTGTTTGGCACATGCCGTCTTCAAATTGCGAAAGAGGGCTGTTTTGGCTGTTTCCTTCTGGGGTTTTTATTTGTTTTCAGTACCAACGTTGTTTTTTGAGCGACAAGTGAGCTGCAAGCCTCAAGGTCATAACTCCAATCCGGCTTATGACATGGTGTCAAACATCTCTCGCCAACTCTAGGCTGTCAGTGTTGAGCCCCGACAAACGTGCAGGGTTATGGACAGTCCCATCGGCTGAAGGTCTCAAGGCGTGACTCGCATGATTATGCTAGGGGCTTTGTCTCGTTTCGAGAGCCTACGGATACAAGTCAATTTATGGCATGAATTAAATTTCCTAGACCGTACTTCAGCTCCCGGTCGTGTCAAGCGTTTGTTCATAAGATCACCTAATCTATGCGATAGTTCGTAACGCTCAAGAAAGGCAAAATTGCAGGGTGACTAACGAATTTTGATGCGACTGGCTTACGAGAGACATAAGTGCCACCAGAAAAAAGGGACCATAGCCGACTAAATCGATGGTTGTTGCTAAACGGTTGGGACATGCCTAACAAGCAGCTTTATAGCGACCAGCTGGACACAAGCGCTCAGGTCTTATTATTCAACCCAAGGACGACAGGTTGTATGATTAGAAAGCAGATTGTTTTTCAATGATATCCCTATCAGACCAAATATGAACACACATCTTTTCAATGCTATTCTTCTCTCGCTCCCATAAACCCTTGTCGACTGTTTCTGATTCGTGGTTGTACACTAAGTGTCCCTGCAAACGATGAAATGAGCTGCTGAGCTAGTCGACGACTCTAATCCGTACAGAATAGAACATCCAAGCTACTACACTAATGACTGGCCTTCACAGACGCCGAATTCGCTCTTCAGCACTTCTGCGGAAGCGAAAGATGCTTCAGATGTGTATCCAAGCCACCTTTTATCATGCTTGTTGAGGTTATCTGATGGCTCTTCTCCTTTGAGAACCTTGAGCCAGGCCTCTCTTCGAGGATGTGGCACCAAGATATTGTCCATCCAGCGCGTGGCTGTACTTCCCCCAAGCAGCTGTATAGCGCCCATCATTGCATACCGGCCGCCAAACTCGAAGCTCTTGACTTCAGCGTCGACGCCCTCTCGCTCCATCCATTCGCAAGCGAGGCATCTACCAGATGACGACCAGCGAAGAGCCCAGTGAATGGCAAGAAGCACCAACATCCAGACACCATCCCAGCCTTTTTGCGCAGTCACGAACGTCATGGCCGCAATCTGAAGCAAATTGGCGAGCCAAAACCACCTGGCTGCGAGGCGCGTTGACTTGCTCCCGGGGACCACAAACATGGGTTTGTTGAGCAAGGTGTCTGCTACGGCCCGGTCTCCAATATACAGATGCCACTCGGTCGCATTCTCATGTGAAGCAACAAGCATGCAGGCATCGTGCGTCTCGTTGTTTCTGAGATATGTGGATGGGCGGAATATCGTGATACGCATTGCCACGAGCTCAGACACCGATGTACAAGCAATTAGTGCCGCTGTTCCAAAGCTCCCAAGCAAGCAGAACAAGACCGCAAGGCAGACTTGCATCAGACAGCATATTATTTGACCCGGAAGCGACAGTCGCAGCTTGGTGATTTGTTGCCTCAAAGAAATCCGGCTTGCCTTTCGGTACAATTGATAGACATGGAGAACCTGATATCGGCGAATGCCCTCTCCGTCCGTCTTCTTCTCTTTCGAGGTGGCATATCGGACTCCGCCGCCGAAAGAGCTGTGTACGGGTCTGAGTTTGAAGCCATTCTGCGGTGGGTATTTCTCGTCGTCATCGTCATTTAGGAGTTGAGGAGGTAGGGTTTCCGGCATTCTTTGAGCAGGCTTCCCATCCCGACTCAAAAGATATCTCGAAATAGCAGATAAGGCGGCCCCGTTCGCGCAAGGGAAGACGCTGCCCCATTTGACATCCCAGACCGTACGGCTCGATCCGCCGCGGGTGCTTGCATGGTCGAGGTACTTGGTGCCCCTGTCCAAGAGTCTGGCCAGACCAGAGAGAGTGCCAAGTCTGGGGAAGATCCCTACAGATAACCGGCCCGTGAGTGCGACCTCTCCAGTTGTGATGTAATCATCTCGTTGGCCTGCGAGGTGGCATACTAGTGGTAGGATCGCCGCCCATTCCGAAACAATATTGGGTAGTGGTGGGCAAGGTAGTACTGGCTCGATGCCCAGAGACCCGAGCCTGGCTTCCGAGGGGAAGGCAAATATCGACATAGTCACGGTTAATCCAGTTTAAAATAAATGGTATTTGATTCGGTGCCTTCTTTTCTTGTCGAACAAAGAAACTCATTATCCGGTGAACTCAGTCCTTATCATAGCTACCCGTGCCACATATCTGATGCCTCAAATGAACCTCACCGAAACGTGATCTCTCAAGTCTGCACTTTCATGCATATATTAGCTGCATGAATCAAATGTTTGCCTTACATTTGAATGCTGTCCCCTCGGAAGTGCGCGACCTTCACAGCCAAGTATGGTGCTTTCGGGCAAGGTTGACACTCCGCTGCGGTGCACTCGTTGGCATTCGGGCGCCCTGCCACAGGACAACTCCGCCGGCCGGAAAGCTGGGCCACTCAGATGGGAGAATAGGCTTGCCTTCCAGATTCTTGAGATTCTTGACGAGGAGGAATTCGTTACGGCTGAGCCGTTGTTTGCGGGGCTGTGCTGCAGAATCAGGCGTCGATTTCGGTGAGCCTGGTTCGCCCTGCTGGTTCGCAATATTTCAAATCGCGAGCCTTTTGCCCCATGGATAAAAATAAAACTATTAACCCCACACCCAACGGGCCAATGGGAGTACAGAAAATTGATACCTTCCAGAAATTTCAGAATTATAAGTTCGGTGAGTGTCAAACTCCAATATTTTGTGAGTGCGAGGCTCTGCTAAGCCGTAATCAAGTTACGTACCTATAGCAGTGCCGGATGACTGCCAATCCTGACTGCTATCTCTGGCAGTGGCACCACCACTGCCACAGCCACGCTGTGGCTGTCACCTTATATGGTTACCTATCACATATGTTAGGTGTGGATCATCAACGAATACCTGAACACCACACCATACAGCACCTTTTGTGACCAGTAAAGCATGTTTAGTTCGTTGCCACTTTGCTCTTACTGATGGCACCACTCACAGACCCTTCGGTACTGTGAGAAAAGTGAACGCAAACATATCCCCATTCAACTACCTAACCACGCAAACTTGACACGATCGAGTCCGTATTAGTGGTAGTAAAAGCGTTTGCAGAAAATTCCGAGCTGATAATCATACATATTTTCTTTTTATGTAATTCTGTGTGTGTCTTGAATAAGTACCATGTGAGGATTCTAACAGCAGCCTTCAGGCTGCCAACCGATCTCTTCCGTCGGCCACTGGATCCACAACCTGTATTGCCCATCCAAGGGCAGCCAGATATTTTTAATAAGATACTCGGGCCATCCTTGCATCCACCAGCAACCATTCAGCGATTGGAGCAAGACACAATAATGAGCGAGTATGACCATGGCTACTTCCTGGCGCTGGCCCAACATCTCCATGTACTCACTCGAAGCAAGATACGGCCACGTAAAGACGGTGGTTGTCTCTCTCACGTCCGAAACCGCGCTGGAGTCGCTCGGGTCGAGCGCGCGCAGGTCCATTGTTGGCGACCGATTTTGGTGCTCCCAGAAGCAGGTCTCTAGGATGTCAATAGTCTCCGAGTATACGGCCACTGCTCGGGTATCCGAGACGGTCCGGACTATGAGCTGACGCAGCGTCGCCAGATGCTTATGCTCGGAGGAAGAAAGCCAAGCTGCTGAGGTCGGGGCGGGATGTGCTCTGTCGACTCTGCTGCGACCAAACATGACGGCAGTGCCGAAGGGCCCCGACAGGAGCTCTTCGGCGGCAGCTTCCGAGATGTGGCGCAGGCCGCGGAGCACTACGAGCCAGTCAAGGATACCACTGCCGTCGAACAGCAGCATATGACCCGAAGCTCTCGGCAATGCCACGGTATAGAAAAAGGTAATGATGGAAAAGATAAAAAGAGCGGAACAATTCGCCGCAGTTACATTACGTAACAGTTCTGTTGCCGTCCGCAGAGCCACCTGGTGTTCGCACCGAGCGACAGAAAGATAGAGTTCCGCTTTTGACGGGTGAAGGCGGGACATGTGCAACGCCGACAGCGCCAGGATGGAGCGCATCACGAAACCGGTCGAGAATCCAAGCTGCGGCACGCTGATCCGCCACATTGTGCGCAGTGGCACGTAGGCGGACAGGGTATAACAAGTCGAAGTGGTATAGTTATGCAACAGTTGCAGGTGCATGGGGTTCAGACTCATGGGCGCTGGAGACAACTGCTGCTCGAACGGCGTCGGAGCGGCACTTGGGCTGCCATCTACTGCTTCTGGACCAGCCGCAGTCGGGGATGGCAATGGGATCCCTTCGTAATCGCACTCCGACGAGTGCTTGATACAATTGCGACAGGAAGGTCTCTGCTCATCGCACTAAGAGGGTCACCTCGTTAAGACAGTGGGCAAAGAGACTAGTGGAGAGAAACGGGATAGGGGGCGTCTACCTTGATCTTGCGTCGCTTGCACACTCTACACCCTGTGCGGACCTTCTTGATCTTTGGACGTCGTGCTGCTGGTCCAGCCTGTGATGTAGGCGTGCCAATGAGCTCGGATTCCATGGTCCAACAGGCCCAACCCGAGCTGACTTTGATACCGAAAGAGGGTCGATGAATGCTTGCCGAGCACAAATACCGGGTAAGACCGAGAGAAAATCCGATGCGCTGCGATGTATTGCGAGACCATAAAGGATTACTGGGGGCGATGAGCTTGGGCGTGAAAGAGAAGTGGAAAGGTCTTGACCTCGCAACAGTTCGGAACCTGGCTCGGATCTTTCCCGAGCGCCATCTCGTTCCGAGCTTGTCCGAGCTCGCACTCCAGTATAGCTCGGAAAATCCTAGATAATGGCTAATTAGTTGAGGTTAGTGCGAAGTATACTCCGCACTACGTGGTCGAAACGCTGCAGGGTCCAACTTTGCATAGCTCTGCTGTTACTCGCATTCGCCCCTCGTTCCAAATATGCTTTCATCTCCAGTGGACGATGAATCTTGAAACGAGCTTATACATGGCATATATTCTGATACTTGGACTTTCATAAGATCATGCTTGAATCAAGGACCTTTTTCATTTACAGGGTAGCAGCTGCGTATCTCTATCATTACAAATCGTCAAGCGCTATTTCTTCGTGTCGCCTGCGGATCTCAAGCCTGGTCTTGGGGTCTGCTATCAGATTGAACCCGTGTACCAAAACCTTGGGCTCCTCGCCTTTGATCAGTTTCCAGTCGTACTTCAAGAGAATGTGGCACAGCATGATTTTGATCTCGTTAGAAGCAAAGAAGCGGCCCGGGCACGCGTGCTCCCCGTGTCCAAAACCGAGATGATCCTGACCGGTCGAGACAAATTGTGAAGTGTTCTCCTTGTTCTTCTCCTGTCGAAGCTTGTAGAAGCGATAGCCGTCAAACGTTTCTGGCTCGGGGTAGACTTCGGCGTCCCAGTGGCGTGTTGAGGCAACGGCCAAGAGAGTACCGCGAGGAATAAACGTCCCGTCTGCGAGCTTCATGTCCTTCAAGGCCAAACGTTGGAGCGACGCTAGTGGATTGGAGGTCAGTACTCTGGATTCGCAGACAGAAGAGAGGAGAAATCGAGAGGGAAACACAAACTGTCGTTGATCGGTCTCAGTCTCTGGACTTCCTTGAGGACACTGTCCATCAACTTCAAACCATATAGAGATGTCTTCCTCCACCCCTGCTCTCCAAGTACCCTGATAGCCTCCTGTCTCAGAGGTTCGATGTACTCGGGATGCTGGGCGAGGTCAAACATGACCTGCGTAAGCATGTCGGCAGTGGTGTGAATGGCGACGAAAGATAAGGTCAGTTGCACATGGACTGGGTTGTACCTGCGGCCCTTGGCAACCTGCGCAAACCATTCGATGGCGTCCAGGTATTCAGGCGACTGCCCTGTTGCCTTCAACGCCTGCCGGCTTTTGAGCACACTTCCCATCACTCCTTCGGCTTCGCGGACCAGACTGATCAGCGCGCGGCTGTGGGGGAGGAGCCGGTTAACAAGGGGGCGCATGAATGCGGGCCAAACCTTGAGCTCAAGAGCCGCCTTTGTGATATGATGTGTATACGTGGTGGTGATGCGAAGCCAATCTGCATCGCGACAAAGCTCGTCACCGAGGAACAAGCGAGAAGACACTCGGGCTACAGCCTGGAGAAGAACAGAATGTAGAGGGATCGCATGCCAGTCTGCTACAAGTCAGTTGATTGTCCAATTACTTGCAAACTTCTTCCTTTCAGGTCGAACTGGCCTTTCTGGTCGGTGAAATAATTCTCGAGAGTTAAAGATGTCTCGTCCGATAGCGGCTTCGATAAAACGTCTGTTGGTAGTTTTCTCCGGTCAGTACGTCTAGGAATCCTATAACGACCAGGCACAATTGGAAGGGTGAGCTATACTCAGCGCCGGTGTAACCTTGGCTTTGACCACGTCTTGCACTATGTTTCCTCCATGTGCAAACTCGTTGAATGCTTCAAATCCTGGAGCCTTCACATCGACAATCTACATCGAGAGGGATTAGTCTGTCATACGTGCATTATAGGGCATGGAATTGGGCTGGACCTGAGCAATAGCCAGAACGTGGCTGAGATTGTCGAGATTGCGAAGCTCTTGAGTATAAGATGGGGGAAAGATCAACGTTGGACCATGGTCCGTCAGGATTCTAAAGGGTCCGCCCTGAAACTTTTCGAGTCCCTCACGCAGGAGTCGGCGCCCGTTGACAATGAAGTTCTTCTTCACTCGCGCACCGGAAAGCTCAAATGGTCGTCGCTCGTTCAATGTAGGATACATTCGTCTTGTTGGGTCGTTCCAGGAAAAGAGCACGGCCAGAAGGATTGCGGCCGAGAGGCAAGACACTGCCAACGTCCAAAAGGACGGTCGGGCTTCCATGAAAGAGTCCATGATGAAGTTGATCATTATCGGGTGACAGGAAGGGTAGATCGTTCTTGAGTTCTCTCAGTACTTAGTCCTCTACAAATATCCCCAAGTCATATTGGATGACAAGTCTTCGTTTCGCTTCGCGGATAAATATTCGAGGTGCAAAATGATCGAGACCCCAAAACATGACACGTTCTCGGGGTCTCGAACGAACAAGAACTGTCCTTGAATTAAACTTGATTCACTGCAGATTTCGGTACTCATAAGTAGGTTATGACTTTGCCGGCAGAGGGAGCAACCGAGACTGTTTGCATAACAAAGTCGAAGAGGGTGCTATGTAATACACTATCCACCTTTCCCAGATCGGGACAGAACTTGGCACCTGCTACTATAGTGTGATGGATACGTTCTAGAAGGTGGGGATGCACAACTAGCTCGTGGGTGCGTAAGCACAGTACGCTTGAGTCAAGTTCACGGTGAGAGGGTATTCGTATATTGCCCGGCCTGTTTTGGATTGTGGGGGGCAATGTAAACATCCAGGTATATATATCCGTAGTTGGAAATCGGAATGCTGGTCCTGTTGCAGTCTTTCATGTCCTAGAATTGTCATTTTGGATTTTTTTTGTTCTGCGAGAAGTATCTTCATCACGCCAGACGGGATGATGCTGAACATGAGTGGACTTATTCTCAGCGGCCTCGGTGCGGTTAGTACTCTTCGCACCCCGAGAAAACTACTGTTGGATGTTAACATAGGTACAGCTGGGCTTGGTCTTGCTTGGCCATCTCGGATATAATCTTCTGTTCCACCCTCTACGATCATACCCTGGACCGTGGTATGCAAAAGCCAGTATACTCTGGTTTGTGTACCAGTCATTCCAGGGCGACTATCCTCTCAAGGTGCACGAGCTGCATCTGAAGTACGGTCCCGTGGTTCGCATTGCCCCGAATGAGCTGGCCTATACAGACCCGCAAGCTTGGAAGGACATCTACGGGCACCGGACCGGGCAGCCTGAGAACATCAAGGATCCGTCGCAGAACATCGACGACGACCCGACACATCCAAGCATAGTATTCGCGGGGCGCGAACAGCATTCAAAGTTGCGGAAGCTCCTCTCGAATGCATTCTCGGACAAGGCTATGCGAGAACAGGAACCAGTTCTGCTGTCCTACGTTGATCAGCTCATGGAGGCGCTGGGGAAGAGATGCAGCGAGCCCGTTGATCTCGTGGAATGGTATAACGTGAGTATTTCCACGAGACATCAAAGATACACCAGCTGAATCCTCTAGTTCACTACATTCGATATCATTGGGCATCTTGCCTTTGCTGAGCCATTCGATTGCCTGGGCAACTCGGCCTACCACCCGTGGGTCCAAATGATCTTCAGCACGTTCAAGTTTGTTACCTGGATTCGCGCTCTGAATCGATTGGCACCGGGATTCTCTACTTTTCTGATGCGGATGGCACCGGAACGAGTGAAGCGCGAACACGCCGCCAACATGCAATTGTCGAGGGAAAAGGTCTTGCGCCGGAAAGAGAACCGCCCAGATTATGTTGACTTTCTCACACATTTGATATCGGCAGAAGAAGATGGCAAGCTTACAGAAAGGGACATTGTCAACAACGGACCTACGTTGGTCGTCGCCGGAAGCGAAACCACCGCCACCGTCCTCTCTGGTGCCACCTTCTACATCCTCAAGGATCAGAGCGTGTACCGAAAACTGACCGAGGAGATCCGATCAAATTTCGAGAGTGTCCAAGATATCACCTTGACCAAGGCTGGCGGACTCGGATATCTTCACGCCGCTCTGGACGAAGCATTGAGGTTGTATCCGCCGGGAGCCAACAACCATCCTCGCCTCACGCCTCCGCAAGGAGCTGTCATTGCCGGACGTTTCGTACCGGGGAACTGTATGGTTGGAATCAACCAATACGCTATATTCCGTTCCCCCCTTAACTTCCATGATGCCGATGCGTTCATCCCTGAAAGGTCAATTGAGCGTGATGGAAAGTGGGCAGTGGACAGGCGTGATGCTCTACAGCCCTTCTCTTTCGGACCCAGAAACTGTATTGGAAGAAAGTAAGTCACATCATTTGAAGCCCTTCTAGATGGACTACGAGAGGATGCTAACACTTGTCAAGTCTCGCTTTTGCTGAAATGCGTCTCATCATGTGCCGGCTGCTTTTCTCCTTCGACTTGGAGCTGGCGCCGGGACAGGATGACTGGCTGAATCAGAAGGTATATACGTCATGGGCTAAGAAACCTCTCATGGTGAAGTTGCGTCCAGTGCAGAAACAATAGTTGCTGCCGGCCACATCGCAAGATCAGGTAGCTGTGTCGCTCAACCATGGATACAGTACCCGTGCGCAGAAGATTGTTGTGGATTAGCTGCGCGAAACTTCATATTTAGAACAAGGTAGATGTTAGTATAGTTATAGAGTGTTTTGCGTCAATAGAAGCGATTTGAAAGTACCTAAATACAAGATATCATGACCTCCATGTTCATAGGATTTGATTGCGGAGATCGGACTCGCAGCGCTCCAAAGGACGCAGTTAGCACATCTTGTGGTTTGGGCGTTATGAATTATTTCTTGTATAAAGATGCACCATGGTGACCTGCACAGTGTGAAGAAAAATAGAGGAGCGTTTCTTCTACCAGCCTTGCGACTGTGAAGTAGGGCAGCTCGCTTCGGGTCGGACCGAGCTGTACTTGCGAGGAGCTCGCAACGAACTCGGATCCTATCCGAGTCCAGGTCCGAGGCCGACTCGGTCGCTCTGATGGACGCATCCAGCCTTTGTGATTCGAGTTACACTAGCTGACTGACATGCACCAACACTACCTTTGACTCTTGTCACCGTTACTATTTTTCTGTATATCTCGGAATGAATTTGTAATTCTAAATTGGCATGATCCATCTCTTCGAGATCTCGGGATCTTGTCTGAGTCCGGCGCGCATCCCGTCGGGAGAATGGAAGGGTTAAAATGCTGCGAAAGGCGGTCTTCTAGATTCATTCCGCTCTGATAAATCATATCCGGTTGGAAGCGATCTCTTTGACGATATCAACAAACTGAGATCAGGATACTCGCGTTTCTTTCATGAGCATCATCGACACCAGGTAAGCATACGAATCCATGGCCGCGACCTTAAAGCCATATCGTTCATGTTCTGGGCCATTTCTGACTTGTTGTTCTTCGGTTCAGGTGGCAGTCTCAGGCACGATGGACGGTCAAACACGGGGTATGAATGATCCAACTCAGTATGGAGAGCACGATTTTGCCATGCAAACCATCGATCGCGACAACGATGACACGAGCAGCACAAAAAACATGGCTGGCGACACTCCTCCACGAGAGAACAACAATCAAGATGCGGTGGCTGGGTCCAATTCCGACCTCGAGTCCAGAAAGCTGTCTACACATGAAGACACGGATGAGAAAGTCGTTTGGTGGGATGGACCTCACGATCCGGAAAACCCCTACAATTGGCCGAATTGGAGGAAGTTCCTGAACTGCGGCCTGATCAGCATCATGACTTTGGTATCGGCTCTTGGCTCCTGTGAGTGACTTTCGACCTCAATAACTATAGCATGATACTGACAAGAACAGCAATCTTTGCGCCAGCCGTGCCCGACGTCATGGCCGAGTTTGGATCGACATCCCTTACCACGGCATCTTTCGTTGTCTCGGTCTACGTCTTGGGTTATGCTGCCGGGCCTCTGCTCCTCGCACCTCTCTCCGAGATATACGGCCGCGTCATTATCTACCACATCTGCGATCTCTGTTTCGTCCTTCTCTCCGTCGGTTCTGCGTTAGCCCCGACCATGAGCAGCCTCATCGCGATTCGGTTCTTTGCCGGAGTGGCCGGCTGTGCACCAGTCACAAATGGTGGTGGCTCCATTGCCGACATGGTGCTTCCAGAGCACCGCGGAATCGCAATGGCGATGTACAGCGTCGCACCTCTGGCCGGGCCCATCATCGGCCCCATTGTGGGAGGGTTCGTGGCCGAGTCCCTCGGCTGGCGCTGGACCTTCTGGATCCTTTCCATTGTGGCGGGTGTGGTTTCGTTGATCATGCTCTTTTCCCTGAAGGAAAGCTACGCATACGTCATCTTGTCGCGCAAGACTGCTCGCTTACAAAAGGAGACGGGTGACTCGGAGCTGAGATCCAAGCTGGACTCGGGACTATCGCCAACCGATCATTTCAAGCGCGGCATCATTAGACCAATCAGGATGGCGATGCAGTCGCCTATCATTCTGATCACTTCCGTTTACATGGCGACTGCCTACGGTTATTTGTACTTGATGTTCACCACCATGACGTCCGTGTTTGAGAATACCTATGGCTTCTCATCTGGACTCGTCGGACTCGCATACCTCGGCCTGGGCACCGGTAGTATGATTGGCGTCGTCTACACCAGTTTGACATCCGACAAGCATCTGAAGCAGAAGGACGGCCAATCTCCGCCGAGGCCAGAGCAGCGACTGGTCAATCTTCCATTCGGAGCAATCCTCCTTCCGTGCGGTCTGTTCATCTACGGCTGGACGGCTCAGTACCACGTGCACTGGATCGTCCCGATCATCGCGCACATCCCGGTGGGCTTGGGCATACAGCTCATCTTCTTCTCGATCCAGGTGTACATCATCGACGCGTTCACAAGCTATGCTGCTTCTGCGCTGGCTTGCAACACCGTCATTCGGTCCATGTTTGGCGCATTACTGCCCATGGCTGGGTTGCCCATGTTTAGCAACCTTGGGCTTGGCTGGGGCAACAGCACCTTGGGTTTTATTGCCTTGATTATGATTCCCGTCGCCTTTGTATTAATCAAATGGGGCGAGTATCTCAGGAAGAAGTACACAATAAAGGATATCTAGACGTGGGGGTAGATCTAAGTATTAAAGATTAATGAGTAATAATATATCTTGTGCGAGCTAGTCTACGTATCTCGACACTTTCCCAAATATGGTCATACATGAATGGGTGTTGATGCAATCTTTGTCGAGATATGAGGTCGGTTTGAGATACGAAGACGAGGTCCAGAAAGCCGGGCAGTATATGTCCTCAGGGACAAAATGGCTCATGCAGCCTGTCCTGTCAGTGGCTAAGGCATTCTAGTTGGCATTCCAGGGCAACAAGATCCGGAAAGGTCCAAGAGTCTGTTGGTCACGGTACCCGTGCAACCTCGAGCCTTTCTAGGATATTTCCGATTACACATTCGCAAGATACCTTGACAAGAATGGTATCACGAAGTGTTTCTACATGACCACAATCGAACAGTACATGTTATATGTGTTTGCAATGCATTTCAGAGTGCATAGAGAATTTATCTCTCGTCTCATTTGTCATTTACAGCAAGACTATGTTTGCGCACTTATTTTCCCTTTGTCTTGTCGCCATGCTCTCGTGTCTCGAGTTCCATGGCCCATCCTGAACATACCACAAGTCCATCAAAATCTATATTCATACAACACGACGCTTCGGGTATAACCTGTAAATAATGCCTCAAACCAAGCTTGCAATGCAATCGTTTCGTAATGAGCTGAGCACAGTATACTCAGCATCGTGACTTGTGCTTCCGTATCGCGCGTTCTATGCTTGTGATAATGCGACTGCCTGTGAAGCAGGAATCTCAACCTCCTCTTCTCCGCCAAGAAGCATCTTCTTCCGGCATTCTTCCTCCAAACTTTCCTCGTCCTCGATGGTACCTTCCACGGAGGCAGCGAGTGCCAACTTCTTGACACATGAATTGTAAATCATGGTCTCCACTGTCTTCTCAGTGATGAGGCGAATGACCTCGACCTCGCGGGTCTGTCCGATACGATGCGCACGATTGGAGGCCTGTACGTCATCTTGCGGGTTGTCTGACTGATCGAAGAGGATAATCTTGTTGGCGGCGGTCAGGTTGAGACCTGTACCACCTGCTCCAGTCGTGAGGAGGAAGACTGGGATGTCGAGATTCTCATTGAATCGCTCAATCTCAGGGAAACGCTCAGCTACCCCCGACCTACCAGTGAGCTCGCAATAGGGAATCTTGGCATAATGCATCGTCTCCCTTAGGATGTTGATGGCCAGTTCGTATCGCGAGAACACTAGACAACGGTCTCCGTTGGCCTGATAACCCCGGATCAGCTCCAGTAGCTTTTTGACCTTGGGTGCTTCCTCCCAAGATTTGTGAGGAATATCGAAACTGCTCAAATGCTTGGAATAGTCCTTGCACAGGAGATGCAGATCAAAATCGGTGTCCGTCAACAGCTCGTCACGCCACTTGATCTTAAATCTGTCCTCCCTGGCCTGTACTGGAAGACTGGGCACCTTTTTCCAGAGCACATCCACCATCTCGGTGATCATCTCGTCGGTGAAATGACGCCGGAAGAGCTGGGGGTGTATCGCTGCTTTACGCAGCTGCTGCCACAGGTTTCCCTTGTCCTTGCTGGCACGGCCCTTGGCCTTTCCTGCCAGGAAAGTATCCTTGATCCCTTCGTAGAGCTCTTTTTGGGCACCGATCATGGGAATCAGCTCAACACGATCTGTCCTCTTGGGGAGACCCAACACCTCGTCCTTGCGTCGTTGCAGAATGAACGGCTTCATTATGGCACGCGCATTGCTGACTCTCTCTTTCGCGAGGGCGGCAAAGTTCATGATATCCTTGTTCGGGACCTTGGCTTCAAAGATGGTATGCATCTTTTCAAGCACGCCTGCTTCGAAAAGGCCAGGCTCGACGAAACTGAGGAGACCCAAGAGCTCTTTCAGGTTGTTCTGAACTGGGGTTCCAGTGAGAACTAGCCGCCATTTCGTTGACAGCCGGGACAAGTGCTTGTAGAGGATCGTGTTTGGGTTCTTGAGCTTGTGGCCTTCGTCGAAAACCGCGACATGAGCATTCAGACCATTAAGCCAGTGCAGATCGTCTGCTTTCCTCTCGACCATGGAATAAGACGTCAGGACAACATCATGCTCTTGAGCAATATCATGAGGATCGTAATCTCTCCGATCGTTACCTGTACACAATTAGTCAGTTTCTGCGGCATTTATACATCAAGGTTTTGAGACTTACCAGCGTAAATATGGAGAGCAATTGAAGGAGCGAACCTTTCAAACTCATTGGCCCAGTTTTCCAGGGTACTCGGAGGCACCATGATCAGATGCGGCTTGGCGTGAGGTTGAGTCTCGACGAGATGAGATATCAAAGAAATGACCTGGCAGGTCTTTCCGAGGCCCATGTCGTCGGCAAGGATCGCGCTATATCCAAGTCTGTGCAGGAGGCTCATCCAGTTCAGACCGAAAAGCTGATAAGATTTGAGTTGGACGTCCTCATCCATGAGGGCAGGGCGTTCGGAGATCGGCAGTTGCTTAAACGCCTGTATCGAACCCTCCGGCTCTGGCTTTATTTTTCCATTCGTGTCCATTGCCCATCTTTCCATGGTGGCTTTGAGCTGATCGCCCCGCTGTATACACTTGTTGATGACTGTCGTCACGGCATCAAAAGCTTTGAACCAAGTATCCAGCTTCTCGGTAATGATCTCGCCGATGTCGCTTTGTTTGGATCTGGATTTCGTCTTTGCGCCCTTGGTCTTGATCTTCTCGACATCCTCAATGCTTTTGAACGGTCTCTTCGATGTGACCAGCTGCGAATCCTTGATTGTGCTGCCTGTCATTCTTGCAAGTGCCTCGGGCGTGCAGCTGTTGAGATACTCTAGGACGTTACTATGCTCCTGAAGGCGTCCGCGGGGCAGGCTGGCAACAGAAGCAGCCGAATCAGAATCGTCATCTGAGAGGGATGGTTCGCTTTCGTCCATATCCATCAAGTCTACCACCTTGGGAGCAACCTTTGGCGCAGCCTTGGCTGTCACTTTTGACTTTTCATTGCGGCTCATCAATCGACCGCGCTTCTTGACGGGCGGCGTCTGTTCAGCAGCAGACACCAACTTGCGCTTTCTGCTGGCGGCAATCTTGTCGAAGCTGGGAAGGTCGTCTTCAGAATCTGAGTCCGAGTCTATGTTAATGACTTCGGGAGCCGCAGCTGATTTCGACATTTGACGTCGATTCTTGGTATCGGTCACGGTCGGACGGCCAGCCATCCTTCCTGACTTGTCTGGCGATGATCTGCCAGGCGATGTTGCAGCCGATGAGGTAACGTGCGATGACGAGACTGAAAACACCTTGTCGACTGGTGAAGCGGATCGGTTTCGGCGACCTTTGATGAGACGTCTGCGAGGCGCCATGTTCTTGGCCGGCTCGGGCGAGAGAGCTGGCGAGCTGGAATCGGCTCGAGGTTTCGGGGGACCAGTCAACTTTGTTTGCGTGAAGGATTTTGATTGTGGTTTAACGGCTACTGGGGAATCATCCTGGGAATTCGATCTTGAGACGGAACCTGCTGGTTTTATACGCGTTTCGCCCAGTAGTAGTTCTGTGGCAGCAGTAATCTGCAAGCCATTGTCCTGCAAAGCGTCTCGGCATTGGCGGTAGAGGATCTTTGGCTTGCTCTTAACAACGCACTTGTAGACCTGCTTTGTTAGGTATCGTAGCCTGAGATCCTTGATCTGACCCGGCTCAATGTCTTTGTCGGTCGCTCTGACAAAGGAAGATGGTCGAATTTCACCCCTCATGGGCCTTTGGTCGTCATCTGAGCTATCTGATCGCTTGTAATCATTGGCCAGATCATCGTCGGACGCCAAGGTGCTGAGGAATTGTTGCTTGACAGCTGGCTGAGGACGGCGGGCTGTAGAAGAAGATGCAGGTGCTCGAAAAGCGGTACCGGCAGGCGCCATCAAAGACGCCAGCCGGCCAGCGCCAAGTCCCGGCCTGGATGGCTGAGGGTTCATGGCCGGCGCCTGCTTCTTCTGGGTCGATTGAGGTTGGAAAGGCGAGGACGCGGGCACCTCGATCACAGTGCGCGGGGTGTCTGGGATCGGAGGAGATGAGCGCTGTAGTGTCGTCCGCTTCTCAACTATCTGTGTGGGCTGTGTAGCACGATTGATGATTTGCGTAGGCTGTGTGGTTCGGTTGATGATTTGCGTAGGCTGTGTGGTTCGGTTGATGATTTGTGTTGGTTGCGTGGTGCGATTGACCACCTGCGTTGGTTGCGTGAAGTAGGGTGAAGAATCGGGAATGCTGTGCGCAAGCTCGTCAAGGTCATCGTCCTCAATTTCGAACCGTGCTGGCTTGGTACTGGGTGCGTTTGGTGTCGACGGGAGCGAGGGGGAGCTCGTCCGCAGGCCTACTATTCCGTGCACCATTTTTCCCTCGAGTTCTGCTGACTGACCAGAGGGGTTGAGCTGCGTTTGTGTGTCTCGTCTCGTCTCTCTTCGGTCGGTGAGGGGTGGAAAAAGCTCTTCTCTGTGGGCGTGAAGAAGAAAGCAAGGAAAGTCCTGATTGTTCGAACAATACTTGAAACAATTGAAGGAAATGAAACCGACGCTGAGTAACTCCAGCACACCAATAAATCGCCCGTCTCTGCTTCTGCGTGCTCCAGGTGGTCAATTGGCAGCAGGACGGACTTGGGTTGGTCGTGCTCAGGAATGGAGTTCCCACGACGATTGGAACGTTGGCGGCTCGATTCACGCGGAAATTTTGGCGTAGAAGCGCACAGGACGCGACTAGTACAATCGCGACATCAGCTGACCTTAATTGGCAGCATACTCGGGTGGGGTACTCAGATCGCTATAACAGGCAACTTGGCCCAATTACGATTCAGGTATATTGTGAAATTATTACTGAGAGTCCGGTATAATGGAATCAGATCCATTACCATGAACTTCGCTTTGCGTACGACAGATTGAAGCAGCATCGCAATGTGTTGAAATCCCATGGCTGTTTGTTAGTGCTGGTTCCAGTGGGATAGGCTCGATAGGTAACCACTATGCCGGAATCCGGGGCAACCCGCTCATGGCCAGTGGCTAGCCAGGCCCAACCAGCAGAAAAAAAGCACTGACCAAAATGACCACTGGACAGTCCGCTTTGTTCAGTCCAAGTCCAAGCTTCCACGAGAAACATTGAAACCAGACAGCCTGCCTAACCAGCCACATCACGATCGTGTCTGTCTCCTTCTAAAGCCACAGGGTCTGATACACCGAAATCTCCATCTCAAGTCCCATCCAGATAGAGAACCGATCCAGCCCATCATACATCCCTCACCATCATGGCAACCCGCAGAATCGTGTCGACCGAGAAGTCCATCCTGGAAAAGGACGACAGCATCGGCGCCAGCCCCGCGGCCGGCGAGAAGTCCAACATCTCCCCTGCCGTGCCCACGTAAGTTCCAATGTCGATACGCCCTGCGGCGCCCCTTGATCGGGGTTCCAGCATTTTGGATCTCATGAAAGCCAAGGGACATCCCCGATTGTAGCATGTGACTTGAGGCTGACACTTCTTTGCAGAGACGTCATCGTCAAGCTACTCGCTTTCACACTAGCCATGATCGTCGTGCCGATTGGGTCATACTATGCTACAGTAAACACCTTGTTCAGGGGTATGTTACGATGGATTTCCCTTCATCGTCATTTCTTCCAATCTTGTATGTCCTACGCCGTGTGACTGACTGACCGTTGGCCATCAGGAAATTCTACATTTGCAGGAGCACTGGCTGCAATCATGGCAAACGTGGTGCTTATCGCTTATGTAGTCGTGGCTTACAATGAGGATCAATCTGAGCAGTTGGACGAAAAGAAGAAAGACACCAAGAAGCAACGCTGATCGGCATCATTGCATGGTCTCAGCACCATCGTCACTGAAGCATGTATGATATGGGTTTAGACTTGTCAGATACAGAAATCACTTGGCGAAATATTCATAGCGCTGTGGTACGCTGACGATGCATGTCATGATTTCTCAAACAAAACAAAATTTTGATTTCTTTGGTGACCAGTTCGACAGAGGCCTCCTCCTCCTCTTTCTATAGACACACTGCCCAAACTGCCAGAGTCGAATGCCTGGCCTTCCAAAGTTGTACTGGCAATGATTAGCCCCGTGTCCTCGTCGTAGATATCATGTGTGTGCGGCTCCCTGTGCGCCGCGATCGCAGAAGTATTAATGTAGTAAAATGCTCGTTGTAGGACATCGCGGTAAACAACTTCCGCGAACCAATATCCTCTGTAATTTCAACACCGTGAACCTGGCCCACTTCCCCCATCCCTTGGGTTGGGGGCCTTCCTATATCGGCGTCTCTCGACGTTCCTCATAATTTCAAATCCTAACTTCGTATGTACTTAAAATCGAATGTTGCTGCCGTGCGAAGCGTCGTCTTGCAAAGTGCAAACCAGTGGGATGGCAGCGCGCACCTCGGCGGTCGGCCCTTGCCAAGACCAACTTTGCGAGCTTTCGATAGATGAGCTGACCATCAAGGATCAGTTCCGTGTGAGGGCACGCAGCGTACCACGTCCTCCACGCCCCGAGGGTCGCCAGAGAATGTTTGCACGAGCGGCCGTAGACGAAACTCCTAGACAGCCGTGGGTATCTCGAGTGGGAACCGGCAAAACACAATCCAATGCATGAGATGGGAATGCTCAGCAAACGCCGTCTACTCTAGGCGTTCTTGCTGAAGCGTCGAGAAAACCAGCTCTTTCGTTTATCTCCAGCCTCTGATCTCGGTGCTTCGGTTGCGACCGCCGCTTTTGAGCTTTTTCTCAAAAGAGTACCACCAGTCTTGGGTGGCGGGGGCGGAGCGTGCGAGTTATCAGGCATCGTCCTAGGCTGCGATGCGGCCTCGCCCAAGACTGGCGGTCGGTAGCCAGGCGTCTGCCCAAAGCTGATACCATAGTCGTTCTGAGGCTCTTGCTGCCTCTTGTGGGGCGAACGGCGGTTGATAGAGCTGTTCTCACTACTAGTAGGATCAGTCTGATATCCAGAATGTTCTCCATAGCTTGCGCTGCCGGACCCAGACGCCACTGTCTCGTAAGATCTGTGATTGTTGGGACTGGGGTAGACATTTCTGTTGGCAACCGGGTGGCTGGTCAGGTACGGCTCAGGCTGCTGGCGAGAGATTCTGTTCCTTGGACCGTTCCCGCCGTACGGGCCGCCGTTTCCAGAATCGAAGCCATCAAAATAGGCATCTCTGGGTCCGCCGGCCATTGCTGAGGCGCGGGGATCAAAGTTGACGCTCTCAGGGCGCTGACTCGAGCGAGATTGGCCGCCGCCATAGTAACCCTCATGAGGGAAACGCGGGCCATTGGAGTCTGATTTCATACGGTAAGTATGTTTGTCAGGGAAGTGTGACTTCCGACTTGGCTTACTGCCATAGTAGCTACTCCTCCTATTGTTCCATGTGGACTGTGAGTCCGAGTCTGTTCGGTACACAGATTGACGGCTGCTATAGCCGTCATCGAACGCAGCCTCGAAGCTGCGGATCGTGTCTAATGGTCGCTCCCATTTGCTTCTCGTTGGGTTTGAACGGTCAGGTTCAGCTGCATCCGTGTTAGACATGCACCGAGTGACTGACGCTTCACCGGGCCTCCCGAAAAAGTCAACTTACCAATTGGGTTGCCAGTAGAATCTTTGTGTTGAATGGAAGAAAGGGGCGGCTTTTCCTCCCAGTTGATTGCATCACGAGCAACGGCGGCTATACGTGTCCAAATCAGTCAGTAATGCTGGTCACCTAGCCCATCCAGTCACTGCTTCGCCGGACTTACAAGGCTCTGCCTCCTGCATGGCCAAGGTCGGATCGGCTTTTGTGTTTAATCTCTTGGCTTCCTTCTCTGCGTGTGTCTCGTGGAGTGCTGCACCCGAGAGTTTGCGGGCGTGTCCGCTGGCTTGATCGGGCTTTGACCTGTCGGATCGGAAGCTGAAGCCTCTAGATCTGGGTCGTCGCTCGGGTCTCTGCTGCGGCTGCTGCTGTGTCACTGGTGGGTGCGATGGCGGCTGTCTCGAAGATTGCTGCGGTCGTGATTGATACTGCTGGCTCGTCGACGGCTGCTGGTGGCTGTTGTTGTTGTATGACGAGGGATAGGAGTACTGCTGCTGATCGTGTTGGCTCTGTGACGGCGGAGCTGGCAGCGGATGACGGTTGTAGTCTTGGGACGCCATTGTCGCTTGCTGGGATCGGCGTCTCTATTATATCGCTGATCGTCGTGCTGGGATATCGGGAGGGAAAGGACTAGATGGGTGGAGTTGATACCAGGAAAGTGGACTTTCGGTGGACCGACGGCGTACAGAAAAGAGTGGGCGATGGGAGTTGATAGCGCAGAAGCGAAGGTGAGGTGCCAATTTACGAACCCTGCTGATGGGAAAATGGACTCTTGGGTAGAGGCACCGACGAACCGCCTGCCGAATGTCTTATCGTGGGATGGATGAGGAAATGGCCTGAGCGAGCGAACGAACAAATGGGCCGGCTGCTAGGTAAGGTAGGGGAATTTCTTTCTTTTCCAAGCTTTGGGATCCTGGGCGGCCAGTTAAACACGGTAAAGAGGGTGGACGGGGTGGGCCCCGAAGCCTGTGCCTCTGGGTAGTGTACGTACTTCGTACACACACAAACAGTGGGCGGCAAGGTTGTTGGGCAGGTTCGCGGCTGGGGGGCTGGCAACCATCAATATGGGTCGAGAGGTACCTGTCGCAGCCGGCGTGCCGCCAAAAGTGACCTTGTTTTTCTTGGGTATGCGTCGGCGACTTTCCTTGCCTATCTCGATTATGTATTATTTTTGGGGGGAGGGAAGAAGGATCCGTTGCTATGGAGGAGGGTCGGACGGGGGGCGCCTTTCCTCTGCTCTGGACTGGACTGGACTGCAGCAGCAGCAGCAGCAGCAGCACAAGCACAAGCACAAGCACTGCCCAGGGTCCTGCTTGATGGAGACGGTCGCAGCTAGCTATTGATGGGGACAGGCTGCAACCCCCGGCGTAGATCCCAGGTGCTCCCTCGTCTCAGAAGCAGCGGAATTCAAGGAAAATGCTGTTTCGCCGTGATCGAGATACAGCACCCGCGATCAGCTTGGGGCCAAGTTCGACGCCAGGAGAAGAAAAGAACTAAACAAAGGGGTTTCTGAATCAGACAGGATGGGCCGCTGCCAGATTGAAATCAATACTGCCTGCTTGCTTGGATGGTGATTTCAAGAAGTGAGAATAAGAAAGTGTATAGTGCAGCCCGGGCCCGTCCTGGTGCCTTAGGTGTAAAGGCCGGTCGATCTTGCTGGAATTGCCAATGTCAAGTCTGGCGCAGACTTTCTTTCGGGGTGCTCTAACTTCTCTGATGAAGGCGACCAAATCTGAAATGTTATGACTCGAGCTAGTTCCGCGCTGCTGCACACAGAGCTTTGAGCTGCCGGCTGCTTGAATGCTTGAATGCTTGAAAGAAGGCGCTTGCAGATGCGTGCCTATGAATGTATGGAGAGTGACGTCAAATAGGCGCTGAAGACACGAGGTGGCCAGTGATTGATTGATACCCTTCTGGTACCTGGGGAGTCAGTTCAGGTAATCAGCGTCAATGTATGCATGTGCCACCCTCTCTCTGTATGTTCGCGTTAGAATCCGGTGATCGGTGTTTCAGGAACGCCGCCGCTCTTCTTTTGCTTCTGAGTCTCTCTTCGTTCGGATGACTGACAAAACGATGACAGTCGGTAGGCGATTCGAAATAGAACAGCCAATGAAACAAGCGGTGCAGGGAACTCTTCTGTGCCTATACTTCCCTAGGGGCAAAGGATAGACTGGCTGTTATTATGGAGTCTCTGCGCGCAGGTTTGGAAAGAGTAGCTTGCGCCGATACGTGCAGCGAGCGAAGCGCTTCTACCTCAGCGCAGTGAGTGCACAGTGCTGCTGGGGTGCATTGGCCTTCCCGGACCTGCGAGTGCCGGTGTAAAGCCAAATTGGGAAGTCCTAGCGTCAGATATGCTGTGACTTCCAAAGCCAAAGGGGAAGATGGTCGGTGAGGGAAGGAGAGAAAGATTGAATCCAATTGTTGTCAATTCGTCTTCCTGGTGAATGCTGTAGTGTAGTAGAATTGCTGTCTTCTATGGAGCTGGTATGGAATCGACTAGAGGTGGATGTTTTCGGTCGATGAATGTTGGTGGTTGCCACGGAAGAGATCCAGAAGTTCCCAAGAGTTAAAACAACTCTCAGGGAACTGCGTCTGGGCAGGGGCGGACGGGCACAGAGATAATACGAGAAGCCCGGCAGTCCAATCAGGCCACGCACGGGAGATCTGGGATGCTTTCGGAACCCTGAACGATAGCGGGCACCCGAGAGAAAGAGCGCGAGGGTGTAGACAGGTATTCGTACTCTTCGAAGTTCGCACGCTCGCACTGGTAGATAGACTGGGTGATATTCTCTCTTGGACAGTAATGAGGGGATAGGACACGTCAATCCTCTGCCAATTCTTCCTTAAGGTTTCGTTATGGTTGAGATTCTCGCAGGTGACGCAGCAGCCGTTCGCGTCAATGTATATGTCGCACAGCAATCTTGTCTTGCGGTCCGCGGGCAGTGCAGTGTATTAATTACTTGTTTCTCCCTCGCGGGTTTTGTCTGGCTGCCTAGAGGCAAAGTAACTTTGCGCTGAGTCGCTCGTTATCCACGTTCTGTATCCATGTTCTCCATGCTGGCAGAAAGTTGTGGAAGCTGTCAACGCCAGCGTCCACGTGTAAGCCCCCCCAGCTTCGCACGCAACACGAATGCTGTGTGGGCAGCGATGAGCCCAGATGGGCTTGATGGGTGCTGGGGTGGGGGCAGGGAGCCTGGGATGAGCCCGGCCTTCCCGGTGCGTGTCTCTCGAAACATGCGAAACCTGGCCACGTTTTGTCTCTCCAGGACAAGAAACATCTGACCACGGCCTGTGGTATGTAATGTCACTGCTATATGTATGATATGGCACTTGGTCCTCTTTCTTCTGCCAGCAGTTCCACTTGCTGAAAGTTGACGAGATTGAGGTGCTTTGATGCGCGCTCAAGCCAGAGAGTCTCGCACGAGAGTGCCAAGCTTACTTGCTCGTTTGAACTTTTTTTTTCCGTCTTCCCTCCCTCAACCTGGGGAATGGAGCATGGGGAGGGAATACCGGATTCCACCAAATCCCATCCCACTTTCGGTAGGGTGCATACGAATACTATTCCACATTTGCCATACACACACGAATCCCGACTAGAGACATGCTGCATTAAAACCTCATCCATAGCACATTTTTTAGTAGACCTACACTACTTCTGATGGCTGCCTCGCCTTCAACGACCTCGATTGCAGCTGGACCAAGGTCGATGGATTCGTAGCGTGGGTGTATTTTGCTATATACGGAACTATCTGCCGACAGAGTAGAGTACCTAGGCCACGGAGAGTCTAGATGGCAGATTGATGGCATTAGGTAATGTACGTAGCGCAGGAGACTCGAGATCGACCGATCTGATGCTGTCATTGACCCAGCCAACGAAGAAACACAGCCATGAATTGTCAAAAAAGAAGAACAGGGAACAGGGGTTCTCGAGTCCTGCCCCTGGCTTGGCTTGCGAACAAATGGGAGGGAGGCAGCAATGGACCTTGAGCTAACGTGTCTGCTACACTGCTAGCTGGTAGGAGATCTACGTTAACACGAAGCTATTTTAGTTTAACCCAGGCCAATTCCCAGCTTCAAAGTGGTTGACAGCTCCTCAACCCGCTTCGCGTTGCTGTCCAGCTATTTTTTGTGTTTGCCAACTTCCGCTGGAGACGCCTGGAGATTGGCGACTATTGACAGACGCGCAGGCAGGTATTTGAGATCGATGGCGCCGTTGCCGTCCGTCCTTCATCTTGACTCGAACCAAGGCGCTCGACCAGGCGTCAATGGCATCCGACTGGTCATTCAGAGAGAGGGTGTCAAGGAGTTGGACTCTCGCCCAGCCGACAATGCAAGCACAAGCTCAGAAACTCTCGGCCACGATGGTTTATAAAACTTTTTATGGCTCGCAGGTTGGCCTCTCTCGGGCCCAGCCCAGCCCTTCGGATCTCCGCCGCCGCGCAATGGATCTTCAACGAGACGGCGCCATTGAGTTCACTTTGGCGTCATGCATTTCCCCGACCTGGGGCGCTTTTGCCGGAGAATACTGAGCGTCGGTTGTCGACCCGTTGCCAAGCTGTCTGAAAGTAGCAGCAGATCTATTTCCGGCCTCTGCACATTGGCTGGCTATAGACTGGCTATTTCTAAGGGGAAACGATTCACATTCAATGAGAGCATGATCGCTCTCTTGTCGGCCGCTCCTGGTCTAATTACAACAAGACCAACAAACCCACGACCCTCGGGCAATAGTGCTACAGTAGCAAAGCCTCAATTATACCGCCGGGTGCTGTAAGTAAAAGTCGAGGTAAATATCAGCCAGCAATGGCTTGCCGTAGCGGGCACTCTTTCAGGCCAATGAGCGCCCTGGAATCTCCCAATAGCTTTCCGGAAGTAGCTAGACTTTTTCGAGGTGGGACTCGGCCGATGCTTGTTTACGGCGTACGCACAGTTATCGATGGCCAACAGGTAAGCGGCGCGACCTTTTGGGCAGAACCCGAAAAAAGCGAAAGAAAAAAGTCAGGGCGCAAAAAAAGACCAGAAATCCCGACATTCAAATCCGTCACAACGGATGGGGCTGCAGATTCAATATAAGACAGACGCAGAATACGATACACACCCGATCATCTATTACCGGCCCTGACGATAATTGCAGCGAATGGGCGATCATGCTATTTCTTCTGCGCCTCGCCACCGATGTCGTGTTCCTGCGAGGTGTGGCCACCACAGATCTGCTTTAGAGCTGCACAGCCCCCCTAGACTTTGGCATGATGGGTATTACCCTTGTTTGGCTTGCATCATTACCAGACAAACGTCAAAAAGATGGCTGCCAGTGCTGACAGTCTGCCAACTGTCGCCAACGATCATCATCTGGACCCTGCAAATCAGCTCACTTGCTTCGAACTCCCGGCATACGGACACAGGCTGCCACCTCTGGTGTGTAGGATGGTAGTATGGTGTGGCTTATGTGGTACTCGCTTTCTCCAGGACCTGCAGATGATCTTTGATTGAATTCCCGTCCTATCCGACGAGCAATCAAACCATCTTTTTTGGGCTCAATCGAAGTACCTTTACTCGTCTTTTTTGCTACGTGTGGCAAATTCGAGATTCGGGGTCTTCGAAAGAGTAAGGGAAAACAGAAGAAAGAGAAGAAAAAAAGGCAAATCTCTTTTGCGGAACCTTGAGCCCAAGAAGGTTGCTGACATCTGAGCATTATCGAGACTTGTTTCAAAGGTGCCTCTCCCGTGGGCATTGCCCTACGTCCCGCCCCGTCGATTAATTGCCAAGGTAACACACTGCAGACTTCCCGTGTCTGCGGCGTGCAGATATTTTAGAAGCTTGGCAAGAGAGATGTGGTGGCGGAAACATGTGCCGCACACGCTCCTTGCAGATCGATTCCCCTCGGTCGCGGAGTGACACTGATCGACAATGCCTGGAGAAAGTTACAATAAACGTGGACATTTTCGCTCCAGGGAGGCTTGCGAGCAGCGAATAAGCATATCTCTACAGGATCCTCGAACCATCTCTGCTGGCCTCGAGAGGATACGATATGCCGCCTGCAATTTTCCAGTGAGCTAGCTGCGTGAGGGTTTGGAGAACCTTGGGTATGATCCCATTTATTCGCTCAGAATATCTCTCCCTCACCTCGCCCCGAGAGCTCAGGCTGCGAAAGTCTGGATCCGTCCTTCTGGCATGTGTCACTTGGGCCCTGCTTTCTGTCCTCTGCTCTTCAACGTTTCTGCCTCTAAGCAGGAGCTATGAGACCAAGACGCTCGCCCGTGGCGCTGCTATCAAGATGATCTGGGTTGCGGCTCTCTGTGAAACGTCCTGTCGCGGTTGTAGACAATTTGTGCTCAACCTGATCTCTGACAAGTCTCTGACCAATTTTCATTCATATACCGGCATCATACATGCGAAATACGGGAGATCCAACCAGATGCTCCATGTCAATGATCCCAGTGGGGTCTCGCAATCGCAGACTTCACTATTCAGAAGACCTTGTTCGTGAGTGATGATTATTAGTCTACTACAGATGGCCGGAGGGGGGATGAATAGCTGGCAACATCCCGCTCAGCCACTAGATATATACAACCAAACCGGCATGGTTTTATCTCGAGACATCTGATTTTTCTCTTTCTCGAACCAATGTGTCTCTGTTCCGATGATATCTCTGCCAATGATCTTTCTCTGCTGTCTGATCGGATGAATTCATCGCCAATGATTTTTCTCTCTCTGTTTGATCCGATGAATCATTGGCAATGATTTTTTCCTCTGTACGAATTCATCGCGGATGATTTTTTCCCTCGGTCCAAGTAGGATCGGATGACATTGTGCTCCAAACGCCTCTCAAAGATGTGTTCCATCAAAAATTCGCTGTCACGCTTCGCTGTTGTTCATACAATACAAATCCTCTATCGGTCAAGGGCTTGGCTTTGGCACTGAAAGAAGAATTTAGATTAGTATAAACCAACAGAAAAGAAAAAGAGAAAAGGGGGGGGAAACTCACCATGTGCCAATAAACGCCCTTCCTCCGCAGCAGCTCCTGGTGATTACCCTTCTCGAGGACCCTGCCCTCGCCGAGGACAAAGATGACATCGGCGTTCTGCACCGTGGCCAGGCGGTGCGCGACGACGACCATGGTGCGCCCCCTGGCCGCGCGCTCGAACGCCGCCTGCACGAGCTTCTCGGATTCCGAGTCGAGCGAGCTGGTCGCCTCGTCGAGGAGCAGCACGTCGGGGTGGCGGATCAGGGCCCGGGCGATCGACACGCGCTGCTTCTGCCCGCCCGACAGCGACACGCCCCGCGACCCGACCTGCGTGCCGTAGCCGTCGGGCAGCGACGCGATGAAGTCGTGGATGCTGGCGTCGCGGCACGCGGCGTGCAGCTCGGCGTCCGAGACCGAGTCGGGCGCGCCCAGCAAAATGTTCTCGCGCAGCGTGCCCTGGAAGATGTTGGGCTCCTGCGCCACCAGCGACAGGTGCCGGCGGTACGCGTACACGTCGAGCGCGTTGATGTCGACGCCGTTGGCCAGGATCGCGCCCCGCTGCGGCTCGTAAAAGCGCTCCAGCAGCGACACGATCGACGTCTTGCCGCACCCCGAGGCGCCGACCAGGGCGGCGAACTGCCCCTTCTCGATCGTCAGGTTCAGACCCTTGAAGATGGACACGTTGCGCGTCGGGTACTTGAAGTGCACGTCTTTGAGCTCGATCTTGATGCCGCCGTCGGCGTCGGGGATCGGAGTGGCGGCGGGGGTCTTCGTAGACGTCATCTCCCCGCCGTCGGTATCGGCCTTGTGGCCGCGCAGCTCGCGCACGCTGAGGATGCGGTTGGCGGCGGCCGTGGCCTGCGCGGCGTTGGGCCCGAAGCTGAAGCCCTGGCCGGCGGACTCGGCGCCCTGGATGACGGCCATGTAGCACACGAAGAACTGCATGGGGTCGTACTCGCGCGTGGCCATGAGGCGGCCGCCGTACCAGAAGATGAGGGCCTGGCAGCCGAGGCTGATGCTGTCAGACAGGGCAAAGACGAGCGTGGTCCAGCGGGCCTTGCGGAACGCCTTGCCGACGTGGCCGTTGAGCAGGTGGTCGTACCGGTCCGTGATGGTGTCCTCGAGGGTCATGGACGAGACGGTGCGGAAGGCGCCGATCGCCTCGGCCGCGAACTTGCTGCTCTCGGCGAACACGGCGCCGTACATCTTCTCGAACTCGAGCTCGTACCGGAACCGGAAGTAGCCCGCCGCGAGACCCAGCGGCATGGTGACGCACAGGGCCACCAGCGCGAGCTTCCAGCCAAAGGCAAATGCTATCGCCAATGCGCCGAAGATCGTGAAGACCGAGTTGTACACTAGAGCCATGTTCATCCCGAGCATTTCCTCGAGCTGCTTCGGGTCGCCGCCGACGCGGGCCGTCAGCGTGCCCGTTGAATTATCCTCATCATCGAAGAAGGCCGTCTTCTGGTACAGCAGGTCCTCAAAGTACTGCTTGCGGTACGTGGCCGAGATGTAGTGAGCCAGGTGGGTCGAGACGAAGCCGACGACAAAGTACGAGAAGCCGATGCAGATGGCCAGGACGAACCACATGAGCGACCAGAAGTGGGACTCGTCCCGGAAGTGTGCCGACTGCGGGTCGTACTGGAAGATGACGACGATCTGGGCGAACAGGTAGGCCTGGAGCGGCGCCGACGTCGCCGTGCACATGGAGAAGAATATCGTCAGGCCGTAGGACAGGAACCGGTTTCTCTGCTCGTACAAAAGTCGGCCGAAACTTCTCACGAGTCCGCGCTGCTTATACTTTGTCTTCTTGACCACATCGCTGTGCTCTGACACGGCAGCGCTCTTCTCGCGGCTCAGGATGGCACCCAGGTCCTCCTCTTCGGGAGTTTCAGAGTCACTTGCCTCGGTCGGCTCGCCCAGAGAGAGTTGCTGAGCATGTACAAGACCGTAATAGACACCCTTCTCGTCCTCGAGAAGACTCTCGTGGGTTCCACGCTCGACTACGCGGCCCTTTTGGAGGACCACGATCGCATCTGCCTTCTTGATGGTAGAGAGACGATGGGCAATCGTCACCGTGGTTCGTCCCTGCGAGACCTTGTCGAGTGCGGCCTGGACGATGCGCTCGCCGCGGACATCAATGGCCGAGGTGGCTTCGTCCAGGATCAGGATCTTGGGCTTCTTGATGACGGCCCGCGCGATGCTGATGCGCTGGCGCTGGCCGCCAGACAGCTTTGTTCCGGAGTCGCCAACCATAGTGTTGTACCCGTCGGGCAGTCGGTCAATGAACTCATCTGCAAAGGCCTCCTTACAGGCCTCGATGACGAGCTCCTTCTTCCTCTCCTCGCTCTCGTTCTGGAACGCGGATCCGATCAGGCCGTAAGCCACGTTCTTGTAAATGGTGTCGTTGAACAAGAAGGGCTCCTGCTGGACGAGACCGATCTGTGACCGCCACCACTTGAGTTCAATGTCCTTGAGCTGATGTCCGGACGTGGAGATGGAGCCCTTCAACTCGACCGCAGGCCCAGAATCCTGATCGCTTGTGGTGGGAGTCTGAGTTCCGTCACTGATGACGCTTTCACTATCGGCAGCGCCATCCTTCTTCTTCTTCTTCTTTTTATTTTTCTTCTTCTCTTTGGCCTTCTCCTTTGCATCCACGGTCTTGGCAATGTGAACCTGGTCATCCAGTGTGTACCAGCGCTCAATGAGACCGACAATGGTCGACTTGCCACTTCCAGAAGGACCGACAATGGCTGTCAGCTTACCGGCTTCGAGCGTCAGGTTCAGTCCGTCGAGAACCTTGACATGAGGGCGACTGGGGTAGGCGAAATCGACATCCTCAAAGATGATATCGTCGGTAGCAGAGGCCTCGGGCTCCGTGATCTTTCCGCGGTAGGGCCGGGGCGCATCAATGACGACAAAGAACTCGCACGCAGCGACCATGGCCTTGCCAACGGCGATCAGGGGGGTCGACATGCGCTCGAGGGATATGACCATCATCATGACGGACATGAGAACGACGACAATGTCGCCCACGTTGGCGATGCGGTGCTCGGTGACAGACTTAGTGCCGAACCAGAAGGACAAGCCAAAGGACGCAAATAGGCCGAAGAAGACGAGGCCGAACTGCAGAGCCATGATGGGCGAGGTCCTCTGGCCGTGTTTTTGGGCCGCATCTGCCCAGACGGCGAAGCGCTTAGTGACCTGCGCCTCGGCGCCACAAGCCATGACCATACGGATGCTGCTAAAGGCCTCGCTGGCCACCGACGATGACTTGGTCTCGGCGGCCGTCTGGCGTCCCTGGCCCTTGAGGATGAATGGGAGGAGGGTGCTAAGTACGGCCACAATGAAGAGAATGACCGAGCCAGTGACCAGGGTCAAGGACCAACTCTTTATGAAGGCCACGATCATGGACGCTATAATGGTTGCCAAGAACTCGAGAAAGGTGGCAAGCTTTTCGGATATTCCGAGTTGCAGTGTGTTGGCGGTCGTCGTAATGGTGCCCGCCGCAGCTCCTGGGGGCATGGAATCGAGGACGTGGATCGTCTGGCCAAAGAGACTCTGCAGATAGTGCAGTCTGATAGCAGCCGACATCCGGATGCCAATGATTCGGAAGGAGAACTAGTCATCATGGTAAGCTTCCATTGTAGACAAGATGTGACGAGTGCGACCAACCTTGGTCATGTAAGTCAAGCCAAACTTGGCAATGAAAAGTGCGAAGATGTACAGCCTGGGAGTGAAAGTCTTAGTATCAAGTATTTCTTGTTACTTGCGAGTGACCACCTACGCATTTCGATTTAATGCCGCCTCGAACTCAGCCTGGGAGACTCCAGAGCCGGTCGTGTTGAAGTATGAGACAAAGTTCGTAGTGAGAGCACCTGAATAGTAGCGTTTAGCACATTGTTGGCCCATATTTTGGTCCTGGTGCGAGCTTACCGAATACCACATTCATGAGGGGCATCGTCACGCCAGCCGCGACAGAGGCAAAGCCGGCCAGGGCCATAAGAGGGTAGTCCCATGTCTTTGCGTAAGAGAAGATGCGCTGAAGACAACAAGATGATCAGCAATCGTTCGCCAGTAGGATGGAAGTGGTTTCACCGATGGCGAGAGGGCGGGAATCGTTGTTGCTGGATATGTAAGGGAGAACTCACGTAGTAATCGCTGAGCTTTGCTTCTCTCTCCGGTCTCAGCTTGGCAGCCTCTCTGGCCTGCTCTTCATCGCGCTCATCGCTTGTCCTCGGGTCCGGCGCGATGTGCTTCTGGTCTGGCAGACCCTCGGGCCCTGCGACCTCGGGTTCGAGGACTTGTGTCTGTGTCGCGGCCATTGCCTGCGTGTTCTATGGTTTCCTTTCTATCCAATAGCCATGGAGAAAGTATCCAAGATCCAAAGTCGCAAAGTCAAGTCGCTGTATCCTGGATTTGCCACCGTCTTCTGATCGATGATTCCGGATTGTAAAGTCTGTGGTTTTCGCTTCTGCTGCTCGGCCAAGAATTTTTCAATGCCCAAAAAGGTGTTGCCTGGTGGAATGAATGAATGAATGAATGAATGCGGCTGCGCAATGAAAATGAAGTTGGTCAATGCTGGCTGGGTGGGAGGTGACTATGCCCAAAGGACCAAATCCAGCCGCAGCCAATAGATTAGATAGGATAGAGTATCGTCGTCCGAGCCACAGACGATGAACAAGACTGTGCTTTATCGAGACGGAAATGAAAATGACTGAACAAAAAATTCAAGAACAAAAGCAGAGCTGCGATTGATGACGATTATAATCAGCAGCAGAAAAAAGCTGAACGTGTCAGAATGCCCCTCCAATCCTGACAAGGGCATTTGATCGCGCATCAAGATAGGCCACATACCTAGTCGTCGCTGTCGACTGACTAAAATTAAAGCTTGACCCCAGAGACGATCCTCCAGGCGACTAGGTCCAAAATGGCTAAACAAAGTATCGGCTGCGTACACTGTACCTAGAGCAGAGCATCAATGTGGTTGCCTGCAAGACTGTCATGATTGCTCAGCTAATAGGGATGCACTGCAAGTTGTTTCCTACAACTTGTACCTGTCTACAACACCGTACATAATAGTTCAGCCTACGCCAAGAAATCGTCAGAGGCTGACTAGGAGTCACATTTTTCTGGCATGCTATCCATCCACAGTACTGCAAAATTGACAAGAATGGTCTGTCGTCTTCTTTTGCTTGCGCGCCAATGTCCTGTGTATCGGCCACTCGCCCGTAAGACGGGGACCGCGGACAGTTTAACAACCCGTCGACTTTCCCGAGTCCCGATACTACCTACATTACCTACCGCTACTTGCCGTCCTGGAACCTGCAAAAAGTCTAATCCAACACGTTGCCTGGAACTACCCCGGATTTGCCTAATATGGTGCTGCAGCATAGGTTGCCCCTATTGCTTAGGCATCCGAGTCTCCAAGGCATTATTATTAGGTGGGCATTCTTGCGGGTATCTTATACTTCTTGTTACAGCTCGAAAGCATCATATCATACCTTCACTACTTGCAGCTGTGCTATTGGACATAAAATGGATTGGTATTAAATCCCGTTGTACCAAGTGTCTACCTTATGTATCTGATAAGATAGGCCTAAAAAGATGACTGCCCCGCAATTGTAGGCCTGAACCATATAATCCCACCCCACCCTATTGACCTCGCTGAAGGGATACCTCCTAGGCTTGCCACAAGCCATGCTGAATGTCCACCTTATAGCTGATATTCTTTTGCACGTCGAGCAATAGGATGGTCCAAGAGAAGTGAGAAATTGTAGTTTATCATCAGGTTTCAGACGCAAGTTAGCTGGCAGTTGTAACTTCATCGCCTTATCTAATCATCTAAGAAACCTTTTTCGCTTTTGTACGATCCTTAGTCAAGTATCCTTCCCCTGAACATGGACCGCACGAAAAACACAACAGACTGACGAGCCTATACTATACGTGTGTAAATGCGCTTCAAAACCCAACACACATTGAGAGCAACTCCTATCCTCCATCATCGTAATACCCGGCCAGAGGCGGACGTGATTCTATACTTGTTCCAAAGTGTATATATGTTCGGATCAGCTGCACACGTTTGATTAGCACATGTCTCTTTCGACCGACATTGTCCGGTGAGGTTTGCTAACATGATCCGCAAGGAGCAACAAGTCAATGCTACTTACAATTTGTTGGGGGGCACGGCCGAGGTCGTGGGCCACTGGTAGCCGGATGCGTCGCTGAACTTGTAGCCGTAGCTGGCGGTGAAATCGTCAAGGACCGAAGGGCCTCGCGAGCCTGCATGATCAAAATTAGCATCTATACAAGGAGGAGGTGTCGGTCGTAGCTACCGTAGGGGTACTCCATGGGCACAATCTCCTTGTTGTCGTCGAGGTAGTGCAGGAGAGGCGTGAAGATTCTCCAGCTAGCGTCGAGCTCGTCGTCACGGACAAAGTTGGAGTGATCGCCCTTGAGGCAGTCGAGGATCAGGGACTCGTACGCCTCAGGGATCTTGAGGTCCGAGAATCGTCGGCGGTAGGTAAGGTCGAGTTCGGTGAGGACAGTCTGCATGCTCAGACCGGGGAGCTTCGAGTTCATCTTGAGGTAAACACTCTCGTTGGGCTGGATACGCATGACGAGCTCGTTGCGGGGAATGTCCTTAAAGATCCCGCTAGTAACGTCCTTGAACTGGATACGAATCTCCGTCTTCTGCTCGTTCAAGGCCTTACCAGCCTTCATGATGAAAGGCACTCCGTCCCAGCGCTCGTTCTTGATGTACGCAACAAGGGCGCAGAAAGTCGGGCACCTCGAGTCCTTGGGCACCGTGTCGTCCTCCTTGTACGAAGGCTTGCTGCCGTCCAGGGACTTTCCGTACTGGCCGATGATCACGTTCTTGGGCTCAATGGCCGGCATTCCCCTGAGAACGCGAACCTTCTCGTCGCGGATATCTTCGGCCGAGAACGAAATTGGACGTTCCATGGCCAACAGCGTCAAGACCTGGAGAAGGTGGTTTTGCATGACGTCACGGATGATACCGAACTCGTCAAAGTAACCGCCACGGCCCTCGGTGCCGAAGGGCTCCTTGAAGGTGATTTGGACGTTATCGATGTGGTGTCGGTTCCAGGTGGCACCAAAGAATTCGTTGCCAAAGCGGAGGATCAGGATGTTCTTGACCATCTCCTTGCCAAGGTAGTGATCGATGCGGAAGAGCTCGGCCTCGCTCCAGTCGGGCTCGAGGGACTTCTGCAACTCGCGAGAGCTGGCAAGATCCTTGCCGAAGGGCTTCTCGACCTGTGCACGACACTCGTCAGTATCCCATTTAGTCACGACACCAAGGCAACAACTTACAATGACACGGGCGATGCCGTTCTTGGGATAGCAACATCTCTTCAGGTGTTGGGAGACGATCGTAAAGACACTGGGGGGCAGGGCCATGTAGAAGAGGCGGTGGGCTTCCTTGCGGCCCTCCTCGATCTTCTTGAGCTGGTTGTCAAGCTCTTGGAAAGACTCATCCTTGTCGTACTGGCCAGAGACGTAGGTGCAGAGCTGGCAGAATTCGTCCAGCTGGCGCTCGAGGTCCTTGGTGGGGGTCTTGATGTAGGATCGGACACGCTTGATGTACTCTGCGTGGTCCATCTTTGTGCGTGCATAGCCGACGATTTTGATGTTCTGCGGCAGGAACTGGTTGCGGTACTTTCGGAAAATGTTAGAATCCCGGATACAATGTTCAAAGGCAGTCGGGAAAATTTCTTACGAGACCGAAGAGGGCGGGGAACTATGAGAAGTTAGCAATTGAGTACTGCGTGGAGGGTATCGACGTCGAGGGTGACATACAGTCTTCTTCTTGGCCAAATCTCCAGAGGCACCAAGGACCACGATGACCGTGTTATCCTTGAGCTCCATGGAACTGCAGGATTCGAGGTCAGCGATACGGCCAAGCAAACACAATCTGCCAGGGCAAACAATCCCGACGCATCGAGGCGGTCGACTGGGCGACGATGGGCGCGACGAGATGCCTCCTGGGCGTCGCGCTTTCGACCTTCGTCATGATGGAAAATGGCGGGGTTGGCGGGGCTCGACTTACGCAGCGGCGGAATCCATTTTGCTTGATCTGACGGAGGGTAATGGAGTCAGCAAAAAGTTGGCAGACGCCGAGAAGAGAGGTAGTTCAAAGTGGCAGACAAGAGTGAGCTGCAAGGACCAAAAGGGTGCAAGAAGAGAGCAGGTCACTCGAGTTGAAAGTTGGTGGTTGTCCTGAAAAAGAGCAAACGGCCTGGAGGAGCTCTCGGCGGATTGATAATGTTGTTGGGTTTGGGAAGTGGGGAGCTTACTGATACCCTGGTCGCTGTCCGGTAGCTGTACCTTTTATTCTGCACGCCGAATATGCGTTTCTGTCTCAAGGGTCCTTTCCGCGTCCAGTTTTTTCCAGTGTTTTGATTTCGGCTCGTGAAGGATCGTGAACTGCTCAGAGTCGAGAAATACGGTCTCGATGCAGCTGGTTTCCCTGTTGAAATCTCTTCGGCGGAGTCGAGAGTCGAGTCTGTTACAAAGCAATAGCACACCTCCGAGAGTATGTCCTGGCTCGTACAGTAGCGAACTCGGAAGCGTCGGGCTCAGATCCACCGGATCAGGATCAGTGTGGGCTTTGACGTCGACGGCAAGGCTTTTCCAGGGTCTTGCTGAGTGATTAAGTCCGTCTGTCGAGAGTTCCGCAGTGGACGGAAGAGGGAGAGAGAAAAAAAAAAAAAGTTGCACGGCTTATGGAATCATGTATTTCTCGCTTTAAATGTCTTGACGCCCTATTTTTCGAATTGAATTTTCTGCTGGCAGGTCTCATAATCAACACTGTCGGCATTTAGTATTTATTTCTCTATTGTCCACTGCTGTTACATGTCAAATCCCGGGCCACTGCAACGCATCCATCCATTCCCGATCCAATGATGATGTGAGCACATTGCAGCTGGGTGAACACAGACACTACAGTCTACTGGAGGAATACCTACATTACCTACCTAGGACAAGAACAACTGTTCGCCCCGGCGTTTGTCTTGGTGTTTCAGGACAGTGGTCCGAATGGATGTGCCCATCGGACACAGCGGTAGCAATTGTTTAGTCAGGCTCCGGTCTCCGTAGACATATTTTTGCATTTATCCGCCTCCCAACGCCTAAGTTACAGAATACGATCACCTCAAGGCCACCAGCGGTCCCGGCGGTGTCATCGATATGGGCGAGGCATGAAGGCGCCCCGCCGCGCCCGGCGATACTCTTCAAGCTATGCGCCGCCCGCCTGATTGGCTACCACTGGGGCAAAGCTATAGCTGCCGGTTGGTGGGGTGCAAGGCAGAGCTTCCAGGGTTAGATAGGGAGCTACGCTGGATCTTAGATAAATTACCGCACCCAAGGTGAGTGAGCATGACGTTGCAGACCGCTCTCGCCGTTTAGATCCTGGCCCCGATGCTGTGCGACGAGGGCAGTCTGTGATCGGCGATAATGGATGGTTATCGCTGATTGTATGGACTTTATGGAAACCTGGATGGATGGGAAGCAGGCACTCTCTCATCTGACTTCAGTGCCATCTTCCATCATCAAGACTGTTCAAAGCCAACGAAAGACTTTGATGTTTTGCTGTATTCATTTACGCACGTAAAAACACCACATGTCCTCTGTAGCACAGTCCATTGTCCAGGAACGGCAAGCCGTGGCAGTCGAGACAATGTCCGGGTTCTGGTCGAGGCTTTGGGGTTCTCCGTCTTCCGGAGTCCGACATTGTCGCCTAGGGGATTCAGCCCCGAAGACGTCCAGAGGTGCCAGTCAGTCAGCATGCATCCGTAGGATCGGTCTCATATGCAATGCCAGTCGGGTAACAGTTTTTGGAAGGTGACAGACAAGCACTGACAGACAAGATGGTCACCACCAAGTTTTTATTCCAGGCCTCGCTGGGTTTGTGAGTCAATCACTGAGTTCTGAGATTGTCTTGTAAACATCGCAGGCCGTTGGAAAACGTGTTTGCAACCAGATTGATCTGACTGAATAATACCTTATAGTAATGCTATTCCTTGTAAAGGGAACCCATAAAGACATTGCATCGTCTACATAGTATTGCATGCCTTCATTGTCGAGTTTCCATGTGCTTATCAAATCAGACATTGATTGGCATGGCTGATGGACAATTGAAGTTCCAGGCGGGGCACTAGTCGGCAGCTGGCAGACAAGGGTGCCAGTCGATGGCCGCCGACCTTTTGGCGTGGTCTCCACTCACCCTGTGGCTCAGTCCTCGCCTTAGCCACAATCCGAGAAAAATTGGTTTTGTGGAGGGTGCAGAAGCCCTCTTGCCTTAGACCCGATTTTGCAGAACACTCTATCGAGGCGTGCCATCCACGGAATCACGACAACGCCAAAAGACGACAAACCGCCAAACGACAGCCCATACCTCCCGGATCTTCATCCCCATAGATTACGAGAGCGGTGGAACAACACAGCCAAGATGCCTTCCGAAGCTGGTCACAGACGTGAGTATCCCGCTGCCTCTCGAGCCCGATCCGAACACGTCGAAATTTTCGCAACACCACCAAGAGAGCCATGCGCCGACGATTTCCATGTTTTCGCCTCGACACACGACGAAATCGATGCCCGGCGCATGACTCCTTAGGTGTTTGCGGATTCGACTTGGTCTTTCTGATTCTGGGTGGAATATTTGCTAACTTGCCCTGTTCGATAGTATACGTCAAGTAAGTTGACAACGATCTCCCCGAAACCGACTCGGCACGACTCCCCCACCTTTGCGAAGGACGACGGCCATGTTTCGCTTCGCGGATGCCAAAACGAACGATTCGATTTACGAGATCATGGGCGCTGACAAGTTGTGATTGTAGGGGTCGTCACCTGAGCTACCAGCGTGGCCGACACACCATCCACCCCCAGACCAGCCTGGTCAAGATCGAGGGTGTTGATGACACCGCTGCCGCCAAGTATGTCTCTCACCAACCACGGATTCCTCGGAAGCGCGTCAGGACTAATGTGGAATTGTAGCTTCTACCTCGGCAAGAAGGTCGCCTACGTCTACAAGGCCCAGAAGGAGATCCGCGGTTCCAAGATCCGCGTCATCTGGGGCAAGGTTACCCGTCCTCACGGTAATTAGCCGACTCCTGCTCACCACGCTCAGCGAGCCCGGTTGCTGACTCTACTTTCCAGGTAACTCTGGCGTTGTCCGCGCCAAGTTCTCCAGCCCTCTCCCTACCAAGTCTTTCGGCGCCTCTGTTCGCATCATGCTGTACCCCTCGTCGATATAAGTGCAGGCGGGTTTCGGCCGGAGTTGGTAGTGCGGATGGTTCATTCATGACTTGGCAGCATCTGGGTTAAGGGCAAAAAGATGCATGGGTAAAATGGACCGACGGCAGCCTTGCGTCTAGCATCACAAATCAAAACAATACCAACAACGAACGACGACATTTTTCGAGAGCGATCATATAGAGTGCTTGGGTGAACACAATGGCCAGTAATCCACACGCGATGAACGCATTGTTCGGTCATTTAGGAAAGACGCAATGAGAAATGTTTGTGACGAGCTGTTGTGGGAACGATTCGAAAAGCCAAAAACAAAAACTTGGTGACTGTTGATGCTGACGGTCTAGGACGGGGAGGGATTGGTGCTTGTGTTTATTTCCGGCATTCATACGTTTCATGTCATTTGACTGATTTGAATCGAGGAGGGATCACGGATCAGTCTTCTCAATGCAACATGCACTTCAAGACCACGTGTCGACTTTCAGAAACAACTTGATGTGCCACATGCGAACGGGTCAGCTGATGGGACACCGGGCAATGGTGCCAAATCGATGATCTCCATGACTTCCATAAAGGCCACAATTAGACTGACAGATGGCCAGTAAGTTCTGATATTGATAGTAGGTTCTAACACGGCTTAGCTACTTCACGCCGACCCGATCTTGACCTTCCGGAACTCCTCCGTCGTCCCCTGGATCGCCTTCTCGGTCGGCAGCCTCTCCATGCTGCTGGCGCCGAAGAAGCCCTGGACGCCCCTGGTCCGGGCGAGCACGTACGCGGCGTCCCCGGGCTCGGCAATGGGCCCGCCGTGGCAGAGCACCATGATATCATCCCCGCGGACGGCGACGGCGGCGTCGCGGATCTCCTGGATCTTCTTGACGCTCTCGTCGAGGCCGATGCCCGTCTGGGCGCCGATGCTGCCGCTCGTCGTGAGGCCCATGTGGGCGACGAGCACGTCGGCGCCGGCCTCGGCCATCCTGACGGCGTCGTCCTTGGAAAACACGTACGCGCACGTGAACAGGTCCTGCGCCCGCGCCTCCCGGATCATGTCCACCTCCAGGCCGTACCCCATGCCCGTCTCCTCCAGGTTCTGCCGGAACACGGACCCCTCGTCAATCAGGCCGACCGTGGGGAAGTTCTGCACCCCGCTGAAGCCGACGGCCCTGAGCTCGGACAGGAACCTGGGCATCTCCCGGAACGGATCCGTGCCGCAGACGCCGGCGAGCACCGGCGTCTTCTTGACGATGGGCAGGACCTCGGACGCCTGGGGAAAAGTCGAGAGTGTTAGTGAATTGCCCAAGTTACATAAATATTTACCAGGTTAAGAAGATGTTGTAATTACCATTTCCACAACGATCTTATTGGCATCACCGTAGGGCATCAATCCCGCCACTGTTTTGATATATTGTCAGTATCATGGTTCCGTATGATATAAGCCAAGCTCCAACGAGCATCGAAGTTTTTCCCTTTCTCATATGTCGTGGAGAAATGCAAAAGATTGTCACGGCAGTACTCGCTCAAGCTGGCATAATGTTCTCAAAGGGGTCAGTCGCTTACAGCTACCGCGGCCAGCCATCCGAAAGCGGCCCGAGTTGTACACAATAATGAGATGGCCGCCGCCGCTCTCGACGCACTTGGCGCTCAACCCCGTGCCGGCGCCGGCTCCGACGATGGCCTCGCCGCGGGAGACGGCGGCCCTCAGGTGCTCGAGGACTTCTGTCCTGGTTGTCGGTCTCGGCATGATCGTGGATTATGTGTGCGTGTCGGTGGATCCCGGAATTGTGTGCTTGTGAAGGGGTCCAAGTCAAGAGAACAGCTACCACTTATACCCGTACGTATTTGGAAGAATCCGCAGCCACGTACTTGCGTCACACGTGGAATAATTTGTCTGAAAAAAACAATCACAACCGAACATTCCGTGAATATGTCGCAGTGACCACAGGATATGCGTCATGACGCAACATGGCGCTGTCGCTTCCCCACTTTGCTGTAGTCTTACAAACAGACAACTCGAGGTGTTCTACCCATTTATATGAAGATCATAATACAAACGGCCTCAAATCGGCATTATAGTTTATTCGTAAGCAGTTGTTTGAGTAATTACTTGCCAAATACGATTTACTTACACGATCACATTCAGCCATTCGTATATCTTATACGGGAGATCCAATTCTATTCCATGAAGTTGTTATAAAGAACATCTTCAAGATTGTCTTCAAGTGATTCAGCCAGCATGTCCAAGAGCAAAGACGAAGAGGCCGGTCCTCGGATCCTCCTCCTGGCAACATGCGACACCAAGATGGAAGAAATCGCCTTCATACACGACCGGCTGACCTCCATCGACGCCCGCAACCGACCGATCCTGATGGACATTGGGCGCACGCCGGCGTCTAATCCCCTGATCAGCATCTCTCATAGAGATATCTTCTCCCGAGATGCCCCATCAGACCTGTCCTCCCTCCCGCGGGACGAGTACTCGAGCCTCATGATCGAGGCCGCGACGGCGTACGTCCGCCAACACCTCCTGCCCACTTCCTCTTCCTCTTCTTCGCAGCAGCAGCAAATCCACGCCGTCCTGGGCATTGGCGGCAGCACGGGCTCGTCCATCATCGCGGCCGTCATGCGCGCCGCCGCCCCCGTCGGCCTGCCCAAGCTGCTCGTCAGCACCATGGCGAGCGGCGACGTCGGGCCGCTCGTGGGCGGCGCCGACATGACCCTCATGTACAGCGTCACCGACATTGCCGGGCTCAACTTCCTCTCGGAGCGCGTGCTGGGCAACGCCGCGGCCGCCGCGGCGGGCATGGCCGCTTCCTACTTCAAAACGGCTGATCAGGGGGAACCTCAGAGGGAGCAGGGGAGACGGAAGAAGAGGATCGCCGTCACCATGTTCGGCGTGACGACGCCGGGCGTCGACGCGATCCGGTCTCTGCTCTCCGCCCGCGGCGCCGAGGTCGTCGTCTTCCACGCGACGGGGTCGGGCGGCCGGGCGATGGAGGCGCTGGTGCGGCAGGGCGAGTTCGACGGCGTCGTCGACCTGACGACGACCGAGATCGCCGACGAGGTGGGCGGCGGCGTACTGTCGGCGGGGCCGGACCGGCTGGCCGCGGGCGCCGCGGCGGCCGTCCCCATGGTCGTCAGCGTCGGCGCCTGCGACATGGTCAACTTTGGCCCGCGCGGGACCGTGAGCGCCGAGCTGTTGAGCGCCGCCGACCGCGGCGAGCGGAAGCTGTACGTGCATAACCCCATGGTCACGCTGCTGCGGACCACGCGCGAGGAGAACGCGCGCATCGCCGAGTTCATGGTCGACAAGTTGAGCAAGGCCCGGCGGAAGGATCTCGTCAAGGTCATCCTACCTACCGAGGGGATCAGCATGATATCAGGCAAAGGTGGGCCGTTCGAGGACCGGGAAGCCGACGAGGCGTTGTTCAGGGGGATCGAGGACGGTCTGAAAGGTAGTGGTATAGATGTTATCAAGTCCGAGGGTTTGGGAATCAATGACCAAGAGTTCGCTCAACATGTGGTTAAGGTGCTGGGGGACCTTGGTTTGCCATGATTGATGCTCCTCGAGCTCATTTGTATTCAGACTCCGGTTGATGCCCGAATACCAGACTCCACTAACCTAGGTCAGATATGCATCAACAGCCAATTCGTACTGCATATAAAGTCATGACGAAACAAAGCAGCGAAGAGGCAGTGAGTAATATTCCCCAGAATATTGAAATAAGAAGAATAAAATATTTCTATATCTTTTCTAAATAGGGGTAAACAGTGGCGCTGTTCACTTATAAAGATCTATAGATTTCCTTTGTCAGGTACACTTGTCATAAAGTATCCCATTGTAACAGCTGACCGAACCATAGCGAGCAGCTCCGAGTAGTGATGATCTTGTCACTATTTAGTATCGTTCTTGGAAGATTCCTTGGAAGGCCTGTTGGTGTGCTTCTTGACGGGGAGCTCGAACAGTTGCTTGGGATCAACTGTCCAGTTTCCCTTCTTGTCGATAAACTTCGAGCTCTCATGGGTCCATCTCTTGAACATGAGATTATGGGCCACGTATTCGCCCATTTGCACAGATTGATTTTCGGTGGCCCATTCAAGACCTGTCGTCCCGACGTGGTCCAGAGTCTTGGAAAATTTATACTCTCCGAGCGCCTCGGCGCGTTTTACTGTTTCGTCATGCCAGTCCCACATGCTCCCCTCGTAATTATCGCGCGTGGACCACGGCTGGCCGTGGCCTTTGGCGATGCGCATGGCCGCGTCGTGGCCGGCCCTCATCGCTGGGATCACTCCCACAGATGTGTAACTAGGTCCAGCCACCATCACCTTGCCCTGGAAAGCAGCCGAGAGTTCATAATGGGCTTTGCGAAGACGTTCGACGTGCCCAACGGTATGTTGAGGCAGACAATCTTTGCACATCTTGGCGCCAGCCTTGAATGGCTCGCTCTGCGGAATGCCCAGATGTCGTTCCACGATAGCCCGGGCCATTTCAACGCCCATCTCTTCATCTGGCAGCATAGACCAGTCGCTCCAGTAGTGGCCACCGAGCATTACGGTGAGTTTTGTGCCCTTGACTTCGTTCCGAGTTTCGATATCCGAGTCAAACAGGACGCCGAGGGCGCATTCGGGGTTTTCTTCAGGCGGGACCGACTGAGGGATGAGGTACCCGAAGCCCGGGTTGTTTTGAAGCAAGTCGGCGTTGGGGTACCACAGGTTGACGACCATGATCGAGACAGCTTCAATGTCGGCAAGTGACGGAAGCGAATTTTCTGGCCTGGCAATCTGTGCAAGATCGCCCGAATACAGCGTACTGAGAACCTGGTCGTACACAACACTTCCACCGCCACCAGTAACCGCAACCCTGTTGCCCTTTTGCTCGACTGCAGATACGGGAGTCCCAGTCTTGACAGTGACATTCTTGCTACGTGCAAGATCCATGCTCAGTGAGTCGACGAGGGTCATGAGCCCGTCACTGAACGCCAGCAGGTTCTCAGATGCCGCTTTCTCGGCCATCTCAATGATAGCAATGCGGTTCGGTCCATCTAGGATGTCATATTGAAGGTCGGTGTCCCTCTTGTAAACCCACGCGACGCCATTATGCAAGGGAAACTTATCCTGTAACCAAAACTTTTCGAAAATGGTGTGTTTGGCGCTCAGCTTGTGTATATCACCACCATAGATTCCGTGGAGCATGCCCGAAACGATATTGTCAATCACAGGCGACTTGGTATCGCCAAATACACGGCCAAGAAAAGCAGCGACAGACTCATCGTCGTCAAAGACGGTGCGCACGTTCTTGATGTCCTGTCTGCGTTGTTCTACGACATCTGCGCTGCGGGTGAAGGCCCGGGCCCAACCGGCGGCAGCATTGAACGTGCCGGTCCACATGGGCTCGGTAAAGTAAGATCGTATGGTCTTGCTGATGTTGTCCCACGAGACTTCTTCTTTGGGCAGTTGGACGAGGTGGTCGGGATAGTAGATGTAGCGCAATCCGGCGACTCCTTTCGGATATATAAGTTTGTCCTGGATTTTCAAGTTCGCAAGCTGGCGCAGACTTGATCAGCACATGAAATCGAGTGGAAAGTCCCAAGGGAGTGGGCTTTGAAATTGGGAAAAGCAACTCACCACGTCGTAGAGAACCAGATCATCATACTTGTTGCTTGTAGCCCCGGACCTCAGCATGCGCGGGCCACGTTGCATCAGCACCTCACCGTCGTGGCCCTCGACCGTGTCCAGGTTAGTGCGCACGCCCTCGATCCAGCCTCCAAGGCGGTCGCTCGCTTCGTACAGGGTGATGTGTGCGTTCGGCGCGTTGCGCGCAAGGTAGTGGGCAGCTGTGAGACCGGTGATGCCGCCGCCGAGGACAGCAATTCGTTGCTTTGGCTGAGGCGTTGGCGGCGGCGGCTGCGGCTGCGTCTGCTGCTTCTTCTGCTTCTGCTTCTGCTTCTGCTGCGAAGGGGGAGCAACGGCATAGCCTCTCCTCCTCTCATTGGAGGCCGAGAGGCGTTGCACCTGTGCTGGGCGAAGAGGCCGGGTGCGACTCAGGGCGAGGTAACTCAGCCCTCGTGCGGCCGTGAGGAGCTTGGACGGAGCTATGGCGGGTCGCCGTTGCACGAGGCCGTGGCAGGCATTGCCGTAGGCTGACCTCAGAAGAGCAATGAAGAGCTCCTCTGGGTGTCGGTGAGCCATTGCTAGATTTGAGCACCCAGTGGCCGTTCAATTGGCATGCTCGGGGGATTGTGTTGTGGTGAGCAAGAAGGGCCAACAGGGTCCAGCTCTCTCAGTGAGTAGGTAATGATCCGCGACGCACTCTCGGCTAAAACGTCGGCGCGCCCCAATTGCATTGCATCATGACATGGCACAAGCCCATAAATCAGCCCACGGCCAACGACCTCGAACGACGCGCTGATGGATGCTCAACCACAATTGTATATGTAATTGTAATAGCAAGATGGAACTTCACATTGAAAGTAAACGCAATCAAAAGTCTGTCAATTATGTCAAAGTGTTAAGTATTTGATTCACCTCGATTTCACAAGCAGCGGAAAGAACAAGGTCATTTGATTAAATCACAGAAAAAATGCACTTGGGTATATTGTAGTAACGTATCATGCATGAACACATTAGATGTTCCTTGACTTTTTCCTATAACCGCAAAACGCCTGTATGATCTATCACAGTGACCTCCAACGCCTGTTGTGTCTGCCCTGTACAGAGAGGTATGCCACTCTACCTCATGATACAAATCTCATCCGCTGATCGTCATCCCGCTTTCCACCTCCTCGATTTCCTTCTTCAACCCAAGCTTATGCCTCATCACCACTCATCCTCGGGGCTTGATACGATGAGAAGGCAAGGCTTCTAAGCAATCTCCTCATCCATAACAGCGCTGTCCATGCCGGGGAGGACCCTCTCCTCAGCTTCGTTGCTGGTAAACTGCCGATCGCTGACATGACCGTTGCTCGATCCATTGGCCGTCCACACCTTATCGGGGAAGGTTCCGCGTTGGCCGTCCTCATGCTTATAGGGGCAGTAGCGGTTGGTGCAAGGATTGAACTTGCACATGGTCTGAAGGTGGGTGAACTTGCAGCCTTCGACCGAGCAATCGCCTCCATTCCGGCAGGCTGGCATTTCCGGATGCTTGAAAGGGCACTTTGGATTTGTGCAGTGCGGGTAGAATTTGCACTCCTGGTCGCTTTGGTGTGATCGCCTGGTAGCGGGCGAAGGATGTCTGGCGGTACACTTGAAGTTCTTGCACGCGGCGCCGTAGCTGCACACGTCGGTGACATCGACGGTGATACCCGGGGGAGCTGCTGGGGACTGGTGGGCGAACTTGCAGTTTCCATTTCCGCAGGCAAGGTTGAACTTGCACATGACCGTCTCTGGGTTGTTTGCCTGGCGCTCACCACCCATGTCGACGTCTTCGCCCTCGCCAGCTCCGTTTGCCGAGTCCTCCTGTCGTCCGTGGTGTCCGCCGTGGGGGCCACCTCTCCGATTGTTTCCGCGGCCTCGGTCGTTCCTATCAAACCGTCCGCCGCGACCGCGACCATTCATTTGGTGGTTTTGCCGCTGCGAGTCGGCCAGCTGTTGTGAGAGCGCAGCCATCATTTGGTTTTGTTGCTGGAGCAGTGCGAAAATCTGGCCCTGCTCGTTTGCGCCGGCGCCAGCAGCCATCATGAAGTTGGGGTCGCCCATGTTCATGCCTGGCATGCCCGGCATGCCCTGCATACCTTGCATTTGAGCGGCCATGCCGTGCGCAATATTGTTGGCGCGGTGGTTCATGCCGCGGTTTCCCATACGACCAGCGCCGCGCGGACCTGATGGTGGCTGTCGGTTATGCGAGTTGATTCTGTCATTGCCTCTGGTTCGGTGAAGGACGGACTCATGGGTTCGATCCATGGCTCGATTCACCTGACCAAGAATGCGCTTGCCTCTTCCGCCGCGGACGTCACCGTTCCTCATGGACCTTGGGCCGGTGGGACTTCTGGCGGTTAGTAATTGTAACAGGCGTCACGCAGTTGAAAAGTCACTTACACATTGAGCTCGGCCAAGGGGTCAAGAGCATTCGAGTCCATATCTTGGTCCATTGCAGAATCAAATCCTTCTTGAGATGTTGAAACGGGTGCACTGCCGTTGTTCCCCTGCGAGTTGTTGAATGCTGCGATCTGCCCAAACAACCATTGCACGAATTGCCCGACTGTCTCGTCCTCGGGGTCCAGGCCAAGAAGATCGGTCGCCAGCTCGGTACCAATTTCGCTCTGGGTCTTGCCATTGACGAGCATTAGAAGAATGTACTCGGAGAGTGGTGCGTCGCCTCCATCGGATGCCCAGCCATTTTCGACGAGCTTGGGTCGAATCGCCGAGTTCAAGGCTTCCGCCAGGGGCGTACCCATGGCTATCTCGACAGACATGGCGAATGGATCTGCTGTGGATGTGGCGATCGAACGAAGAACTGGTCGCTTTCGAGAGAATGGTTTAATACGTGACAGCTAGTGGTTGCGCGATGGTATGGAAAGAGGTCGCAGGTCGAGAAAGCGCGACTGCGAAGCCTGGCGATGAGATCCGTGTACTGTTTTGCCAAGGCGTGCTGTGGCGAACGAATTCCACGGTCGTGGCAATGGCGCAGGTCGACGAGAGGAATCTTTGCGCGTCGGTGCAACTCCAGGAAGGACTCAAACGATTGAGTAGTTGTGCGGTGTAGAGCTCGAAGGGGGTTGCTCAAACCTGATAAAGAGCTGAGCAGGTTGCTTGTTGCAGATGCGTGATGACAGAAAGTCTTGGGTGGACCAAGGCTACACCCAAAGGCTTTAGTGGGGACGGGGAGGCAACGCGATTCTGGGGGAAAAAGGTTAGTCCGAGCGTCTGCTGCCATGGAGAGGCAGGTACCTAGGTCTAGGTACCTTCTAGCGCTAGTTATTGATCAATTTATCAGCCACAAGTTCTGCCACCTTCCGGAAGCAACGAGGTGGCTTATTATTTACTGCACATTACCTACGGAGTACTTCAGCCACACACAACTCTGTCTGTAAAGGTTGTTGCTGACCAACCAACTGCCCTACCAACTCGTGCTGAATTGTATCACTCCATTGCTTTTCTTGCCCCATTCAGAGACATACCATCAGGTTACGCGACGCGAGAGGCATTTGATACAATGATTATGATACGACCGACGAGCGTATTATGTCGTAGTCTACGCTTGCTTTGAAGCATTGATGCTTGTCAAACTGATGGACACGTTTGTTGCGTATGGAAACCATGTGCGTACTGGGAAACAATATCATCGCTCATTACGACGCCTGCAGCTGCAACCACGGTACTTTGTGCTATTCCAAACTTTATGCGCATCCGCGGATCCAACGGCTGTGGTTGTTTTCTTTTCTTTTTCTCTGCCGGGAGAGATATCGCCCACAGATTGACAAAAAGAGCCGCAAGGTCCAGCCAGTATTTAGAGTTTGGTAGAATAACCGGTACTCCGGACGACGTTCCATCAACACCGCTTTGGGGTCACTGACTCGAGTTCTTGTTGGTCTCCCATGCTCATGCTCATATTCATGCGCGCCTCGTGGTCGTCACATTGTTGATCTCATGGCAGCTGCAGAGTTGCTCGTACTGCCAGGTCCTATGCCGGTCTCTCGTTATTATTAGTACCACTGAATACCTTAATCTACACAAGGCGCCTAACGTGCGTAGTGAATGCATCACAAATACCAGAAACCGACCTCAAGCTCTTCAAACTCCGGATTGAGTCCCCTCTATTACCGAACGTCTGGTCTGGGCAGTGGCTACAGCCTAGGTCAGGTACCCTGGAGTGTGCTGTTCTCGGGAAGTGACCATGCCTGCATGGAAGAGGATAGGTGCGAAAGAATATGCCGGTAAACCTCGCATTACAACAACATACAAGGAGCAAATAGCCTGATGCGCTGCGACCGCCCGGATGGCCACATGAGAAGCAATTCACAGGGACATGTGTGTGTGCGAGCGGCTCCCGCTCTGACTCTGGCTCTGGCTTTGGCAATCACTGGCGTACCTAGCATTGCATAGTAGGTCTCACTCGCTTCAGCCTCCGCTCCCCTTCATTTACACCGCTAGGATCTGGTAGGTAGGGCAGGACGAGACGAATCGTAGCGAAAGCTCCATGAGTGAGCTGCTGTTTTTCGTTTTCCATGTTGTCATTGACCAAAGCTCCCTCCCTACCTTTAGACCCCGCAATCTGACATTTCCTACCCCAGGGGCAAATGTTTCTTAATCATAAACACTTTTGACCATTGACTAGCAACACCCCAAAAAGCAGTTTACAACAGGGGCGAACAAACAGGAAGAAACAAGAAACACCCCAACCATTGTTTTGCCCTCTTCGTCAATCTCCTACCCGGGAGTCCCTATCTCTTATCAAGCTCCGTGGCTTCTTGTAGATTTGCCGACCGCCTAAATTACGGAATCACAGCGGTTCTCTCCAGGGAAGCACAGCCCTTTCTCCATCAACTCCCAAGGCTTGGTTCCTTGGCTTGCCCAGCGCTCTCCACTCCCGCCCAGTCCGTCTCCTCCTCGACGGCCGCTGGATTGGATTTTTGGCGGCGGCACCGTCCATCGCCCATTCCACTGCCGGGTTCGTCCCAGGATATCGTCCCATTCCACCCCAATCTCGCCCTGCATATTCCCAACACGCGACAGCCACGGTACAGACGGTTTCTTTCCTTCTCGTCTACATCGTACCTAGACTCTATTAAGGTAGACGTTCATCGAACAAAGTACCTTAAATAGAAAGCAACCTTAAAATCAAGCTTACCCCCCACATATACTACCCATTCTATCGTCCCGATTGGCGCCCGTTGGTCTGGCTGCCAACTCACGACCGCCGTCGTCTACAGGCGTCTCCACGTAACGTTGCTAGCAGCACGGCCGTATGCGGCTGGCTGTGAGTGTACGAGCTATACGACCCTAGAGTGCCTTTTAGGAGGCCAACCTCTTTGCAAGCTTGCTTCCATACAAAGACTTGCCTCCTGCTTCCTGTCTGGAATCAAGAAACACCAGTCATTTTTTCTTTCCCCCCATTCACATTGATGAGACTAGACCTTCCATTCAAGGTCGAGCATAACCTCGTATCTTCCACCCCCGGATACCTCGCATCCTCTGTCGATCATCATTCGGGAAAGAAGTGGGCCTTGCAAGCTGAAGTAGGGCGACTATTAAGATCGGTCCCGTTGGACTTTCAAGATCGGGCCTTGTCTTTGTCAAGTCCACCTTCACCGCAACAGCACCGCAGGACTCATTCACCATGATGAGGTCGCTGAAAACCCTCGCAGCCGCGCTCGCGGCGGCGGCGCCAGTCTTGGCCGTATGGCCAGCACCAGAGAGTATCAGCACAGGCAATCAGACTCTCTGGATAGACCACAGCATTCAAGTCACATATAATGGAGGAATAGTACGCTGGTCCTCTTTGTCTCACCCTTCATGTCGTTACGGCGCGATCGATACTAATTTAGGCTTCAACGTTCCACAGCTTTCGTGGAGTGATGACTCTGCCAGCAATGCTGCTATGCAGCACAATGCCACATTTTCTAGCCATGATGTTGTCCTTGGCGGTGTGTGCCGGACTCTGGACGCCATCTTGGATCAGGGCTTCATACCGTGGAAGCTGTATGCGCGCAACGCCGTCTATGAGACGCAGCCGAACGCCTCCCAGGCCAAGACGCTCATCACTGAGCTGCAGATCACCCAGACTGGAACAGACAACTCGAGCACGTGGAAGCCTGTAGGTGGTAGTGCCGACGAGTCGTACACTCTGTCCCTGGACCTGCAAGGATGTGCCAAGATCGAGGCTGTCTCCGCAGTAGGCGTCCTCCGAGCTCTGGAGACCTTTACGCAGTTCTTCTACAAGCACACGGATGGCAGCATCTACACCAAAATGGCACCGGTGGATATCCAGGATGCGCCGAAATTTCCCCACAGAGGTATTCTCTTTGACGTGGCCCGAGACTACATGCCCGTCCAGGCCATCCTTAGAACAATCGATGGCATGGGGCAGAACAAGCTCAACAGACTTCACCTACACATTACCGACTCTCAGTCGTGGCCCCTTGAGATCCCGTCCATTCCCGAGTTGTCCCAGAATGGGGCGTACGCACCAGTTGCCATCTACGGGACCAAGGATATCGACTACATTCAGAAGTATGCCGTTCTGCGAGGTGTCGAAGTGATTCTTGAGATCGATACCCCCGGACACATTGGCATCGTTGCCGAGACTTTCCCCGATCTTATTACCGGCTGGGGTGCTGCTCCCTGGACTTCCTACTGTGCTGAGCCCCCTTGCGGTCAATTCCGTCTCAACGAGAGCAAGGTTGACGACTTTCTCGACAAGCTGATGGATGATCTGCTGCCCCGAGTTTCTCCCTACAGCGCGTATTTCCACACTGGTGGCGACGAGGTCAACTTCAACGTCTACAACCTGGATCCTACCGTAGGCACCAATGATTCGTCGGTGATCGTACCGCTGCTGCAGAAGTTTACCGATAAGAACCACGAACGGGTCAGGAAGGCAGGTCTCGTCCCTCTTGTATGGGAGGAGATTCCTGCGAGCTACAACGTCACCATCGGCGATGATGTGGTCGTTCAGAGCTGGCTCGGCAGTGACGCCATCGACAAGCTCACAAAAGAGGGCCACCAAGTCATTGACAGCAACTACAACTTCTGGGTAAGCAGTCACAAACGCAAAGCGGTCTTGCCACTGGCCGAATGCTTAATCTTGCTAACTAACAATATAGTACCTGGATTGTGGACGCGGCCAGTTCCTCAACTTTGAGAATGGCGAGGCTTTCGACACGTACTATCCCTTCAACGACTGGTGTGGCCCGACCAAGAGCTGGCAGCTCATCTACGCCCACAACCCCGTCGCAAACCTGACGGACGACCAGGCCAAACTGGTTCTGGGCGGCGAGGCTGCCGTGTGGAGCGAGCTGATCGACGAGCACAACCTCGACAGCCTGATCTGGCCGCGAGCCAGCGCCATGGGCGAGGTCCTCTGGAGCGGACGCGTGGACGCCACCGGAGAGAACCGCAGCGCCATCGAGGCGGCCCCGAGGCTGTGGGACATTAGGGAGCGCATGGTCGCCAGAGGTATCGGCGCCTCGCCGGTGCAGATGCAGTTCTGCACACAAGGCGGCAACGGGTCCACCTGCAGCTGGCCGGTGTAACGAGGGAAAGGTGAAAGGGGTCCCTGTTACAAGTAATTTCTAATCATGGCTACCGAACTGTCTTGCCCAGTTGGACAATTAGTCGGTGGGACTATTTTCTGTACATATTTTCTGGCATAGTTCTATCGGTATGGAATCAGGAGTGCATCTACGACGATCAACCATGTCAAGCCTTCCTTTCAAAGCCAATTTCTATGTACTTGGTTCAGTATCGCAAGCGCCAGCCGCCACGAGACTCCTATAATTTTGGTAGACAGCCGGGCTCCTCTTCATTGGTCAAAGCTGCTGAACATGCTTTGCTTCGTGCAAAGTTTCCGACAATTCGTTTCTGTGCACTACCAACCTTGTCTATTAATAGAAGCCACGTTGTTAGCGCCAGAGTATACTGCCTGCAATGGGCGTTCTCGACACGAGTCCAATGGATGGCGTGCATATCTGATTACCATGTCGGCCTTGAACTTCGGAGAGTTGACACAGAGCATCCATGGGTAGACGTGGAAGAGATAGATGCCTAGGCACCGAGCACCGAAGTGAGACCCGAGACGAGATCTGCCAGCAGTTGAACCGCATTTGTCCAGCAAGGAAGAGAATATCAATTACCCCACACTTTTGGTCGAGGAAGAGTTATGTCATCGGCACCAGCAATAGAGTTTAGGGACTTGGCAACCACCAACATTAATATGCACAGGTGAATGACCTCGAACTCGGCAGTGATGGAACGGTGAGGGGTAGGTCATTGGAACAAAATGGCCGGTGATTGGCTTGTGTGCCGACGAGAAGAGACATGAGCACCTCGGCAGTGGCCGTGGAATGAGAATCAGAGAGGTGTGTGTCCGGTGTGTGTGCCGTTAAGGCGTGGTGGTGTTTCCCCGCATATGGACTTGCAGATCATTTAGTAATGTTTCCCAGTAGTGTGTGTACCGAGTGTACTCTGGAGTGTACTTTGTACAGCCCGGCTTGATCAGAACAATCTCGAATCATTTTCTTCTTTCTGCTCACAACGGGCCCAGACTTCATCACGGGCTTTTCTCTTCTCTCATACTGACAGATCATATCATGTCCTTGTATCATAGAATTGTGGTTCGAGTCTGGTAATAACAATAACGCCCACATTTAAATCCGACGATCGCCTTACCGTAATTGCTAAGCCAGATCGGGAATGCGATTCGGCATCCCGAGCTGGCGCCAATGGGAAACCTTGACAGGGTCCCAGATCTCGCATCCATACCAACCATCCCGTTATGTACAGAGTAGGAATCCAGCTCAGATGTCAGACGTAGGTACGAAGCAAGGAGAACATATGGTGCAGAAAGAAGCATTTATCGGTGACGCTCCATCTTGATATTAGCCCCAAAAGGTCGATTTCTCAGCTTCCTAGAGATACCCCAACTTTACTTATGGTTGGCATAACGAGGTAACTTAGCAATATACCCATCTTGCATGTCGGTACTGGACGAATTAAAAACAAGCAGTAGCATTGCTTGGACCCGAGAACAAGAAAATGCAGAGCACTCTAGCTGCGCCTCGGCACGGAATTGTCTTCACACTCTTGTCGTCAATAATAAGTGCTTCTTCTTCTACTACTACTCGTTCCACATCACCTATGTATGTACTTGCAGCAACAAGGATCTCATATCATTCCATCCCATCCCCAGTGACGACCCTCTCGTTGCCAATTATTGAACCCCTCCATCCAGATTGAACCGACCGCCATTGATGATCCCTGGACCTTGTTGACATCGACCCTGACATGTGCATCAGTTTTGGTGGCAGACTGCATCCGAGACGGGTTCCATATCTTTTTTTCCCCCAGGTCGCGGGGACGGGACCCACGGACTATCCGCATCATGTATTAGCTAGTACCAGGTAACACTTTTTTTTTCTTCCTTTCTCATTTTCGCCAGGTGTTACGTGCCGCAAAAACAGGCAGACGAAGAGTTACCTAAATACAAGAGTGACAAGCGACGCCGTACGCCGCTGTTCCACGTTGGTCTGGTCCTCGCTTCGGCATTGTCATTTCATTTCATTTATACAGGGCCGAGCCACTGACTTGGCCGGGCCAATCGATCGACTACCTACCAATCAGGCTGTGTCCTTTTCTATAACAAAAACCCCAACACCCACTGGAGCGACGCTTGCGCAGCAACTAGTCTCTTTCTTCGCCTTCCACTTCGATTCGCGACTGAGATCCGAGACCCGAAGCAGCAGTCCAATCGAAAGCCTCTCTGGTTTCGTCGCTTGTGCACAGCGTCGCATGTGCGCCGGGATTATATAGACGAGCTGAGCGCACTCTTCTTTTTGTTTTCGGAACACTGCTCGTCGTCCCGTCGTTGCATACACATATATTTCATGTGAAGAGGGAGCCACGCCCGACCGCCACGTTCAACACCAGCATCGTGCCGTGCGCTGTGAACGCGGCGCACTTCTATAATTTCACCATCAGAGAGATTGGTGGCCACTGGCGTCGACCCTCCAATTGAGCTGCGCCGATATAGCTTGAGAAGCTTGTACACAAAGTCTTGCACCTGATAATCGAGCCCACGCGACAGCTGCCTCGGAAAGCTCGCTTCGAGCTCGAGCAAAGCATACCAAGATGGGTCTCATCGAGATGATCCTCGAGAATGTCTCGTTCAAGGGGCTGCTCGTCTTTCTCAGCGCCAGTTACGTCTTATACAGTATATTCCTCTCGCTGGAGAAGAGGCAGCGCCTAAGACGACTGGCAGGCGCCCCCGCGCCGAAGATCAAGGCGAGATGGCCTCTGGGTAAGTTCTCTTCGAGGCTCTCTTTTTGCGGCTGTCTATTCCCGTTCTAGCCTCTCACGGTAGTAACCCTCGCGCAGGTCTGGATATCGTCAAGAGGCAGGTAAAGGCCACCATGAACCACAAGAACCTCGAGTCCTGGTACACCCTGTTCCAGGGCGTGCCGGGCATGACGGCCGAGGGCAAGATCATCGGCCGGCGGCTGGTCTTCACCTCGGACCCCGAGAACATCAAGGCCATCCTGGCCGCGCAGTTTGGCGACTACGGCAAGGGCGAGCCCTTCCACCGCGAGTGGTCCGAGTTCCTGGGCGACAGCATCTTCACCACCGACGGGGACCAGTGGCACGACAGCCGCCAGCTCATCCGCCCGCAGTTCGTTAAGGAGCGCATCAGCGACCTCGACTGCTTCGAGTCGCACCTCGACACGCTTTTCCGCGCCATCGCCAACGGCGGCGCGCTCAACGGGGCGGACCAGAAGGTCGACATGGAGGCCGGCAACGGCAAGCCCGTCGAAATTAGCGACTTGTTCTTTAGGTATACCCTCGACGTCGCCACGGATTTTCTGCTGGGGCTGGACGTCCAGTCTCTCACGTGAGTAATACCCAGTCGTGGCAAGAGACTTTAATCTCATCGCATGCATATAGGACCCCGCGCCAGGCGTTTGCCGACGCGTTCAACGAGGTGCAGAGGGTGCAGAACATCCGAGCCCGCGCCGGGCCGCTCCAGTCGTTCGTGCCGCTCAAGTCGTTCCGGTCCGGGCTCAAGGTGATCAACGAGCTGTGCGAGACGTACATTGAGCGGGCGCTGCGGCTCACGCCCGAGGAGCTCGCGACGCGGACCAAGTCGGACGAGGGGTACACGTTCCTGCACGAGCTGGCGCTGTTCACGCGCGACCGCAAGGTGATCCGCGACCAGCTGGTGGCGGTGCTGCTCGCGGGCCGGGACACGACGGCGTCGACGCTGTCGTGGACCGTCTACGAGCTGGGGCGGCACCCCGAGGTCGTCCGGCGGCTGCGCGCCGAGGTCCTGGCCACGGTCGGCCCCGACCGCAAGCCCACCTACGCCGACCTCAAGAGCATGAAGTACCTGCAGCACGTCATGAGCGAGACCCTGCGGCTGTACCCCGTGGTGCCGTTCAACGTGCGCCTGGCGCTGCGCGACACGACGCTGCCCCGGGGCGGCGGGCCCGACGGGCTCGCGCCCGTCCCCGTGCTCAAGGACACGCCCATCGGCTACAGCACGCTGGTCATGCAGCGCGACGCGGCCTTTTACCCGCCGCAGTCTGAAAAGTTTGCCCACTACCTCGAGTACAGCCCCGAGCGCTGGTACCACTGGCAGCCCAAGCCGTGGCAGTACGTGCCGTTCAACGGCGGGCCGCGCATCTGCATCGGCCAGCAGTTCGCCCTCACCGAGATGGGCTACGTGCTCACGCGGCTGTTCCAGCGCTTCGACCGCGTCGAAAGCTTCATGCAGGCCATCGACGGCGGCAAGCCCACGCTCAAGGCCGAGATCGTGCTCCAGCCCGGCGACGGCGTCAACGTCGCCCTGTGGAAAGCCGAGAAGTAAGAGCCCTTGGGGGATTTTATCTGTAGCGAAATGAACAAGAATTTTACGTCTTCTGAATGGTTTATATTAACATGAACCTGTCATGATTTTGCAATATATGGCACCACTGGATGCACAGCTTGGTTTGCAGTCATTCGTCGAGAAGACCTTTTGGTTTCGTGACCTCGTAGGCACAGTGATTGGGGTACCTCGGATGATACCTGCACGTCACATGAAAGGAACTCCATGATGGCTACTATCCCAATCTCAGAACCGGTATTGCACATTTAATCATCTTTGATGAACCCATAGAGAAAGACGCCCCCTGTCGACTCGAGATTCGAGGGGATTCATGTTCGTCCTGAAGCGTCTCGACGGGCGCCAGGAGGCGCTGGCCATCCGTCTTACACAACCCAGCACACAGTCTGCTCCTACCATGTTGTAGAAAACTGGCGAATCATTTCGTCCCAGAAGGTGACATTTGCCACTCTCATGCCATATACTCAGAAAATAGCAAAGGCTAGCTCGTGTCCATCCTCCCCGAGCGAGAGTATTCGTAATGCGCCGAGACAATACGGGAGGGAAGAGCAAGAGTAAAGAATCTCAGAGAAGCACCTAAACATGACTCGAGGCCGCAGAAACCATGTCGGCTCTTTTTGAGACCAAGACACGGGAAACTCTATAAGCGATCGATCTTGTTCTTGTTGTTTATCTCCGAAATGGGATTTACAGTTTCAACATATGTTGCTGTTTTTCTCTCTTTGGTTTTCCTGACTGACTGGGTAGATGAATATTCGCCCTTCTACACTCTTGCTGTACTCAATCTGCATAGATCCAGCAGCCCAGAAGAGCGGAAACATCGCCGACCTACTCGCAGTCGTCACGCAAGTCCTTGATGTATTTATCATGTATTTATTGCCTGAGTAACAAGCTTTCCAAGAAACCGTCCGGCGCGTCAATAAACATTTTCCATCTCGAACTCACCTGGGGCCTGGGTCGTATTCCTTTTTTGCAGGAACCGATCGCCAAGTGTTTCGGAATAGGAAAGGGTACAAGTACATCATCCCCGGGCAAAGAGGGTTTGCGAGGTTGGTCGTGCACGTGTTTTTTTTTTTTCCTTCTCCCTTGCCACGAACCCTTATTTTGATTTTCTTCACCTCCGGCCACTGTTGTCTCCCTTGAGAAAAGACCCACAAAGAAAGAAGGCAGGTTTCCGCTGTCAGCTTGGTCAAGCAATGAGTGCCTGCAATAGTCAGTCAGTGATGGCAATATCATGACTTCTGAAATACCAATCACAAGGACTTCCGAAATAGAACCTCCGACGTCATTTACGGGTGGCGGATTCTGTTCACATATGCAATGCAACACCAAAGTGTATGTACGGAAAGGAAGAAGCATATGCAAGCGATCAAGTTGTATTTTCTCTATAAAAGAGAGTTTGGTCAAACAGTCAAACAACGCCTACAGATGAATTGGCGGTAAAGATCCTGAAGATCAATATCCACCCTTTTGAACACGCTGCGCGGATGCACCTAGTAACACAATAGCAAGAATCTCTCTTCACTGCTAGTTCCGATTTCTCTTTCTCTCCTCTCCTCTCTGACGGGGGGGTTTCCTTCTAGTAGAAATGCAAATATCCGAAAACGCCGGGGCCATGCCAGACCCTAAATGCCCATCGATCCGTAGACGATGGTTGTCCAAATGCTTTGTGGTGAAAGTTTGCGAGAAAAAAAAAGTCATAAACAGCGTGGGGTATCTTGGAACCCTCTTCTCTTTTTGTCGAAAACCCAAGTCCATACCTCGTATCGTACGCCATGCCATGGATTTATAATGCCAGTGTCAATCAATGGTCGAAGTTTGTGTTCCATAACCGACAACTGAGTCATGCAGTGCATCTAGTCCTCGCTCATGGCGGGTCGACTCCAGATGATGCAAGAATGCTGAAGAAAATAATGATGATCATAGTGTATGAGGTCGCATTGCTGGCGACTCATCACTGCTATGGCTGATCGGTGGCACGACGGGCAAGTCGGCGCCGGGAGGCCAGTGTTGTTGTAGTAGTAGGGCGGCTCGATGCTTGGACAATATTCATATCGCGTTGAGCCCGTGGTTTTGTTTATACTGTGGTGGCTGGGCCGACGCTTCACTTCCTGCCGCGAGAGCTAGTGGCCGTGATCTTGGACGTGCTCATGAGATCGCCAATATACTTTTGCAGGAACTTGTTGTTGCTGTCAAGCTTGTCGTGTTCCTCCTTGACGGCCTCGATGCGGCTAAAGATCATGAGCAGGGAGTCTTGAAGTGCCTTTGCGTGTCTGGGAATTGTTAGTCTGTATGCGACCATTGTGGGCGTCTGCGGCGTGGTCTTACCTGTGCAACTCCTCGCGAGCTTCCCGTCCCATATTCTCGAGATCCTCGCTTGTTCTCCTGGGGCTCATGGCCCTGACATCGCCTGGCTCCAGCTCTGTGGGAATGGGGCCGACCTGGTTCGAGTCTCGGGGAACGATGAGAGTGCCGCTGCTCTTGCGGCTTGGGAGCGGCGGCCGCGTAGGAACGGGCATCTGGATTTCGGGGTCGTGTCCCTCGTGGACAGCGTGGACATCGTGAACCTCGTGGCCGTCAAGGGACGAACCCGATGACGAGTCGGACCTTTCGGCGCGCGGTGGCTGCACTGCGTCTTCCATTGTTTCGCGTATTCGATAATTCGGTGGCGTGGAGGAATTAATGTTGCTTCTTGTGTGAGAAGCTTTCGTAACTAGTCGGCGTGAATGTACAAGTAGATCGTGGCCGGCAAGTGGTCTGGTGTTTCAAGAGTCGACGATGATAGATGCGGAATGCGGCCGTCTACCAAAGAATACTCCTTCAAGTACTACTACCGTGGCTGGTGTTGTCGCGGGGCAGTGATACAGTATTAGATCAGACTGAATAGGGTGGCCAGAAAATTATGTGCGGCGTCGTGTGCTGCACAGAGTATCGAGTCTTTTTGGAAAGAAAGGCGGAAGAGAGGACCCTGTCGTCAACGCGGCGGAGAGAAATGCACGGTGTGGTGCAGCTTTGGGTGTATGTATAGCTTTCTTGGGTGCAGGTTGGTTTTGGGGGGGGGAGGAAGGGTGATGTAGAGTAGTGTCGGGATGCGGCTAAGCGACGGTGTGCATTGGCTCTCCCGTGGGTCGGATTCGTTCTTTGCAGCAGCAGCAGCGTGGGAGGGTTGAGAAGAGGTGGGAAGTAAGTAGTAGAATCAGAGTATCCGAATAAATCCTTCTCTTCTGGTATTCTCGGTTCTTGGTTTTTTTTGTTGGATGGGAATGAATGGATCACTAGAAGATCTCGGGATGGAATTTGGGGAATAATCTCGTCTTTTGCAGGAACTGCAGAAAGAAAGTCGACAGGCCAAGACACCCTCGGTGCTGGGGGAGAAGAAGCGGAATCCCAGCGTTGGGAGCTTCCACGATAAAAAGGGAGAGCCAAGAAGGCAGCGGCAACGGCTGGAAAGGGTTCGCGGGTCGAGGGTCGTCACACGGGCCAGCTAGGCTAGACAGACTGTGTGGCTCTTCTTTCGCTCTTGATTTTTTTTTCTCCCTCTGCCTCTGCCTCCCTCGCCCTCTTGGAGCGAAAAGCCCAGAGAGATTGTCAGGTAAATTTGGGGCAAGCGGAGCATTTGCCAGAGGTGTCGTAGCGATCGTCATTCAGGGCCGACAGCTGACCGGGGTGCTGGAGCTTTGGGTCTTTTGCAGCGCCAGTCCAGTCAAAGCCAGCGGTAGGTACTCCGTACTTACACTACGTACATTGATTGCCCAAGGGGAGATTTGAGAAATACCTAGGCAGAGCGGGGGGCGACTCTCGTCTCTCTCTCTCTTTCGCTCGCTCTCTGCTTCGACTTCCTTGTGACTCGTGGGTCTCGCACCGATCGGCGCTCTCATGGATTGGAGCGACGAGATGGGAAGAAGCATCGAAGAAAGAAAAACAAGAGCGATGCTCATGGCACTGCAGCCAATGGAAATTTCTCCTCATAGGGGAATAAAAAATTAAAGTAGTACATAGAGTCAGTCTGCTTCCCACATCCCTACGTGTCTAATGTCTAAACTACTTCCCGACCAGCCAATCCTGGGAGGATACAAAAGAAAGCCGAAAAGCACCACACCGAAAGGCAATTCCTCTTGCTGATCAGTTTCAATGACGATGCCTTTCCCCCGCCAGGCCGCCTTGCCTTTTCGCTCTGACGTACAACGGATATGCCCGTCGTATTTGACGGATCAGCCAGGACTCGGAATCTTTGAATCGCCCATCCGATGGCATTCACAAGATGAGTTACCAAACAGCTATTGAATCTGCTCTCTCTCTCTCTCTCTCTCTCTCTCTCTCTCTCACCAGAGTTTCCTATTGCTACTAATAATAATATTGTTATTACATGGCTTGCAGGTCCGGCATACAATACATCTGTCCAACAGACAACAGGCAATTTCACGCTGCTCTGCTAGTGTACATTACCAGGTATGCGTTGCATTTTAGTAAGGAGAGTTGGAGCTTAGATGGGGGAATTTAGGGGTCCTGCCGTCGGTCTGTCTGCTAGGTCAACCAAAAGGTCACCTAAAAACGTACTTAGGTCGCTGCACTGTGTTTGTTCTACGGCTCTTCCACCACACAGACGTGCGCGCTATATTACCCGGCCCATCCCAGCACTTGCCATTACCTTAGTATTATCTTCCTCGGCCGCCTCCCCCTTCTTCCGCCACGACCTACTACTTATGCTATGTGCAACACAAGTACGCTCACCTCGTCGACATACAGGGCCGATAGGCTGGGGTAGGGTAACCGTCCGCGGCATGGCGCCGGCATGGATGAGAATGCCTTGCTCCCAGCTATCTACCTACAGAATACCATACAGACTGCCTTGCCTAACAAGACCGCATATGCGTCGGACAGGCAATTAATAGTGTTAGTGACAGCAGTGGTAGCGTCTGTATCATGGTACATGACAACCTAGCATTGGCTGCTTGGTGCAGGCAATCACCCTTGAAACGGCCAAAAGACCCTGCAGCAACGTAGCGTAGCGTACTTGCATGGTCAGCTGCCAGGCGCAAGAGAGAGATCCAACGTCTCTATGACCAGTCACAGTCACTGCCAGCTCCAAGGGTTCTGCCCCCCCGATCAAACATCCAGAAAACACAGCGAGCGCTGAGCAGCAGCAGAAGCCCAGCAAAAAATATAGCGGCCTGCCACTCAGCAGTCAACGATCGGCGCTTGTGACGCCACTAGATCCAGTTAAATCGTCTTGGATCCCTGCCACAAGTTCGCGGTGATTCCCAAAGAGGTATGCACCTATGGAGAATTGTCCAGGGCGATTTGTGGAAATCGAGCATGGGATTTTTCTTGGGCTGGTTGGAATCGTTGGATCCTGGCCGTCGCCAGACAGCGAATGACAGCCCGTCCTTTATGTCGCAGCGGCTCTTCCTTCTGCTTCGCTAGGGGTCCAACGTATCCAATGTCCTGTTTCTCCCCCGGCCAGCGCCCGCAGCACCAAGGGAAGGGCACCCAGCAAAACCCAGCAAAACCCAGCAAAACCCAGCAAAACCCAGCAAAACCAGCGGCAGCGGAACGCTGGGTAATCAAGGGGGCGTCACGACTGCCTCAACTCGTCGCTTGGGGCAAAAGATTGACGCTCAGCCCAGGTTTCCTCTGAGCACTCGGCGCTCCGTGAGCCGCAGACCGATGACGACAAGAGAAACATGGTCAAATTTGCTGAGCGGTGCCCAACCCTTAAACCTAGAGTCTATGCAAACAGTTGTACGAGATAAAATGTCTCTCTGATGAGATTTGCAACGAGGCAACATGCACACACCAAGATGCTGCTATCCGAGTAGGTATGGGGGAAGAGACCAGAGGCGGATCGCAATGCGCCGTGGAGGCGTGATCCGGGAATCTGGGATGCGGCAGCAGGATCGTCGAGTTAAGCTCCAGTCAGGCGGCTACGACGTTTGGCAAAATCCTGAATATGAGGCTGTCCATTTCTGCCATGCTTGCAGCGGACAGCGCTGACGGGTAACGGGCGAAGAAGGAGAAAAAAAAAAGTCACGATGCCCCCCAAAAAGTCTGTCAGCATATGGTATCCTGGTCGTTTCCAGTGTCCACCGTTGGGATTCGCAACCACAACCCACACACCTTGAATGCGAAATACCCCGGCGCGCTTTGTCATTGCTACCTAACAACTCCAGCCGTGTGGAAAGCAACAGGCAGCCTGGCAGGCGAGAGACAGAAAAAAGAGGAGCGAACAATGGGGACCGTTTACGGGCACGGAGTACAACATACCTAGTGTAGTGCCATTGAGGCGCACAACCTCCATCCCATCCCATCGTCTCGCGCGGTGTGTGGACCCTGAATCCCCTCACGGGCCGTACAAGTTTTTTCGACATCCCTCCAGCTTGTGTGCCCTTTTAACTTGGAGGACCCATTCAGGGCCGTCGATGAGGACGGAGAAGAAGTTTTCTTCATGGCCAACCTCGTGATGACTCGAGGTGTCGGGGATGAGCCCTGGCATTCTTGATTCTGCAGCAACTGCCAACGACAAGATGGCAAAATGGCTCAAGGGAATGCGAAATGGCGAACCCGCGATGCCGCCGCCGCCACCTTCTGTCAAGGATTGTTGCTTTCTTTCTGTGCCCGCCAAGGGACTTTTTTTTTTTTTTTTTTTTTTTTTTTTTTTTTTTTTTCCTACCCCACTGCTCAACCACAGCAAGCTGTCGTGAGCTCTGTGATGTCATGATCGTCCCCCGGCACTTGGCACAGTGCAAGATATTCCGCGCTCGTACGCACCCTCAGCGGTTTATTCAAGCCATTCTGGGGTTACTTTCCTACCTGAGCGAGCTGAGGTCGCCTGTCCATGTGCTGTCCGAGTGCTATAGAACTCCCAGTACACAGTACACCATCTCCATGTCATAACTGTGCTCAATTATCCAAAACGGCACCTTGGACCTTGGCAGTCGTGCGACATTTTCCAGTACCTTGTGGTCTAATCATTGCCTTCATGGGAAGGTATATCAGCAATCCTCATCATAGTCGCATGAAGAGCAACAAACCGCTTCTCGGCAACTGGGCAACCGCTACTAGCAGCAAACGCTTCTCAATACTACTCGAGCTATTCATCATCATCATCATGGTTGACCTGCTTGCCCTGCTTGCCCTGCTTGCCCTGTCGCATGGTTTGCGTGGCTTCATGGGCTGATGGTCGCCCAAACGCACTCGAGATCCTGAAGCATTCCCGAGAATCAAACATCGTTTCTGGAAGTTCAGCGCTTTGCTTTTCTGCTTGGCCGGCATCAGGGCTCGAAGCAATGACGACATCTGCTGACTGGTTTTTTTGACCTATGCGCGTACGGTGCTCGAGTGGAACAGCTCTTGGTGGTAATCCTTTATGCTGTGTTACCATACTCTTCAGAAAATGTGACACGTACTGCCGGAACATGCTGCGCCCATTCGCTGAACCCCCTCACCTCTCAATGCCTTCTGCGCAGTCAAGTCCCGGATTGGAGGTCGACATTTCTGATAGCAGAGACATCCATGGTGACATCACGCTGCTTAGACCTTCAGCCCCCTTTTTCGAAGGGGAGAAAGTAAGACATTGTCGGTTCTCCTGCATCTCCAAATGGACAAATATCCAGCAATCGTTATTACGTGCGCTGTGACACCTGAAACTTCCGTGTGCCGGTACGGAGTAGATGGTGGTAGTGGTAGTAGCTTGTACTTTATTTCTTCTGCCAACTGTCCATGTAGGTCATGAGTCGCTCTATTTTATGTAGCATGTAGGTCAAAGTGGGAACCGGTCGCAGGCACAAAGCGGGAAATGGGACAAGCAAGAAATATGAACCCTTGCCAGAAGCGTGCAAACTGGCATGGCATCTTCTGGCTTTAATGCAGGAACCTATCAGGCCTACCGGTATGATCCTATCTCATATCTCAACAAGAAGACCCAAGAGATTTGCTCCAGCATGCAATCAAGCTTGATCGGCTCTCACGATACTACTCCCCCCTCTTTCGATAAAAAAAGAAGAATAATAAATACCACGCAACCTGCCCTTTCAGACCGCTTGTTTCCCTGGTTTCGAGAATCCAAGTCTGCGCATCGAGGACTGCAGCTGATCGTCCGCCCTCCGTTTCGCTGATTCGACATTGGAAGGGCGTGTCTACCCTCTTCGCGCCGCCGATCCTCATCGCTGTCCTGGATGTTGCCGGATAGGCCAAATTCGCGGAGACCCGAGAGCCTTGCCGTTTGATTTCTTGCACGCTCGTGATGCCGGAGTAGAGACAAGAGTTTCTCCACGAGAAGAAGGACTCCGGGGACAAGGCACTTTTTCGACTGGTTAGTTCGGATTCGTCCTCCTTGCGGGCGGCCCATGGTCATAGCTGCTGCTGTCGCATGATAAGCGCACATAACTCCTCTGTCTCCGTCCACACGAGAAAGAGATAGATAGATATTGCAACCTCCGCCGGCCGCGCGCGCGAAGGGCTGCTTCGGCCGTCCGCCCGCAGTCCGCCCAGCAGCATGGCGGTGGAAACAATTAAGCACCCAGCAAGCATTCCCAAGCTAGCCTGAAAGTAAAAGGTACGCAACGCCCAATTTGGCCCGCCGTCTAGTTCAGGATTGGGAAATGGCAGATGACATTTTCCCATTTCGGTCGAGGGGGGCTAGCAGAGCTGTCCCCTTGTCCACGCTCTGCAACCCGTCTCCCCCCATGAAGGGTCCCGTACAGTAACCGCACACACTGTCAAAGGAAGAAGAAGAAGAACAGAGCCTAATCATCCCGGGTGGTGCCTTTTTTTCTTTCGCCTGTTTCCCTTCCTGGCCTCCTCCATGTGCTGTTCCTAGGCCACAATGTGTTTTCGGCAGCCCAACCGGCGACTCGGACGGGAGAGTGGTAGAAGCTTTTCTTCTTCTCTTGTTTCCTCTGCAAGAGATGCTCCACTGTCGGTGCTTCTTTGGTCGTATTGTGGCTCATGAAATTGTCCAGCAGACCTTCGGTTCGTCCGTTTCTCTGGGTAACAATCGTGATGGGAGTGGGGACCGCGAAGCCATGTCGTGGTCGTGTCCCAGCATGGCTCAGCTTGTTTTCTGTTGCTTGCTTGACTCCTTCTTCCCTTTCACGGGCGACCCTGAACTACACTAAAAACTCTCGGCAAATATTGGAAAAAAATGGGAAGGAAGGAAACCCGAGAAAGAGAAACCCTCACATTGCCCAGCAGTGAGAATCAAGCTTAGGAATCCTTGCACAGGGATGGCATCGTAGCATTTGCCTGGGGTTGAGGGACCCCCATTCAACCGATGGTTGCCTCGCGGGAACCAAGTTTCGTGTTGTAAGCCCAAGGGTCTTTTTTTCTTCTTCCCTGGAACGAATGCAACCTCTGTATCTTTTTTTGGCCCGAGGCTTCTCTTAATTTCAGACGCCCCGTAGGCAACACGCAACCCACGGAACCATACCCGGGGCACATTCCACTATCGTGAATCCCGGGTCCCGATAACCACCCCTCCTCCATCAGGTGACAGGCTAGGTTACGGCCTCGGCGAGCCACGTGAGAGGGGGGGGAAACCTGTATGTATCTGTCATTCAACACCATGGAGAGAGAAAAAATTTCGCCGCCCTGTTCTCGTGATGGAACGCGCCGTTTCGCGGACACGACACGCCACCGCTGCCCAAGGGCCCTTGATAGTAGAGAGCCCCCGAGTCTCCCGTATTTCATGACGCGTCGTTCACGAGGGAGGCGAGAATGGGGAGGAGGCTGTGCGGGCATCACGGCCGAGGCTCCTTTTTCTCTTCTTCGTCAGCAGATGATGAGTTCGCGATGTTGGATGCTACTACTGCTTCAGGCCTTTCCCATCAGTGTGGGGTTTGTTACCAAGCGGAGACCCTTCTTTTTCTTCCAGATCATCCGCGCGCCCCCTTATTGCGCAAAGATAAACCTTTTTTTTTTTTTTTTTTTTTTTTTTTTTTTCGTGTCTCCCCGGGGGGCTCTGGAGCCGACCTGCCGTTTCGGCGCATCGCGAAATGGGAGAACAAGCAAGAAGGAAGCAAAAATAGAAGCTATCCCCAAATCCCGCTTTTTCCCACATGGGATCTGCCTTGTTGAGATTTTCGGTAGCACGTAGCAGCACTTTTTTTTTCCTTCAAGGATTTTCAGCAACCTCGGAATTGGTAAACGCTATCCAAGCCCATATCGGACATGTTCGAGCAGATCATGTGGTGACACACAGATCACGCTCCGTACAGATCGTTACAGATCAATATTTCGGCATGGCCGCGCCCTCTTCGCCCTCGGCGACAGCCGTGCACCGCCCAGGTATATGTGATGCGTACACTATTATACACGGCAGCACATATTAGCGGACTAGGGGGATTGTTCAAGTGATGCACGGCGACGAAGGACCCACGAGATGTGTTTTTTGATATCCGCTAAAACAGGCAACCAGAGTGACTCATCATGCTTCCTGTGAGTACATCGTGATGGCATTCATCGACATGCTGCGAAGAAAGATGGGGTAGGAAGAGAAAAAATCACATTAACTGCGCTGCATATGGCAAAAAGGATTGGAAAAAAATAATAATAAAGAGACATACCCCAATCATACAAACATCATACGTTGGAATGGGAGTCAAAGAGTTCAAAAATACAACACTCCGAATCGGGGAATCGAACCCCGAGCTCCGCGGTGATCAGGACGAGACCTTGAAAACGCGAAATGTTGACCGTTACACCAATTCGGATTGGCTAGTGATGAAGGCTTGCAGCTTATTCTTCCTCATACTGAACATAAGATTGGCGCCGTTCTCGCAGCATTCCAAGCCCTCGTGTAGTCCAATTAGACGTTGCAATTTCAAAGTGGATTTAGTTTAAATGGTGGCATGTGTAGCGATAGCCGGGGCTACCCGAGCCGACCGGCGCTTGACTCGGTTGGTCGGTAGTTGGGCCGCTATATTCAATCATTTGCTGGTGCTGGCCTCCGTCCGCCATCCAAGTAGGTGATCGGTGAATAGATCATCTGTTTTGCTACGACTGTTCTCCGGATTCCATCGCAATGTGACTCCCTACCACACCGGAATATATTGGTCATTTGTTGATCTGGAAATGTTGCCCCTTCGCCACGCCGCTTGGCCAACGTCTTTGTACATAGGGCGATCATGTGTTGGATCATGCAAATGCTCACCTAGAATTCGAAACCATGGGAATGTGCATATTCAGTGTATGGGGCTACCTTGGTCGATAGAGACCGGTCGGTTCACCTGTACATTCGTGTCAAGATAAATGTAACGACTCATGAGTATTGGTAAAATAATCATCTGCTTGTGGCATTATCCTCGACATCACTTTTCACTAGAAGCAACAAACTCAACCTCCCAACAATACCGCTGCGATCTACAGTCACAGCTTTATATTATATGCCTAGGGAAGGAAAAAGTAGAGGTAGTCTCATGTGTGATTTTGATCTGTCATTCCTGTCGCCTCTTTCCGTCATTTAATGGAAACAATCACACCAACATGGCGGCATGGCTCTTGAACGTGTCTCTCGTACCTGTCCTTGCATCTTGGCCCGATCTCACAGAAGGCTCGAATAAAGTGACTTATCATTGGTGATTTATGAACATGATTTTTAGTATCGTTGTGAAAACGTCACAGACGTCGCAGTTTGAAGAGGGACTTCCAGGAAAACCGAGAATACAAGACGACTTGTGACACGTGTGGCCGATTGGCACCCACGAGTGGCGGATTCCCCGTGAACGTTACAGTCATCCCAACAGCCCAACGGAATATATGATGTTGCTCATAGAAATTCATCAATGGCCAGTCCGACTGTGGCGAGTGACGTGAGCACACCTCGACGATGATGGAAGTGCCAACGATCGTCAGCAAAGCAAAGCTCGGGGTAAAAAGTGTGTGGTCGAAGTGGACTTTTGTGCTCGCTGGAGATGACGTTGGAATCCGATCACCTGTGTTACTCTTCTACGTAGTACAGAAATCACAGTGTCTGGCGAGTCTGGTAGATGATCGTTTTTGGAGATCTCATTGCATCACCAGGATCTTGCTTTTTCGGCATTTGAGTAGTAAGAGGCGATGATCATTTTACCGTGCATTCACCGGCCCCAGATTCATGCACGCAAAAGAACAACAAGACGAGGCTGGGCCTCTTGTGAGATCAAACATAGACAGCACTTTTTTTTTCTTCTGAAATCCGCCACTGCACCATCTCCACCTAGGTTAGAGGTATTGCGCGACAACAGCTCGAAGGCGTCATCGCCCATCCCCTCAGAGCCCCAGAGCCTTCTCATAGTCTCGCCACGCGGTGCCAATAGGTTGCACGAGTGTGTAGCTCGCCCCCGACTGGTTCATCTCCTGCACGCCGGTAACGAGATACAGCGGCGTCAGCTCGCCGTCGGCGCTGAAGAAGAGCTTGGGCCGCTCGCGGCGCTTGAACAGCTGCGCCGAGCCGTCGGTGAAGTTGACCGTCGCGTTGAACGCCTCGTGCTGCCGGAACGTCCAGGGCCCGGTGAGGTTCCGGGCGAACATGTGCGCGCCGACGCGGGGGTACTTCAGCCCGCTCTCCGTGATGTCGATCATCCAGTGCGCGAGGAAGTGCCAGTGGCCGCGCTTGTCGCGCCAGAGGAACGGGTCCTCGGTCCACGTCGGGCTGTACTCGCTCGTGTTCCACTGCTGCTGGTACGCGAGCGAGTAGGTCCCGTTCCACCGGTCGCCAATGTAGATGGCGTCGTCCTCGATGCCGAGAGCGATCTGCCCGTTCGTGGGGTCCTCGGGCGACCACAGCGGCCACGGCGCCGGGTTCGTCGATTGCGGATCGACGGAGCTTAGGATCATTTCAAACGGCGTCCAGGGTCCGTGAGGATCGTCTGCGCTCGAGACGGAGATGTTATTGGGCCACCTCGTATTGGAGATGGACTCACACTTGGTCGCCTCGGGGGCCTCGACTCCGATAGTGTAGAGCAGATATTTCTGGTCCGCCGGGCTGAAGAAGGCGTAAGTGTTGTGGCGGAACGGCTTGGAGACGGCCTCGGCGTAGTGATACGGGCCTTGCGGTCCCGTCCTCGACTCGGCCCTGGCGACGAAGGAAGATGGTCGCCAGCCGGACAGGCCACAGCCGTGCGCAAACTGCGAAGTGAACATGTGGAACAGCCCTTCGTCGTTGGGATCCTGCACAATCGATCCGCACCACGAAGAATTTCCGTAAGAACCAAAGTCGTCTGCGTTCTTGACCGTCGTGTAATTGTAGCCGGTGCCTCTCGTCGCGGGCGCGAGATCCAGCCTGCCGCAGTCATCACCAAACCATCCTGGATCGCAGATGCACGAGTTGGCTATGCTGCTCGTGTTGGCGGCGACGCAAAGACCATTCAGACTGCAGTCGTCATCGTTTTCGCACTCTCCCTTGACGCCCGCGATGGCAAATCCTAGCACGAGAATGTTGCGGAGAGCTCTCATTTTTTTCAAGTCTTCACAGCAAAGGACACTTGAGAATATGTTGGCCACTCATCAAAAGTGGACGGTCTCGGCAACAAGATGGCGACATCATAATTGGAGTCGGCGTGCCACAACCCGGAAGTCCTATAAGATATCCTTACCATACTGACGCAACTTTTTGGACCGAACAAACATACGCTTATCGGGAAAAATGCCAGGACTCGTGAATATATCCACGCAGCTGTCACACAAGTTTTTCGGTCGGCTCAGAGCCCCAACAGCATAGCACAATTTTTCCATGTGACTATAGAGCGACTCACCATCAGCAATGCATGTCCCTCGCTCGAAAAGCACCAGCCCATATACCAGGCATATTGTGCTATTAAGAAAAGAAAACGAAGCAACGATTTACAATAATATTTTCAATGGATGCTACTTTACGCACAGATTCTCCACGAAAGGTTGGCAATCAGCTGCGTGAGGCAATCAATCGGAAATTTCGTCACAACCGGATTCATTCAACACCGGCCCTTGGCTCCTAGCTACCATTCGAGATTGTCCATAACCTCGATACTCGAACAAACTCAATTTCTGTCCCGGCTGTCGGTAGGACTGGTTGTCGCCAACTATTTTCAAGGTATAGCAAGGACAACAAAACGAGTCGTGTGCAGCTCGTGGGAGGGGGTCATGTATGCCGTTTACGTTTACATGTTAGACCTTGTTCGAATTTTTGAGAAGTTGAACCACCTCATAGCAGGGCCACAAGCATCTGGATTCCTTCCTGATCCCCAGAGTGCATGGAGAAGTAATACCTTTGGGCAAAGACGTTTTGTGGCAACCGGAAAAAGAGAGAGCAGGACCTGGCCACACTCGAAGGAGTATAGACACCCAAGTGGCCGCCTGCCTACCTGTCAGGGAACCTGAGCTCGCTTCTTATTCCTGGAAAATCGTCCTAAAATTGTCAATAATGTGGAGGATTATGCATCGAACTAGTATGCAGAGATCCTGACTCGAGGGGTGAACCAGTCCGCTGGGCCCAAACTTTGCATTGATATTGGCCAGATCACTCTAGGTTAGCGTTTTGTGCCTGGTTCTAGATGTGGTAATGGTTATTTGTCAATTCTTTTCGCGGCATCTTCGTGAAGTCAGTCGGCCGGAGAACGGTACATGAACAGAATCATCAATGCAGCAATAGTAGGTAGGTAGGTATGAGGGCAGCAGACAAGACCCTTCGCTCAGACCGTCATCATTGTGTCCAAATATTGTTCAGTTCGACTTGATCAACACAGAGCCAATGGGATATTCTAGGATTCATCTCCAACGGCGGGCTTTGTCTGCTACCGATTGCTGGGAGATGGGGTGCGCGTGATTCAATGCGACGACTTGGGGCTTTCCCGAATCGACTCCATGATTCTTGTCGTTTGTGATCCATTTCGATAGTGCGAATGTCGAATAAGCCGCATAAGTCGGAATGGCTGACGCGTGTTGTGCTGACTATCAGATGCAATTGGACCACAGGAGCCCACGGCCTTGCCACTACTCTGAAGACATACTTTTCAGCCTCTTTCTCGACAAGAAAGCTTGACATGAACTACACTTCTGTCAGTAGTTCAAGGGCCATGGATAGGCGGTTGGGTGCGCCGACGAGACCGCAAGCCTTCCCTCCATGTCGGCGCTACCCCAGCTGAATGGAAGAATTACCATTGGTGGAAGTTGGAGATCCCGGCAAACCTGGGGAGAAGAACCCTTGCAGCTCCTACTGTAGGGACTAGATCCTGGGCCATGTGGCTTCCACAATATGGGGGAGACTATCCGAGATTGGTTCCTCGTTCACGACCGACAAATCGTAGACGTTGCCGACTTTTCAAGTTGCAGCCGACACGAGCGACCAAGGGCCACAGTCAGCACGACGCTATCCCACTGAAACGAGGCCGGCCGCTAGGAGAGCTGAAAAGGATGTTGGGGACTGTGGGGGAGAAGATAGATGCCCTTGTCTCGAAGGCGGTCTATCGACTCAGAAATGGATCGATGGTCTGGAGTTTTCTTGGGGAATGCCAGCTCTCTCCGCGGATTCCACATTGACTAGGAGAATTTCCCCAGCTGGGGAAAGGCTTCCCAGCCCATCATACTGATTGCAAGCGAGGCCAGACCGTCTACACACACCGGACCATATCATCTAGAAGCGAGGAGCCACGCACGCGCATCTTTGCTGGAGGTGCAGTGTGAGTCGTGACTGGCTCGAACCCATGTGCCCCATCCCGGGCACAGTCAGTGATACTCGCTTTATCTGGGGACCCAATCATACACGAGGGGAGGTTCCTGCATGGGCATTTATATCTCGTGGTGCCTACCCAGAAAATAATTGTCTCCCGAGTTCTCTGTTCTTTCGACCGGCTCCAGAACAGGACGACTGCAACACTTTCCCTCTGTACACGACCGTAGTGGAAGGCCGCGTCTATTCTGTCTTGTTGCAACACATCAGGAGACGTTTGACAGGCCACAGCCTGCTTAGACCGCCAAAATGCCTACCAAGGAAAGGATCTATAACTGGTAAGTTGTGTCCAGCCAGGACGACCCGAGAACGTTCAATGGTAACACGTTATCTAGGTACGTATGCATGGTTGCTGCCATGTGTATGGTGCTGTACGGCTACGATGCGTCCGTCTTCAACGCCGCACAGAACTCGAAGAACTGGCTAGGCTGGATGAACATCGACGCCGACAAGGACACCTACCTGCTCGGTCTGGTCAACACTGCCTACACAATTGGTGCCATTCTGGCAGGTTGGTTCGCTGGAGGTCCCATCGTAAGCACTTCAGAACTGTAGCGGAGATAGACCGGCTCACTGACTCTCGGCAGGCTGATTTCTTTGGTCGCCGCGTCGGAATGGCTACTGGCTGCTTCGTCACTATCATTGCCACATTCATGCAGACGTTTGCTCCTTACCACTCTCTCGGCTGCTTCATCGCTGGCCGTGTCCTCATTGGTATCGGTCAGGGTATCGCCCTGACGGCGGGCCCCGTCTACATCAACGAAATGGCACCGGCCGAGATCCGCGGAACCATCATGACCTTCTGGCAGCTCAACTACTCGGTCGGATCCTTCATCGCCTACTGGATCGCATTCGCCACGGGCAAGTACAAGGCCAGGCTCGGCGAGTGGGACTGGAAGATGATTGTCATATTCCAGATGCTGGTCCCGGCCATTGTCTTGGTCCTGCTGCCGTTCCAGCCCGACTCACCTCGCTGGTACATCAAGCGCCACAACAACATCGAGGCGGCCCGAAAGGTCCTCCGCAAGATTCGCAACACGGACCAGGAGGTCGAGGACGAGATCCTGGCCATCCGTGAGGCCATCGAGTTCGAAAAGGAGGCCATCAGCGGCAACTACTCTGCCCTCTTCAAGGACCCCTCGGTCCGCAAGCGTCTCTTCCTCGCCTTCATCATGAACATGGGACAGCAGCTCACTGGTCAGGGAACTCTCAACTCGTGAGTCCGCCATCAAAGAAACTTCTCTCGCGTGATAATAACTAACAGCAATAGATACTCGAGCGCCATCTACAAGAAGATCTGGACCGACTCCAACACGATCAATTTGATCAACGCCCTCAACGCGACCTGCGGAATCCTGTTCACCCTGAACGCGGCCTGGACCGCCGACCGATACGGCCGCCGGTGGCTGCTCATCGTCGGCGCGGTGGGCATGTCCGTGTGCATGCTGATCGTGCCCGTGGTCGGGCTGGCGACGCCCGACGTCAACGGGGTCAAGTCGCAGTCGGTCGGCATCGGCATCGTGTTCCTGCTGTTCCTCTTCACCTTCTTCTACAAGCCGTCGTGGGGCGCGACGACGTGGATCTGGACGGCCGAGGTCTTCTCGGTCAACGTGCGCGCCCAGGCCGTCGGCATGTGCTCGCAGATGCAGAACGTCGCCAACACCATCTTCTCCCAGTTCTTCCCCACCTTCCTCAGCAACACGGGCCTCAAGTGCCTCTTCTTCTTCATGGCCATGAACATCCTGCTCGCCGCCTTTGTATTTTTCTGCATCCCCGAGACCAAGGGCATCGCCCTCGAGGAGATCGACGTCCTCTTTGGCGGCCAGAACCACGTCGAGAAGGGCGGCAACATCCTCGGCGTTCCCGACGCCCACCACGCCAATGTGGGCACCGAGGCCGAGCATGAAAAGCCCAGTGTGCGGGCGCATGAGATTGACATCTGATAAGCAAGGGATGTCCAGCGTCAACAGGAAATGAAATTTTATCTCGAAGGATGCACGAGGGGGATGTATCATAGTTAAGGAGATAGTTTGCTTCTGCCATTCATATTAAGATCAAATCTATTTGCACGAGCCATTGGAGCCGAATTAAAGCGAATGCAAACCATCATTTCCTAAACAAAAAAGTTACAAATATCTTCGCCAATCATTAAAGTCATGTGTCTATTTCATTCTTTGACCTCCGAAAGTCTCGGGCGCGTCAGCAATTGCCGCCATGAACCCGCACGGCTTTCTTCCAAGCATATACGCTTGTCTTTCCACATATTCTCTATGTCCACTAGCCAAAGAAAGGGCCAGATTGGAGACAGCTGTTTCTGTCTGTGATCGAATCATCCCAAGCGGATTGCAAAGACTATGGTCTTCTGTTGTCTCGAGCTCTCCCAGATCGTGAATTGTGAGATTGGTCAGATGTGTCGGCAATCTCTGGCAGCGGCCAAAGTTGTGCCCTCGAGAGACTGAACACCAGTGATCCCAGAATGATTGACTCGCACCTGTGCGGTCCCATCCAGACTGCGTGCCTACACCAACGGGGGCTTTCGTCTACGACTAGTAATTGATCGACCAGGTCCCTGAGGGGCTGTAGCAAAGAAAATAAAATTTCCTCCCTCGCAGACTTGAGATGTTCTTTTCCGTATAATCAGTGACTTGCGTTCAATAGTGGCGGGGACCGTAAAACCTTGTCGTGACTCACCTAACACGCCGGGAGGCGTTTGCACATTTGCATCGCCGAGAGCATTTGCAAAGTCGGCGGCATCAAACTCCAATACTATGCACCGACAAATCTCATGGACCAGCGGCACGGAGCCGAGCTCCCACGCAATCCACAGCATCTTCAGTGGCGGCGCATGAACATCTTCAGTTAAGCTTTTGACATGATCAAGCCAGGCGCCCGCCCACGGCTGTAACAACTTGATGGCATCATAATAATGCGCGACGAGTATCAAGTCGTATATCTCGTCGATGGAGAGGACTCCGAGGGATTCGTCGTATTTGCCGTGCATGGTAGAGAGAAACCGGCCCATGGTCCACGGATTGTCATCCGGCAGGCGCACTGTCCAGCCGCCGATCGCTTCCCCCGCGCTTTGATTCCCTTCGGCGAAGTCGCCGTACAGCATGCGTTCGAACACGGGAGATGCGCGGGCCAGGGCTCTCGGATCGACGATGTAATCTTCTGCCTCTCCGTCTGGGCCGATCCGAAGGGTAAGATCACCCCAGGGGTCCAGTCTGAAAGTTTTCAAACTCATTCCTGAAAAGAAGTTTATAATGAACAAAAGGATATCGATAAGTTTGTCCTAGTTCTAATCTGCATCAAACAGTGCTCTACCACCCTTTATAAGTACGCCATCTTATGACGGCGTCATGCTGTACTATCACAAGCGGCCTCTCATTCATTCACTGCATACAGCTATGATCCATGATGCCAAGGTATGGTTAACAGTAAGGCGTCGGAACTGGTAGGCGATGCAGATTAAGAAAAGAAGAGAACGACATTAGGCCAGACTCATTCAGGGGATCTCGAGCCAAGCGCATAGCCCCATCTCGAGACGGAAGCATAAGCGCGGAAATGCTTGAAAACGAGGACCACGAGGTGTGCTTTGTCGTTGTGCTCTCGTATTTCTTCCAAGTCAAGGCCGGTGTAAAGGCACAATGCCAATGTGGAACCCATGTTAAATCGACTCAAGACATGATACTTCGTATTCCGCAGCTACAAATTTGCTGCTTGCGGGTGTGGTAAGACTCTCTGACTTGGTGGAATTCACATTCAGCTACGATCCAGCCAATCAGGAAGATAAAATCAAATAGTTTTGCTGGTATGAAACCAACAAGTTCTCGGCTGATGCCGAGAACTCCATTTCATAGAGATTTGCTACAAGGCAAGCTAAACTGTTCCTAGAATTCTACGATAGCACCAATCAAGACTTTGGAGAGTTGTCGATTTATGGGGGCATGGGGCAACTAGGACTTGGTATATTCTCGGCCGATGCCGAGGACTCCGTTACTGGCGCTTATTACAGACCAAACTATTTCGAGATGTCTACGACGGCACCAATTCGGACTCATACTACGATGTCTACTCGTCTTGGCAACTGTCCATCCGATTTTATGTAGTACTCCTTCGAATACAGTGTCAAAGATGAGAGTGTGATGTTTTCATCAAGGCGATGGGACGACTCTTAGCTTAGCACGGCCAAATATCCACTCTGACTCTTCCCGGCGTTCGATCAACGCGTATGTCTATTTGTGATGCTCGTATTCCAGTTGAGTATTCATGCTCAGCTTCCTAGATCTACTAAATGCCAAGTGCTGAGCATCGACAAAGCAAGGATGGAAGGGGATAGCATGTGGATCACATGGAATTGCTCGTGCAAGACCCAAAACTCTGGGTAGCAATTACAGGAGCAACTCCTTGAACAAAATGCTATAAAATACCAGGTAGCGACACAAAAAAGTACCATCGTAACTTGTACCAACATTTCCAACCGCACTCTATCAAAAGCAGCAAGCATTTCAGACTTCTTACCCCAAATTCCCACCCAAGCACTTTGCCACTTCATTCTCCGATAACTTCTAAGTCTTCATCGAACACCATGTCCGCCACATCTGCCCTGACAACAACCACCGGGACCGCCGCCCAAGCGACGTCCACGGCGGCGTGCTCCAACCTATACGACACGCCCGTCGACGACGCCGTCTGCGGCATGCCCGACACGGGCAACTACACGACGCTCATGTTCTCGTGCTGCGGCGCCGCCGACGTCGTCAGCTACTACGGCGGCTGCGGCCTGTACTGCCTGGCCGTCGGCCAGAGCGTCGCCAACCTGTCCGACTGCCTGTACGAGCAGGGCGCGGCATGGGAGGACGTCTTCTGCCGCGGCGATGTCAACGCCACGGCCACGGCCACCGCGGCCGACCTGCCGGCGAGCGCGTCCGCCAGCGTTCTAAGCTCGGCCCGTGCTACCTCGACTGCTTCGAGCCAGTCCGGCAGGAATGGCACGTCGTCTGATGACAAGGATAGCGCTGCTCCTGCGATTATGTCGAGATCGGTCTCTGTTGTATCTCTATTGGTTGCCTCACTGGCTATGTCGGCGGCTTTGATGTAAAAATAGGCTGTAATAACGTGTTTAGGGGGGTTAAGAAGGACGCAATTCAATTCGATGTTTATGGTGGTCGCTTTATTATTGTGTCTCTCTCTCCAGAGTCTGTTCACAAGCGAGCTAACTGCTCTTGTGCCATAAAGCAGGTATATTATCGACCCTTTCGCAATAATTTGTAACAAGATAGCATCATATGAACAACTTTGTATTTTTAGAAATATTAGAAGAACATGCAACCAAACATCCGCCTGTAGAATATTGGTGATTTTGGTGACGTGACTTCCATACAAGACAAGCAGCTAACCTAGAAAGCATCGTAAAGTGCTGAATCAACTCAACGTCTTGCATTTTGATGCAGTTACAAGACGAGCCTATAGCATGCTGCTTTGAGGATAATTTGTATAACTAGATTAGTTGGTGTACGCAATTCCATCTGTTCTACCCAACTACTAAGAAACGAACAAGGTAACATGAACATCTTGGCAACTACGATCAGTTGTGGAGCAGTGGATCAGGGCAGCGTTATAATTGTTTTAGGGGGCGCAGAGGGAGGCTTTGGCAATGCCCAGACCCGCTAAGCATGACCTAAAGAAAACGTCAAGTCCAGCGCGACGCGCGACGGACCTTGCGGGCGCCGGGCTGTGTCAATGATTCGAGACGGTAATTAGAGGCAGGAGAGGAAGGAAGAATCTTTCTCGCACGACTGGATCGGCGACCTAGCTGGCCGAGAATCATCATGTTCTCTTCTCAACGATTCAGTTCCGATACAACATGGTGGCAGGTCGAGATGATGCCTCAAAGCGAAGCGCGCCGGTGAAGCGAAAGCGCGCGAGAGCCCCCAGAGTGCGTTCCGGTTGTAAAACTTGGTACGTTTCTTTTCTATGTTCACCTACTGCTTTGAACAACTGACTGACATCTGATCCCCATAGCAAGTGAGTCCAATTGTACAAATATTCGCCACTCTCTTGTACTCTCTGACATGGGCGCATTCGTCAATTCAGAATTCGTCATCTCAAATGCGACGAAGCCAAGCCCGTTTGCTATCGTTGCCGCCAGGCCCAGATCAAATGCGACGGGTACGAGTATGCGGAGCCGGAGATCATTGACCATCCCGAAGGGCATCCGGAATACAATACGTTGCAGCCGGTCAAGCTCACCCAGTCGCCGGCGTCAAATACAACCTACCAGGACCAGTACCTCAGCCATGCGGTGCAATACACCATTCAGGACTTGACCGATTCAACTGCAAGCACAAGCTTCTGGCTCGACTTGCTCCCTCTTTCCATCTCGCAGATCGAGGCAACACGTTATGCTCTCATTGCCTTGGGTGCAGCCCACATAGATTTCCTGTCACAGCGAACAGATGGTGGCAACAACACTGCCTTGGCAGAGGGCGAGCATGAGCGCCTCGTCATGCTGCATTACAATATGGCCATCCGCCACCTCCAGCCTCTCTTGTCCAAGGCAACACAGGCAGATACAGAGGCGGCCTTGGTCTGCTGTATCCTGTTCATATGCATCGAAAACATCCGCGGGCGCTACGCCGAATCTCTTCAACACCTGCAGTCCGGCGTCGGACTACTCGTATCTCTTATGGCCCCCGACTCGAAACAGGAAATCCCGGTGACCCGCAAAGCCCGCCTGCCCGTCGCGCTGCAGCGGGCCATCTCGTCCGCCGGCCACCGCAGGCGGAACATTGACTACATCGCCATCTTGTTCTCTCGTCTCTGCCTCGAAACGCATATCCTCACCGACGACGAGGTCGTCCCGCTCACGACCGTGTCGCGTGCGAGATCGGACTTTGGCGGTGCCGACTCGCACTTGACACTGCCCATCACGACGCTGGACGCCGCCCGGGCCGAACTTCACTCCTTCGAGGTTGCTCACGACATGTTTTACCAGCAGGTGTACAGCAACATTGCGAAGCGGCCATTGGACGCCGGGGCGGGACAGGATAGGCAGAACGAGTGCTTCCTGACCCTGTTCAGCGAGGACGAAAAAGCCGCCTACCAGCGCATCTACCAGCAGTTCTGGCGGTGGAGCGCCCGCTTCGACCAGTACATGCGGGAGGCGACGCACCAGGGGTCGCCCCGGGACCAGTCGGACGCGTCCAAGATCCGGCTGCGGCAGAAGACGTGGGTGGCGATCCTGGACGAGGCGCCCTGGACGTTCGACGGCCCGCGGCTGCCCGCGCTCGGCGTCCTCGACGAGTTCCTGCCCGACGTCGAGGCCATCATCCGGCTGCGGGGCGCGTCGCCGCGCCGCCTCTTCACCTTTGGCGCCGACGTACTGCCCTATCTGGCGCTCGCCGGCTGCCTGACCGAGGACCTGGGGCTGCGGCGCCGCATCGTCGGCGCGCTCCGGCTGCTCGACCGGCGCGAGGGGCTGTGGGACAGCAAGGACCTCGCCGAGATCTTCGAGGCTTCCATCGTCGCGTGCAGCGGGAACGGGCTTGCTTCGAGGGGTGGTGCTCGGGGGATCCTGCACATGGCGAGGACTCTGTCGGATAGGAAGATCCCGTGTATCTCGAGAAACAACTCGATTGTGTTACTAGCTCGGAGTATAGAACAATAACATCATGTGTCACGCAATGATCATTTCACTCTTGGTCGACACGATCGCATGTTTCGGAGCATTAACGGAATAATGATTCAACTTTATTGGGTATCTAGGGGCATGGTCATTTCTTTTGGTGGGTCATTTATAATCGATGTGAAGAAAATATCTACAAGAATTTTGAAGCTTGGAGCAAGGCAATAGCCTCGATAGGTTCGAGGTCGCAGTGTTGAGAGAGACGCGACATGTAATTAGTTTGTGCCAAAAGTCCGCGAGGAGTGCTTGGTATACGCTTTTCCAGGGCGTCCGTCGTCCCAGTCCGAGTCGGTTGCCGCGGACGAGTAGCAGCGCACGCTGTACTCGTCGGTGCGGGTGATGGCATGCAGCTCCGTGTCGTCGCCGCCGGCGCCGGCGGGCGCGTGGTGGTCGTTGGTGCTCGAGGCCTGGCCGGGCATGGTGTGAATCATGTCCTCGACCGAGTCCGTGTGCGAGTAGCCCTTGGCCGTGGGCGGGACCATGGACCGGCGCGCCGTCGTCTGGTTGAGGTACCGGCTGGACCGGCTCGTGCCGCCCAGCGTCTTCTGGTTGGCGCTCGAGTTGTGCGACCGGCTGATGCGCGAGACGGTGCCGCGCCACGCGCCCGCCAGCCACGCGTCCATGACCGGCAGCGAGATGGTGATGATGCCCACGCACACGTCCAGGGCCGTCCAGACCAGCAGCTCCGTGTAGTCCCACTGCAGGTCCGAGCTGTAGTCGGCGCGCAGTTGCCGCACTTTGCGAAGCAGGCCATGTTAGTCTTGATTCGAGACAAGAAGATAGGGGCAAGTCGAGACTTGTACTTACACAAGCCGCAGATGACCGCGATCAGTCCGACTCCCCACATGACAAAGAGCCGGAATTTCTTGTGCCGGTCCATGCGCACCTCCCACAGGATGACCATGGGTGAGAGCAACAGTATCACGCCCTGAACGACATGGGTGATATTGAGCATGGCGCTCTGGATCTGGATGAGCTTCACGGTCTGACACGTGGACGTGTGCCTCATCTGGCCGGCAAAGAGCTTGTCCCACTGCGCCTGCTGCGGCATGCACGAGAAGACCTCCCAGAAGATGGCCGTGGCGATGTAGAGAACGAGCGTGACCAGGAAGATGTCGCAGAACCACCGCCAGTGCGCCGAAGCCCGGTCCGCCAGCCGCCGGATGAAGAGCGTCAGGGAGATCTTGATCAGGCCGACGGTGATGTAAAAGATGAACTTGTCGATGGTGCCGTAGTAGTAGAAAATGTTGTAATCCTCGTACGTCAGGTCCCATACATGTCTTCCGCCGCCGTGAGTCGCCATGCAGAGCTGGCACGCCGTGTATGTTATGCCCATAGCCTGGTTGGGAGAATATTCGTCAGTACTCGTCCGTAACTTGACAGAAGTCTAGGCTAATGATATTGATATCAAAGCATAGTACTGATATATATATATATTATTCTGGCTTGCACTGACAAGTTAGGGGTATGTGTATGACTTACAGCAGCCGCGATAGTAGCCCAATCATCAGCACCGAATCGCATTGACGACATGGAAGCTCTCAACGCGAGTCTTGTGCCAGTCGCAGCAATGATGGCCACCAATACGATAGAGAGACCGACGATGATTCCCGGCGTCCTGGGTGTGTAGGTGTATCCATCGTACGGCTTCTGTGCAGCCAGCGGGTAGCCCAAAGAAGGGTCCGCATCTTCCATCCCCAAGCCTCTAAGAAGTCCTTTGACGATGTAGTAGTCCCTCTCCGTGTTGGTAGGCTGGCCTACGAAGGCCGAGGTCGACGAATTCGACATGGCTCGCGGCAACAACGTTCACATGGAAGACGCTGCGATACAATGTCCGGCAGTGCAGGCGAGTCGGGATATATGGGATTGCCAAGGGCAGTTTGGCGCCCCCGGGCTACATATACGCTTCGCGAGGGATGGCCCGGGTGAGGCAGCGCAGGGAAGTTCCAAGACGAGCCGCTCCGGTGCTCGGTTACCGAAGTTGCGGTATAGAAAAGTCAAGCAGCCTGACCTTGCAAAGTAGCATGAACGATCCTCGCTTGTATGAGATTTCTATGACTTTTCGATCGATGGACTGCGGATTCCTAGTGTTATTTGCTATCCGTTCGTGGGAGTAGATCCCGAACATGTCAGGGCCAAGTCTGCCCGGGTCGCTGCCATATTAGGCTCTCAACGCGTGAGTATAGCTGGGGTCGAGGGCAGGACCTGTCCAACCACATATTCGAGACAGGCCGGGCGATCCTTTGCGACGAGCAATTTTGGTAGCCATCAGCCCGCTGCGCAGCTGCTACTACTGCAAACTAGTATTGCGGCAGCCCGATGAGGGACGTTGGTGTCTCCATTCGTACCCTTGTCCAGAATAGGCCGCATGAACCGCACGAAGCTCGCAGCATCGGTAGTTGGGCTTGAGAAGACCCCTGTTCCCGTTGTCATTCTTATTCATGGCCTGTGAGTATCCATATGATTGGCATTTTTCTGTGGACATTGAGAAGTACTAATGTTTTTCCCACGCTTACTGGATCGTCATTCGCCCGCCACCTGTAACAAGTAAGTGGTCGACGAGAAGTCGCGTGCCTCGCGAATAGGGTAATAGCATGCGACTGATACTAGACACCTCGCATAGGGGGAACAAGGGCAACAGTATAAAACTCGTATCGTCATACCACAAAGAAAGCCAAATATAGTGCTTGTTATTGCCAAGTACTGTTAGCGATCAAGAGTCATGATTTTCTCGAGATTTCAGGTGACATCGGGCAGGGTCCATCATGGCAGGCCCCAGTCTTGATCGCAACAGGGGAGATCCTTACTTAAAGACCCTGGCCGCTAGGATTCGCTTTTGGCAACGTGCAAGTGTCGCCTTTTTTTATTTTCACTGGCTGCCTTTTGAGCAGGGCGTCGCCTTTCTGCTCGTGGGGAAGATGCTCCATTCAGTATTGGATAGTTGACAAAAAGTTTTCGTGGAAAAATATTGAGAATATTGAGGCCATTTTGACAGGCTGACCGCCACGATCTCCACTTCTGCTTCATCTTTTTGAGTTCACGATAGTACTCCGTTCACTATAGGGCATGTCCTGCACACCAACTCCCGAGTGCCGACTCCCGGGACTTGTCTATGGCGCTTGAACTTGTTTGGCCTCGCTTTACACTTCTCATGGCGCTAGGTAGTCAGTCGTGTCTCTTGGCGCTCGCAACACAGCCTTTGTGGGTTAGATGGGATGAATGCAGTATTCTGGGGGAGCTATGGTCAGTTTCATCCTCGTCTCGCTATCGTCCTACCATGTGTTTATGCAAAAAAAGAGATGCTCGATGGCGACGCAGGTCGAGCTTGTGTGGAGAGACGCCAGCAGAGGTGGAAAAAGGTGCAAGTGCCGACAGGACGGAGTATTTTAGTATTTGAGTTATCCACCAGCAATCTTATCTGATCATCAGATAAAAATTCTGCATGCAAAAAATCTGCCAAGCACCACAGTTCGGCCGGGACCAGCGAGAGCCGCTCCACCATCTTTACATCCACCGGGCAGATCGACGACCCTCTTTCAGGAAACAGAAGTTCGACCGACAAGGGCTCACAAGCTGAAAAGACGGGCAGTTATCTGACTGATAACAGATCTAGTGCACGTATGGCTCAGTCAGCGCGTGACTGAGAAGATCTGCAAGAGACGACGAGAAAGATCAACAAGAATATTGCCCGTTCGAATCCACGGTGAGGGCGATAATGATATCCCACGTGTCAACCATCCCCCGGGGCCACTCAATGTCAAGATGCATGCTCCTACGCCAAGAGCTACAAAAAAACACGCCAACCCTTCAGCCCTTCTCGTCACAAAGGCCATGCTGCCTATAGGCAGTAGACAAGGCTGAAGTGTGACAATCCAGACTGCTTTAAAGATCCAATCATCCTTGCGTTGCCCCAGATCATCCAACAATACTGCAGGTGTCGTGTCCATTCCCCGCGTTAACCATAATTTGTCCCAACTTGCCTGTCTACTACGGTACTTCGTACATACTCTTTATCCACAAGCATATGGTGACCCAGTCAGATTGACAAAAGCTGCTTCATACACACGCGCAGGTACCTAATCAAGATGCTTCAATGTCATGAACCCCTCGGAGACATGACTCCGAATCTCCGCGATTTCTGATACTTTCGACCTCGAACCTCCGGAGTATATCGAGCGTTGACCCCATCCGAGTGCAACGTTCTTTGTGCGATCCAAGTTTTGCGAACATTTTCCGTAGTTGAATCCACTCTCTCTCTGTCAGAAGAATTCGGAGCGGGTTGCCTCGCAACTACCAAACCATCGTAGTCTCCAGATGTTCAGGTAGCTGCTCGACTTGTCGTCTCTTCCTTTCTCCAGTACTGTAACACGAGAGACTGTGATTTTGTACATAGCCCAAGATTGCTATAAGCGTGGATGCAACATGGATGATATGATGTGCTCTATCTGAGTAAAGCACAGGCCGGCGCCAGGTTAGCTCATATTCCCCATATTCTCGCTAGTACACAGTAGTACGCACTTCTAGGAAACCGTTGTGTTCACCCATCCGGCGGCCGATACAACTGCTCAACGCCTGACGGGAATATTCCAACGCCATATTTCATCCGCGACTGAACAACAATAATCCAGGAGGACACAGCCTATCATCGTGTCTTGCTTCGTATTTGATCCAGGTCAACCCCGAGTTCAACGGTGGCCAACGGTCAGTAGTGCCTCGGCTGAGGCAGGAATCAGTCTTGTCAGATCATGCTAATATCCGACCCCCTACGGAGACCCCACCACCGACAGCGACCTTACAGCCCTTGACTATCGGTTAGGGGTCCACGATGGTAGCCGATCGTTGTTATTTGTATGTTTGCGCGGGCGTTCGATTTCTAGCCACTTCCCTTCCCTCAACGCCCTCGTTGTCGTCAGCCAGTGCCAGTCGCTCATTTTGAGACTCTTGTCGGTCCTTTCCCATCATTTTGGTTATTTTTTCTCTCTTGGCATTCTTGGCGTGTGACACATCATGGTCTGTTCGTTCCTTGTTTCTTTCTTGTCCTTGGCCGGGGCTTCGGTGGCTGCAGCTGTGCCGGATCCGAGTTTCGCCGCCAGCGACGGCACCGGTGTTGCCGCCAACTATTCTGCCGCCGCCAACTGCACCGGAGTCGCCGCTGTCTCCCCACGCTGCTCCTCCAACGAGGTACTGTACGCGCGTGATGTGTACTATGTGGGCGGGAGGGTGATCAATACTGGCTCTGCTAATATCACGGCCGATCAGTAAGTGCAGTGGTTCTTTTTATTTTCTTCTTTAAGATGCTTGCTCCGTGGCAACATCGAGGACCCTTGTTTGCCTTGTGGTCCATTCCACCAATACACCACCTATTTTGTACGTCATAGCGTCTGGAAAGAGACTGACATTTACAATTATAGACTCTATGTCGAGAAGCTCACACCCAGCGGTGGCGTCAAGCACGCTCACCCGCTCGTCTTCTTCCATGGCGGCGCCGTGTCGGGTGTGACGTGGTTGAACACCCCAGACGGCAGAAGAGGCTTCGCATCCTATTTTCTCGACCAGGGCTACCAGGTCTACCTTCTTGTGAGCAAACCTCCCTATATTTTCTTGACTTTCTGTCGGACTCAACTTTGCTCCGAGAGGATTCCAAGCACGCCATGCTTGCCTTGCTTGGGGATCTCTCCCAATATCACACCGTCGCTCGAATGGAGTATATCGCGCATCGTCATTAAACCCCACATTACTGACCCAATCAATTCCTATCTCGCAGGACCACACTGGCGTCGGCAGATCTTCCCAGGAAGACACGTCCGAATATGTCCTATGGAACTCCACCGGCCTCGATGGGGTGCAGTCGGGCTTCACGGCGCCAGAGCTGGCCGCCACCTATCCCCAGGCTGTCAACCACACGCAGTGGCCTGGCAGCGGCCTGAGAGGCGACCCCTACTTTGAGCAGTTCGCCAAGGGCGTCATTCCCTTCACCAGCAACTGGACCGTGGGCGAGCTGTCCATGCGCGCCTCTGGCTGCGACCTGCTGGAGCTGATCGGACCCTCGTACCTGGTCTCGCACTCGTCGGGCGCGCAGTATCCCATCCTGCTGTCCAACGACTGCCCGGACCTGGTGGCGGGCAACATCAACCTGGAGCACTCGACGCAGCCCTTCTGGAACTACGGCACCACGCTCAACTCTGGCTCCGCGATCCGTCCCTGGGGCCTGGCCAACACGCCACTGACCTACGACCCTCCGGTCTCGGACGCCGACGAGCTCAGCAAGGTGTGGGACGGCAACGACACCCTCGCCCTGCGCCGGTGCTACGTCCAGACCGAGCCCGCCCGCCAGCTGCCCGAGATCGCCAAGGTCCCGTACCTCTGCACCACCGGCGAGGCCAGCGTCCACGCCACCTACGACCACTGCGTCATCAACTACCTCGAGCAGGCCGGCGTCAAGACGGACTGGATCAAGCTCGCCGACGTAGGCATCCACGGCAACGGCCACTTTGGCCACGAGGAGCTCAACAACCTCGACATTGCCAACGTGGTCCGGGAATGGATCGTCAAGCAGGACGCTCTCCAGGCATAATAAGAGAAGAGCTAACCTGGGTAAACCCATGTGCCACATGGCTGACCGGCAAAGCCCTTGCTTATGCTTGGCGTGACACTATAAACCTTGCATGTTGATTCGTTCGTTTATATATAGACATGCATGGTAATTCATAATTGAAGGCATCTCCATGCCTTCTCTACCCCTTCTTTACAACACACCACATCTATACGACTTGAGTTTCGAATCTCTGCGCAGAGTCATCAGACTATCCCAGGTTCTGTTAGTGAAATACCACAGCTCGCCTCATCATAGATTTTAGCATCTGATGCGCCATAGGGCTTTGGCAGCTGCAACTAGTCACATCACTGTGCATCTGGCCAGCAGTCCCCGACTTTCCCTTCTTGGTACACCGTCATGACGACGTTTCCTTCGCCTTGGAGCGGGTTGCCATCCCACACGACAAAGTCTCCAGAGTAGATGGAAGCAGTCTGGCCACTTCTAGTATGAGGTTTCAAAAGTAGTATCTCTTCCAAGTTTGCCGAAACGAGTTTGATGGCAGTTTTTGGTTCCAACCCCGCGAATTTGGCAGCCCATTGTGCCTCTTGCGCGAGGCCATGGATTTTTGAGTCACCTTTGACAGAACTGCAAGGGTGAGAGTTAGCATATCGCCATAACATGTCCTGAACGCCCACATTTGCCGCGGGCATGTACACTTGCTACTAGAATTGTACTTACAGCCCGACCTGAACCCCTGCGTCAAGCAAAACGCTGACGGGACTTTTCGTCAGGGGAGGTCCAACCAAAGCGGATCGTGTCTGCCACTGAGCGGGCGCTCCACGGGCGGGTGACAAAATGACCGGTATAGCGGCTTCTGCGAGAGCCTCTGCGACCTATAATTGTATCAGCATTATTGTTCGATCTCAGCGTCTCGATAGTATAAGTACTCACCTCCGGAGCGCCATGTCCGCCAAACACGACAAAATGAGCCGCCGAAAATTCCCTTTTCAACAGAATCACTTGGGATATGTCGTCCTGCTCCATCATTGATCAGCCATTCTATCAACCACTTCGTGTTTAACGCGAATAAAATACGGACCTGGTTCACGGTATGTACAATAATAGGTAGGGATCCATTCGCTGCCCGTGCCAATAACGGACTGATATTCGCAACCCCTTGGGCCAGGACGTCTTTAAGTTTCTCGATACTGGACGAGATGGTCGGGGTATCATCGCCTGCCTCTCGGTCAATATTTCGGTGGCATCGTCCGTGCGGTCAAGGTGTACTTGCCTTTACTTTCCTGTCCAACATTGACGTGCAGAGCAACTTCGTCCTCGAAAATGGCCCCGTCCAGGATCGTAGCACTCTCACTGGTGCGCAGACCCACGCTGACACCCTTGAAGAGGTTTCCTACGGAGCTGGGAGGCGTGATCGCTTTCGTGACTCCTCCTATCCTGGCGCGCGCGAAGCCTCGAGAACCGAGGTGGACGCCGTACTTGGCGAAGTGAATGGCCGTCCCCCGGTCTGTACCATCTCCGGTCGAGGGCTCGGAGGGGATATCTTGAATGCCCAGGGAATTTCCCACGGCGACCAGACCGGGCGCGACGTAGGCACCGTCGAGATGAATGGTCATGATGTCGTTGCTATTTCCGGCGCTCGATGCAGAGACACAAACAGAATAGGAATCGATGCACTTGATGCGGTGGTCCTCCAGAAGCAGCGAGAGCGTGCCACTCCGTAGCGCTTCATCCACTTGGGCATTGAACGGTACATCGATGAGAAGGCTTGAGATGCCCGTGATTATTATAGGGCCTTTCGCCTGTCGGATCTGTGAACAAGACCTTTTGTGTGCTTCGGTGATTCTTGATCGCATTCTGGGTGCAACAGAGCGTGGTTCGCCCCTGAACTCTTCTATGGCAGAAAACTCTGGTGTGTCAAGTAGGGGCCGGCCGTCAATAAACACCTGGATGGGAGTGGCTCCAACAGAAAGAGGGTGGGAATCCCATACCACGAGATCTGCATCATAGCCAGGACGCGCGTATCCGACTCTATGGTCCTGCTGCATAGATCGAGCAGGAATGGATGTGACAGCCTGAAGAGCCTTGTCTTCTGGGAGACCGAATGAATGGGCTATAGAGGCTTGATACCTTGGCATATATTTAGCATCACAGATTGCTTTCGGAATAAACTCAGCTTACAGTAAATATTTGGCAAAATTTGATTCTCCACCGTGATCCTGAGATTGTGTTAGACGGTAGACACGAATCAATGGTAGTACCGCTTACGGATTTCAGAGCAACAGCAAGGCCGTGATCGTTTAATATCTTGGGTGCCCGGAGGCTAGCATCGTACGCCTCGTGCTTGAACAGCGCATTTTCAGCGAAGGTCGCAATTGTAATATTCCTTCGACTGGTCAGTGCAATCCGTCGAGCTGAAGCGCGTGATCAAACCTTTCTCTCTTCTGTAAAAATTCAGGAACCCTCCATGCCGAAAGCGCGTGATGGAATGCCCTCGGGTGAATATTGAACTCCTGGAGTATGTCGAGAGCACGTTCCAGGTCCTGAGGTTCGTAGCAGTGGATGTTGACATTGAGATCTCCGCGCAACAGGGCCAAGGAGGTCTCCAGCTCAAAGGCCTCTGGGAACGGGCCTGTGGCGGCTGCGAACTGTACTATCTGGCTGGAACGCCTAGTTGCACTTGCTCCGTCGACGGCTGAGGCCTCGCTGCACCATACCTCTTGTCTATGTTTCAAGTCCCTCGCGCGGTTCAGGTGCTCTCGAAGGAGCCAAGCGAGGCCTGGGCGCGAATGGGCGTATTTGAATTTCGGATTCTCCCCGCACGCCATCTTCAAGTATCGTCGACGCTCGCCAATGGCAATGCCGTGTTCAAGCAGCAGCTCTTCAACAATGGGTTCTTTGTCAGGGCCAGGCAGGGGAAGGTTCTTCACTGGATATGCTTCTCCGCCGATAAGATTGGATGAGCCAGGAAGGTTCAACGAGGTCGTGACGCCTCCGGATGCAATGATTCGAATTGCCGGATCGTAAGCCTTGAATCCATCTACGGCGCGGACGAATGGGGTGATGGGGCCGAGCCCGGGAGCCTCATTGACGTCGCCGGTGGCTCGCAGAGATGGGAAGGGAGACTCCAAGTGATGAGAGTGCATGTCGACCAGGCCCGGAGTCACAAAGCGGCCGTCCAGCTCGATTACGCGTGCCTCCTCGAATATTGACGCAACACCTTGCTCTGATGGCCGAACCGAGCGGATGAGGCCCTCTGAGAACACGATATCGACAGGACTGCTGAGGGTAGTGTTTCCGTCGAATAAAGTGGCATTGCGAAGGACGACAGTAGTCTGTTGTCCGACTGTCGGATTCCATCGCGGGTTTTCTTGTCGTACTGAAGCTGGATGAGAATAGTTACGCTTGCTCCAGACTGAGTATTGGCATTTCCACAAGCCTTCTTGAAGCTGCTCCTCGAATAAGGGTGGTGGCGAGGTCTCAAGTGAGAAGCCCGTAATGGAATCGAAATGCAACCAAGTTGCCAAGGCCAGTATGAGTATAGAGATGCCTATGCAAGCACGTCCTCTGCGACGGCCAATAAGTCCAACATTACCATGAGCAGATGAGTATGCAGGCGGGGGACCGTGGCTCCAGACTGTACTATAACCCATGACTGTATTGTTGAGTATCAAAGGCATTTAATCTTCTCAATAGTCATTGAGACACTGCGACATCAGAGAGGTAACACTTCTCATAATACTAACAGTCAAGTCGTGGAAGCCTCCGACATCAGAAATTCTCGACTCGGGACGAAAGTGCCAATAATGCTGGTATACGAGTATATCGTCAGATCAATCGGACATGTCGTGTTGTTGCCAAGCGGTGGGTTCGAGCCGGAGCAAATCCCGAGCAAAATGAATTCTAGACCCAAATTGGATCCATGCGCGCGAAAATAACAGGGAGTACGACAGCTTTACAATTTCAAATCGCATTGTTCTGTAGGGTCCGTAGGTCATGAGCGATGTTGAATATTGCACCATTAGCCAAGAAAATACGTAATCATGAAAACCGGGGTTCACGCGCCAGGGCCTCGAATGAACCCAATCGCCGGAACTATTGCGTGTTATCTAATACGATGTTAGCTGGGAGTTCTATTGGATGTTGATCTGCAAAGTTTGCTATCCAGCAGGATTCCCTGGGGTACACGATGTCCTTCCTATAGGTCAAAATAGTCGACGTACATACGATATATGGTTCAAAGCGAGACCCTGGCAGTCAACCTCGGATATTCCACGTCGTACACGGAGCCGCGTGTGTTCTGTATTATGTACAGGGAATAGTTACATACTCTCAATTATACGCCGACCTCGGTAGTAGTTGTCGGGTATTGCCCGCTGAATGGGATAGCCAGGCTCTGGACCCTGCTCAGGGAACTTGTCTATCGGCAGCCAATCAAGATAAGACATTCCATATTCGTGCTCATGCAAATGTTTCCATGGCATTATTGTTTACTCCATATGGCTCAAGACTATGTTTTGCTACAAATAGGTTCAATCTACTTCCCAAGTGCTTGCAGATCATTGCCAATCCATCTATCTTGAGAAAAGTAATGGCGACCACTTCGGAAAAGGTCGTGAACAGCGACACTATTGAGCCAGTCACTAATACTACAGATGTTGTAAGACACAAGACTCAACGCCAAACGTTTGGAGCGACATGTCCATTGACTGATGTTACCAGGAACAGGATAATGACTTCGATGACAAAGTTTCGTTGCAGGATATTGCAAGGTAAACCTCCGAATGCTATAGAAAAGCAATCGGTAGGCCAGCTAACATGATTTATCAAGACAGCTAGGCGCGACCGTGGAAGAAGTGATCGAAGCGCGGGATCGAAGCCGATCCATCACCGAGGAGGAGACGCGACAGGTATGACTTCCAAAAGCCTTTTTGACATTCTGCATTCTCCAGCTGATTGATTATTTGCAAGTTGGCCGAAAGAATCGTTCATACCCATGCGCATGATCCGAACTTCCCGTCTGCTGCTCTGGAGAGAATTCAAAAATTCATCAGCCATTCCGACCAGTCCGAGAACGCAGACTTGAATGCAAGAGAGCATCGTGAGTTGCGTGTTCAGATCGCCCTACTCACCGGCAATTCTCCCTACGCCGAGGTCCGCGCAGTCGTGAGTTCAAAGGACGACCCATCTCTCCCCGTCTCCACAATACGATCATGGACAATCGGACTGTTCTTCGTCGTGATCTTGGCCTTTGTCAACCAGCTCTTCTCTGTGCGCCAGCCCTCGATCGGCCTCGAGCCCGTCGTCGCCCAGCTGCTGTCATACCCTTTGGGCAAGGCTGCGGAGAGGTTCCTCCCCGATGTCGGTTTCACGCTCTTTGGAATTCGTCACAGCCTGAACCCCGGACCGTTCAACCAAAAGGAACACATGTTGATATCTATCATGGCTTCCGTTGGCAAAGTACTGCCGAGCTCTAGGTACATAAGTAAGCGCCCAATAGCGAATCACCAAGCAGATGTTGTCAGCTAACGCCATCTATCTACTCAGTATTTACGCAGTGGCTAGACATCTACTTCGGCCAGCCATATGCCAAGTCGTTTCTGTATCAGATCTTACTCGCTCTATCCACGAACCTCATGGGATATGGCCTCGCGGGACTCACACGACGGTTCTTGGTCTATCCGAGCTTTTGTATCTGGCCGAGATCTCTAGTGACCATTGCGCTGAACGGCGCTCTCCACAAAGGTATGCACGCAAACAAGGACGAGGCACTCCGCCATGCTGAGGCCGCCATGCTAAGCGTTCTGCAGATGACAACCATTCCGTGATAGGTCCACGAAACAAAGTGTGGACCATCTCTCGCTACAGGTTCTTCATGGCGAGCTTCGCGGGCATGTTTGTGTATTTTTGGTTCCCAGACTACATCTTCACCGCGCTGAGCCTGTTCAACTGGATCGCCTGGATCCAGCCGGACAACTTCACCCTAACCGCCATCACCGGCAGCAAGAAGGGGCTGGGGTTCAACCCGCTGCCGACGTTCGACTGGAACATCATCACGCACAGCCTCGACCCCCTGCAGGTGCCGTTCCACGTGACGGCCAACTTCGTCGCGGGCACGCTGATCGGCGCCGTCTTCATCGTCGGCATCTACTGGACCAACACGTGGAGCACGGCGTACCTGCCCATCAACTCCAACACCATGTACAACCACTTTGGCGGGTCGTACAACGTGAGCCAGATCCTCGACGCCAAGGGCTGGCTCGACGAGGGCAAGTACCAGGCCTACTCGCCCGTCTACCTGGCCGCCAGCAGCCTCACCATGTACTATTTCTTCTTCGCCGCCTACGCAGCCACCGTCTCGTACGCGTACTTCTTCCATGCGGAGGACATCAAGCTTGGCTTTCGCAGTCTCGCTCGCGGGTGGAAGTCGAGCTGGTCCGAGGACTTCCAAGACGTGCATAGCAGACTCATGTCTGTCTATAGAGAAGGTGAGCGGACCACATCCTTGCAATGATGTTCTCATGGTCTTACAAATGTCGAATAGTGCCCGAGTGGTGGTATGTCATCTTCAACGTCATCGCCATCGGTCTTGGATGCGCCGCCGTCGCCGGTTACCCGACCTATACCAATGTTGGCGTGGTCTTCTTCGGCATTGCTCTGGCGCTGGTCTTTGTCCTCCCTACGGGCATCATCAAGGCCACGACTGGGATTGAAGTCGAGTACAAGTGAGTGCCCTTGATCATATGGACTATAGCATAGCCGTCCGTCTTGCTGACAAATTTGATGCATCCGTAGTGTTCTAGCAGAATTCATTGGCGGAGCATGGATGCCGGGCAATGCTCTCGCAATGAACTTTTTCAAATGTTTCGGGTATGTTGTCGATCCAGGTGAAATTTGACGACTGCACTTTGACTGATTCAAATCGCCGTCAGATATGTCACAACTGCCCACGCGCTCGACTTTGCCAATGATCTCAAATTGGCACACTACGTCAAGATTCCTCCCCGCCAGACGTTCTGGGCGCAGGTCATCGCTACCGTCGTCTCGGCGTTTGTGTGCACTGGTGTCATGAACTTTCAGATCACCAGCATTCCCGACTTGTGTTCTTCGTACGTTCAAGAAGGACTGCTGCTCGCCCTCATGTGGTGTTTCATACTGACCGACAGCATGTCAGGACTCAAAAAGACAGGTTTACTTGCCCGGGAGTCAATACGTACTTCACGGCCGCAGTGCTGTTTGGAAGCCTCGGGGCAAAGAAGGTTTTCGGCACAGGAGGCTTGTACACGCCACTCCTGTCTGCGTTCCCCGTCGGCTTTCTGATCCCGATCATCTACTACTACGCAACCAAGAGAATCGCCCCGACTCACTGGCTGCGTCAGGTACACCCCGTCCTCCTCTTGACCGGGGCGCATGCCTGGTCTCCTGTAAGTGCATAAGTTTTTGTTGTGATTGTTCCGAGAGAGAGAGAGATTGCTTGGCTGATTATTTCTTCCTCGTGCCCCAGTATAACATCTCTTATTGGTACCCGGCCATCATCCCAGGGTGGATCTCATGGGTATACATCCGCAAGCGGTACCTGGCGTTCTGGTCCAAGTACAACTACATTCTGTCGGCCGGATTCTCTGCCGCCATCGCCATCGCTGCTGTCGTCATCTTCTTTGCCGTATCGTACAGCGGCTTCGAGATTGAGTGGTGGGGTAACAGCGCGGATACTGGGTGTGAGGCAAAGGCCTGTACGCTGTTGAGCTTGCCCAAGGGGGAGTACTTTGGACCGAGAATTGGTACATATGCCACTTGATTCTTTGTCAAGCCAACATGGAATCTGGGCCAGCTCGTCAGAGGAACTTTTGAGCTCAAATCAATATCTCAAAGCCGTCTGTGGCCAATTTTTGAGTAGTGTTAATCTTCTTCAAGTGAGCAGAACAGCAAGGAGGAATCAACCATCTCGTTTTCGATGCGCCATGTGCGGCCATACATCTAGCAGCCTCGCGTAGCAGACTTCTCAAGGCTCGGTTAACAACTTCGGTAGCGCGCTGTCTGTAATTCGTACAAGTTTGCGACTGTGGTGACATTGACTATGAGCAGGAATTCCGATAGACAGAACATGGCAGTTCGAGGATGCTATGATGATGGTTGTGATTTCTTTGCCGAGTTCCGGCCAAAGTGCATGTTGTCAACTGGCTTGGAGCAATGCCTATTCAGAGCATCAGGGAAAGTTCACGTCTACCGCGACAGCACATCGGCATAAGCGCTCGCTTCCATTGAACTCTCGTGAAAAACGACCGAGCCGAGCCTCACACCGCCGGCCGCGTACGACGGTGGACCTACTCCAAGCCCGTCTCGAAGCGATGACGAGTTCAACATGGTGTTGAACGCAGGAGGTGGCATAGTCGAGGTGTCGAAAAGTGACCGCGTCGGCCGTTGACAGACCAAAAATAAGGCACGATGGAGGCTGGCGCAAACATCTCGCGTCTCAGATCGCCAAGACTTTGATCCAGGTTGGCATTGATATCGATCCCTGACCCACGCCGCCGGGTCTGTCTGCTATGCTGTGCTGTGCTGTGCTCGCTCGGGATTCTCCGAGCAGTTGCTGGGCCTTCTGGTCGGCGCAGCGATGTTGGCTGATCATAGTTCGGACGGTATGATCCAATGATACAGTCGAGGACGAACGAACGGCCTGAAGCGCGCAGAAGGTGTGTGCTTGAGCATTCGAATGTCACCCTGAGACCTGGGGGTTGCGACCTTGATGAGACAGGGGCCCTGCATTTTGGGGAGGCCTGGGGGGCTCCACAGGGGGGCTCCAGGGCCCTTGAGCCGCTTGAGGCTTGTTTTTAGGTGCTGTAGTGGGTCTGTCATCGTCCGAAGGCGCCCCCCAGTTCGCGATCACCCGATCGCCAACGCTCCCGTCTTGGCGCCCACGATGGAAACTTGCAGTAGTTTACCTTGTCAAGATGGTTTCAGTGGTTTCCCATTTGCATATGACGGGGCGAATTACTTGCGTTGTTCCCACTCGAGGTCTGCAGATAGGAGGACTCGCAGGATGTCCTCGGTTATAGCGGGTCTTGACAGCCATTCAACCTCCAATGAGATGCCATCGCACGGTCGAGCAAGGGGACTTGGCGTGAGTATACGGAGTACTATACGTCCAATGTTCCTTGTCACTGTCCAATCGAATGAGTTGAGTATGGACGCACTTCCGGCAAGTTCGGCAAGAACAACGACGACGACGAGCTGGGATGTCGAGACGCCCTTATCTCCAAGTTCTAGGGCCGAGAGACCAAAAGGATACGGCTTCACATGGCCAGCTGATGAGTATAAAGACATCATGCCCAGCCGTGTAAGTTGGCATTCTTCTTCCTTATCCATCAACCAACAGCTCTTACATTCATTTTCTCTATTTACCAAACTATCTTTAACTCTCCTTGCGATCGCGATTGATTCGTGACATTCTTTTTCAACTCTCTTTTCAAATATCAGTAATAGCTTGCTATTTCGCCTTTTCTCAGATCACTCGATCAGCTCGACTACTTTTTCTCAAGCCTTACATCAACAACCTTGACAAAATGTTCTCTCACGTTCTCGTCTCCGCCCTCATCGCGGCCCCTCTCGTTGCCGGACACGGCAAGGTCTCCGTTTTCACCGGTGACAAGGGAGGCAACGGTACCGCGCTCGGCATCAAGGGCAACTCCATCGCCAACGTCGGTCAGAACTACCAGACCGAGCCCGACACCACCATCTTCTGGTCCAAGGACATCAACACGGACGACGACTTTGGCTTCACCGACGGCAGCAACGGCAACCTGGGCATGACCAACCTCGACGCCGCCATGGCCCTGTCCGGCAGCACCCTGCCCCAGGTCAGCAGCTCCGGCGGCAGCATCAACGCCACCCTGCACGTCGTGACCAGCGACGGCGCCGGGCCCTTTGTCGCCATCGTCGATCCCACCGCCTCTGGCAAGTTCTCCGCCGCCACCGACATGGAGGTCACCACCCAGGTCCCCGGCGATGGCGGCTGGATCGATACCACGCCCAGCGACGCCGCCCTGGCCTTTGGCAACGGCAAGACGGTCGTCAAGAAGCACGCCTCCCGCACCATTGGCAACAAGAAGGCGACCCGCACCGCCAACAAGCGCCAGACGGCTACTCTTGTCGACAGGGACTACGTGAGTCACAAATATATACTTTCTCTGCTCCATGTTACATAGAAGCTGACCAATCAAAAATAGAACCTCCAGATTGCCATGCCTGCCGGAACTACTTGCACCGGTACTTACAATGGCATGAGCAACCTCTGCGCCGTAAAGATCAGCAACAACAACGAGAACGGACCGTTCGGTGCCGTCATGATCGTCCAGATGTCCTAGATTTATGATGTGGGTGTCGGGCTGGGACCTCATGGGGGCGGGTGATGAGGATCGAGCACGCAGCATGCGATTGAAATTTCAGAAACCGGCTGTTGGGGATGGTGTGGCCTAGTGCCGGCGGCACTTGATCATGTACACATATACAATATAAACCTTATATACCTACTCTGTATATACATATGTATTACATGGATCTGTCGTCTTGGTCGTGTTGGCCAAAGTCGAAGATTGGTTCTAGAGTGACTGGATTTTAATTACAACTAAATCACGATGAAGACACCATGAAGCATACATAGATAAAATACGAATCATGTCTGACGCTCCGAGATGATGCTAAACATCAGTATTAAAAAAGTAAAATTGCTAGAAGAAGAATATTCAGAAGCTGTATACAAGCCATTTTTTTTTTTTTTTTGAAACCAACCACCACCCACTTATAATAACAAGCAGCCGCACTACGCGACCGATTTAAAACATTACTTTTGATCTTGTAAGCTTGGAAATTTGAATTCGCATTTTTGCAATCAGTAAAGCTGTTTGATCAATTGCGCCAAGTTTCCATCACCTGCGCGCAGCTGGCTAGCAAATCAGTGTATTAGTGGCTGATAACGCTCGGGATTTCACTGTATTTAGTGAGCATGGCCGAGTGGTCTAAGGCGGTAGATTTAAGCTCTACTGACGAAAGTCGCCTGGGTTCGACCCCCAGTGCTCACAACATGTTTTTTGCTTCCGTCCTGACTTCATCTGTTGGAAACAAACCCCTTTTTGTCTTGCTTCTGCTCATTTTTAATATTAGCAGGCATGCTACCTACATGTGTCGATGCTCGAGGTTGGTGCGGAAACAAGAACAATTCTGAATGGTGTAAATCATTTGGGATTCTCTTGCCTCGATCGAATACCAGGTAGATTTTTGATATCTCAAGGTATATATGCACAGCCTAATAGACTGAGACGACTGGTAATAACATGCCCCCTTTTCCTCCGTAGAACTCCGAACTCCGCCGCCGAAATGCATGGGTATGTCTTTGAGATGGTGTTTAGAAAGCGATTCTTCTCTTCCGGCCGGTGTATTTCGAGCTCGCCTTGACGACCTTTCCTTTTCTCTCCATCTGTTCCTTCTTCTTGACGATCCAGGCCTTGCTGCCCTTCTTGATTTCGCGCTGCGCAGCGGCCTTCCTCCTGATGTCCATGACGTCCACGTTTTCCATATCCTTGACGACGCCGGTGATGTCGCCAGACTGTCCGTTGACCACGGCCTGTCCGACGGTGAGGACCAGGTAGATCTTGGCGCTCTTGGTCTCGGGGTCGTCCTCGAGCAGACCGGCGCCGAAGCCGGCCTTGACCGCGGCGCCCGTGATCATCTTCTTCTGCTCGTCGTTCTTGGGGTAGAACTGGCACACGGCCCTCCCGCCCCTCTTGAGGCTGGCGTACAGCCCGCCAAAGAAGCGCGACAGCCTCCCCTGCGGCGACGTGTCGCTGCTCTCGGCGTTGCACAGCCACTGGATGGCGCTGATGCTGATGGCCGCGTCAAAGGAGCCGGCGCGGAACGGGACTCCCTGCCCAATGTCGGCCAGCATCAGGTCTCCCTCCACGTCCCTCTGCAGCGCAACGTCCAGCATGGAAGCGGACACGTCCATGCCGATCCAGACGTGAGGGCCGCCCTCGTCGGGTTCCAGCGAGGAGAGAATCTCGCCGGACAGGCCACTGCCGCAGCCGACATCGAGAATGAGAGAAGGGCCCGGGAGGTCGAGAAGCTCGAGGGCGCGGTGTGTCATGGAGGCCTGGATGTTCTGGATACGAGACGAAGTGGTGTACTTGCGGGCTTCGACATCGTCGTAGTGGACATCCGCCGCCAACGTATCTTCGGGTCTCGACATGGTGGGCGGGTAGAATTGGAGGTTTTCTGAGTAGAGGACAATGTACTGCGGCGTCGGTCTGTCGTGTCTTTTGCCTGTCCCGTCCCGTTGGGTGAAATAATCCACGTGCTGTCCAAGTCACCACTCTGCTCAAGGCGTCGGTCGCAAATTCGCAAAACGTCCACTACGGATTCTCTCGCTCAGCGCTGGCTTCTGATTGACCCCTCCAAAATTTTGGTGGGGCTGCTAGCTCTTATCGCATGACGATAGGTGAATCTAATCTCCGAAACACCGCTGCTGTCATTGGACCGACCTGGGCTAGGTACCTAAGGTGTTAGCGCGGGTCGCCGTAGAAGCCACGGTTGAGGTCATGTTCCAGGGCGGATGTTGATCGCGTTCTAGAAGTTTATGCGCCCCCCCAGGTGCGACATGTTGTTTGAACCCAAATTCCCAACCTTTGTTCATTCATTCCAAGACGACGACGACGGCTGATCATCTTCGGCCATCAGTACGACTCAAACCCTTTCCCACCTTCCTTACAATGCAAATCTGCCACAGACGGTCATAATGTGGATTCTGCCTCTGGTTGGCTACCTCGGCTCCATCGTGGGCTTCTGCTTCTTGACGCTGGCTATAGGTATGTTGCTTGCATTCGTCCTCTCTCGGCGTCGCAAGGGGGGTCTCCAGCGCTGACTTGACGGTTGTTGCAGCCTCCGGCCTCTACTATCTTTCAGAGCTCGTCGAAGAGCACACGGTCATTGCCAAGCGACTCCTTACCCAGCTCATATTCGGCATCATTGGACTGCAAACAATCCTATGGCTGGTTGATGGATTGCCCTTTACGCTGTCCGTGATGAGCGTGGTCTCCCATGTCATCTATCTCGGCAACATGCGACGCTTCCCCTTCGTGCGATTGACGGATCCCTTGTTTCTGGCTTCTTGTGGTAGGTTTTGTCCAGATCTCCTTTGACCTGCGAAGCTCCCTGCTAACGGCATGGGCAGGCCTTGTGCTTGTGAACCACTACTTCTGGTTCCGCTATTTCTCGGCCGTTCAGCAGCGTTCCTACTCGCGCCTCACCAACATCTATGACCAGCCCGACATACCATCCTTCGCCGAGATCGCCTCCTATTTCGGTATCTGCGTCTGGCTCATCCCCTTCGCGCTCTTCGTCAGCTTGTCTGCCAGCGATAACGTGCTACCGACCATGGGCACGGAACAGCCATCGAGTAGCTCGGACGGCAAGAACAAGCGCCAGAGCATCGTCAAGGTCGGAGTCGACTATGTGCTCTCCGGCATTGGAGAGGTGTCCCGGATGTTCGGTTGGAAGAAGCCGGAAGACAGGTTCTGATGATGGGTATGCGTCTTTGAAGTCTGGAAAATTGACTTTGTATGATAATGCTACGTACGGCAGTCTTGTCGCAGCCCATAGGCAGCCAAGAAGGTGCGTCGTTTGAATGCGATGATTTGTGTTTACCAGTGCTGACCATGGCTTCAGAATTCGTTCCTCTTCCCACAATATCTTGCGAAACTGATAGTGCAGCTGCTTGGTTGATTCTAATAACGCATCAAGGTTGCAAAGCTATTAGCTATGACATGATTTGGTATGTACTTGATCTCTTTTCAATACCCCATTTGATCCCCTGATGCACTACAATGATGACCACACCAATCGTTCATGCTAGATAGTATTTGAGTCGTCTGTTCTTCAGGCGACGCTGATGCAAAAGATTGGAATTATACTGATTGTTGCACCCACTTTCTTCCTTGTTGGCATAATTACACGATGGCTGCATATGACTAATTCTTGCAAAGTAGGATTTGATTCGCCAAGGAACGAGACTTGTGTACTTGGGGACCATACCGAGCTATTCAAATGGGACGACTGAATTATTTGTCACAGCTCGGCAATTGGCGGCATCGCACTGTTTCGCTCCTTTGCTCTTTGTTCTTGGAGCGGCTGCCGTCCACAAGACAGTTGCCAGAGCCTTATGCCGGCATTCCTCCATGACGGTGTGAGCGCAGAGCAGATCATGACAGAGCACGGATCTCAGCGACCGCAGAGGCTCGAATCATTGCCGAGGCCGCAATTCATCATCGACTTTTCGCAATCCGTGGACATTGGGTAATCAATTCATTCCCCAGTCTCGTGTTGAGAAGCACCGATCTAGACGAGAACAACACAGCGTACACCGCCCAAACTTGACGAGCAATGACCTGAGAAATTGAGTCTCGGAAGGGAATACATGTCAAGTCGGTCATTGGTGCAAAGTCTGCCTGCAAATACGTAAACATCCAAATTGCATCAGGTTATATTCATGTCATCAGACAGCGAAACAGTCCCTGATTCTGGAGATTCCCGCGTCCGTGCCCCTTGCGAAGAAGGATTGTTGCAGCGCCTGAATGGCAGTGGCAGTGCTTTCTATGATGGATTAAAACGACTGCTCCCAACAACCTAAATCAGCCGCCTTGGACGATGGGATACACCCCCAAAGAGCAATGTGGGCAGCCAGATTGAAGTCTCCCTTCCTCTCTGCAGCATCTTTATTCCCGCGGAGTCTTTGAGAACCGTTTTCTACCTCTCTTTCTGTCTAGGCTCTTGTGCCCGTATTCAAAGCCATCCGTGCCCAGCAAAACATGCAACCTTCGACTGCCAAAACCGATTAGTTTTAAGTGCCAAGCCCGCTGTGCCGCAAGCTTAATTTTCTGGCGCATACACGGTGGGCGTTTATGGCTTTTTGGCGTGCGTGCTAGGTAATAAGCATAATACCAACGGCCGAGGGCACTGCAGAATACTACGTAGTACATTGATTTATTCTGTTGCCTGGACGTATTTAGTATCTGATCATTCCTCCTTTGGGGATTTCACTGGGCCTCTTCTGCGGCAGGACTTTATGGTTCGGGATTTAATTTCGTTGCCTTGGGCCAAAACAACCGTGTCCTACATGATTGATTGGACTTCGCAGGCTGGGGGAAAATTCAGATCCTGCTGACACGATCTGCACTGTCTATTCCTGTGTAGAAGAACAGCCCAACCAGGAAAGGCATCGCCAGCGGCTGTGTTACCCAGAAAATAAACTACTTGGTAAGTTCAATGGTTAGATCAGCACTGTATCCGCTGTAAGGATCGTAAGTGTCACTGACTGCAGCAGATCATATCATGTGGAGAACACGTTTATAGGTGAGTGTATAGTACCAATATTGTTCCCCAACGACCCGGTGCTGCGAGATCAATTCTACCTATAGATGCGTTATACGATGCTTTGCTGCATGTAACATACACTCGTATCTAGGTAAAACACCAGATCTAGGCTCTAAGCAAGATATACGACGATTGCAGCCATGGCGTTGGCATTGGACTCGTTGCGCCGTCAGACTTGGGCTCTCACCAAGAAGAATTACACCATAGCAGTCGTCCGCTCGTTCGGTTGGACTCTCTTTCGCGCCTATATCCTCCCACTCATCATCGTCATCCTGCTACTCGAGATCCCCAATTTCACCAAAAAGACCAGCTACAATGGAGTTGGCTCACCCGAGACAGTCAAGAGCCTGGCACAGTCCATTGAAGGTTCGAGAAAGCTTGCCATTGTGCAGCTGGCGAACCAAACAAGTGATGTGCAGCAGGTCATAGATGCCATTACGGAACCTCTGGGCGACGACAAAATCATACGCCTCAGCAGCGCCGACGAGGTCTGGGACGCCTGCAATGTCGACTACCACGGCAACTCCAACTGTCACGCCGTCATCACTTTTAGAGAATCCCCTGGAAGCGGTGCGGCCAACGAAACTTGGACCTATTCCGTCCAGGTAGACCCGAGCCGCTCGTCGGGAGGTGTCGTCGACGTTTTCAACCACAACACTCTGTACGAAAACTTCTGGGTGCCCCTCCAGGTGGCCATCGACAATGCCATTGCCAATTCCACGACCACGCCTGAAGTCTACTCCTACGCAGAGGCGGACCTGGAAGTCAACGAGAGGCAACGGAAGCAATTCTTTCTCAGTCTTACCCAGTCCCTTCTCGGCTTCGTCTTCTGTACTTCAATGTTGACAGTTGTTCATCATGCATCCACCATAATGTCCACTGAGCGGGAAAACGGGCTCGCCCAGCTCGTCGACGCCATGGGAGGCGGCGTCGCCTGGCCGAGAGTCATCAGCTACTCCTTATTCTTCGACCTATTGTACCTACCTCTGTGGATCATTATCGGTTCATGTAAGTCTAACAATACCTCTTCATTGTCTTTCGTGATTCTTGCTAATGACAACAGTGATCGGCCGTCTGCTGGTACCGCATACTAGTCTCGCCATCCCTATATTTTGGCAAATTTTGACGGGCTGGGCAACGACCCACTCGGCCGTCTTCGCCACGGCCTTTTTCCGCAAAGCCAATGCCGGAGTCACGATCGTCTTCCTCATAGCCTTTCTGCTAGCGGTGGCCGCTACTATGGTGGACAATATCTACAAAACACCACCTCAGGTTCCCGAGGTTGCCATCCTTTCTCTGCTCTTCCCAAGCATGAACTATGTGTTCTTCCTAAATTTCATGATCAGGTCTGAAACCTTGGAATTCCCGACCGACCTGAGTTCTCCGCTGCCAGCCGACGCCTATACGGGGTATGGCTTTGACCAGGACAAGCTGTGGGCTCTCCACATAGGACCATACTTGCTCTGGATACTCTTGATCATCCAGATCTTTGTATTCCCTGTACTCGCCGGTTTTGTCGAGCATAAAGTCCACGGAAACAATCGCCGTCGTCGCGACTTCAACAGACATCCCGACGCAGACGGTGCTCATGTTGCCATCGAAGCTGCCGGTCTGGAGATGCACTACGGACCCCCCATCTGGAGAAAGATCTTTTGCTGCGGATCTAAGAGATCTGTAGTCAAGGCTGTGGATGGCCTCAACCTTTCCAGTCAAAAGCGTCAAATTCTTTGTCTCCTCGGACCAAATGGGTCTGGCAAGACGACCACGCTTGATATGATTGCGGGTTTCCAGAGGCCGACCGGCGGCTCTGTCAACATCAACGCTCTTCCGTCACAGATTGGCGTCTGCCCACAGAAGAACATTCTCTGGGATGAGATGACTGTCTTCGAGCATCTCGTGTTTTGGAACACGGTCAAAAGCGGCACTGATGATGCCGCCTCCCTAGACAAGCTCGTCGAGACGTGCGATCTCAAGAAGAAGAGGAACACGCTGGCCAAGAATCTAAGCGGAGGCATGAAGCGCAAGCTACAACTGGCCTGCATGCTGGTCGGGGGCAGCTCAGTCTGCCTGATGGACGAGGTGACGTCTGGGCTCGACCCGATATCACGACGCGTCATCTGGAACGCCGTGCTGGCTGAGCGATCGCGCCGCACCATGATTTTCACAACCCACTTTCTCGACGAGAGCGAGGTGCTCTCGGACCACATTGTCATCGTCTCGCTCGGAAAGGTCAAGTGCCAGGGTACTCCAGCCGAGCTGAAGAATCAATACGGTGCCGGCTACAGAGTCCATCTGCCAAAGACGACAGACGTTTCTGGAATTGCGTACCCGATAGTGGACCGTGGCGACCGGTATATATGCACTACTCCGGACTCTTCCTCGGCGGCTCGCCTGCTGGCGACGCTTGAGGACACCAAGGATTCCCAGAACTTCATTACCGGCCCCACAATCGAGGATGTCTTCTTGAAGGTGTCCGAGGAACCGCACGTGCTAAGCGACAGCTCGTCCGACGTGGCAACGGCCCATAACCAGAAGCCGAGCACAGCGACCCCGAGTTCAATCCCGGACCAAGCACCGAAGGCTCATGTTGTGTTTTTCAGACAGTTCAACGCGCTGTTTACCAAGCGCCTTATCATTTTGCGTACACAGTGGTGGGTTTACATCATCGCACTGGCTATACCGATTATTGCAACGTGTAAGTTGGACTCATTTCATTTGTTGTCCCTTTTCAGACCAGTGTTCGAGGACTCTTCTTCATTTATCTTTGAAGTTGTATACCATCATGACTAACTCTTACGTCTTGCAATCAGACTTTATCAAAGACTTTCTGATAAACTACGACATAAATGGTCCCGTACCTTTCCAACCTCCAAAGTGCGAAGATCTGATCGGCAGAACCAATGAACCTACTCAAAACACCTTGTGGTCCTCAGATGGCATTGTCGTCGGACCCGGCCAGGCTGCGAACCAGAGTCTCATATCCGCACTCGTCCGATCCAACCCCAGTAGGGGTTACCGATATTCCTACTCGCCATATTATAACAAACTGCCGACCGTCGTCGATGACATGAATAACTTTACGCAGTATATCCACGACCACGCCGTCAACATTACTAGCGGCGGCATCTTCGTTGACAACGCCACGGCGCCGCTGTTGGCCCTCTCTGCGTCAGGCTATGATCAGGTTGCCGTCACCAATGCCTTCAACATGATGAGACTGAACATTACCACCAAGATGCTGGTTGGAGATCTGCGGTCGATATCTTCATACGAAATGTGTAAGTTCAGCCCTTCAGGCGACATGATATACATCACCTCGAGATCTTTGTTCTCTGCACATGTAAAGTATTCCTTCAAGCTGACTCTTATCACAGCGAATTCCCTGTCTTATAACATCATATTCTGCCTTCTCATGGCCATCTATCCTGCGTTCTTCGCCCTATATCCGACATACGAGCGCAGATCCAAAGTCCGCGCGCTGCAGTACAGCAACGGGATCAACGCGCTCCCGCTATGGAGCGCGTACATGGTGTTCGACATGATGTTCGTGCTGGTCATCACCGTAGTCTGCACCGCCTTCATCATCATGCTGGAGACGGAGTTCTGGGCCGTCGGCCATCTCTGGCTGGTCCAGTTCCTGTACGGCATCGCGGCGCTTCTGCAGTCGTACATCGTGTCCATGTTCTCGTCGTCGCAGCCGGCTGCCATGTCCTGGGCCATGATCATCATGATGGTCGAATATGTCGCCTCCATGATCACCTTGGTCGTCGTGGGAGACAGCTTGGCTGGCGACACCGCCACTCTCGACGGTACGACGTACGGTCTGGGCCTCATCTTTCCCATTCAAAATTTGCTGCGAGCTGTTGCGTTGAGTTTGAATCAGGTGCGTAGCTTTGTTTTTCCTTCACATTTTCTGTATTATCGACTAACTCATGCGCAGTATATCGTCCGCTGCCGCGGCACAGCCGCCATAAATAACCCGGGCTCCATCTATGCCTACGGCGGACCAATTTTGCTCTTGATTATCCAGATTATAGCTTTCCTGGGCCTACTAGTCTGGCTCGACGGAACCATTCTTCACTTCTCCAGAAGCAAGGCGCCCACGACGGACGACGAGAAAGCGGCAGCCGGAGCATCCGGCCGATCGGATGTCGACACGGAGACGTCCAGGGTCGAAGCCTCAAAGACGGACCTCTTGCGCATGCTGCACGTATCGAAGCGCTTCGGCAGCACGACCGCCGTCGCAGACGTCTCGCTGGGCCTCCGCGAGGGCGAGATCCTGGCGCTGCTCGGCCCCAACGGCGCCGGCAAGACGACGAGCATCAACATGATCCGCGGCGACGTGCGCCCCTCGTCGGGCACCATCCTGCTCGAGGGCGTCGACGTGCGGCGGGACAAGCGCCGGGCGCAGGCGCGCCTGGGGGTCTGCCCGCAGTTCGACGCGCTGGACCTGCTCACGGCCCGCGAGCACCTCGCCTTCTACGCCGCGTGCAAGGGCGTGCCCGACGCCGCGCGCGACGTCGAGTACGTGCTGTCCCGCGTCGGCCTGGCGGCGCACGCCGGCACGCGCGCCGCCCGCCTGTCGGGCGGCCAGAAGCGCAAGCTGTCCCTCGCCATCGCCCTGCTTGGCAACCCGCCCGTCCTGCTGCTCGACGAGCCCAGCTCCGCCATGGACGCCGCGAGCAAGCGCGTGCTCTGGAAGACGCTCGAGGCCGTCGCGCCCGGGCGCAGCGTGCTCATCAGCACGCATAGCAGTGAGTTGATTAATTCATTTCTGTACTCGTAAGGGAAGTCACTGACCCGATATTCTAGTGGAGGAAGCCGACGCCCTCGCTACCCGCGCCGCCATCATCGCGCGCCGCCTGCTGGCTATTGGCACGACGCAGGAGCTGCGCAAGAGGCACAGCAACGAGTACCACGTCCACCTGATCCTCAAGAGCGCGCCGCTTTCGACTGCCGAGGAGATGCGCCATGTAGCGGACTGGGTGGTCGAGCGGTTCTCGGGCCCCGGCAGCGAGGTCAAGTTCGAGGGCGAGAATCTAGGCGGACAGGTTCGATTCCGGGTTCCTGCCGACGCCGTGGTACACAATCGGGAGCACTTGCAGCCGCCGAGCGATCACCGCAATGTAGGAGACGAGCTGGTCTCGCCGATTGATGCAGCCGGCCAAGGCAAGAGTTTCGTGAGGCACCTCATCGAGACACTGGAACACAACAAAGAGGAGCTGGGACTTGACTGCTATTCTATCGGCGCTGCGACCATGGAGAGCGTGTTTTTGAGTGTGGTCAAGGACAGCGACGCCGCCGAAGAGGAGGACGAGAAGAAGACGATATGGCAAATGATGGGTTTCAACAGACAATGAGGTCTGCCTAGATTATACTATTCTAGAACAACTCAAGTGATACTGCGCCAAATGTTCTTGTTATATACGTGCTGCGTCTATAATAATGCTTCTATCGACCCAGTATGTTGCCGCCGCCTATCTTGTCGGTCCCGCCCACACGGATGAATACTGCCTTTTGTTCCAGCCAGTCGTCCATGCTCAAGAGGAAGCTCTCGCGGCCAACGCCGCTCTGCTTGTAGCCACCGAACGGCATGTCCCAAGCGGCGGTCGGAGAGGTGCAGTTGACGCCGACCATGCCGGACTCGAGCCCCTTGGCGCACCGCAGGGCGCGGTCAATGTCGGTGGTGTAGACGGCGGCGTACAGGCCGTACTCGCTGTCGTTGGCGATGCGGAGGGCCTCCTCCTCGGTCTCGAACGTGTTGATGCAGACGACGGGGCCGAAGACCTCTTCTTTCATGATCTTGCTGTCCTCGGGCTGCTGCAGGAAGACGACGGGGGCGACGAACAGGCCGGCGCCGGACTCGGGCAGCGCCGCGCCGGACTCGACCATCTGCCCCGTCTGCCGGCCCTCCTCGATGTACCGGTGCACGGCCTCGAACTGGCTCCGGTCGGCCTGCGGGCCCGACTCGGTCTCCTTGAGCGTCGGGTCGCCGAACTTGCGGGCCGCGGCCAGCGCGTTGAACGTGGCGACGAACTTTTCCGCCGCGCCCTTCTGCACGTAGATGCGGCTGTTGGCCATGCACGTCTGGCCCGAGTGCCACATGATGCTGTGCTGGGTCTCGCGGGCGGCGCGGTCGAGGTCGGCGTCCTCGAAGACGATGGCGGGCGACTTGCCGCCGAGCTCGAAGATGAGGTGCTTGAAGTTGGACTCGGCCGCCGCCTTCTGGATGAGCCGGCCGGTGCGCACGGAGCCGGTAAACGACAGCGCCCGCACGTCCATGTGGCTGGACAGGGCGTGGCCGGAGACGGCGCCGTGCCCGTGGACGACGTTGACGACGCCCGGCGGGAAGCCGGCCTCGGTCAGCATCTCGTTGAGGCGGTGGGGCGACAGGGGCGCCTTCTCGCTCGTCTTGAGGACGAACGTGTTTCCCGCGGCGAGCGCGGGCGCCATCTTCTTGCTGTAGAAGACGAGGGGCGAGTTCCAGGGGATGATGGCGGCGGCGACGCCGTACGGCTGGCGCAGCGACACGTTGAGGAAGCCGGGCGTGTTGAGCGAGCTCGTGCCCACGGGGTACGCGGCCTCGGCAAAGTAGCGGTAGTGCATGGCCGCGTAGTAGCCGTCAAAGTAGGTGCCCACGGGCCGGCCGAGCGACAGCGCGTCGGCCCTCGCGAGCTCGGCGTCGGCCGCCGCGATCAGCGAGGCCAGCTTGGCCAGGTGCGCCCCCCGCTGCGCCGGCGACCGGCTCGACCACTCCGGGAACGCGGCCTTGGCGGCGGCGACGGCCTTGTCGACGTCTTCCGTCGTTGCCTCGGCGACTAGATTGCGACGGTTAGACACTTTGCGCTTGCTTGTATAGTGGCATTGTGATGGTAGTTACCCTTGGCGATGAGATCTCCCGAATAGGGAGAATAGAGATCAAATGTCTTTCCATCGCTGGAATCGACAAGCTTGGTTCATCCATTCTGTCAGTTTTGATTGTATACATCAAAGTTATTGGTGGCTTACCTCGCCATTTATGAAATGCTTGACGTCGAGCGGCGCCATGGTGAACGTCGACTATAATTTCGGTGAGATCGTAGCAAGCAGGGGGGTCCTTTGTAAGACTGGGCTTGATTCCTGACCACTGGAGCAAGTACAAATGCTGCTTTTCTCACGGTCGTCCGGACGGTTCTCGAGAAGTTTGTGAGAGTTTTGACAAATTTGACTTTGAAAGTCAATGATGTCCCGATTCCATAGCTTAAGTCCGAATTGGCGGGCCCCCGGCGGAATTTCCATCCATGGCTACCACAAAACAAGACGATTTCGCCTCCTCGGCCTGTCTTTGAGATCGCCATACTACTGGAAAGACCCGCTATACTTTGGAATAGCTATCGCGGGCTACGGTACAGCACTAACCTATGGGTTAAGGTAGCTGCCAAGCGCACACGGCTCGATCCACCCGAAGGTTTACAGTACTTGCTTCTTGTGCTCTTCAACGTGCGGCACCGGTAGCCGACGATGCATGTTTGCTCCGTACACGCTGGGCAAATAGCCTCAGTGTCAGATCTTCTTTTCCAATGGTATAGCCAATGATCTTCGGAGGCGTTCGGAGACAGGAGCCATTCTTGGAGGAGCTGATGAGAGATAGGCATTATGACAGTCTCCCGGCTCCGAAAGGGCGACTTTGCGGGACCAGATCTGTGGTGAAGTCGTCTCTAGGTACCGAAAAGGCAATGGAATAAGCCGAACCAGATAATCTAGATTCGGCATCAAGTACAGCGTACTTATGATGCCCTGCCCTAGGTAAAGGTAGCATTCTTCAGCAAAGCAATGCGGGGCTCCAAGGTCCACTATAGACTTCAGCCAATTTGGGCCGACGGAAATGTCAACAGCATAAAGATGCTGGCTGATTGACCTATTCATATCACAACCCACGGCCTGTTATATGCCACGAGGCGAATTTGAGAGAAACACTACAAGCCGCACTCTTGGAAAATACATTGGGAGAAACTTTCGTGAAACCGTCATTTCGCGCCAATATCCCCTAAGCTACCGTTATGTTGTATCACAAGTGATGCTGTACTTGCTGGAGTTTGTATTCCGTGATGAGTTTCTCCGCAGCAAGCTCGCCGATAACATAGGCCGTGGTTTGGGTATGGTTGCTATAGTAGTTAAGTAGTTAGACATTATTGAAATGAATGCACGACGAAGAATTGAATGATGAACTCACTTTGGAACCATCGGACACACGCTCATGTCTGCGACGCGCAGGCGGTCGAGCCCAAAGACCTTGAACGAGGAATCCACACAGGCATTGGCCGCATCCTTTCCCATGGCTACCGTTCCAGACATGTGCCACGAGCTGCGAATGTTTGAAGAGAAAGCCTCCTGAGAGATACAGTATCAGCACGTCACTTTTTGCATGTTTCGTGGAGGAAGTATTTACCCATATCGCCTCGTCCGAGTTGTCGCGCGGCCAGCTCAGGTTTCGAACGGTCTTCTCCTTGAGGACGGGCGCCTGCAGATACCTGAGCATGTCCCTGAAACTCTCAATGGCCGTTCTTCGGTCAAAGGGGTGCGTCAGGAACTTGGGATCAATGATGGGCGGCTCTAGGGGATTCGCGGATCTCAGGGTCACCGTGCCTTGAGACTGCGGATTCATCAATAAGCAGGCGGCTGTGAAAATCTCCTCGTCGCTTTCCACTGGTTCCCCGTCCAGGAACGGTGTCAGCTATGCAGTGTTAACTTCAAGTTCAATTCCAAACGATCTCCAAAAGGTACATACCGCAGCCAGCTCCCAACTCGGAACGTGAGGCTTTCGCAAGTACCTCTGCGTATCTGGTGGAAGTTGTTGGAACTCCTCGGAAGCCAGGACCGCGGGGACCTGGAACCAGCCCATTGGACTAGGACTTTGCTTGAACGACTGGTCGTGATTCTTCTTGATGACAATGCCGGCCAGAGAGAAGCAGTGATCACGAAGATTATTCCCGACCTCGGAAAGTTCATGCAAAACTTCCAGTCCGTGCTTTTTTAACTCATCCGATGGCCCTATACCCGAGCATTTCAGAAGCTGGGGACTGTTGATGGCACCGCCCGAAATGATGACCTCTTTCTTGGCCGCGAACCGCCGGCCATCAACGGTCTCTACGCCCTGGGCAGTCTTGCCGCTCAGTATGATCTTTGCAACATGCGCGGATGCAATGATGGTCAAGTTGCTTGGCGGCTTAGACAAGTACGCGCTCGACGAGGTGACGCGGACTCCTTCATAGATGCATGCCATACCCATGCCGACTCCGATCGGATTGCCATTGTTGACATCGGGATTGACGCCAAATCCGACTTGATCGGCTGCCTTGAAAACATCCTTCATGGTGGGCAGCCATTTGTCCTGGTACGAAACATCAACAGCGCCGCCGATCCCATGCTCTACCCAAATGACATTAATCATTGATCCTGTCTTGGACGGCAAAGGACGCAACTTACCTTCGTCTTTTGGTTTGATATAGTCCTCAAAGCCCTTGGGCACATCATTGTGAAAATTCTCAATCTTTTTCAAGACCTGCTGGACGTGCCGCCATCCAAACGCATCATCTCCCGCGATCCTCGCCCACTCGTCGTAGTCCTCGTCGGGCCCAATGACCCAGCCGCAGAAGTTGATGGCCGTAGAACCTCCTAGCCCCTTGCCACGCGAATAGTCGACCTCCTGGCCAGCCCACTGAGGCTCCGTCTTGTATCCCCAGTTGAGAGGCGAGCCCTCGCGGAAGGCGACCTCGTACCGCTGCGTGCCCGTCAGGTGGGCCGCGTCCTCGTTGAGCCCGCCGGCCTCCAGGAGAAGCACCGACGGCTTGGCTGCCGACTCGGCGAGCCGGGCGGCCACGACGCAGCCGGAAGCGCCGCCTTAGTTTTGACAATCTGATTAGCGAATCTTCACGTCTCGAGGAGTTTCATTCTACTCACCGCCGACGACTATAAAATCGTATTCTGATATCATAATTGTATATGGCTGAACTTGGAGTCGCTCAGAAACTAAGTTTGATTCTCTGCCCCGCGCCTTATTTACTGCGATCACGGGCAAGTAGTACACCGGTAGGGTTACCCCGACCCAATGCTTACGATGGTTTTCGTGTCACTCTCGTCGGGGAAGAGTGGCAGCAGGGCTGATTGGCTTGAGCGCTGCACATCCACTGGCATTGTTTCTTTGGCCGCGATCAGATCAGGAGAGCACGACACCTCCATCGCTTGGCGGAAGTTGATAGCGACCCTCACCCAGAGAGCCAGCGCTGTCGGCAAGGGCACCTCCGAGGGGGTTCTAGCAGGGGGCGGAGATGATCCCAATCGCAGTCTGCAACCCACCATCTTGAACTAGGTCGCGTTCTATCTCCATATCATATCAGGGCCATAGCGTGATATGTTCATTACGAATCATACAACTCGTCATGGAACAAACCAGTCATATATTTGGACATGCCATCGCTATTGGATTGGCCGCTCAAGTTCTGCTCTGCTTGGGAAGACTGTTGATTCATGTAAACGCTTCATGTGATAGACATCCCACGTCTCCAGGATTGAACATGAACACGCCTGGCCGTGGTATAACTTAGCATACTGTAGATCTTTCGTGGAGACGGGCGCGAGCAAGCGATGATTGTATAGTGCAGAGTAATATTTTATAAATTCACCGAGACGAAGTTCTAGAATACGCTGATCTCCCAAGTTGCCACCCATTAGACAGTGGGTATAGTGTTATCGTCGCTGAAGATCAAGTCCAATAGCTCAAGCTTTGACTCCTTGAAAGGTACCTAAGCTGCTTGGGGTAACCCACAGTGGTTCGTTAGCGGGCCCTGCGCTGTGTTGTCCGGACTTGACTGATTCTAGTTTCGCCTCATGCCCTGGAAACATCCATTATCCGGTTGCAAAATCTCATGCAGCATCGGTCTTCGGTTTGAGGTTGAATATTCTATAAAATAAAATTCACTTCTGTATCTTCGTATTTCTGCAAAATGGTTTCGTCGTGATGAACCAACACAATATTCTCATGCTGGGATGTGCACCCCACACGGCTAAAGATCCCGAGGTGCCACTATACTGTCTGTATTTCGCGACCACTATAACCTGGAACATTATTCTTAAATCTCGAGTCTACCATGTGCATTCTATATATAAACAGGTCATACATACACGAGAATTCTGCTGGCATTAACATGAGATCAAATGGTAAAATGGCACATTTTTATCATCGCATTTGGAATGCCAGTGGTCGAGGTTCTATTAAGGTTAATGGGCTATTGTCTGACAATGACGTCCATGACTTGATCCTACACCACCGAAACATCCACTGACGCCAAAATCAGCTTGACATCATGATACTCTACGCTGAGCACTGCTCAACACAACGATGATTCAACGGCTGAAGCACGAGTAGCTGTCATAGTCAGTAAGGGTGGGAGACCTGTTTATAGTGATCAATATCTGCTTCTAGTATCACTTTTACTTCCTCAAGAACAACTTCAAAACGCATTCCCAACCCCCACTCAGCCTACGCCCGTCGTCGACCATGGGCGTCTCACTGTCGACCGCGCGCTACCTGGCGCCCGCCTCGTTCGCCGTGGACTTTGCCGCGCAACAGTATGGCATGTTATCGAGCCCCAACATGAAGGACGTCCACGACGCCAACCTGTCCTTCTTCTCGCCCCAGCCCTTCTTCATCGCCGGCTTCTTCTTCCCCCAGCAGCTCTTCCAGCTGGCCTGGCTGTGGAAGCTCTGGAAGGCCCGGCCCGAGGACGTGAGGAACGACAAGGCCGTGCAGAAGATGGTCGACTTTGCCCCGTACTATGCCGTCGGCAACTTTTGTATTGCAAGTAAGTACAAAAAGCCCCGGCACATTGCAAGTGAGATGGAATAACTAATGCAATTTCACCAGCGTGGATGATATTCTGGAACCAGTCGGACCTGAAAACGTCCAACATCTTCGTCATCATCAACTCGCTCTCGCAGCTGTACTACGTCTTCGGGCGCCTGGGCCCCATGAACACCTCGTCGTGGAATTCGATCCTCACGCACGTCGTGTCCAAGACCTTTGCTGGCATCGGGGTCCTGGACCTGCTGCACAACGGCTCCGTGGCCTACGCCGTCGGCCAGCCGCCCTCGACCCTCGTCAAGGCCCTGACCGGCGCCGGCTTTGGTCTGCTGGCCTCGGCGAGCGACTGGATTTTTGGCGGCTGCCTCGTCTACGATCTCGTCGCCTTGGCCGTCGGCCAGAGCATCTACGGCAACGCCGGCTGGAGTAATCTCCTGGGCGCGTACGCTGCCGGCACAGCGGCTATCGTTGGCGTGAAGAATTGGCTGAGGTAAGGCTGCCGCGGATGGCCGGATATGTATGGAGAGTGTTCGACGTTGCTGATCTGCGGTAGGCCACCTTATGTAAACGAAGTCGAGTATCAGCCTTTGTAACAACGGTCGAGGAGGGCAAGCCCGCGTTCGACTAATGACAGCAGCTCGCTATGTACACTTTTGAGCGTTTGGACGTTTGGACGTGTCCTTGGCTATGAAGCTATTACAGCAGTAGTCTTTCTTGTAATATACACCTCTAGGTGGTGGAGTTTGAAGTTCTTCGGCGCTACCTTCATTCGTAGTGAGTGTCTATAAACTCTTCTATATTATCATACTTAATTCTTTTTCACCGGCGAAAAATCATACTTATTCACAATCTCCCCCTCGTACCCGACAGCCTCGGCAAAGTCCTTCAAAAACGCCCACCTGGCCTGCCTGACCCAACCCTTGGCGGCAAAGTCGTTGGCGCGGCGCGGGAAGAAGTCCGCCACGCTGAGCAGCGACGTGTCATGCGCGGCCACGACCAGGACATTGTCGTGCGCGTCGCACTCCTGCAGCTTGCGGATGGTCTCGACCATCTCGGGGACGTCGTGGTGCACGCTCGGCGGCGCCGCGGGCAGGTAGAACGGCTGGTCGCTCTTCCCGTCGCGCAGCACCTCCTCGAACATCTCGCCGGGGCACGGGCGTGATGGTGTGGCGGTGAAGGGGTCCGGCGAGATGTTGCCGCCGCCCCCGGGCAGCGGCAGGTACGCGTGCGGCCGCAGCTCGCCGCCGTGGTGCACGGCGTCGCCGCCCATGAGGATGAAGCTGTCGGGTGCGCTCGTGGCGCGCGCGAGGCCGCACACGTGGCCGACGGCGTGGCCCGGCGAGTCGAGAAAGTAAAAAGACCCGTCGCCGAAGTAGTCGACCGCGTCGAACCGGCCAATCTTGAGCGGGGCGGCGGCAAAGTCCAGCGACACGATCTCCCGGCCCTCGACGTCCCGCTGCAGGAACGCCGCGCCCGGGTTGTCCGGGTAGCCCGGGAAGATCTGCTCCCGGCACCCGGGCCCCACGATGAGCTTGGTCTCGGGGTCGAACGTGGACGGGTTGCCCGTGTGGTCAAAGTGCCAGTGCGACCAGACCACCGCCTCGATCGACTTGGTGTCGACGCCGCCCTCGTCCAGGATCTCCCGGACATGCTTCGGCACGTCGACGGTATACCCGCTCTTCTCGAACCTCTCGAGCAGAGGCGGCGGCAGATTCTCCCAGTCCTTCTTGATGCCCAGGTCAAATACCAGCGACCGTTTCAGGACAGGGTGCTGGATCAAAAATGCAAAACAAGGTGTTGAGAGCCAGTCGTGGCCCTTGATCGGCGGCTCGACAAACTTCCAGGTAGGCACGCCGCGAATTGTTCCAGTGGTGTCGATGATGGACACATCGACCGTGGCAGTGGATGGTGGTATATTGAGATCAGGCGCTGGAGTTGCCATCGTAGTGAAATAAAATATCTGGAGAGTGACTATATATTATGGTGAAAGTAGTGGAGCTGGCGAGAGTGAACTTGCTGAAAACGATGGTCGAGAGGAAATGCATACAGGAACGAGATAAAGAACTCGTATGGGTTGAGTATTATATGCTAGATACGCCCTCTGGAACAGGGATATTAACCCGCCGGCACGATTCCGAGCCTTTTAACCCCGCCATTATTCCCCAGTATTTATACCCAATGAGTGGTATTAATAATGTGCTAAGCTAGGTAGGTGTCTAGCACGAGTAAGTTGCCAGCCACCAAGATGTTGAGACTAACATATTTGACTGGTATAGGCACAGGTACAATGTTGAGTTTCCATCTTAATTATATTGTAGTTCTTTTTTTCCTATTCTGGATACATCAATACCGTGAAGGATCCATTGTCTGGGTCCCATCTTTGACGACCTCTATCCCAGACTACCTAATTACACATATAGTTGGAAATAAGGCAGAACAAACAGTGAAATGAAATCCAGTCACGTATCACGAGTGTCACAGGGGAAGACCCGCCTTCCATCGGACTACACAGATCGCAAGACGCACTCATAAGCCTAGCACCTCTACTTGCTTCTAGATCAGCTACCTGTACACCTGTCCTGACAGGCAAAGAATCGGAAAAGCTTCTACAGATTTGACTCATATCATCAAGTCTGTCTAGCTGGCCGTCTTATGTGACAGGACATCGCCAAAGCTCCACGAAAGCAACGTACCAGAGAAAAAAGGAAGAAAGGAGTAAGGGGGAAAGGGGGGAAACAGCAAAAAGGTAAAAAAAAATACCAAAAAAAAGTGGAATTCGAACAGGCAACTCTAAGGGCGAATGGTACAGACACCGCGTCCGGTGCCAGGTAACATACCACCAGGCCAAAGATTTTTTTGTTCTTGAAAAGCTATTGCACAGTTTAGATAATGTAAGGTCACTCGCTGCAACCAAAGACGCAAATGCAGGCGCCTGGTTGCCTGGGGCGGCTGGGCGGCGTGCTGTCACCAGACTTTTTGCTGGACGTCCAAAGGTCTGGCATGGCAACGGACTTGAAATAGAACAATGATACTCATAAGTGAACATATGGCCCCGAACAACTATTGGAAAAGACCTTTCAGCTCACTCATATGGTCTCCCTGCACATGAGGCATGCCATTCCACATGGGAAATCCAAGTCCTTGGGCTTGGTCATGAGGCTGTCCAACAAGACCAGTCGCCGTGGGGTCCAACTCGAGCTCAAAGGGCGGCGTCGTCACAGGATTTCCAATCACTAGGTACAGATTCGGTATTAGCAAGCGGTCACACAGTGTTGTGCAAGTGTCACCCAGGCCACCAGCCCGCTGCTCAGAGCACTTCCGGATTGGAAATACGCAAGCGGGCTGTGTGCCCCTTTGGCAGGCCACAGTGAGTAGTCTGGAATTTGCAAAAGAGATGCTTACTGTTGTTGATCATGAAATTATACTCGTTGCCCATACCCATATCGGGTTCCCAATGGCCTTGGAATTTCGAGACGCCTTCTTGTACCGATGGATCGAGATGCACCGGATGCCGCGGTTCGTGCTTTCCTTGTGCAATGATATCTGTTATTGACTTTTTGATGCGCTCAAATACGTCGCGGTACTTCCGCGCCGATGGGTAGCGCTCTGTCACAATATACAATAGTAATTGACAGTCTGTCAGTGGCGCATCGACGCTGATGAACCCCGGAGGTGCCAGCCAAGCACAATACGTGAGGGTCAATCCTGATCTAGAGGTCAGTCTAATGAACTTGAGTAGCGTTTGAATGCCTTTGCGTCATCTCACCTGCAAGAAACATTGATTGTATACTCAGTGCTGAAAAGCCAACTGGAAAAATGTGATGCAGTCGGCGATAGTCTGTAATGATCCCAGCACACGCATCGGCGCACAGCTTCACGTATTGCATATTGACAGGCACTTCGGCCAATGTCGGATAGAGCAAGAACCTGACACATCGATAGTAGTGGATCGTGTAAAGCTCCAAACCTTCAAATGCCGACTCTGTCTGCCGAGCAAAGCTGTTTGCCTCAAACGGAATGTTTTGTTTCCATGCGTTCAGGCGATCCATGAAGTATGTTACAGTAGCATCGGAAACTTTCATCGGTTGGTCGACCCGATACACGACGTGTTGTATTTCGGACTCGAGTCTCTTCAGCCTCAGTCTGTGGATGAAGGAAGTGAGTGTCTTTGATGGCACTGCTGGAGTGTTTGAGATTTGCAATGATGCTTGTCGGATCACGTCGTCACTTTGCGTGTTTTCGTCAATGTCGAGAGGGAAGTCTGCATCGATGTCGTGGTCTGAAAGACTCGGTGGTCTACCGATGGCAATGGAAATGTCGCGATCTAGAAAATATGTCGCCCAGAAGCGGCGTTTGTTCATCTCCCCTTCTAAACTCGGCTGCTGGCGTCGTTGTCGCCGGTGCAAACCTAATTCAATGCACAGTCGCATGGCTGCTCCAACATATGTCCATGCACCTGGATCTCTTGGTGCACGCGTGCAGTACAATGCCATGTAGATAAGATAGTTTACCGTTCGGGAGTCGCGTAGTGGTAAGATTGTGTCCATGTTTGCGAAGGCAGCATCATAGTGTTGGTCGCTCAAGAAATGGCCCATCTCGCCAGCAGACTCCAGCCAACGTCCGCTGACAGCATAAACGAGATGGAGCATGCTTCTGTCGTAGACATCTGTCAAGTTACCGCGATTTTCGTGAAGCTCCAAGACCTTTCCCGAGTGCAACACTGGGTAGCGCGTAGCAATATGCCGGAACCATGCTTGTAGTAATCTGTTGGCCACGTTGGGAGCAAGGAACGGCTCGCCAACCGCATCTGGGATTCCTAAAGAGTAGACTGATTTGGGCGCGGGATCGTCGTCATCGTCTTGAGTATTCGACTCATCCATCTCACCTGGTACCGGATTCCTTGCGCTATGCACAACAGAACTGAGGACACGGCCAATGGTGATGTTGGAGGATGCACCAACATAGTGACCAGATGCTGATAAGGACAAGTCGCGCACGGCATTCAATATGTCGTTGGTGTCATCGTCGGTTCCCTGTGGCAAGCTCTGAGAGACTTGAGAGTCGGAGCGAATGACTTGGTGAGGGAATGATGACGAGGACGACGCCCCAATCATTCCTCTCAAGTGGTCATTTCCAACTCCCATGTGCCCCAGCGAGGCAAGCACAGATTCCAGCTCGGCCACCCTCTGTTCCAAGGCTTTGATGTACAATTTCTTCTCGCCGGCAGCAGGGACCAAGGGGACCACGTAGACTATGTTTCTCAATCAGACGTACGAAGCATACACAATATGGAAGTGTGAACTTACCGCATTTCAAAGAAAGACGTGCGCACGAGGCACAAGCCGGTCGTTGACCGTCACACTTGGGTTGCGTTCAGCCGCCACATCTTGGAAAGAGGGGATGAGATGGGATCTGCGAACCTTTTGCTTCCGTGTTTTGCATCTCTGGCAGGCCAGGGCAACGCGGTCCCGTTTCCCCGTCTTGCGCTGCTGACTCACGGACTGCTCCGAGGACGTTGCAACGCTTGGAGACGTACCAGCGACGTCAGCCGTGTCTGGTGAGGAGCCGACGCCTCCCATCTGTTGAGCCATGGCTCTGTGCCACGACCATACGGCCACCGTCAGACGGTGATTCGGCGCGCCTTCTGCGCCCCTGGGCAGGGATCTGGAGGGGAACGGCTGGACAGCCCGATCGTATGTTGGAGCTCCGGCTCCGGGCTTGGGGGGTCCCGTAACTCTCGTGGGGCAAAAAAATGCCACTACCACCAGCGCCGGCACTACTGTGAGACTGCACAGATGGGGAAGCTTGATAAGGCTGGCGGAAAATCTCCGAGTAACAACGTAACTATTTCAACAAGATTCATGTAGGCGGGAAGAAGCTGCCGAAAGTGTCGCTGGCGACAAGAAATCGAAACGACGGTCTGCGGGGAGTCGAGGTAAGGATAGGCAGGGCCCCGGACCGCTGTCGGGGGAGACTCCACTCCACTCGCTTCAGTGTTCAGGGCGGTTAGAGGGCTTTTAGCAGATGTCTATGGCGGCCATGAACTGATTGCTGCCCAGCCAAGAAAAGTGGTAGCGTGGGAGGTAGCGACCCGGCAGAGCAACAGTACATTGATATCGAAGATGTTTTCGGACTCGTGGAATATTGACAATTTTGCGATCAGTTGGTGCAATCTATTCTGGCAGATTATCGGACTACAGGCAATGTTGTGCGCGTCCGAGCATGATGTGATTGCGGGCGTGGCCGCTGAACCGGTTCTCGCTGGAGATAAGCCGGCTTCAGCTTCAAGAACCAGCGGCAGGTCCCGGACCCGAGACTTTGCAGTTGCAGACCGACAGCACTGGCAGTTTGTACTCGTCCTGGTATGTGCCTGACTAGCTGGCTTGAATGACATGATGATTGAACTCTAACCACCATTGACTCTCGCTTGGCCTGTCTTTTGGCAGCTGTTTTATTGTGCATCAGAGACAATTGCAGCTGGTGCACCCCGAGGTCATCCATTCTCGGCCTCTGCGACTTGGCAATCCGGCCGATACAGTGAGACCCTTATTGCTGAGTTGGTTTTGACCAGGGCTACTACCGACACAGAGTTGCATCGCCGCTGTCATCGTGCACTTTGGGAACGAAACGTTTGATCCAGGTTACAAACTTGATTCTCGTATGCTCTCTGTCCTCTTGAGATATGCTAATAATAACGGTGGCTTTGGATGACACCGGGAGAGCGGCCAACAATTATCAGTTCGGCTTTGCTCTGAGAAGAGTGTCGACAGTCTCTGGATGAGCACCCGGCCAGCTAGTGGCGCTTCTGCCCGAGACGCTCCCACAGCTTCAGCCTACAACCTCTAATTCCATGTCAAGTCTCCCGAGGTTCCAATTCTGCACGCAGGTACGGTACCGTAGCGGGCGTCGATAGTTACTGTGACCGATTTGTTTGGCGTCACGGGCGTTACAGAGCACATCGGAACTGAGCTCCCGCTAGTGCATCGTGCTACGCTGTGCGTCAGCTCCGCGCTGCCGATCATGTTTCTTCAAATCCTCGTCCTTGGCGATGCGTCCAAGGGATCTCTTCCGCACGACGAAATGAAGTCTGCAATGAAGACCAATATGCTATACTATCCTCCCCTGAGATGAAGACCCACAAATGGCATGTCCGCTCATAATCGACGTTTAGCGTGACAAGAAGATCACTTTCGGAAGGGCTTCGGCTTCTAGCAACCACTGCTAGCAACGCCAATACATCGCAACCCAGTGAGTGTAACTATCGCACGTCCCAATCTGGACTTTTGCGACCCAATTACCACGATTTTCTCGCCACCGGACCTAATTCCGTCCTCTCGCTTCACATTCTCCTATGATGATGTCTGCTAATAACCCACCCACACAGGACGGACGGGTCGGAGAAAACCCACATGCTATCCTTGTCTTGGCATGCTCTTGGGAGCTGGGAGCCGATGGTGTCTGGTATTGCCGTTCGCTATTTGCTGTTGGATCCGGTGTGAACCATTAAAACCAGCAGGTAGCTCCCGTGGTTTGACAGGTCGAAAACAAGCGAACTAATGTAGTGAGAAACGTGTTCCCACACGGGTCTTTATTATTAACCATGACCAAGCCAAAGATCTCCAAGAGGAAATCCATTGTGCTTCAAGTCAAGTCTTTCCTCCGTCAATTCTCAGAACACGGCGACGAGGTTGACGCTGTCACAACACCAACAACTATGGAGGCACCATCCCACGATGCTCCCAAGATCGCCATCCTGGGCGCGGGCATTGGCGGATTGGCTCTCGCCATCGGCCTGCTCAAGCGAGGTGTCCAGGTGACCGTTTATGAGTCCGCCGAGGCATTCTCCATGATTGGTGCAGGAATCGGCTTGGGCCCTAATTCCTTGACTGCCATAGACATCATCGACAAGAGATTTCGGGAAAAGTACAACAGCGCCAAGACGGCCAACGAGAAGCCCGAGTTTGAGCATAGCATTTTTGATGCCCTCTATGCCGAGGAGGGCTTTGGCGAGAAGAGGGGTTGGACGCGTGGCCTCGTCGGTGCTCCGTACTTTACGAGAAGTAGCGCCCACCGGAAGGACCTGCTCGAGATCATGGAGAGCTTTATTCCTGAAGGCACGGTCAAGTTCAGCAAAAGGGCGCATTCCGTGGTCGAGGATGCCGAGGGGGTGAGCATCACCTTTGCTGACGGGCAAACCGTAAAGGCAGACGCCCTCATTGGATGCGACGGAGTAAAAGGCATCACACGAAAATTGGTCCTGGGTGATATAGCCCCCGAGCAGGTCCCGCCAACCTACTCTGGCATGTACATCTACAGAGGCATCATCCCCATGGACAAGGCTAAAGAAATCCTTGGGTTCCATGCGGGGGACGCCAAATGGTTCATGGCAAAGGAGAAGGGACTGGCAATCTACCCAATCTCACAGGGCAAGGAGGAAAACTTTGTATTTTTCCTCGCGGACCACAAGCCATGGACACAGGGAGACTCACCTGTTCCCTGCACCAAGGAGGAAATGATCGAGGATCTGAAGGACTTCGACCCCAGACTATTAAAGCTCCTCGACTGGGCCAGACCTCTGCGGTGGCCAACATGGCACCACCCTAATACTTCAACCTATTATAAAGGACGTGTGTGCCTTCTCGGCGACGTTGCTCACGCCTCGAGCCCGTCTCAAGCTGCCGGCGCCGGGCAAGGGCTGGAAGACGCCGTCGTTCTGTCGCACCTGCTACCCCTCATCAAGTCCCCGGACCAGTTCGAGACGGCCTTTGCCGTGTACGACTCGATAAGAAGGCCTCGCGCACAGAAGGTCGTGCAGACGAGTGCCGAGGCTGGTCTTGTCTACATGTGGCTGGACCCCGAGATTGGCGACGACATGACCAAAATCGTCGCAAACGCAAACCAGCGGCTTCACTGGATCTGGCAGCATGATTTGCAGGCAGACTGCAAAAAGGCCGAGGATGAATTTAAGCAGTCGACTGCTACAGCGGCCTCGAATGAAGGCGCTGCGACCAAGGCCGCACCCATTGCTCAGGCTACGGAAATGACAGCAACTGTCGCTTGAAGGAACATGGCTAATGATGAAAACCTAATGGATATTCAAAATATGGTGTCAACTATTGCAATAATCGCGGTTTAGCAAGCGAGCACATTCTCGAGCCTTTCCTGGGTATTTATTTAACATACATTTGATACTTATCAGCACACCCATCCTTTCAATAATACTGATTGTGAGTCCACTGGAATGATGCAAGAATCAACTAGAGGGACCAATGACCAATCTGACGGGAATCCTTTTTCCTTTTCCTGATTTTCGCTATCCCTCTGGAAATACCTACACAATCAAGTATTTTCACTTCGTTGCCGCTCACCGGGAGATTTGAATATAACACTGCCAACGCTTCGAAGCAATTAATTTGCGATGAAAGCCCCACTAACATCCACTGAAAGATGTGCCTGGGATGAAATGTTACAACACCCCGCCAATATGGTTCAACTGGTAAGTTCTGTCTCAAATCTTTGCAATAGGTTGGATCAACAGGTTTTGCAGAACGAAGGATGTATTTTCAACTGCCATCAGCATCTAGTGCTTTTCCAACAAGGACCCGAAACCTTGTACCTTGTCGAGAATACCGTTGGTTCGGTATGCGTGCCATAACGTGGCCGTGTTGATAGCTATGACAGGCTTCCCAAGCTCCTCTTCCATCTCGGCGGCTGCTTTCGCGGCAGGCAGATTTGTACCTGCTTGCAGCAAGGCGTCGACGTCTGGCGCGTTGACCGCCCGGAAGGCATCCTTGATCACATCAGGGTGCACCTCGGCAATCGACGTGGCAGTGTCGCAACGCAGCCCCTTGATCATGTGTACCTTGTAGCCCATCTGTTCGAAGAAGTCGACAACCTGCGAGCGTCTGTGTAAGTAATGGCCACGTGCTAACCGCCGAACGCGCTCACTCCCACCCGCTTCCTTACCTGTTGATCTCCGACGGCCTGGTACGGCGTGATGATACCGATCTTCTTGGCGGCGTAGGCATCGAGCGCGGCGCGCGCGGCCAGCGCGCCCGTCGTCACCTTGAGCCCGCCCGACTTCTCCGTCATGAACTGTTCAAACTCCTCGGCGCCCTTCTGGCCGCCCCAGAAGGTCTCGGCGGACATGCCCATGACCATGTAGGTCGGCAGGCACGAGCAGACGCGCTCGACGGCGCCGCCGATGGTGCCGCGGAGCTGCTCGAGGAAGGCGACCATGGTGTCGTCGTCATTGAGGTTGGGGTTCGAGATCTCGATCCGGCCGCTGTGCCACGAAACCCCCGGGACCGTCATCCAGTTGAATTCGGCCTCGACGACCGTGTTGGTCGCCGGCACGATGAGGCCGAAGCGCGCTCGCGGCGAGACGTAGCTTACGGGAGCTTGAGGGGCCATTTGATATTTGTGATTAAAAAAAAGTATAAAGTTATGGCTAATTTCGCAAAAGTAGTAGTAATTGTTTGGTAGTGAATCTCCAAAGATGAGCCCAGTTGCACGATGGCAATATACTGATCTAATCTAGCTCAATATAATTGGAGATATGCCTCTGTATTTCTTATCGCATGTCGTCTCTCCTCTCCCCGCATCGGAGGTCTCCCTATAAAAGTACCACTACACTAGTAACCATCTACACTCCAAACATGAGCGGCGACACATCCACGCCTCTGAGAGCGGAATTGGTGATGGTTCCATCCTATAGTACTCCGCAGTCGCCCCCCAAGGTCAAATATGCACCCGCCGGAGGTGGAGATCCACTGCCGTCGCGAGCTTGCAGCCTACAGCTACAACTCTTGGTAGCCAATGCCCTGTTTTCTGTAAGCCGGATGCTGCATTCCGATGGCTCCGCAATTCCGCCGCCCGCATCTGGCCATGGCCATCGGGTTGGCGAAGGGGTCTTTCCGGCTCACGGATGCCAGCTACCTCGATCAGAGGTCGAGATTCCAAAGTTTGCTGGAAGCTTGCTGGATGTAGTGCGGGTGAATAAGCCATTAATAGCGCTGGAAGGATTCACTTGTGAATGAGTCTTATCTTATGAACCGTATAGTTGACCCACAAAAATCAATAGTAGCCAGGTTATTGAAACCAGAGCACAACACTGATAGCCAAGCTCGCCAACTTGCCATCTCCAATCTGTACCCTGGCCAAATGTTGCACTCAATTTAGCGTGATCTTCGGATATAACGACAAAGCAAAATATTATAGTTGTGCTTTCCGTCTGACATATAGTGATCTAACAAATGATTTGCTTTGTCTCTCACGACTGCCAGGCTGTCAAGTACATCAGTCAGATCATATGTCTTTTAAGCCAAGATCTTATTGCAGCTAGAAACAGCGGTATACTCGGGCTTAAAGGTTGCATACTCACACGGTGTGATGTGACATAAAGATCATCATTGGCCTGCATCGGCATCACATCGATTTGGGGGTATCAACCCGGTGGTGTTGAGCAACGAGACAGGCCTAGCTTGCTCTCAGTATTGCCTACCAAGGCCGCCACACTCGTCGGGATGGCTCATTCCTACTCGACAATTCCAAGATTCCGATCTGATGTCGGCATTTACTGTGCCAGGACTCGCTGAAACATGCATTGCATTGCTTATCTGCAGCCCGGAATGCTCCATTGTTTTTGATCAGGGCTCGTGAACGGGTATTTGTTGTATATTATAGTCATCGTAAGCTCGTCGTGCCACAAAATTACTTCCTCTCTAGCTTGCAACGGAAGCTGGAGACTCATCGGAAGTAGTAGCGTTTGCTTCCATCTGCTCCGAACAATCTCGGCTACCCACAAGTGCTTCGGCCCGTATTTCTGGATCACGTTTCCCACTGCACCGGCGTTTTAGCGCATAACAAATCAGCTCGTCCGGGCCGAGAGATTCAGTCATGGCCGAGATCTTGAAGCCGGTCCCCCAAGAGGACCTGAAGCTGGCGGAGAAGAGCGACAACTCTCTTGACAGCGCTACGATTCGGACTTCGGCTCTCGAGCATGATCCAGCACTGGACAGGAAGCTGCTATGGCGGCGAGATCTCGTCTTGATCCCCGTCATGGGCGTGCTCTATATGCTTCTTTTTCTGGATAGAACGAACATAGCCAACGTGAGTAGTTAGCGCGGAAACCATCAACCGACCATGACCACGCATGAATTGCATGGGCACTTTTGTCACATGTTGGAATCCGTAACCCATGCTGATATTTCCATCGTCAGGCTCGCGCTCTGGGAATTGGGTCACCGCACGGTTTGGAGGGTGCGCTTGGCATGCCTTCAAATGGCTACAACATCGCGCTTGTCATCTTTTACGTGCCGTTCGTGCTGGCCGAAATCCCAGCCAACATTATCCTCACCAATAGCAAAATACCGCCTCGTCTGCTTCTTGGAGGCCAGATGGTTATTCTCGGTTCGTAAATTGTGGCGTCCGTGTAGTGATCTTGTTCTCATGTCTCTTTCAGGAATTCTCGGCATGTGCCAGGGACTGACCAAATCGTACGGTGGTCTGCTCGCAGTCCGTTTCCTCATGGGCACCTTTGAGGCAGCATTGCCCGCTGGCGCGACGTATATGATCTCAATGTACTATACGAAGAGAGAGGCGGCGATTCGGTTCTCGTGGTTCTTCAACTTTGCTCTAGCTGGCCCGTTCTTCTCGGGGCTTTTGGCGTTTGCTATCAACAACATTGACGGGGCTGGCGGGTACCAAGGCTGGCGATGGATCTTCATTATCGAAGGATGTGAGTGACTGTGCTCCTTAGGCAAGGCATGCTGTGCTGACTGTTCCCAGTAATGACCATTGCTATCGCGATTCCGATCTTGCTGTTCTGTCCCAACTTTCCCCAGCAGGCTCAAAGTTGGTTTTTGAAACCGGACGAGCGCGATCGTGTGCTGCGACAACTTGAAGCTTCTCGCGGTGCCGAGATCAAGGGTTCTGCAGCAGACAACGTGGCGTTGTGGAAGGTCCTCGTCGATTGGCGGATCCATCTCTTCACCATGTGCTTCTTCTGCTGTGACATTACGGCCGCTTCCATCTCCGCGTTCTCGCCGACCATCTTGACCGAGCTCGGTTGGACAAATACCGTGGCCCAGCTGATGACGATGCCCGTCTGGGCCTCTGGTATCATCTCATCCTTCACCATAACGTATCTGGCGTCGCGCCTCAACTTCCGGACGCCTTTCGTCGTGGGCTGCATTTGCCTGCAGCTGATCGGATGGATCATCATGCGCGTCTACGTCCGCCAGGCTGGCGTGCGCTACCTGGCGCTGTTCTTCATGTCCATGGGCACGTTTCCGCAGATGCCCATCTTCATGGCCTGGCTGTCGGCCAACCTGCGCGGCCACAAGTACCTGGCCGTTGGCATGGCGTGGATGGTCGGTTTTGGCAACTGCGCCAACTTCATCTCGTCCAACGTCTTCATCAAGGCGGAAGCTCCCCGGTACGTGACGGGCTTCACAAATGGTCTCGTCTTCACGATTGTCGGAATGCTCTTGACGCTGCTCGGCTGCGCGTTGCTGGTGGTGAAGAATAAGAAGCGCGAGGCGGCGCGAGCGCGCATGACTGACTCGGAGAGGGAGGCGTACGATGACGTCTATTTCAAATTTGTGTTGTAGAGGGTAACGTTGAGATGCGGGCAAATGGGGCCAAGGTTGTGGCAAAGACGCTGATGTCCTATGCAAAGAGCAACCACCCAAATAGAGGTGGACATCGAAGTAATGGAAGATCTGTTCCAACGAAATGACGGTGTAGAAAATTGAAAGCCTCCATTTTAGCGTAGTCACCAGCTTTTCGAGGAAAACCGAATTTCCACAATTGCTGCTACTATTGTTTCAGCATCAAAAATAGGCTGGTCAGGAGCGGACATGCAACTTAGTCCTACTGCTTCTAGGGCGTTGAAGTCAATACATGACAGCACATGCAATTCAACGCTGGGTCAATCGGACGTTATGATTAGGTATCCCAACGTACCCGTCCGAACTGCATCAGATAGCAAGTCAGCTGCAGGTGGTGGACGAATCCTCAACCGCCATGCGATGGAAGGCTTGCCTGCCTTAGTAATAATTCAACCTAATCGATTGACTGATCTGATCTTGCACATTGTCAGTATGTTGTGACTAATTCAGAAATCAAAGCATCCCGAGAGTTCGCGACGATGTATTAACTACTAGGAATCACCGACATGTAAGCCTAGGTAATGGGTAGGTACCGGCAGCTCAACCATCTGCCCAAGACCACGTGCAATCAATCATTGACCCGAACTATATTCAATTGGCAGTTGTTATGTGATATACACAATGATCGCAGAGTCAAGTTGATGTGCACACGAATACTTGAGAAATCCAACATCATGTTCGATTGCGCTTTGCAAATTCTGGTTGCATGCCTCGAACCGCAGCAACTATTCCATTTCCAATTTCCGTATGTGTCTGGCCAGGCTACTATAAATGACTCTCAATCTAGATTGATTGTTCTATTGTCAAAGCGCTTTCTAGAACTGCAGATGGTAGGTGCCGAGAATACGCTTCCAGGTCTCTGGGTGAGAACAGAACAATCAGAAAATTAGGTCTGGCCTCCGAACAATCGCAATTGTCTGTACTAAGCCAGCAAAGCGGGACGGAGAGCTGGCCGGCCAAAAATAAATATATCGATATTCAATTACAGCTTTTGGAAGCTTTCAATCCAACTTCAACAACTTCTCAGAACAGAGATTGGCGCATTACTGTCTGCTAATTGGGGTTGACGCGTACAGGCAGCACCAGCGCGAGGCAGGTATAAAGTTGAGACGTCTGATGTCATTTGGGTCCATCCGGAATAAACATTCTGCTACGAGATTATTCCAGACGTCTGAATTGTTAGTCGAGACCCGGCAAAATCTGCTGCCCATGTCCCCTGATACAACGCACCTGCTCGAAGTACTAATTATATTGGCAGGTCCTCAGCGGCGCTCCTTCCTCAACTTCAACACCACCACCAATTTGGAAATTGTTCCTTCCTCACTTTGGGGGTCTGGACTCGTAAGTCCTTAAATCCCATCTTTAGGCACTTCTTTCCCCGTCTGTTTCTTTTTGATCTTACCTCCTTCCATCTATCTGCCTTATTTTTTACTCTTTCCCCAGCCAGACCTACGTGCCTTCCCCAGATCACGACTCCCAAGAAAGCAGGACCACTCCCTCCCTGTTTTGTCGTGACATCCAAATCCATCCGGACGGAACTCCCGTCTCACCCAAGAAGTACCACTGCCTTTTTGTCCGTCCCTCTCAACCACTCTCCCTACTCCCTGCTTCCGACCAAGTGCGTCGATCCGACGCTGGTCCAACAACACCATGGACGACGCCCGCTCCATGGCAAGCACGGCGGCAGCTCCCGCAGCACAATCCATTCCACTCATTTGTAGTATCTGTCCCAAGACATCCAAGTTCTCCGATGTCTCGCACCTGCTTACTCACATCGCCTCCAAGGGCCATCTTTCGAACATGTTCAAGCTCGACATTGCCAAAGCCACCGAAGTGGATGCCCAGCGTCGACTTGACGAGTATCAGGCATGGTTTGAGAGGTACAACATTCGTGGCTTGCTGCAAACCAGAAGTGAGAACAGAATCCAAAAGAACTCTGGTGGTCGAGGCCGCAGTGCCTCTCGTGGAGGAAGCCAGTCTGTCAGCCTACGTGGCGGTGGAAATTCTTCGATGGTGAGTCGCAACAAAACCGGACGGAATGATGTGGCAAGAGACAAGCGGGTAAGTCTGCATCTTTGCGGGTGATTGTGTTTTGTGTCAGCCAATGCGTGCGAGGTCTAACTGGATAGTCGGGGCAGCGCCTTGTCGACAATTCCTCGACGGCGAACTACGCAATGGCTCCCACCAAGTACAACCCGCAGGATGGTCTTCACCATGTCTCGAACTTCTCGGCTTTTCCGAACGTCAATGCTCAGCAACCATGGCAGCCTGGCCACAGTGCCCAGCAATGGCCTCCCTTGCCCAATTGGAACGGTGCTTACTTTGGACATGGTTTTCAACAGGATCTGGAGTTTGGAATCGACATGCCCATCAGAGATGAGGATCAGGAAGAAGACAACAATGCTCCTGAGGTTTCATCCACATACGAGCCGTCCGATGTTGAAGATGGAGATGACGACAGCAGCAACAACCTTCGGTCCGAAGACACTGTTGACACGACAGTGCTCGAAGAGGATGTCCCTGTTGTCCCCGAAGTTGTGGATGATGACGACAATGAGCAAAAGCACTTTCGCAAGTACCTCAAGGGAGACATATCCAAGCTTGAGGGTGTCGGTGGCTTTGATGCTGCCCCGGAAGATCAACGCAAGAGGCGAAATCAGAAGAAGGACCCTTCTGTCCTAGTCCATATGGAGGCTAGCTCTCGAGCTGTTCGAACCATCGAACAGGTGACAGATTTGAACTTCAATCATGTTCGTTGGAGAGATGTCTACGACGAGCCTTCCGTCGCTGGGAGCGAGGTACGTTGGGTTGACCGTGTCAGCCACCTCTTGATGTGGAACATAGTTGTGCTGACATAGGAAAAAGGACGACGAAGACGACATCAGACCACCCAAGAAGGCAAAGCATAACACTCCTGTCCGGGTCCGTAGAAACGTCGGCAAGGCAACACGTGGCGTCAGAGTCAAAGTTGAGGAGAACACGTCTCGTGAATCGAGCGTTGCCCCTGCCGCTCGCGTTACTCGCGGAATGAGCCGTCAGCGTGGTAGAACCAGACAGCAGTATCAGCCTCCCCAGGCTTCAACGCCCAGAACCGCGTCTGCAGAACCCGCAGAGCCGTCCGAAGGCTCTACCATCGGATCTCTTGTTGCGCGAGACTCAAATTCCTCGTCGTCCAATGGTACCTCTTTGTCTAGCTACGCAGGAGTGCATGACGAAGAGATCCATCGCACAGGTGCTGCGCCCATTGAGCTCGACGACCAGCAGGGCATCAACGTGTACAGAGACAGTACACCAGGGGGAACTTCTGATATGCGGCCTACTGGTGGTTGGTCTCACTATGATGATACGTCACTGTTTCTGTGCAGTTTCTAATCATCGCCGCAGCACCGACCAACTTCCTCGCATCCCATCGACGACGGTATGTGCAAATATCACAATCCAAAGTCATACATGTACTAATTTCTGTGTAGCAATGGCGCTCTTCCTCGGCTCGCATTGCGTCCTACCAACGCCAATGCCAATGTTCCACTTCTGTCACCAACGCCCCTTTTCAAGGGTCATGGACCTGCTCGTCTGTTCTCCGGCAAGGAGAATAGCCATGGAGGATTTTCGGGAGGTTCGTCTGCCGCCATCAACCCTTATCTCAACAGCCCGGAGTCTCTCGGAGAAGGTTCTTTCAACCCTCTATGCGTTCAAAACCAAGACAGCCGCGCCATTCGAGGCTACCCATGGGGAGACAACGTGAAGCCTCTTGCGACTGGTTTCCAGCCCATCAACAACAGCTCTGGTTTGAACTCCCTCAATGGGGGCTCACAAGACTCAGAGGTCTATCGCTGCACACCACATGATGGTGCCGGCGAATATGATATTTGATTTCAGCTGCTTTATCCAACCATACGGGAAGTTGTTACCAGCAATCATTGTTTCGACGGGATGCGACCCGGCTGGTTGCAGAACAACAGGTGAGCATGATCCCATGGCGACAGTGGACGTTCGGTTGACCTTTCGACTAACGAATTTAGATATACGCGCTTCTTTTTTTCCTTTTTCTTTGGCGGTGCCGCATTTCTATTTTTCTTTCTTTCTTTTCTCATCTTTTCTTTCCGGAAGGGCCGGCCGCGCGCGCCGCAAAACAACTTGGGACGACAGTTTGGGACAATCTCATCAGAGCCCGCTATATTGCGAAGCATTTTCAGAATCGTGGGGAAAAGCAATGTTGGGGGGTTGGGCATTCCTATGCTAGACACATGGAATCAAACTTCCACATGGGATCGGCAGTTTTTCTTTCTCGGTGCATGGCACCCAGCTGTATATTAGCATACTACAGTCTTCTAGCCACAACACTTGCGTATCTCTTTGCAGTTTTGTTCTGACATGTGTATCTGAGTGTGATCAGTGCAACGTGAATTTATAATTGCTCAATGCTCGAAATTAGGTGATCCAGTTGATCAGCACCAGTGTCCAGCACGTCCAATAAAAGCTTTGCAGTTCCATTGAGTCGCCGCACTTTGATCTCCTCTTCCAACTGCCGGGACTTTATTGCTGCTACATCCAATACCTTGGTTGGAATTCGAGCCAACCGAGCCACATTCAGACCGTAAGAGCGATGAGCGACGCCCTCGCCCACCTCATAAAGAAAAGTGATCTCTTCATCCCCATCCCAGTCGTCGGCATCATTAGTCACTTGTCCACGCTTTGTAGCAGTGAAGCGCATGTGCATATTCCGGACCTTGCCGCCCTCGATGCCCTCAGCGACGAGGCTCAGGTTCTGGTAGTGGGTGATGAAGAGGGTCAGACAGCCGACGTCCTCAGCAACGTGCTGCAGGACGGCCTGGGCGATGGCGGCGCCGTCGTGGGTGCTGGTGCCGCGGCCGAGCTCGTCGAGGATGACGAGGCTGCGCGAGGTGGCGGAGCGGAGGATCTGGGCCGTCTCGTTGACCTCGACCATGAAGGTGGACTCGTGGGTGAAGATGTTGTCCGAGGCGCCCATGCGCGTGTAGATGCCGTCGCACGGGGTCAGGGACATACGCTCGGCGGGCACGAAGGACCCGACCTGGGCCATGAGGACGAGCAGGGCCACGGCGCGGACGTACGACGACTTGCCGCCCATGTTGGGGCCGGTGATGAGCTGGGCGGGCGACACGGCGGAGCCCGTGGGGGACGGGGCCGAGGAGAGCGTCGTGGTGAAGGGGATGTAAGACGTCATCAACGTGTGCTCTGCGATGGGGTGGCGGCCAGACGTGATGCTCACGGTGGGAGCAGAGTCTGCCGGCAAGAAGGCTGGCTTGCTGTAGCCGGGCAGGGCGGCTACCTTGGAGAGCGAGAGCAGGCAGTCGAGCGTTGCAAGGGCCGAGACGGCATCGCGGAGGGGCTGGTAGTCGGACGCGAGAGAGGAGAGAAGGTCGGCAAAGGCGGAGTCACACGCGGCAGCCAGCGACTCCTTGTGCTGGTCGCGCTCGGTGATCAGCCGCACGACTTCTGGGGTGTGGAAGCGGCTGAGCTTTTTGGTGCCGGAGATCTTGGCCCAGGACGCCGGGACGTGCTTCAGGTCAGTGTTTGATACCTCAATGAGATATTCGATTCCCGCTACAGTCACATATGTTACCGGAGTCTTCTTGTTGATCTTCTGTGCGGCGACCTTGCGGTGGGCATCAAGTTCTTGCTCGACCGAGGCAATGCCAAGTTTGTGATCGGTAATGTCGTCCGTTTCCTCATTCTCGCGGAAGAATGCATACTTGTCATCCTTACGAGCAGCCTCCGCATTGATGCGGTCCAAGTATGAGAGCACCATGGGTAGGATTTGGGGCAAGGAGAGGATCGCGCCGCTGATTGCTGACGACTCGAAGCCACTGTCTGCCGCAGACTTGATGCGGGAAAACTCGGTGGAGATCCTCTGAAGTGCTTGCAGGGAAGCGAGGAGTTCAGGTCGCGTACATTTGCCATAGTATATCCTGATGAGACTTCTCTCAAGGTCCGTCTTCGTGTTAACCAGTAGATGCTCCAGTTGGTCGACTTTTGGTGTGGATGCTTTGGCGAGAAGTTCTTCTACCGCGGCAACACGTTCCTCCAGCCGTGCCTGGTCCAGCAGTGGGCGGCCCAACCACTTTCGAAAGAGGCGTTGGCCAAATCGTGTGTGAGTTTTGTCGAGTGCCCAGAAGAGACTGCCCTTCTCTACATGGTCGGTCTGATTACGATACACTTCGAGACTCTCTAATGTGGTGCCGTTGATCAGCATGTGCGAGCGCGCACTAAATGACGTAAAGTATTTCGTAAGATCAAAGATATGTTCGAGCCCATACTCTGTCAGGTGGTTGATCATCGACGAGAGACAAATCGTCACAGGTTCTGGCAGTTTGAGCACCTTGTCCAGCAAGGCGCTGGCCTGCTCATTACCTGCCGCGTTCTCCTTCAGCTTCCCGGCATAGAATTGTGTCACATGAGAGTATGCTTCGGCGGCAATCGTTTTGGATTTTCCAATCCTTTCCACTCGACTTCTGTCGCCGAAAACATTCGCTTTGCTCCCAGACAGATGTTGAATCAGCTTATCAGTGGCCTTGGTGAGTTCTCCAACAATGAGGAATTCGCATGGAGAGATGTGGAGCAGTCTTGTCTCGATCTCGTTCCTCATGAATCCGTCTTCGAAGTTATCATATATGATATCTCCGGTTGCTGGCTGCACTGCAATGATGCCAACATCGACCTTCTCATCCGTGCCCCAACCTTTCGCTTTGGACTCGGTGATGCAAAGCAGGTAGCCGGCAGCTGGAGCGCCTGCGCCTGATTGTTGTTCCAGCTCACCAATCTCGTCCACGTAAGTGCCCTTGGTGTAGACATTGGTAAGCTTCCTGACAAACGGAGCATTTCGGTTGTCGCCCGCCTTCTTCAAAGCAGCTGTTTCGATTTGCCTGACCACGCCAACTTTTTGACCAGCAGCAACCAGCCGCTTTACGTGTACCGGTAATCTGTGGACGGGTATACTCGCAGATGCGAACCGGTCGAGATGTGCTTCCGATGGGTGCTCGTCGTAACGGAATTTTCCAGGTATACAAACGATACTCAGTTCCTTGGCGGCTATCCTGGCATCTTCACCAAAGAACCTGAACTTGTATCCCACCTCCATCACCAATAGAGTGTCCAGGTTCTTTCTTTTGATGTCCAGAAACTGTATCTCCATTGGCGTGAGCTTGCCAGTCTTGGTACCCTTCTTCTTGCCTTTCGGAGGTGGTGGCGGCTCATCGTCCTCGACATCGTCGGCGTCCTCGCCTTCGCCTCCTTGTGTCTCCTCGTCGGCTTGGAAGTTGCGGCGCCTCAGCTGCGCCATGCTGTCAGGCTTGCCTAGCTTCTTGACGAACTTTTGATGAAGATCGGCCTTTCTTCGCTTTTCGGCGGCATCCTCCTCTTCGACCACTGCTTCCGGCGCAGTGCCGTCCTGGGTCGAGCCGTTGTAGAGGTATCGCTGCGTCCGCGCAATGGGTCCTGCACCGGCCTTGGCCGCCGCTGGGGATCTTGGTGGTGACTTGGAAAAGAAGGTGCTCTTGGCATCATCGTCGGTGTTCTTGGTACGTTTGGTCGGGGTGTCATTTCCATCGTCCGCGTTTCGCTGCAGTGCTCGCTTTTTGGATCCGGTCGGCGTCTCCTTATCATTATTTTCGTCTCCCTCTCTAGCTGGCGAGCCTTGGCTCAGCGTCCGCTGGACGTGCGCGTTCAGTCCATTGACGCTCTTTGGGGTGAAGAAGCTTGTCAAGGACTGTTGCTTCTTCTCTTTCGAAGCACCAGCCATGGCGAGAGGCCGCAAGGAGGTCGGGATGAAAACAAACTGTGAATACAGAACTTGAGTACTCTACTGGTTTCGTCATCGGTATCGCAACTTTTTGGAGAGACATCTGGAGCTTGGGGCGCGTCTTGGGTCTCGGAGACGCGTTAATGGGCACTAAGCTCAATTGGTCTGTGCTGAGAACCCCTAAAGCCGGCAGTTCTGGGCGCTTTTTGAGCCTCCTATTCTAGCGAGCCAAGCCTGAACGTCTGGGGATACTCAAAATGTTGAATCCTTCAATGCCAGACATAAACTTCTCTTTTGTTTATTCCCAATTGCGAGCTTCTGACCTTGAGGATTTTGTTCAAAGCTCTACAATCTCCGTACGAGAATAATCTCTGGCCTCTCATCGCGCTACGTACGAGGTAATGGACGTGTCATACATGTCAACACCACGCTTTTGGTTAGCTTCCGCAAAAGCAAGTTCACGACTTCGCCTCTGAAAGCCAGATTGCCATATCAAAGGCACAACACGGCAGCATCCGAGATCGCGAATGGTGTAAAATACAGAAGAGACTAGTCAAGAAGACATTCAAGCCCGAGTCTACTTTCCATCAACATGACACTTTAAGCGTGTTGCCGAGAAGCCGATGTCTGATCTCATTATTTTCGTGGTCACGTTCCATGTCCTGAGCCACCGCCAAGTTGTGCCTTTCATTCGTTTGTTGAAGTCATTTCGTCTCGCCACATGACCATATCGTATCTCCAGATCCCAGTGGCTCGAACGATCGGTACTCATATATGGCGATACTATTTTTGGCCTTCTCGTCTAGACTGTTTCGTCCCTCCTGTTGCTACGGTACCTGCTCGCGGCCAACGGAGACTCGAGAAGCTATTGGATTTCCGCTTGTCCGAGGGAAAATGATGCATTCTCTAGCGAAGTACAGAAGTAACGCCGTATCAGAGTCCATCGCGCCAGAGGGTACCGGGATTACTCACCACAACATCATCCCAGCTTCACAAGCCAAGCCCTATACAAATCAGCCGGAATGCAGTAGTCGAATCGTCAATGAAGCCATCATGGGTCATGCTGGCTTTGCCATCGCCCTCGGAGCCCATTCGCTGCCAAGCTATACGCAAATGGCAAGACCAGCTCACTTTAACCGCCGGCTAATATGAATAGTCTTCCGTCCCGTTACCATAGATCGCCGCCTCGTCCGGATCTGGTAAGTTTTACCCCACAAAAGCACTATATCCTTCACGAGTCTTGGGGGTCGGGCGCCATTGTGTCTAGGTCAGAGCCGAGGAACCTGGTTATACTCATGCACCTTACCGCACTCTGATATTGGTATGCCGTAATCAAGGGATCTGGTCAAGTATGAGGCGACTTTGTATAAGACAGGGGTAGTGGAAGATGCATATAACTTCGTTGCTGCGCTCGGAATATCCATCATTTCGATTTTGAGAGCATCATTCCCGAACACTTTGACAATTCGAACATACGATCATCATGGTTTCTGCCTCTGCATTCTTCCTCGCCTGTACGGCAGTTGCTGGAGTGTTGGCGGCTCCGTTCGCTGAGCTTGAGCCCCTCGACGGCCTCCACGAGAAGATCGAGCAGCGAGCCGTCTCACCCGGCACTGGCACCAACAATGGATTCTTCTACTCGTTCTGGACTGATGGCCAGGGAAGTGTGACCTACAACAACGGCGCTGCCGGATCATACGACGTACAGTGGTCCAGCGTCAACAACTTTGTCGCCGGAAAGGGATGGAACCCCGGCGCCGCCCGCGTCATCAGCTACAATGGTACTTGGAACGGCGCCAGCGTCAACAGCGTACGTATTCTAGATCGTTCACGCATGTCGAAAGCCTCATGGCGTGTCTACGTGCGACCACTGAGGGCCGTTGACCACCACGGATGGGCCGAAACATGAGAAAGTAACTTGAATAGTCCTTGCTAACTGTTGTGTCATCAGTACCTCTCCGTCTACGGCTGGACCAAGAACCCTCTCATCGAGTACTACATCGTCGAGGCGTACGGCACGTACAACCCCGGCTCTGCTGCCCAGAAGAAGGGCCAGGTCACCAGCGACGGCGGCACCTACGACATCTACCAGACCACGCGTACGAACCAGCCCAGCATCATCGGAACCGCCACGTTCCAGCAGTTCTGGTCCGTCCGCACCAGCAAGCGTGTTGGCGGGTCCGTCACCGTCCAGAACCACTTCGACGCCTGGAAGCAGTACGGTCTCAGCCTCGGCACGCACGACTACCAGATTGTGGCGACCGAGGGCTACCAGAGCAGTGGTAGCGCGTCTATCACCGTTCAAGGACCATAGATGGTGTTCAGACTGTCTACTACAACCTTCATTTCTCCGGTGTAGCCGACGAGTTGCCGAGCATGAAAGTCATGTTTCTGTGACCACGTTCGACTTCTTCACTATGGCTTACATAGTCTGAGGCATTATTGATAAAATATTGTCCCGATGAATTCAACATTTTTCCTGTGGTCATTAAACACCAAAAGTTCAGCCTCGTAGTGCGCTTCCGGTTCTTCAACAGATGCCCATAAATAGTGCTTGAGATTTTGAAGATACTTGTCATTCTCGCTTATTCTCCGGTCCTGACCTGAACTTTACAATACTCGTGTAGTACCTGTAGTACCTTCCATATATGGTTCAGCCTCATGACGTTAAAGCGCCGATTGTACAACCACCATCTGAACACAATATGCCGTCCACTATTGGTAAACAAAGATTGAATTGTCCGAGACTGTTCAGCCCCTGCATTTTGACTTTCACAATTGAATTGTTTTGTCTTAAGATGAGAAGTAAGATTAGCTTCTACCTGGGAATTGAAATAATGAGCGTCATTGGTAAATGGCTGAGTATGCCGCGTCGGGCTTCTTCATGACATGTGAAAAGATTGAAGAACACGTGAGTTGCTGGTGACTTGAAATGCAGACTGCCAATGTTCTGGAACTCCACGCTTTGTGGCCACTGAGTCGGCTGCCTGGTCGCTGCTACCATGAAGTATTGGTGTTACAAGACTCGAGACAAAAGTTCGGGCATTTGCTATCCGGAATTCCACCCAGCCGGAGTCAAGTATTGTGGCACGTAAAGTCAGCTACCTTGATATGTACTATTATTGCAGAACTGGGCCTCAATGTCACAACAATGTAGCGCTATTCTGCATATCTTCATGATGAGTAATCGAAGGAACAGAGCTCAACACGAATCGCCCTCATTTCTACTCATAGGACCTATGGGATATAGGGAGGGAGCCATAGGAGATCAATTCCGGTATCGTCGATATATAAGGCAGTCCACTGCCGAAGAATAATTGTTCATCTTGCCATGCACTTACTGCCTTATCAATATTGAGTCAATACCAGCCAGCGTCTACCAAAGAACTATTATCGTCATCGAGAAGCAGACAGACAACAACTTTCGAAGCTTCTAAAACGGCTTTTTGTTCGGAGGGTTGTGATCATGAGACTTCTGCCCCTCTTGTTTACTGTCGCTTTCTCCTTGGTCGCGGCGAAAGCACCGCTGCATGCCCGAGACGATGGCTCTTCCATTCCAAATAACTACATCGAGACTCTCAAGCCCTCCCTCGATACTACCAGGGTCAACAAGTTCTACAAGTCCGTAAAAGCTCCGAGCTTCACACATCTTTCAGGATCTGGGTATCGTGGGATCACCAATTCATTCGACAACGTCAAGTATAGTGCCTTTCACATCGAGTGCGACGACAAGGCCATAGATGCCATTCGAGACCATCCATCAGTACGTAGAGGCACCTTTTTATCCATCAAGACAAGTGAAAGACAAATCACTCACCAAACATGTGCAGGTGGAGTCTGTATACCAGGACGGTTATGTGTACGGCCAGCGAACCGTCCCAACGACACTCGACCTTGAGCCCAGAGACGACCTGACGCCGACCACACTATGGGGCCTCGGTCGAATCTCGCACCGCGAAGCTGGCATCGCACAGTACGTCAGCCAGAGCAGGCTGAAAACGTTCCTGTATTGTCTAGATACTGGCGTGAGGATCACGCACAAGGAGTTTGGCGGGCGCGCACTCTGGGGCGCCAACTTTATCGACAACTCCCCAGTAGGTCAACGTTTGAACAATTCGCGATCGAGAAAGCGCTTCACATATGCTGACGCGTTGGCCTCAGAATACGGACGAGAATGGCCATGGAACGCATACTTGCGCTACAGCAGCAGGCAATACGGTGGGAGTGGACAATACTACCACACCCATTGCCGTCAAATGCCTCGACAAGAACTCGAGCGGGACGTGGTCCGGTATCCTAGCGGCCATAGACTGGGGTGAGGCTTATTCCTTCTTCTTCCTCCCTTTCACATAAGCGGTCTTATCGCTCAGCAAGCAGCCCATGCCATATACTAACACTCCCTGACCCTCCAGCCGCCGGCGACGCCAAGGCGCGCAAGGCCACGACGCGCTCCGTCATCAACATGTCGATCGGGGGCCCGACGTTCCAGCCGCTGGACGACCTGGTCAGCAACGCGACGGCGGCGGGCCTGACCATCGTCGTTGCGGCGTCCAACTACGGCGCCGACGCGTCCGGCTACTCGCCGGCCCGGGCCCCGGGGGCCATCACCGTGGGCGCCGTCGATACCAGCGACGCGCGGCCGTCGTGGTCCAACTTCGGCGCCAGCGTCGCCCTGTTCGCGCCCGGGGCCGGCATCAGCAGCGCCTGGTTCTCGGGCGACGGGGCGTACGCCACGGAGAGCGGTACTAGTATGGGTATGTAACCCTACATCCTCTCGCTGAGACTCTTGTCGTTCTGATCACTTGTAGCTGCGCCGCATGTCGCCGGGCTCGCCACCTATCTCATGTCGCGCGAAGGGCTTGCCGGCCCCAGCGCGATCAGGCAGCGCCTGCTGGAGTTGGCGACGAGTGGAAAGGTCAAGGACAGCGGTAATGGTAGTCCGAATCTCATCGCCTTCAACGGAGCGGCCGACTCGTGGCAGTATTAATAGCCAAAACAGGACTTAGGGTATAGGTATTGCCCGTCTAATATCTTCGCGGTTTGGGGACTATAAATTGTGGGTTTTAGACTTTCTTTTTCAGATAGATTGAGATGTTAGATTGTAAATTTATTTTCCATTATTTTCATTGGTTCCGTCGCATTCGTTGACGGGTTTCTCGGCAAAGATGACTTGCTGGATGCACAAGTCTGGGTAATCGTTGTAGGAATTCAGCATGGACATGGGATCTAGGTAGCCAGGCTAGTATGATCAGATAAATGTCACAAAGTTCCTCGCAGCCACCTGGAATGTGGGTAGTACCATATTTCTTCCAAAGGGTGTCCCAAGACTCACTGTCCGGATTCTCCGTGTCACGACAGCATAGGTAGGACAACAGTCTTCTACTGCTACATACTGCATCACATGCAATCGCCGCTTCCGGTCATAAAGGAATGCAAATGCGAACACTCGTCGACTAAAGCAAATGCGACGTTGCAATCAGGATTTTGACTTTTACGTAAGTTAGTAAACTCGAGATGGCGCCAGCTCTAGATGATGAGGCTGAATGGATTCAAGTTTACGGGTCCGTGGGATCATGCGCCCAGTACCATGGCTAGCGAATATACCACTAAAACCGGCCACCCCAGCCCTAAATTGAACCCCTAAACTGTGGGTAGCGCGTTTAAGCACTGCGCCGTTGGGCTTGGGCTTGGGCTTCCAAATTGCTCAGAATCCTTTTTACTCTGGGGCAATGAGAAACGGACCAGAACTGCGGAATCTGACCAGTGATTTTGCTGTATTTCTTTTGCCTTTGCGAATTGCCTCAGATCATGGTCATTATTCCGTCCGTAAAAATGACCTGGGAGAAGATATCCATTTGCCATTGGAAGGATGCAAATCCCGAACGTCTAGGTAGGCTAGCCTGTAGCCCTGATCTGCGGGATCAAATTGGCATGCGAATCCTGGGGATAGAGCCCTGTATCATAACGATAACGGGGGATTATGTTAGGTTTTAACTATCAAGTTCATCTCAAGCCGGTGCCAAGTCATGCCCACTAAAATCGCAATTGCCAGGAAGAATGTTCATACTCGAGTCTTCAGTGGTTTCTTTCACAAAACCTTCATTCAGTCAGCCGGAAAGTTACAGCCATAGTTGCGGGGAAAGGCTCATTCGTATCGATCAAAGGGCCATCATCAGCGGCGCCCATGTAGGTCTTTTGTAAGGCTGCTATAAATAGCGATTGATCGAGCCCAGTTGTGCTTACATCTCCCCACAGTCTACCCAGGTATGGAGGCAATATTGTAGGTACAGACGGCGAGATCGTGCTTCTTCGCTCCACCATAATGGCATACATACCTACACGACACCGTAGTAGAATGGCCGGGTTCCCTGTCGCCGTCGCCGCTAGCAGCGCCACTGGGATACCTGGGCATCAGCCGTACACTGCAAAGGGTGAGCACATCCGCATACTGCCCGGCCATGATTCGCTTCGCCTGCAGCCGGGTCGACGCTCATTCGCGAACGTCCAGGGTTCGCCGAGGGATGCTCATCCGGTGCCAAGGGCTGATCCGGCCAGTAAGGGAGGGGGGCTTGGGATCTGGAATAGCTCGAGATAGCTCCAATACTCGGTGCTGATCGACTGTGCCCCATGCGGACCGACACACTTGCATGGAACCAACGTCGAAGTCGGCCCCCATCTGCCCATCCGGGGCCGTCACATCGCCAGCCTTGCACTGGTCTGTCTGACCCTCTTCCCTCCCCAAGGGCCAAGGGTGACGCGAGCAATCTATGTATGTGCGGGAGCAAACATGACATGTCCTGCAGCAGCCCGCAAAAAGTCGTCAGACTCTGCTGCCCACCGGGCTTTCTCTGCTCACTTTGTTCTCCTCTCGCCCCGCGGCCTTGTATTCGAGGTTTTGAAGAAAAAGAACAGACGGTTTCCTACAATACTATCAGACCGTAGTCTGTTGTTTACTAATTCATCACCATGAAGTCGGTATTGGTCGCCGCGGCCATACTGGCCAGTATCCCGTTTTCTTTTTCTCAGTCGGCCTCCAGCACGACGGCCACGTCTGCGACCTCTGAAGTGACGCCCACTACATCGGCCGCCACGACCGACTCGACGCCCACAAGCTCGAATTCGCCGACAACGACGACCGTGAGTGTTGGTTTGAACCACGACTTCAATCCTGATTCAATAACAGCCGAGCCGGGCGACATAATCAGTGAGTATACAGTCAATCGTCTTGAAAAGTAGATCACTACTGACTATCTGGACTTCAGAATTTATCTTTTATCCCACAAATCACTCAGTCGTGAGAGCGGCTTATGAAAATCCATGCAGTAGGTTCTCAATGCTAAATCACGATGAGCCGTCGCCCAATTCGTTGCCTTGTATTGACATCCCTCACTATAGTCCCGTACAATTATGTCAACCCGGGTGGCGACACTTTCTTCAGTGGAAACATGATATCGGAAACGGGCGACGAGCAACCTGAATGGCTGTTGACAGTAAACAACACAGACCCAATATTCTTCTACTGGTATGTCAAGGCTCAACCCTATAGCACCATGTCGATGCTAACATAGGAGAAGCTCGGCACCAGGCAGTTGTATTAACTCACACATGGTTGGCGCAATCAATCCGGTCAGTATTTGACTCCAATGTGGGATCGCATTTTACCTGTCCATTTCTCCTGACCACCAGAACAGAATGCGAGCTACACCCTCGCGGCCCAAAAGGCAGCTCTTGCCAAAGTGAAATATCAGCTCTCTCCCGGAGAGGCCACCCCAGAAGAGTACGCATCATCGACTGGAACGGGCCTGGGCTCGACATCGACTCCGGCGAGTTCAGACAACACACACCATGGCAGCTCTCTATCCGCAGGCGCCATCGCCGGCATCGCGATCGGAGGCGCGGCCTTGCTCATCGGCATCATCGCTCTCGTGTGGTTCTGCGGTCGCAAGGGAGGAATCGAGAAGGGGTACCGGAAGAGCACCGCGGCCAACCCGCCCACGGCGTCCATGATGGAGTCCAACTACAACGGTCAGCCAAAGAGCCCGCCGCCGCCGATGTACAGAGACTCGTCGCACTACGCGCAGTCCGAGGGCCCCTACCGAAGCATGAGCCCGAATCAGTGGTCGCAGACCGGAAGCCCTCACACGTCGTACGCCGGGTATCCGAGCCCAGGGTTTACAAGTCAATGGTCGGATATTCATGAGAGGTGAGATAATACCGAGTTCTCTGTCAAGAGAGACAACACTTCTGACACAGAAGAACAGTGAAGCACCAAAGGCGTCGTCGCCACCACCGGCGGAGCTGATGGGCAATACCCATCATTCCGAGCGCCACGAAGTTCCTGGTTAAGCACCAACAGACGATATATAATTGTGACTTGCCTTGATATAAAATGGGGATCAAATGGTGTCCGAAGCTTCTTAGTGTATATATTCCAGCGAGCTTTTTTTGAATTCGGGACGGCCGTGGGACAACCTTAAACGATGGCCAGTAGTTTTTGGCTCATCTTGATATCCAAGTCGAGATTGAAAAATCTTGCTCAATAAAACAAATGTTTCTTTTGCCAATCTTCTCTTGATCTTGGGCTGATTCCTGGTGTGCTCCGCGAGAATTTTAAGCATGTGTACATGAATTCAAATGTCGCGCAGCTCGTGAACGCGCTTATGTAGACCGATGAAAAGCGCGAAGTCGGCGCTAGGCAAGGCAAATTGACTTCCACTGAGGAGTATAAATGCACGTACGTCGAGTATATAAGAATTATTTTCGCCGTCTCCAATGCCCAGCAAAACCCGCCCGATGGTACCTTGCCCAAGATGGAAAGTCCAGATCCGCCGAGGTGGAACGCGTCAAGTAAGGATCATTTTTTGCAACCCTCCCAGGAAGGTGGACCGCGATCACCTCATGAGGGTGACATTGACGAAAAACCTAAATCACAGCATTGGCTGACACGTCAGCGTACGAATCTGAGAATTCTCGCAGCAAAGCTGTTTTTTTGGTTTTGTTTTTCTTTTTTTTAGTACATACTTGTTCTGACCTTGTGTACGAACGCGCGACAAAATGCAATGATCCGTGACAACCGTGGAGTTCTGACGAAAACAAATAGATACCAATAGACTTCTTTTGAGTAAGAACGTCTGATGAGAAAACAAACGATTGGGTCTCGACGCCTGTATATACAGATCACAACCCAGGCATATAAGTTGTCGGCCATGTCCGTGCGACAAATTACGTGCCCTGCAAACGTCTTTGTTACTTCGGATGACCTTCCCCGCAAAGTAGGTGGAACAGGCTATAAGTGTCGGACTATAACCTGCCAAGGACGGGAAAGCAACGGTCGTATATCAAAGCTTCATTCTCGTCCAATTCCGCATCTGTCGCCACGAATCTGATGTCCCTATTTGCATCCTCAAAACATGGGAATGACGTGATGACGAGCAAGCGAGGGTTTTTATTTGCTGTTGGACCGATTTCTGGAAAATTTTCAACTACCGATTCAAACTATCAAAATGTGTGCTCGTCAACATGGAACTGAGCCATGCCTTGGGACGATCTATACTTCAAGTCTGAATAACTGAGCCGAAATATGATACCTGCAGCCTAATTCTCAAAGACATTTTTAGAACAGGTATAGCCGCACAACGATGTTGCTCACTGCCGCTCTCATTCTGGGGCTGGCATCAGCCAGTCGCATACCACACAGAAGCGAAAAGCGTCAAGGGACGGTTTGCGCAGAACTCACAGCACCTGAGGTAGATGGAGCCTCAGTCACATCCATCAGCACGGTAGAGAATGGCAATATCTGCGAGGTTTACATTTACCTCACACACATCGGGTCGAACGATAATGTATCAGTCATCACATTTCTGCCGATCGATAACTGGAACGGAAGATATCAGGGCACCGGCGGAAGCGGCTTTTCGACCGGAGGAGACAAGTGTCAGCTCAGCGGCCCCTCCCAGGCAGGATGGGCGGTCGGAACAACGGATGGCGGACTCCCGCACGACTCGAACTCGACCAACTTTGCCTTCAACCCGCAGCTCAAGCAGAATTTTGCCTACCTCTCGATCCACGACATGACGGTCGCCGGCAAGGCGGTGGCGGCGCAGTTCTACGGCCGCCCGCCCGCCCACGCGTACTGGAACGGGTGCTCGACGGCCGGCGGCCAGGGCTACACCTCGGCGCAGCGGTACCCGGGGGACTACGACGGCATCTACGCCGGCTCGCCGCCGCTCGACTACTCGCACCTCCAGGTGTCGCAGCTGTGGCCGTTCGTGGTGCAGAACGCCGAGGACGAGTTCGTGCCGTCCTGCGTCTTCGACACCCTGACCGAGGGCGCCGTCGCGCTGTGCGATATCGACGACGGCGCCACGGACGGCATCGTCGCGGACCCGCCCTCGTGCCAGGCCAACGCCACCGTCTGGGTCGGCTACCCGGCCGTCGCCTGCGACGATGGCGGCGAGACCGTCATTACCGAGGAGCATGCCAAGATATGGAATAAGATCGCGTACGGCCCCGTCGATACTAATGGGAATTGGTTGTATTCTGGTATTCCCAAGGGAGCTTCATGTAAGTTTGACATGCAATATGTATCGGGGGTCTCGGTCGGGTTCTCGAAACAAAGTCATCATGATTCGAGCATCGTATTTTGAGGATTCAGAACATCAATTGGTCGATGCGGTGACTTCCGTATATATGCTGACCTGGTGCATCCAAACAGACAGCGGAGAGACGAGCTCGACACCCGAGCAGGACGCCTCCGGGTTCATCCGCGCCTGGGTCCTCAACGACACGAGCTTCGACCTGAGCAGTATCAGCTACAGCACGTTCCCGGGCATCTTCAACCTGGCGTACCAGGAGCAGAACGCGCTGCTCGGCGCCAACAACCACGACCTGACCCCCTTCCACCAGGCCGGCGGCAAGCTGCTCTCGTGGCACGGCTGGGCCGACGCCAGCGCCTCCGCCAACGCGACCGCGGGCTACTGGGCCCAGGTCCAGCAGACCATGGCCTCCGTCGACGTCGGCGACTTTTACCGCCTGTTCCTGGCCCCCGGCGTCGGCCACTGCGGCGGCGGCTACGGCGCCGAGCCCGTCGACGGCTTCGGTGCCCTCGTCGCCTGGGTCGAGAACGGCACGGTGCCCGAGACGCTGCCCGCGAGCGGCAACGGCCTCGCGCGCAATCTGTGTGCGTACCCGAGTCAGCTGCATTATACGGGGACGGGAGATGTCAACGCGGCGGAGAGTTGGACTTGTATCTAATGAAGTCAGGAAGAGGGATGTAATCAAAAGCTTTTTCTTCTTCTTCCATTCTGCCTATTGCGTGTATGATTCGTCTATCTTCGTCCTCGCTGCATCGTGCTCTGATTAAGAGGAGGAAAGATTGGAAAGCCAGGAGTGGTTTTAGGCGGCATTTCTGGCCGGTTTGTCACGGGAGATGGTGCGGCCGTTTGGACTCCGCGTCGCCCGCCCTGAGAGTCTTGTTTGGATGGCCAATACACCAAAGACACCCACTGAGAGCCTGTTCGAATGACCTTGAAGCTCTTTCGAGAGTCATGTTCCGCATGACTTGGACTTGTGCGATTTGCCTCGTTGTGTCTCGTTTTGCATGCCTCAAGCAAGGTCACGGTCTTCCAGCAGAAGGGAACAAATAAGGTGTTGTTGGTCTCTTGTGGATATGCTGTTCATCTTGTCCGCGCTCGACAGCACCCGCTTCGCCTTGCAGCGCATTCACATCAAGATTGAAGGTGGGATTTCCCGACAGCTTTCCGAAAGGGATTGCTATAATCAGATTACCATGATTGAAAATTTCGATAACAGTGAGCGGCAGGATCACGTTTGCAGGCCTCCTACCCCTCGAACCTAGTTTCTATTGTGAAGGCGTGTGATGCGACAATAATATTGTTCTCGTCATGGACATTGGGCGCTCTTTGACATGGCAAAATGCCTCAGGGAAATTGCAGATGATCAGCCCGATTGCGAAGTACAACGAGATACTTCAGCGAAGAGCTTAAAATATGCCTGGGCTAGATGGGACTCGGGTAGACCAGTAACAGGCGGTGGGAAACAAATCCGGGGAAATCGGAAATGTTTAATGGCTCATGCAAGATTTGGACCGTCTCCACCAGAGTACTAAAAGTAAAGAATTTGGACACCTTGCTAACCTGACCTACCTAGGTACCGTACCTTTTCAGTCAAGCGCCTCGTCGGAAGAGACTTGCTCGGTAGAATGACTTTCCTATTCATACTTCTCCTCAAACTTCTGATGTTTGACTCGCGGCTGTTCTTCAGTGGTTTGGGATATCTGGACAGGTTGGTTCATCGATACTCCATCCGTCGTTGCAGGCCAAGTCCCGGATTGCCGTTTTAGGCAATCCTCGAGCTGAGCAAAGCCTGTCGTTGGTCACGACTCAATCTCTAGCCGCGTGGGGATTCGCCGGATAGTCTCTTTTTTCTTCTTTCGATCGACCCACCGAGGGACTTGCTGCAGCAAAAGCTTGTGGCTTTTGGACGACGTCGATCTCCCTTTCCGCGTCTATACATACCTACCTAGCGTGAGGCCTCCCTCCCACCCATCATGGCATGCTGTCCTTCCCAACGTCCTCGCCAAGCCAAGTTATTGTGTTTTTTTTTGGTCCTCCTCCTCCACCACATCCCCTAGACAGCAAGCAACGCTGACTTGCATCACTCCGCTCCTTGAGCAGGGACCTGGGTCAATATGATCCGAGGCACGAGTAGCCGCCAATGTCGTGCACTCTATGGAGAGGGGAAGAGGCTGGTCGATTCCAGGGATCTTTGCTGCTGATGCAAGCGACAACATGACACACGCAATACATGTCCCTTGGAGGGGAGCGGATCCCTTGGTAGACGAAGAGGTCCGAGGGAACATTATTGCCCAGCAGGTATGACCCGTATAATCTAGAGCAGTTATCACTCGAGCTTGGTTTCGTGACTGCAAAAGTGCGACGATGCGATGCCCAATGTGGAAACTCGTGCGGGAATCATGGGCTGCCGCTGAGCCATGAGTTCTCCTACCGCGTACTGCGCTCATGGAAACTGAGGAGTCCCTCCACCTATCTTGTCTGAGCAGTCAGTCTACGGGTTGGAAAGATAAGGCGACCAACTGTGTCTGCTGGTACAGAGGATCAAAAGTTCCATGGTTTAAAGGGAGATCGACATCCCCGTGCGCCCGGACGCCTTACCGAGTCGTGTGCTTTTTTGACTCAAACTCGGCAGTGCTCAAGTGCTTCTCGAAAGTCAAACTATTACTCAAGAGAAACTCCTTGTGTGTGACCACTTGAGCCTCACGGTCGACTATATTACCGCGATGCCTCTCTCCTATGGTTTCGCATCTTCCACTGCCCATACCATCCCCAAGCAAAGCAGGCCCATTACAGAGATATTCCGTCTCGTTCCTTTGAGCATCCCCGGTTCATCTCATGGTACGACTACCTACTCGGACAGTAAGATCAGTGCCGTTCATCAGGAGCCCGCGAGCCCGAGTTGGAACTCCCGCTTCCTTTGCGCGATGAGTCCGTCTGACACTTCATCTCGCACCGCCCACCTCTCGCCCCCGACCTCTTCTTCTGTAAACGCCTACCCGACAAGGCGTACCATCAGCCCGGGCGTCTACATCTGCAAGGGCGAGGGCCATTCGGTCAGACACAGCTGGATCGTCGGCGGGCGCCTGGTCGAGTTTCCCTTCCCCGAGCTGCGCGACCACGACCACCACCATGGACAACAGCAACAACAGTACCCCGACGAGCAGCGCCGGAAACACCACATGGAGGAGGGCACTCGGCCACCTATATCCATTCCCAGCTCCGGCGCTTCGCAGCGGCGACGACCCAGCGAGGCCAGCACCGCCAGTGCCTATAGTACCAGCGGCGGAAGGTCGTACTGATGTGTCCGTTTCCATGTCTACCAGGTAGGTCCAACAGATGATGCCGGGTGATGTTTCGAAGCCAGACGAAGAAAAGCGCGACACATCCAAGACGGCCTTCTCGACATACCACGCCGCGCCGGATCGACTGACATGCTTCGCTCGTTCCGTCCTCTTCACATACTCTCTCTGCTTTTGAATCACATACAATAAGCCTTTTTTCGTGATGGGGCATGTGCTCACATTTGTTCTATACAGACCCGGTCCTCCTTCCAAGTCCCAATCATTCCACCTTCATGAGATCGGCCTGTTCCCTAGCATTGGCGGCGGCTTGATCTGAGACGACTTGGTTACCATGACGTTATGACTTCCTGTTTCCCATCCTGTTTTGAAAGTAGCGAGCTTTCCATTCCAGCGATTTAGTTGTGATTTCCCTCTCAAATTCAATCATGATCTATCGTCTTTTGACTCGGTGACACTCGCTGGACTCAAACAACTCTCGTGGCTGCTCTTATGTCGTCTCTCCTCGTTCATGATCAGGGCTACTCGTCATGACCCGATCGGAGCAGCGAAACCTTTGCGCCGAATATGTTTCTGGCACTCTCTTCATAAGCCTCGAGTCGAAGATCTTCAGCCTGGAGCATATGAATACTTCTGCCAACAATTCGGAGCCCCGGAAAGCACAACAAAACGAGAGACGATGACCTCCACCATCATGCAAATAAGCATAACTCCTGAGGTGTTGATCTTCCATGACTCATAGAAAACAATCGTCCCTTTCCCCGCATGAAGAACTGGAAGCTTCTTAGCATTTGTTTACAAGCCTTCGTGATGCATGGAGAAAACCACGCAGTGGAGATTGGGAGCGCATGGCTACGTGTACAACCAAAAGAGTCGCGACAGCATGGGGAAATGGAGATATCACTGGGATATGTAAGACCCTTTGCCCTTGTAAAGAAAAATCAGTTTCCAGGGTCTTTGTGTCCTTGTGGATACTTAGCCATTGTCGGTGTGGTGTTTTGCTGTTTCACCATGGAAGAGTCACGACGATAGGCGATATGCAGGTGGGAGATGTGCGCTAATCCGGTATCAACGGCTCAACCCATGTGGCGTATTTAAGGTTGCCAAGCGACGGTACATTTATGCTCTTACGCAGCATTACATCACCGACCGCCCTGTCACCCGCCCCAACTCTTCTGGGCACAGGAGCTATCGCAGGTGATCTGCGTCCCCCGGCTGTCACTGTTACTGATACCTTACTTACATACATATCTACAACCCTCGAGGCGTCGCTGCTGCATGCTATTTCGGCCGCCAGCATCCTCCCCTCGATCACCGCCATGGATGCGTGGGTAAAGAAGGAGACCAAATGCGACGGCAACGAAGCTGTTCGCCCGGGTGAAAAGGACATTTATGTCCAGCTCACCATCTCCTTGTCTCTCGGCCTGAGTGCCTTCCTCGTCTTCTGCGTAAGTGCTGCTAGCCGCCTCTGCCGCGAGCGTTTGTCTCAAATGCACTCCCTCTGCACGTCGCTAACCTTCGCTCTCTGCTGCGCAGTTTCTGCGACCGCGATGGCCGACCCTATATTCCGCCCGCAAACGACACAACGATCCTAACATCATTCCCGCGCTGCCGGACAGCTTCCTGGGATGGATACCCGCGTTGTACAGGGTGACCGAGGCGCAGGTGCTGGCCTCGGCCGGTCTCGACGCCTACGTCTTCTTGAACTTTTACAAAATGGCCATGCGGCTTTTCGCCGTCATGCTCTTCTTCGCAGCGGCCGTGCTGTGGCCCATCAATCACGCCTTTGAGGAAGACATCGACTTGGGCCCGGTCCCTCGCAGGAACAGGTCGACCATCTACGATCCCGACTTCGACTTCTACCGACAGACTTATGGACATTCGTCTCCCTTGTCAATGTTCGACACGGGCGACGATGACATTCCGCCAGATGGGTGGATTTACTGGAACAAGCCTCATCTCTGGTCGTACCTCGCCTTTACCTGGTTCTTCTCGCTCCTGACGCTTTATTACATGAACAAAGAGACTTTCAACGTCATCAGGGTCCGCCAGGACTATCTCGGCACTCAGTCCACGGTGACGGACCGGACGTTCAGGCTCACGGGCATCCCCCTTGACCTGCGAACTGAAGTCAAGATCAAGGAGTTTGTCGAGAATCTGGAGATTGGCAACGTCAACTCTGTGACCCTCTGCCGGAAATGGGGCGAAATCGATGGCTTGATGGCCGAAAGAGATGCCGTGTTGAGAAAGCTGGAAGAGGCATGGAGCGTCTATATGCACAAACGGCCGGCCATCGGTGTCGCTCGCTCTCGGCACCCAGGTAATGGCGCTGGTGGGCTGGGCACAGACAACGACGAGCAAGCTTCGAATGAGAACAGTCAGCTCCTCACGGAAGATGGCAACCACGCCATCTTAGAGACGCCCCGACCCAAAACTCGCATACGATTCGGGATTTTCAACTTCAGGAGTCGCCTAGCTGACGCTATCGACTACTATGAGGAGAAGCTTCGGCGGTTGGATGAGCAGGTGATTGCAGCTCGGAAGAAGGAATACAAACCCACGGCAACCGCCTTTGTTACTATGGATTCGATCGCTGCTTGTCAAATGGCGATTCAAGCGCTCGTTGACCCCCGGCCTGGCCAGTTTCTATCGAAACCTGCGCCGGCACCTACTGATGTGGTTTGGAAGAATACGTATACCCCCATGTGGCGGCGCCGTCTGCAGTCCTGGGTTATTACGATTTTCATCACGGTTCTCACCATCCTTTGGGTCTTGCCAGTCGCCACATTGGCCGGTCTGCTGAGTATTTGCACTATTGAAAAGGCATCGCCGGCATTGGCGGAAGCTCTTTTGAGGCACGAACTCACCAAGGCCCTCGTGCAGACGGCACTGCCAGTAGGAGTTGTGTCCTTGCTCAATGTCTTGGTCCCATACCTATACGACTACCTCGCAAACTACCAAGGAGTTATTTCTCAGGGAGATGTCGAGCTCTCAGTCGTGTCCAAGAACTTCTTCTTTACGTTCTTTAACGTGTTTCTGGTCTTCACCGTGTTCGGTACAACATCTCGATTTTGGCCTGTGCTGCGCAACTCCCTTCGCGACACTCAGTACATTGCCCTCACCCTAGCGAGCTCCATTCAGACCTTGAGCAACTTCTATCTCAACTTCATCATGCTTCAGGGCATCGGTCTTTTCCCATTCAAGCTTCTGCAGTTCGGCAGCGTCTGCATGTATCCCATCTACAGGTGGGGTGCGAAGACACCTCGCGACTTTGCCGAGATTGTTCAGCCACAGCTGTTCAGCTACGGTTTCTATTTGCCGACAGCCCTGCTGGTTTTCATTCTCTGCCTAGTCTACAGTGTACTCCCGGGCTGCCACCTCGTTCTCTTCCTGGGCCTGTGCTACTTCACACTGGGGTTCTTTGTACACAAATACCAGCTGGTCTACTCGATGGACCAACCACAGCACGCAACTGGTGGCGCGTGGCGCATAATCTGCTATCGCATCATACTGGGCTTGTGCATCTTCCAGGTGGTGATGGCGGGTATCTTGTCGCTCAGAGGTGCCTTTTACGGGGCAGCTCTTGTCATCCCACTCACCATGTATACCGTGTGGTATGCATACTACTTCAGCCTGCGATACTCGCCCCTCACTGTCTTTATTGCCCTGCGCAGCATCAACCGCGAGACAGATCCTGGCATCGAGGGAGTTCCTGGACGAGACTTGTTGAGACAACCCAGTGTTATGCGCATTGCGCGTCGCCTGAGCACAGTCGACGAGGACAGGGAAAAGGGAATGAGATTCGTGAACCCTAATCTCGTGCGAAGGTTGGAACAGCCGTGGATCTATCAGGATCCACCCCCAGAGCTGCCCAACGAATCAATGTACGTCCCATACAGTGATACTGCCGAGAATGACAGAACGAATGGGACGCCTACGCCCCCGAATGGAACGACTACGCCCCTGAATGGAGGAAACACACCGGGAAACCAAAGCAACTCTAGCTCATTCAGTCTGGGTGATACTCATATTTGGAGGAACAACGGAGACAACAACGTGTAATGATTAGACGATGACGGCATTGTACCTATTTTTCTCTCGCCGAGACAGATTGATGATACCCTACAGCATAGCAGAGTTACTGGCACTTGATAATATCTTAAATGGTTCTGTTTTTGTTTACATTTGGAAGAAATGCAGCGAAAGCGAAACATGCTATTGCTGCTGCTCTCAAGAATCTGGACCGTCTATGGCCACATGCCATCATACATGAAGAGCCAATCGTCCCAGTATTTTGTGTATGAGCCAACTATATGGCTGCGTCCATCTCCCAGGCCGCCGACCTTCCAAGGCCTAGTATACAGTCCTCCGGTGCGCAGATGGCGTTTCAAAGCGACATTGATACTAAAACTGCTCGGGCTGACACCTAGAAAATAATCGGCTTCAAGCAGAACCACAAAATCGACGACTGCTTGTTGGTCCCATGTAAGCTCCTTTAGCTTTTCAAGCTCGTCTCCCCCGAGCAAATCAAACTTGGTGCGGACCTCGAGCTGCGCTACTTTCTTCGCCCGATCACGGAACTTGACCGATTCCGTCTCGCTGCCAGAAGCCAGGTAAGCCAAGCCGCCCCGATATCCCTGCCTGATGGTCTCGGCCATGTACCCGTCGGCCTGCATGTCGAAGCTTGGCCACTCCTTCAGCGCGTCCTCCTCGGTCCTCAGATGCACGGCGAGGAAGCTCTCGTTGCGGCCGCCGCTGAGCGCGGACGTGGCCCGGGCCTCCCGCCGGAGCGCCGCCACGACGGCGCCCGCGAGCTCAACCAGGTCGGCGCGGAAGCGCAACAGTCCGCCGTACGTCGTCACGAACTCGGGCCCATCTCGCAGTACTTCCCAGTCCCAGAGCACGCCCCAGTTCAAACGGATGAGCCGCGGACTCTCGTGCGCCACGGGCGCGAGGCCTCGCTCCGCTGCCGACGTCTCGAGCCACGACCGGAACCGCGCCCCGAACCGGTCCGTGTGCCGGTTCAGGTCCCTCTCGTCGCAGCCACCGCGCCGACCAAAGTCCTGCCGCGGCGTCACGCGCTCGATCATCTTCTCGACGTCGTACAGGCCCTCGCGCTGGACTTTCTCGAGGACGTGCGGCACGTCCTCGAGGCGGTCGTACAGCGCCATGCCCGGGCACGCGGCGGCCAGGCCGGCGCGGAAGTGCGCCGCGTCGAACAGGTAGTCCAGGCCGCGGTGCGCCCGCATGATGTCGGACAGGTCGGACGCGGAGCGGGCGCGGATGCGCGGCGCGACGAGCGCCGTCGCGCCCGCCTCGGCCGCGTACCGCAGGCACGTCAGGATGTAGTTGCGGATGTTGCCCGGCCCGCCGCTGTTGTTGTCGCAGAGGAAGACGAGCCCGGGGACGGGGGCGCCGGCCTCGGCGCACACGCGGGCCAGCGGCTGCGCGACGAAGGGCGCCGTCGCGGAGGACAGGTCTACCGTCCGCGGGAGCTGGTGCAGCGGCCCGGTGAAGATTGTGCTGGGTGTCGAGCTGTGTGACGACGACGATGATAACAGTAATGGCGTCTCGGTGTATAGACGTGCCGTATACAGGAAGAGCAGTACGGAGACCGCAACGCAGGCGATGATGCGCTGCTTGAGCGTACCCAGGAGCGCTCGCGTCTGAGCCATTGCGTAGACTGGGCGATGTACAGCGATCCAAGAGGTTCAGGTCATCCGGATTGATTCCAATCTCGGAGGCTCCAAGGCGAACAGTCCGGTCGTTACATTGCAAACTTGAGGAAGTGCTCTGTCTTCTCTGGGCCACCGCGCGAAGACATTGTATCTCTCCTGCATCTGTTGCTATCTGTTCAAGTCGCAATGGCAATATATATGAGTGCGGAGTTCGTCACCCCTGGAAGAAGCGTGGGCGGGATGGACGACGAATCAGAAGCGCGGGACCAATACCCGAATCAGGAACACGGAAGATGGCTCGCCAGCTCGATTCAGCATAATTAGTCCTTGATCATGATGCGAATACAAATTATTTTTCTGTATAGTATTCTTTACAAAACAATGGCCGGTTCTGAAAAGAATTTCATTCAAACGCAAAATCGAAGCGGTCTGCAAGTTTGGGGTTATGTTATGGATTATCCAATGCTGTGACACTTTTCACACCCCCAACTTCTCGGAAAGTCCGTCGATGAAGGCGCATCGCTCAATCAACTTTTCTTTCTCGAGTAGCCGAGTCCTTTCCTGATCTCGGAAGGTCTTCATCTCTCCATACCTTACGTCATCAAGTGGTTGCTGCTGCGGACCGCTTCCCCAAGCAGCGTCATGCAAGCGGCTCTCGTCCCTGCTTATACGGGAATTTCCCGTCCCTAGCGGTCCGCCAATAACCAGCAGATCTACATCGGACATGGTAGATTCTAACTGATCAACTTCTCGGCCCGACGCCGGAAATGATTCTGGCCACGACGCAAAGTGTTCATCGCCAGCGATAGTGGGATCGCCGGTGTATGCGAAGTTTATGAACGATTTCGTCAGCGACGTCGAGAGGGCCTGATCTTGCTCGGAAACCTCGCCTTCGGGAAACAGTCCATTAAAAATGTAGTGCGTGTCGCTGCCGTGGCTAGTCTGTATATACGGCATCCCGAAAGCCTCGAATATTGGCGTCAACATGCTCTGGTTGAGATCATACAGACGGACGCCGGCGAAAGCAGGGTCCGCGGCTTTTGACTGTATCGATATTTCGTGGCCAAAGTCGATGGACGAGCATGTAAAGAGGAGGTCGCGCATGATCCGGGAGACTCGAAAGTAATTCACGGGCGCGACCGGATCGGAATCACTTGTTCGGGCTTGGTAATTCTGCGCCTCTTCTTCAAAGTCCGCCACTGGATAGAGTGCAAAGAGCTGCTCAAAGTCTTCGTCGCCCAGGGCGTGAGCGAATCCTCGAATGGACGCCTTCATGTCTTCCTCCGTCTGGTACATGGGAGCAGGACCGGCGTTTGAGGCTCCGTCATCTTGTGTCCAGCCCAGGACGGTTGGGATGCCTAGTGAACGAATGAATCAGCGATGTTTGATTGAAGGATATATCTCAACATACCCTTGACGAACTTTCCAGACTTGTACAAAACGGATTGGCGGTCTGGCAGAAAATCACCATCGACCGACGGAATAAACGTGAAGCCGCCAAAGGGAGGGTGATTGGCGACCGCGTGCTCCGTGGCCACTTTCGCAAGCGCCTCCATTGGCACATCACGCAGACACGAGAGTTGCTCTTCGCCACTTACACCTCCGCACCCGAGCTTCTCAGCTACGGCGAGGGTGTGGGTTTCCGTCGCATCGCTCGTCATGTTGATCGCAGTCCCCGGCGGTCCAGACATGACCCACATCTGCGTAAAAGGCACGCCTCTCTCGCCCCCGTAGCTCACGAGCTGGAGCGAAGCGGCAGTGGCTCCGGCACTCAGCCCGTAGGCGGTGATTCTCGTGGGATCGCCGCCGAATTCAGCAATGTTGTCCTGGACCCACTGGAAGGCGGCTCTCTGATCTCGCATGCCGGCGTTCAAGGAATGCTGGTCTTTCAAGACCGGGAGGCGAGCGAATCCAAAGATGGTCAGGCGGTAGTTGATCGCTACGTATATGACGGGCTTGTCGATCGAGGCCGAGAGGGTGATCAGCTTGTCCGGCTCAAAGTGGGAGTCGTAGGCCGAGCCCTTGACCACGGCGCCGCCGTGGACCCAGACCACGACGGGGATCTTGTCGCCGGCCACTGTGCCCGCGGGCCGGGCGATGCGGAGCGTGAGGCAGTCCTCGCTTATCTCGGGCGTCTCGTCGAAGAAGGGCGGGATCGCATCTTTCGATTGAGGACAGGCTTTTCCCCGGGCTGTCGCGTCTACCACGCTATCGGGTGGCGGCGTGTACGGCTCTGGGGGCGCGAAGCGACGAGGTCCGGAAGTATCGTGAGCGTATCTGATGTCTTGAAAGTGTTCCACGCCATCTTTAGTTGTACCCCGGTATGTGACCCGGCTTTTCTCAGACTTGACAATGGGCTCTGCGATAATCGCAGTGCTGAGTAGCAGACCGATGAGAGTTCTATAGACTGACGTTGGTGACATGTTTGTTCAATATACACAGAGAGCGATGAAGATGCTATGAACAAAGGAAACATTGTTTGGAATTCAGATCTAATGAAGCCAAGCCTATTGGGAGGGTATTGGATGCAAGGGTGTTGTTGGTTGCCTAATGCACACAGTTGTTGCTGACCCAGGAAGCTATATGCACTGTATTTTCATTAAGCTGCGTATATGCCCGCCGTAACGCATCGTAAAAGGAGCTGCAAGTTTGTATACAAAGTTTGACAGGGTTATAAAGGGAAAAGATTTTATAGGTTCGGCCAAATAGCACTTCTAGCATGTACCATGACAGTAGAAGGAAACCATAATTGACGATTAGGTACCTACGCTGTAGCAATAGCCATGGCTAATTATTTCCGCAAAATTCAATAGAAAAGCATTGATTTATCATTCGGAGCTATTGTGCAAAAAGCTGCGGGAAGCATCCAATCGTCAGAAGTGGAACGCATAGTTAGCATTGTCCTTACATTGACCAGTCTTTTCTCATCGGATGTATGCAACAGTATACTTCGAGCCGATGAACGAGCATTTGGAACAACTTTTTATTGCCCTAGGCCGATCATAAAAGACATTTGCTCCCGAATCCACACTTTGTTTGCTTATTTCTCTGTCCAAGCTCCGCCCGGCAGGCTTGCCTTCAGTTCCCGGGCCAAAGACATACTATGCTATGGTAGAGACAACAGAGTTTACGACATTGTTCCAGAGCCCTTCAGTTCGGCCGCAACTCCACGTCATCATATCAAATGTTTCAATGTATAAAATTTTTGATTCTTGTCTGACAGCTTCTAGAAGTGTGGCACACAAGTATATTAACTCTGCAAAGCCTAAGTCGAATCACTTGTGATTGAACTTAAGTTTCTTCTCTAATTAAAAATATATCCAAAGATGGTCTCGCTACGAGGACTTTTTCTCGCCATCACGGCCGCGGCCGTAACCAGAGCCGACGTCTCGGAATGCTTCTACCTCAAGGGCGTCGCCGGGGGCCAGAGCCTCAGCTGGGCGACGGTGTCGCAGCCGACCGGCAACAAGAACTACCTGGCGACCTTCACCGCCAACGGGCTGCAGGCGTCCAAGTTCGGCGTCAATCCCAAGACGAGCGAGCTGCGCGTCTTCTCGACGGGCAACAATATCAACGGGCGCACCGCCGCCATCGCGCCCAAGTCCACGTCGGCCTTTCTCATCTTCGACACCAAGACCAGCATGCTGCTGGGGGGCCGCAAGGCGCTCGTGTGCAGCGTAGTCCCCGTCGGCATCCTCTCGTGCACCGCCGGCGACAATACCGCGGTCAGCGTCTCCCAGTACTGTCCCCCGTACTGGTCCATTGCCGACCGGGAGCGCACTGCCCTCGGATGCAGTACGCTGACGCTCCAGGCCGTCGCGGCCTCGGGCTGTGGAAACTTTTCGACTGGAGTCGGACCTAATGGCAACCCGGAGTGATTTGTTGTTGGTACGGTTCCTCGGCCATGTTGTATTTCGCATGTTCATGCCGACTTACTTTCAAAGATACTGTTGGAAAACTTTGAGCTGCTTTGATGTTGTCAAGTATATAATTCTAGCGGGTGAAGGATAGTCGCTACATCAATGCAAAGCACTCAGCTCATCATCGCTACAATCCCCAAATGATGTGCCATAATGTCCAAGTAACACAACAATCCTCCTTACCCACAGCTCGGGAACAGGTTCAATGGCATGTGCGCATCCAATGAGACCATTCCAGGCACTCCCCCTAAGTAGTCTTCTTATCATCTGCGCTATATTCGGGGTAGCTCGCCTTGTATCTAGATCACCACCCGTCAGAGCTCTATATTCATATGCACAATGAAGGCAAAAAGTACTCACCCGAGTAGACCCGCCCCGACCCAGTAAGCCAGGACGTGGTGCAGGCTCACCAGGAACCAGATGGGCATCCAGAACGGCGGCGTCAGCACCATGTCGCTGTGGTACAAGAACAGGAGCATCTGAAAGAGCGACGGGCCCATCCCTTCCCTCTCGCAGTCCTTCAGGTATCCGCCAAAGTTGCGCATGAAGCTCTCGTCAAAGCCAAAGTCGGCGTCCTGCGGCTCGACCCAGACCTTGAAAACAAGGTCTTCGCTGCCCGACGCGTGGGCCCAGAATTTATGCCTGTTGAAAGATGGGTTTTCATTTCAGTACAACAATACATGGTTTTTCTGATTTGGTCGATGGAGGCCCTCTTACCTGACCCCCGGCTCAATCGACACGGGCCCGTCGTCCTTGGTGATGGCATACTCCTTGCCGTTCTGGACGACGCCCAGGACGCCCTGCTCGACGCTAAACGTCTCCTTCTGCGACAGATGAATGTGTCTGCAAGAGATCCAAATCAGTAACAAGAACACTTTGCACAGCCCGGGGGCAGCGTTGCCACTTACAACGGGGGACCGGAGAGCCCGTCTCGCACCATTTTCTTGTGCATGTAGTGCGTCTCCTTGACGGTCCGCCGGCCGTCGGCCTCGCGCGTGAACTCGTACAGCATGTTGTCGCCCGCCGTCAGCACCGAGCGCTGCGCCGCCGTGTCGGTGCGCTTGCGCGGCCGCGACGACAGCCATAGCTGCCAGCTTGCCACCATGTTGTTGTCGCCGACCTTGCTGCCGCCGTGTCTTGCCGCGTGATCTCAACTAGAGAAGGAAAACGCTAGGAGAGAGATAGAGTTGGTCAAGGCTTTGGCAGGCGAGAGTTGTACGTGTATTCTGGGAAACTCATGTCTTTGATACCCAACCCCCGAAATGTGAAATGGCGTCTCGACTAGTGCTCACCCATCCCCTTGGGAAGACGGTGGCTGATTGGTTTGGGCCCGTGGTGGGACCCCTTTTAGACGACATCTGCTGCGGCTAGAACGAAGGATTAGACGAGTTCGATTGATTCTATCTTGGGCTTGGCTTGTGGTAGCAAGGTATGGGATAATGGTGGCGCCTTGCTCTATTTTGACAACATCAAGCCGCGAGTGAAGCGCCAATGGCGCAAGGCCGCTAAGCGAGGTGATTCAAACGCCGTTTATGCAACATCTAGCAATGGTGATAGATTGATCATGGCGATGCGAAAATAATATGGGCAAGGAAATGATGTAAAAGCTTGCTTGCGCTTTGATTAAATTGTGTATGCACATGAAGACTGTATGCTGAACTATACTACATAATCTTTCGAGTATACTTCAAGTATGTATGTGTTTCAGAGCTCTATGATAGTGAGTATCGACTAAGTATCTCTCGGGTATCTTGAACGTATTGTACTTTGTGTAAATATTGGACAAGAATCTGGTGAAATTGAGAACCACAAGCATATAGCCAGCTGACCTTTGCTGGCTTTTGATGATTGTTGTTCGCACTGAATCATGGCAATCTCGCTGCATCGTCTTGCACATTGCCTGGCCTCTCGATGACGAGACTCCGGTTGGTCACACTCCCGGAATACACCTTGGTTCGATCAAGGTAGATTGACGTGATTGGAAAGGTGCATCGCACGAACTTCTCTTGAGCTGTGATTGACCGGTAATCGCATCGAGCGACGTTCGAAGTGCGATTGGCCCGGGGCGAATTTCGATGCCGTTTCAGCTGTCTGACTTCGTAAAATGACAGGTTTGTAGGCCTTGTCACAACGTTGATCAAGCGTTGGGTGTCGATGGCGTGGGCTGACTTTCATCACAAGTGGAAAGGATGCCCCATGCACAAGTGTCCTTCTCAATCTCTGTGTCTCAGGGTTCGCTTGGCCGATGTGTTGAGTGAACATGAGGCCGTGATCAAGTCCACACAGTCGGAACACACAAGTCAAAGGCCTCGTCGTCCATAATCACCGGCTTCTTTTCGTTACCGAAATAACAGAGACGTTTGTCCAGGAAGCTGGGCGATATTGTGCCGTCGGAGACTTGCCTCGTCCTGCTACCAATCATGGCCGCCTCCCATATCTCTCTCAAGGGCTCCGCATCAAAAAGATTGTTTCCTCGCCATACCCAGGTCCGCAAAAGGGTTTCAGCATCTGTCCAGGTCCCGAGATTGGAAGCCTCTGACACGATTCTAATGTTGCGGTTCGTGAGAGCCTTCCATTCATCCGCCTGTTGGGCCTCTGAAAGACTCTGGTGACGAGCGCTCGTGACTGCGGCCCTGGCCATCAGGGCGGCCCAGAGCCATGCTTGGCGTGGAAAGGTTCCCCGCAGCATGGCACTTTCGCTCATGGAGAGTTCGTCGATTAGCGCCTCAATAAACCAATTGAGGGTAAAGAAGTCGAGGTTGTCCGGGCCCAGCATGGTAACAACGCGGAGACAGCACTGCAGAAACCGGGCTCGGCTCTCTGCTTCCGACCGTGGTGCCATGCCGTCTATTCTGTCGTGGTAGGTTCTGGTGGAGATCATGTCGCCAAGAGACGTGTTCCAGGATGTCGGATCTTCGGCTAACCTCTGCAGTTCAGGGTCGATGAACAGGGTAAGAGTGGTTACGCACTCGGTAATGGACTGCTGCATAAGGAATACTTCTTGCATAGACATTTGGGAAAGACCTTGCGTTGTGCTTGAGGATACCTCAGTCAGTATGGAGTGGACAATAGGACAAGGTGGAAACTATTTACCAGACAGTCATGTTGTAGAGAAGAGCTCCATTACCGTCGGAAATAGGTAATTGCGTCGCTAATACTTGAGATAGGCTGTGAAGATGAGCGTGCGCTGTATCGGGATGGCCAAAACCGCTCTGCAGATTCTTGTCAACGTCGTCCTTGAAAAACATCTCATATCACATTGTTACACACCTCTGCCATTGCTAGGGCAGCAATACCAGCAGTCGTGGTATCGCTATCAACCAAGGTCGGGTTCTGCAACCGATCGTTGACGAATTTGATTGCCTCCATTTGATGATGTGCGACGGCCTTTTCGATATCTTCGTTGGATCCAGAATACCATGTCCATCGCAAAGCCGACAAGAGAAGAGCGCCGTGCAGGAGCGCTGGGCTAGACAAGGTTCTCTCTACCCTGAGTAGGAGTCAGCTGCGATCCTGCGGGACATTATGGCCACCCGAAAATACTGACAAGAACACGTGAGAGTTTGGCTTCACCTCTCTGTCAACAACGCTGCGATAGCGGGAGACTATAAAGACGTCCGATGAGCATCCAGGCTACAATGAAACTCGACAAGGACAGACTTACATATATTGAATAATAGACCATGATCGTGACTTGCTTCATAGGGAAAATCTATCGGAGATTGGCTTGGCATGTTTGTCAAGCTTAGACAGTCATTCCAGAGCTCGAGGTCCTCAAGCTTGGGGGTGATCGGTCCGTCGCTTGGCTGTGGCGACTGGGAGTTCTGCGCCGTTCTGTCGACATAACCGCAACTACCACCACTGGAAAGGCAACGTCCACTGGAGGCAGGTCAATAAGTCGATCACAATAGTGTTTGACGAGCTGAGGTGGTTGTACACTCGTGAAGCTATCATGGGCCACTGATCCACGGTCTAGCAGACTCCTGGCTGGAGTATCGCAGGGCAAGCGGTAAAGGCATAGACCATGACAGGGACATTGGGGGCGGTACAAGGGTCCTGGTGGTGACATACCAGAGTGGTTTCTGCTCGTCGCAGCGCAGGTGCTTGGACTTGCACGTAACACAGCCATTTCGGGACCGAGTGTGCACTCGCCTCTTGCGTTCCGTTTGTTTCCTGGGCATTGTAAACTAATTTGTGCGTACCGATCAAGGGGCGAAGGGTCGAGGCTGGCGACGAAGAGGTGGAGGAAGGCGATGAGTTCTCGAAGGACTCAAATAGGTTATGATATGATTGCTGTGAAATCCTATGAGGTGGTACAGTATAACAAGCGTGAGTGACGCGCGTTCTGTCTTTGTGGGTGAAACTTTGGGGTTAGCAGATCGCAAGGCTCTGGCTCTTAAGAGTCTCCTGGCTGACTAGGCAGCTGCATAAAGAGAGGAAAGGAGTCGACGGGCAGCGTTGGATGATCATGGTTCCTTCCATGTTTAGGACCGTTTAAGATTTGCCGCGCCACGGGCTCTGTCAAAGCTGCCGTTGCACAAGGGTCTGGAAGGAAGAGTTACACAAGAGTTGAACAGGGTTGCACATGGTTGCACAGGGTGAGCTCACGGTTACACAGGAGGAGAGGAGAATGGGATGATAGACGCGCTCGCCTAGAACTTTTGGTAATACTCCGCGGCTCTTGCAGATTTGACGGTTACACAGACTGGAGCGCGAGGGGTTGTATGGACCCAATGGCGAACGAAGGATTGGAACTTTCTCACCATCGTACCCGAGAGGGCATAGTCTGTAGGGCTGAGTGCGGTTAGCGAGCTGGGTCTGGGAGAAAGATGACAGGGACTCGGAGCGAATGGTTGCACATGGGCATAGCAAGTGAGCTCATGCCACAGGTGGCCGAGATTCGAGTCGAGTACTACTAGTAGACGAGTTGCTGCTGCTGCTGCTGACGAAATGGATGCCAAGGACTCGACTGTGGCTCTCCAATCACCTGGGCAATCCGTAATCAATCAATCACCTCATGGGAGTCCGGACTGCCCAGAGGGCCCTGGCAAGCCGGTGCGAGATGCCCTGTCTGACCCCCCATCAACAACGTCGACCTTGAATCTCACCGACTTTCCCCGCATCATTATACTGCCCTCTCAGCTCTGGATAGCAGTGAAGAATGACGAGGTCCACCCCGATTGGTACGCAGAGGCGGTCGCTGCCGTCCTGGGCGGATGCGAGTGCAAGGGACGATTGTTGGAGAAAATCTGCACAGATTCAATGGTTCAACGCTCGCCGATCCTGGAAATGGTCTAGTCTTTGCCCGAGGGGTGTCTTGTCCCTTGCGATCAGACTTGATGCTACCCACGACTCTCTCATGGCCGGAAGCATTCAGCGATGGGGGTTTTTCTTCAACAGCCCTCAGGGTGGGAGTCTCCCTTGTACGATGCCCCATCAAAAATGTTACCTCGGCGGCAACTAGACAGCGCCGGTCCAGCCCAGCAAACCCAGCTCGTCCCATCTGTCTGGTGGAGAATGGGAGACCAGGTATCGTCCCAAGTGCATACCCAATCAGGTAATCCTCGTATGTGAGGTCCTTTCACTGTGATTTGTCAGATGGCGACCCATATGGTGCCCGAATTAGCAGCGATCGCTCAACTAGACACAAGGTTAAATTTTGAGTGCTAACGTCTCTTTAGCTGCCGCCAACAAGTGTCCTCAATCTAACCCGAGCAGACTTGGATGTTCACTCTCTGCTAGACGGTGAAATAATTTTGATGCCTGGTAGGATTAGAGGAAGCCATGGGGAGAGAGGCTTATATCCGCACCGGGTCCACCGTCTAGCCCTGGAAAGGATGCATTTTTCGTTGTGCTTTTTTGACACATGCGCCACATCCACACGTTGTGGGTGATTCCGAAGGGCTCATCTCCACGTGGGCATATGGCCCCAAAGCCACGGTGATGGCACGTCCAATCGCGTTCGACCCGCCGTACTCCGAACTCATGCCCATTCGGCTCACTTGCTGCGTAGGTATCTTTAATGTCTACTCGATGCTGGGACAAAGGATGAATAAGAACATGGCCTGATCAGCCCCATTGCAAGGCACCGGCTTTGCCGAGAACGGAAAATGGTTTTTGTAACTCATTGCCGGTACGTCTTGGTCTTCGGATCGAGTATTCCGGCCATATTAAGTAGTCAATCAAAAGACTAACCCTGCCTCTGGCCCGGGAGCTTGGCACAGTGTGATTGATTGCGTTCTGGCTGAGCAATTCGCCGCAATGGGCCTTGCTGCTTGGCTGGTAGGTGGCATGCATGTCGACTGGCCCGCTGTCTTGGGTTCATGTTTATCCCACACCGTATCTGCCTCGTGGTTGGGTGCTTCGAAATTTGGAGCAAGTTACCCTTGTTTGGCCCCCGTATCATTGGTATTGGGAAGTCTGGTCTTCCATACTGGATTAGGAAAAGAAATATCTGTTGAGTAATCATGGCATCCAAGCCTGCCGTCGTACAAGACCGTCCGGTCGGTTACATGAATCCTATCGAACACCAACGCATTGTGTGAAATCTTGCTGCCTCGATCCTTCCGTTGATCTCGGTATCGATAAGGCGTCTCGCCAGTATCCCACCATCCTCCTGGGTAGACGACCGCCCGAGGGATGTTCTCGAACCGTTCCACCAACAAGGCCGTATGCCTACATCCGTGACCCGTTTTCTGTACTACTATATGCACGAGACTTTTTGGACGGCTAGTTCCACAGGGGACATGAACCGGACCCATAGCGCAGGCATGAGACAAGGACTGTCGTCAATGTTGGCCCAGGTAGAGTGCAACGGGCTTGGTAACACCGGGCGAGCCAGGGCCGTTGCCCAACGTTCGAGTCTTGTTAACCACTTTTTTTTTCTTTTACGATCGGACAAACCCCATTGGCCCAGTAGCCGCAACGACTGCTCGTGGCCGTATGGGAAAATCGAACACCCGGGTAGGAGCAGACCAGACTCGCACTCGCACTGGCTTCACCATTTTCTGGCAAATCCGATATAAGCGGTCGATAAATCTAGCGCATAATCTCGAGAGATTCTATGACCGCAGGACAGGACTCGTCTGAATTATCCTACCGCCTTCAGTTCCGTCGAAGACGGGTTATACTAGACCCGATACTTTCGTAAACTTATCCGGATATTCGGACTTCAAAGAACCTCACAGCTGGGGTAACACGGCGGATTTTATTTTGAATAGAAATTGCACATTGTACATCCTTCTGAATGCTCATACTGGATCATCCAATGGCAGCTCTTCGAAGGCATTTCACATGCCACAATAGCATGGCATGACTATGCCTCAGCTACCGACACTTAGAGTCTGAGAGGCTTCGCTCGCGCTTACCGGACACGGATCATGTCCATAAATAGAGCGATGGCTTCGAGATGGCATTCATCATAAGCAGGTAGTGTCCGCACAGACGTGCGGGAAGTGAAGCTGATGGTCCGCACCATGAACACAACCATGGATCATCATGCTCATGTAACATGGCTACATGCTTTTTCTACTTCACTGCCTCAAAAGAATAAAGAAATGTGCCCTAATATATCTTGACCTTGGATTGACTAAAATTCGCATTATCATACCTTCTCGCACGCCCCTTTTCAGATCGCCCGAACCACCATTATCCCGATTGAGAAACTCCGCAGTTCATGTGTCAGTCAGATCATCCACCGCATGTCAAGGAGATTAAGCATAACCTCAGCAGTGGGTACTCTTGCAGTAACGGCTACCAAGGTAGTAAACGACTCTTGGGGGCTTGCCAAAGATGAAGGTCAATCAGTTCCTTGTGGCATACACACATACGTAGCCGGCATTGAACATCTTAAAACAACGAAAATGATCAGACGACCTGCTCATTCCGCTCAACTAAAGCATCAATATTTCGCCACAATGGCGAACATTTTCAAGTTCTTTTTCCAGATCGCCATTCGGAAGTCTTTGTCGATTGCCATCGATGTAACATGCATTGACACACTAATTACACCAAATACGGACAGCTTTATCCTTGCCTCCACTACCCACACGTTTACCATCAGGACTCCAATCTACAGCATAAACCTCATCCTGGTGGCCAGGGAGATCCACTGCCAGTTTTCCGGTCTGCATTGACCACACTTTAAGGGTTGTATCCTTAGACGCCGTTACCAAAAGACGAGAGTCTGCCGAAAAGGCACACTGGTACACTGGAGCAACATGGCCACGAAGCGTACTGATAAACTTGCCATCACTGCAATTTCAAGTTAGAAAAATACTTCGATTCGGAATTAATGGTGACATACCGAGCGCTCCAAATCTTCGTGTGGTTGTCAAAAGACGAGCTTGCAACCAATGTGCCATCGGGAGAGAAGGTGACATGGTTGACTTGTTTTTGGTGGCCGTGTAACCGTGCAACGGGCTTCGTTCCCTCCTCAGGATCCCAAAGAAACATGGTAAAGCTATCAGACGGGTCAGTATCAATATTTAAGAGGATGAGATCGCGAGAAACAAGCACAACTTACTCATCACTAGCCGATATCAACCGTTCTACGATCTTCCCTTGTTTCGTAGCGGCTTTCTCAAATCTGGCCTTGGCCTTAGCCCGTTTCTCCTCGTCTGTCGCAAGCACATCTTTGACATGGTCATAAAATGATGTTCTCAGGACGAATTCTGTTGAAAGTGCCAAGTGATTCACCCAATGAGCGTGAGCGGAAAGCGTGTGCTTCAAGGTACCATCGACTGCATTCCACACCTTGACAGTCTTATCATGAGAAGATGTATAGATCAGACCCTTGCCGCCCCAGCGAACACAGGACACATTGCTCTTGTGGCCCGACAGAACATGCTCCGTCTGGCCGGTGTTGACGATCCAAATTCTCACGGTAGCATCTTTGGAAGCACTAGCCAGTCTTGGGGTTCCGTCTCTCCATTGGTGATATGGCTCCCACGCGAAATTTGTCACCCACTTGGAGTGCCCCGACAGTGGTCTTCCAACAGCCTTTCCAGACTCGGGGTCCCAGATCCGGACTGTCTTGTCCATACTGCCAGTCGCCAACTTGGAACCGTCTGGGCTCCACGAGACAGCCAATACCCAGCCCGAGTGGCCCGTCAGTGTGTGTTTGGGTGTACCGGTATCGCAGTCCCAGATCCGCGCCGTATTGTCGCCCGATCCAGTTGCTAGCCTGCTACTGCTCTTGGGGGAGAACTGTGCAGCCAGAATCGCTTCGCCATGGCCCGGTATCCTGTTGGCCATGCGAGTGACTGCTTGGACCTTGAACACGGCCTGCGGTTCCGCCGACAGGGTCAGCGTCGTCTCGAAGGGGTTTGCAATTCCATGGCTGCGCAGGACAGCGAGAAACTCTTGCGGCGTCGGGTAATGGTCAATGACAATGTCGGAAGAGGGCACATGTATGCGGAACCGGTAGGGCGTGAAGTCTTCTCGTTCACGGCCGAGAAGGGTGTTGAGAAGGAGCGAGACATTCTTCTCGCTGGCGTCTGCGAGCGGTATCTCGATGACTTCGGCCAGCTGGTTCGAATCACTGTCCACGAACCGAGCTTTGAAGGAGCCGGCCTCGATGGGCGCCGGCGTGACGTCGGCTTGGATCTGCGTGCGCTCGAGGGCCTCGCGGCGCTGTCGCTTCGACGGGGGAGGGGCGATCGTTGCCATGGTCGAGACTTGGCCAGACCCAGACGTTTGTAGAAGTTTGTGTGACAGATGCCTCAAAATAAAGGAATAAGGCACTCCCAATCACAGTCAAATCGCGGGCGATGAGTACGGTTTGGTAGCCCAGGTGGGGTGGCTGCTCCAGCGTCTCAATTCCCAAAAATTTTAGGCGGGCCTCGATCTTATCTTTTATCTTATCGGGCACGAGAGAGTCCCTAGCGAGCCTAGATTGCCTGCTAGGTAGCTGACCATAGTGGGGGTATCTTAGTGATGGTCCGCCAATTGACTCAGTCTTGTGCCTACACTAGCGCCCGCCCATCGTTCCTGCAATCAATACAGGTAGATTCGGCAGGTTGCGACTTACACAACAACAATCTTCTTACAGTTTGATATAATGAGGGCAACTACTTGTTCAAAACGCTCCTGCCATCTTGAAGTGAACTCCATCAGTTGTCCCTCGTTGCTACCTGACCTTGAAATGACCCCCAAGAAAAATCATAACTACGTTCGCGGGCGAGCACGAAACACAAATTCCCTGAACTCGTTTTCTCGGCCTCGTAGGAGTTGTGCAACGGCAAAGAACAAATCAAAGGACTTTCTTCGACTTGGTTATCTTCATCATTGCCAGAAGTCCGCTGGTGTTCAGTCGTGACTTTCTGTCTTTTGACAGAATGTCTGCCTCCCCTAACATCTCAGTGGGGGATGCATCTGAGTATAACCTACGAGGCATACCGGAAAGATTCACATCAGTCTCTTATTCACCTCCGATTGCAATGCAGCAAGCTCGCATCCCACCTCGATCATCTGCCCTTGGAACAGATACGTCTTCGGAAGCGCTGCAGAGTCGTGCTTCGACTGGCACCCCTCACCCATCCGCCTCGAATGCTAGATCATCATCCAGGTCGTCTCTCAGCCGACTCTCAGGCAGGTCTACTAGCCGACGCTCTGTAGCTAGTTCCTCTTATTCCTTTACACAGCGCAGAAGCGCAAGTACTGCTTCAGGGCGGAGATCCCGGGCGACTTCGTCCATATGGGGCTCGGACGACCATCAAGTAATTTGTGCTGTGAGTGAAGCTCGTGGAGTCTCGCCTTCAGTTGGACTCGCGTTCATCAATATTACCACCAACGAGGCTATCTTGAGTCAAATTTGTGATTCTCAATTTTACGTCAAGACGATTCACAAGATCGGAATGTATGACCCTGATACTATTCTGATGGCGAACACGGCTTTTCCACCCAATGCCAAATCAAATCTGTTGTCTTTGATCGAAGACGGCTTTCGTGGGACAATCATCGAGTCTTTGGACCGCAAGTACTGGTCAGAAACCTCTGGTATGGATGCAATGCGCCATCTTGCCTTCCGGGAGGACCTCGAATCTATCGAACTGGTCATGCGAGGGAACTTTTATGCGACTTGCGCATTTGCTGCAGTATGGTATCTTTCTCTCTCATATCTGATCCTGAGCTCATGAATACTTAGGCTGTCCGATATCTGGAGACCGCTTGCCATCTCAGTATCATGACCCATTCGCTCAGGCTTCGATATCAGCCTTCGGAAGACTCCATGATGATATATCTCGACTATTCAATCCCTTGAGCTGATCCAAAACATCCAAGATGCAAAGTCCAAACATTGTCTGTTTGGCTTGTTGAATTCGACTTCAACGCCGATGGGAGCGAGAATGCTTCGAAGTAATGTCCTTCAACCCTCGACTCAAATAGAGAAGACTCTCAATCCTCGCTACGATGCTCTGGACGAGTTGACTGTCAAGGAAGACATGTTCTTCGGGGTCAGAACTGGTAAGAATTCTCCCTTATCTCGTTAAATATTTGTCTAATGAATGCGTGCAGCTCTCAAGGAATTCTCGGACGCTGAGAAGCTCTTGACAAAGGTCCCCGCCCCATGAACCCGATTCTGGAATTGGTTGCTGATTTCATCACTAGCTCGTGATTGTACCAGACAGTGGATCAATCTACGAATCCGAAGTGGCAATCAACCATGTTTTGATGATCAAATCGTTCGTCACAGCTATAAGTCCACTGTATGAAGCCCTGTGCCTTGCGCAGTCCGACCTCCTTCAAAGGATTCGAGACGTGTGTCGACCAGAGTTGATCGCACCCGTAAAAGAGTTGATTGATGTCACTATCAACGAAGACGTCACGTACGTTAAGACTCCGATAGATCTTCGCCACCAGCGAACTTATGCTGTCAAGGTAATACCGCTCTTCTCCAGTGCCCAAGCTTGAAGCTTATAATCAACACGCAGAGCGGAGTGCATGGCTTGCTCGATGTTGCACGACAGACGTACAAAGAAGGCGTGGATGATGTCTTCGAACATGTTGGAAAGCTCAACAGTATGCAATCTTATCACCGTACTCGAAATCCTACTGACGTGGTTCTTCAGCGGATTTTGAAATTTCGTTTGAGATCAAATACGAAGAGAACCGGAAGCACTATATGCGCATCAAGAAGTGCGAGCTCGAGGGCAGGGAATTGCCTGCAGATTTGATCAATATTGTGGAACGAGGCGCTTATATGGAGTGCCAGACGCTCGGTCTTGTCCAGCTCAATAATCGGATCACAGACTCCCACAACGAAACCGTCATGCTCAGCGACAAATTGGTCAGAGGGTTGCTGGATGCCATTCGAAAACATGCCGCCGACCTGTTCCGAGCCTGCGAGGGCATCGCATTACTTGACATGCTGGCCGCGTTCGGCCAATCTATCACGTCGAGAGATTACGTCAGACCAGAGTTCGGGGACACGTTGGCGTTGAAAGGAGCTCGCCATCCCATCGTGGAAATGGTAATACTTGACGATTGTCCTCTGATTTGGATGTGACCCACTAACTCAACGTGATTTTAGATATTGCAAGGGAGATTTGTCCCCAATGATGTCTACGCCAGCGAGGACCACCGTTTCCAAATCATCACTGGATGCAATATGAGTGGTAAAAGCACTTACATCAGGATGATTGCGCTTTTACAAATCATGGCACAAATCGGTTGTTTTGTCCCAGCAGAGTATGCCCATTTCTCTATTGTTGAGCAGTTGTTTGTGCGCATGTCTACAGATGACTGTATCGAGGCAAATCTGTCAACCTTCTCGACCGAAATGAGGGAAATGTCCTTCATCCTGGGAAACATCAACGGAAAGGCTCTAGCCATCGTTGATGAGCTGGGAAGGGGCACGAGTACCAGAGATGGCCTCGCTATTGCACTTGCCATCTCGGAGGCTTTGATACAGAGCAAGTCAATGATTTGGTTTGCAACACATTTCCATCAACTAGGTGAGCATGACTAATTCTATTCTCCTCCTCGCTTTGTACATGTACATGAAACTAATGATGCGGGCAGCCAAAGTTCTGGGCAGTCGCCCAGGTGTACTAAATCTACACCTTGGTACGGACGTCTCGCAGACCGATGGAGAAGATGCTCCAAAAATGACAATGCTCTACAAGGTCGAGTCAGGTACCCTGGATGAGATACATTACGGATTGAATCTTGCAAAAGTTGTCGGGTTTCCAGATACCTTCCTTGATGTCGCCAAAACAACTTCCGACATGCTCAAACGACAAATAGAGGAGAAGAAAGAGAATTCGCAATTCCAAAAGCTGAAGCGCCGAAGACATCTGATCTTACAGCTTCACGAGACTCTGAAGCAAATGAATGAAGGAGATATGGACGATGCAGCTTTGGGAAGCTTCCTCGTCAAGTTGCAGAATGAGTTTGCGGAAAGAATGCATGGCATTGAGAGCCGAGGATACGAGGTTGTGACCGACGACGATGAGAGTAGCTCTGGGCAAGGCTCGAGAGCAAGCTCCGTGGATGAGACTTTGGCCGAGCAGTCATCAATGCTGTAAAGATGAGGCTTCATCAATTCATTGCATTTCTTGGCAGTGGACGATGCTCATATCGATCATTCCAACAATGAGAAACAACAACGTACGGCGCGCTGACTATTGCGGCGATCACAAGGTCATTTAATCAGGATTATTACGCGTGCCCGGGATTATTTGCCAAGAATCAATGGCAAAATAACGAACGGTCAATGATTTCATAATGACTACGAAACTACCAGCACTCAATGGCTTTGCGGGCTGTGCGGGCGCTGGATCTGATCCTCCCCATCCGTCGGTGTACCATCTGCAAGCAAACAATATGATCGAAAAGACGAATGCAGCTTCACTAATTTGAACCGGAGTGATATGCAGGACTGACCGGTAAGCTCTACTCGGGGAGGGGTGGCGCGTCGCCTCATGCTAATGGATGCGATGAAAGAAGATACAGGTACCTTTGATTACTGCCATCAGTCATTCCCAAAGCCGATAGGTCAACCTGGCCAGGCAATACGAAGGTATCACGAAACCCAAAGAGCCGCGCAAGCCATGTGAACCCGACGGAAAGCGCGCATCATCTCGGGCAGGAGGATGCTGATTCTTCTGTCATCCCGAACGACATTATCGCCGCAAATAAATGCCACGACTGCCCGTGTTACACGCCGGGCTGAACGATCGTGGCACCACATAGATCCTGTTGCGCAAACAGATCAATATCTTGGACTGGCTGAGAGGAAACAGTACATCAGATTAGCATGCATATGTACATGCAGCTCGGTACTGCACGCAAGTCCAGGGATCGGTGTTGCATGAACAGCTCGAAGGCAGTCTGCGGCATGCCCGCAAGAGTAATGAGACCATCCAATAAGCCACCTATTACTCGATCACCAGCTCAGTCAGGTTCGGTACTTCACAAGTTGAAGGCTTATTTGGCGTGTTGGGTATGCGCAAGGACCCGGACGAAATCAGCAACCTGTTGTAGTCTGTGAAACGGGCCGTCCCTGCTCTCTGTATTTTCGCATGGCATTTGCTATCTGGAAAGTGGCCGAGCATTCCTGTCAGCAATCCTGGGGACGGGGCGAAGCCTCCCGAGTTCAAAGCTCCAATATGAGTAATGCGACTCTTTGAATCAAGGATTTGAGCATGTCACACCAGCAACGTCATTCAGGATGTAGCAGTATCACGCAACAGGCGAATAACGACATCTCATCGGCAGGATGAAAAGGAATTATGACTGTGTGGTAGTGATCTGGCTGGAATTTCGAACAGCGCCAGAACTTCCATTATTCTAGTAACGGATTTGGTGATCATCTCGGGAGTTTTCGGGGGTAGCACACCAGTCTGCTGCTCGATGCGCCCTGACGCGTCAAGAGAAAGCTGCAGGAGACTGTGACAGAATCACAAAGCGCCCGAATGGAACTGCGGGATTTCTGGCACTGACTGCTGCAGGGGGAAAATAAAACAGATTTGATGCTGCCCTTGACTCGGCGGGCAGGCCGTCAGTGATTCGCCGCCTAGCTGGTCGATATCAGCACGAGGCTCGCGGGACGCCGTTGAATGGTGGGAAATGGAAATAGCATATCCAGCGCTGGGCGCGGGTTGGGCATGGGACCCGGTCTGCCCAATGTTTCCTCTCTCCGTCCACAGCAGTTATCCATCTGTGGGGGCAGCAACAACCACCAAGCTCTGGTGATATCTAGTACTCGCACATGCGTAGCACAGGTCAAGCTCAGGCATGCTGAATTGGTGTACTCGATGACCGGAAATAGAAACCGGTCGCTGCAGCGATTGCCACGATGGATGATCTGGAAGCTAGATCACCTGGCACGGTTTCCAATGATGGCGATTCACTAATCAATTTGAACAGATGCGAACGAAACAAAACAGGGCACATGCAAGCATGCTATGAGACAATGCTACCTACACAGTACGTACCTACTGCGAATATCAAGCCTTTTCTTCAAACTTAACCTTGATGCTTTGAATTGAAGCTACCCCTCCCCCGCCATTCGAGCTATCCCCATCTTGCTTGGTGTCTTGCATCTTGCATGAAGACTTCGTACCTACCTGGCAGGGAGGCGCTTAATAATTCGCCAAGCACGAATATTTCAACGTAGGCGAGATAGATACTTCTGGCCTCTGGTGTTACCTTGACCGTGCAACCAATAACCAGGGTGAGATATATCTGTTTTGGTCAGAGAGTTCAAGCCAGTAGAGTTACAAAGAAAGCGAGTCTGGACCGCCCAAATGCGTACGGATGACAGCGCCGTGACCAGCGATGTCGTTGCACAGTCGAATAGACTGCTTGTGTGCCCCCCGAACTCGAAGCCCTGACTTTGGAAAACCACGGTCACGGCCATTGGACTCGCGTCATGCTGACCGGCTATTGCCATCGAGCTGACATGCCCGAGACTTTGGATATCGTCAGGCGCTCAGCTTTTCGGGCTCGAACGTGGCATACTCGAGGCAAAGTGCGCGAGTCTATGCCTGTGAGACACAAACGACAGCCGATAATCGACTTGGTACATGAGCTGTCCATCCATCGGGGAGCGATGCCAGAGGGAAGCTATTAGTCACTGATGATGCATTTGAGGAGAAAAGACACCAGATCGACAGTCCAGACCAAGAGCTTGGGCAGACAACAACTCTATTATCATGGCAGCTCAGCATTTTATACTCTGGACCAGAGAGCGCGGGAATACCAATTCGCCATGTGAGGCTAACAGGAACTCTTAAACTTTTGGCAATACGGGATCTACATTAGTCTTACGACGTCCGTTGGCCTACACTAGAAATGGGAGGAGACTGGAATGTCTCCGCAACATGGGATTCGCACGTGTCGAATCGAGGAAGGAGACGTGGGCAGCAGTTGACTGGGCACCGATTGCGTGCGGCATGTCGCACAAAGTTGGTTGGACCTCTCTGACACGGAGTGGTATCCGGTCTCAAGATATCGATACATGCCTTCGGGTTACATTTACACAACCTATGACAAGCTCGCCTTTCAAAGCCACGTTCCCAGGCGTGGGGACGTGGCTCGGCTCAACGGCTCCGAGGACATGTGCGCTAGGTAATCAAGCTGTGTATTGAATATTCTGGGCAGAGGCATGACTGTATGTATGGTCGAGGTTCGGACAAGCTTGTTGTTGTCGAACCCACGACATGATACTATATCCCATGGCCTGCATGCCCGTCAAAGCCGTGGTATCTTGGGGGACATTCGGCCAATGGGCGAGGGCGTGCCAACGAGCTGGGAGACGGAGCAAAGCCTGGGATCGTGCTTGGTTGGCCCGTAAGAAGCGACGTTGCCGTTGGGATCCCTGTTCGAAGACCCCAAACCAACCTTGAACGAACGCACGTCTTGGGTTCAAGATGGGGCTGCGCACGGTGCGACGGTGCCGGGAGCCAGAGCAGAACTGGAACTTGTCGAGAGCAACCAGAGCTCGACCAGAAAGAGAAAAAAAAGTGTGTGCCATAGGGAAAAAAGAGTGCCAGCCCCTGTCAATCGGTCTGGATGCTTGTGAAGCTGTTCGGAAAGTTTCGACGAAAGGCACCCATGCCACTACTAGCAGTGTAAGGTTTGTCCTCCTGCAAATAGCTCATGGCATTGGCTCTGTTCCTAGGGCGACCAAGAGGGAGGGAGGGAAGAGAGAGCACAGAGCAGAATACTACATGTATTCGAAGTTTCCCACTTTCTATCCTCTAAACTGAGATGACGGAAGTGGGAATCAAAAAGGATTTTCATACAATACTTTCAGTTTCAAACAACATTGACATCCAAACTGTGAGTGCCTGACAGGATCGTCCTTGATCCGCCCAAGCCTCCAGTCAGTACGACCATCCCTTCACAATCCCAGCCCATACGTCTACTGTGTATGTAGACAAAAGTATCTGGCAAGAACAAGAAAGATTTCATCAAGTCAGTCCTGCGTCACACTGTTGGCTCGCACCCCGGCTCCATTCCAGATGATTCGCAACTTTCCATCTTGTAAGTTGTCATTCTTTCTTCATGGTAGCGAGACCCTCCAATGGCCAGTATCATTCATTCATTTGTTGCTTGTCATTTATCATTGCCCGTGTTTCGTTCATTTCCACAATTACGCCGGACCAAAACCTCCTGTGTGGCATAGCTGCTGGAGCCGATAGACACTTTTCTCAGTCGCCATGCAGGGCCAATGACCCACAAAAGACCGATCAGTCTGCAAAGTTGTGATACTGGCGACTATGCAGAGTTTCCATTTTTTTCTCTCGTGCTTTTTTGATATTCCGTGTTCTTGGGGGCCTCGGTATGCAACCCACGCAACCTTGACGAGCAACCAGTACAACAGAAGCCAGAAGCTGGGAGAAGATTCGGGGGCTGCGACCAAGTACCGGGAAATATAAGATGAGGCCAGTTTTCTGACGAAAAGTTCCCAGCCCGCAGAAAGAAACAAGAAACCCGAGCGACGTCGTCATCGTTATCAAAAGCCTGAGCACGTTTCTCTTCTCAGGTCCTGAAGATCGTTTCAGCCGGCCCCCGGCAACTCCCCTAGAGCAACAGCAGAACAGGAACAGGAATAGGAGCGAGACAAGACAGCAGCAGCCAGGCACAGCAGCTTATTATTATTATTAGGCTGCATCATACCAAATAGCCGGACGAACGAAAAGCTCAGCTTGCTCAGCTTACACGTCGAACCCCCCAGCTTCCAGCCTGCCTGCAACTTCCCGCCAGTCCGGGGGGCCCAGCTTTTGCATTACTGACGTTGTTGGCGCGGCTTGCGGCCACTGATCTGCCGTTCCCTCTGATCGGTAGCGCCAAAATTAGGAGCTCTCGGGGCGTTGCAGCAGCCGTGCCTGGGTACCGATTCATGCCCATACAGCTAGAAAGGTACCTTACTGCACTGCATTATGGTACATGAATCTGCTACAACCAGAGAAAGCTAACAAGGAACCTGGAAGCTACAGGGCTGGACATCCTCGCGTCCTCTAAACACCCCCGGTCACTGCTAAGGCATTCTGGGCTTTCCTTCTAAACAAGCTCTACTTTTGAGGTACGTTCTGCAATTCAAAGCACTGAGTGGCCAGGCCTACGCCCAAAAAACCCCCCGATCCCACCGCCACAAGCCATAGCTTGCCAGAGCAGCAAAGAGCTGTCGTCGCGCGTTCATTTGCTCCGGGCCCTTACGTCACGGGCGTTCCTGGATGGCTTCCTTTTTGATGCGCTCTCTACCACTAGGTTCTCTCTCTCCCACGTTTGTCCTGTGGAACCGAGCCCGTCATTGGACTGTCACGAGAATGTTCCCAAGACTGCCTTGATCTTCTCTTGCCCAAGTGTGGATCTCTTAAGTCGCGTTGCTGGCCCGCGATCCGGGCTGTGGTGCTTTTGGACTTTTTTTTTCTTGCCTCCTGTTCCCTGTATCTTTTTGACGCCATTGACAAACGCCCCCAAGCAAAAAAAGAGACACGAAGAAGAAGAAAAGTCCCAAACGGCTAACCATGTGATTTGGACCTTGACAGAGCTCTTTCTTCTCAAACCTCCAACTTCTTTCCTGCACCTTCCTAGAAGCACCTCTTTTATTCAACGTTTCACGTTTCATCGTGAACTTTTTCCTCCAATCTTCCCAAGACAAAAGAGGGACCCTCGAGACTTTACATTTCCATCCAAATCCCCGTTTGTAGGTCCACTCGTCTCGGCCTACCCACCCTACCAGCCTGGCGCCAGACCGGGTACAAGACCCTCATTTGTGACATCAGTTGCCCATCGATCGCATACTCCATTCTCAAAGAAAAAAAATCCCCCGATTCCACCCTGCCGGCGACACAAAAGCTCCCCTCACCAATCAGGACGATCATTGTCTACCAGGAAAGGCAACCTCCTGCCGTCGTTTGCACGACACACCTTTTTTCTCTCTTTCCAATCTTTGGTTCTCTGCTTTTCCGTTATACTAGATACCTGGCCAGTCTTGTAGTGCCAGGAACCAACGGTCGCCCATCATGACTATCTTCATTGCGTCTTTGTGAGTAAAAGTCACTCTTCCTTTGCGCTTACTGTGCAGAGCTCGACTCTAGCAACCGTCTACAGATCCTCGGCTAACACTGTATCCCCCAAAGGTTTCTGCCAAAGACGGTCTACTTCCAGCTTCCTGATGCGCCGACAAAATCTTCCAAGGGAGGAAGACTTACTCGGGCACCGACTGCCAAGAACTCGAAGCTCAATGGCACCAAGAACACGCAGAGGCCAGTCCTCAACACCCAACCGAGCTTATTTGCTCCCCATCCGGCAAACACCCCGCCGCGCACTCCCACCGACGACGAAGCTGTGGAATCCGACGACGGGCTTTTTGTAAACGAGGATGGCGTCCGTATTCACATCACAGACGATGACGGCAGCACTGGATTTGGCCCGACCGACAAGGAATCTCCCCTCTGGGGCGCACGCAAGAACCAGCCCAAGTCCCGAGCCAGCTCTCCGCCGCCAGCATCTTTGCTCGAGCACTCTCGGACCTTTGCAAAGGCCAAGGAATTGGGAAGGCAGGGTGTCGTCCAGCCGCGCACACAGAGGAGCGACAGCCACGATAGAGTCTTTGCCAACGCAAACTGGCGCATTGTGACCTCGGATCAAGGCAACGGAGGCCTCCGCAACGCTGCTGATGCTGCCAGCCGTGACGGATATGATGCCGAGCACACCTGGGTCGGCACTTTGGGAATGCCAGTCGACGCTCTGAGCGCGACCCAACAACGAGACGACATTCACGACCGACTTGCCACCGAATATAACATGCTGACAGTATTTCCCTCGGACAAGGACTTTGATGGACACTATTCGCATTTCTGCAAGCAGATTCTGTGGCCCGTCTTTCACTACCAGATTCCTGACAACCCGAAGAGCAAGGCATACGAGGATCATTCCTGGAAGTTCTATGTCAACGTCAACCAAGCTTTCGCCGACAAGATCATTAAGAACTGGAAGCGAGGTGATACTATCTGGGTTCACGACTACCATCTGCTTCTCGTCCCCGGAATGGTTCGTCAGAAGATTCCCGACGCCAAGATTGGATTGTTCCTCCACGTCGCATTCCCCTCATCGGAGGTCTTCAGATGTCTTGCTGTGCGCAAGGAGCTGCTCGAAGGCATGCTTGGTGCCAACCTGATCGGATTCCAGATCCCCGAGTACACCCGACACTTTTTGCAGACATGCAGCAGACTGCTGAAGAATGTAGAAGCAACCCCACAGGGCATTCAGCTCGACGATCGGTTTGTCAATGTCATGAACCATGCGATTGGCATTGACCCGGTCAGCCTCAACCATCACCGCCAGGACGCCGAAGTCAAAAAGTGGATTGATGTCATGAAGGACAGGTACAAGGACAAGATGCTCATTGTTGCCCGCGACAAGCTCGACCATGTCCGCGGTGTTCGTCAAAAGCTGCTCTCCTATGAGCTGTTTCTTAACAAGAACCCTCAGTGGAGAGACAAGGTCGTTCTTATCCAAGTAGCCCTTTCTACGAGTGAGAAGACGGATCTTGATGCGGCTGTCAGTGATATTGTGACGAGAGTCAACTCGGCGTATGCTAATCTTGCATACCAACCCCTCGTCTACCTCAAGCAGGATATTCCTTACTCTCAGTACCTTGCTCTTCTGACCATTGCGGATGCGGTCATGATCACCAGCCAGCGTGAGGGTATGAACTTGACCTCTCACGAATTTCTTCTATGTCAGGACGGCAAAATCGACGAGAAGAAGCACGGCTCATTGATTTTGTCAGAGTTCACCGGAACCTCTTCGCTATTTGGAGGCAACGAACTCACCGTCAACCCCTGGAGTTACCGCCAGTGCTCGGAAGCCATCCTCAAGGCTTTGGAAATGTCGGACGAGGAGAAGGCCTCGCGCTGGGGCAAGCTCTACAAGGCGGTAGAACACCATACCGGTGGCCATTGGTTCACCGAGTACCTCAACCAGCTGGATCGCGTTTACGAGGAACAGGCCGACCACGCGCAGACCTCTATCCCCCGTCTGAATCTGCAAAGGCTCGAAAGCGTTTATGGCCAGTGCCAGCGCCGTCTCTTCTTCTTGGATCTTGAGGGTACATTGATTCCCAACAACCCTATGAGCTCTATGATTCCCATGAACCCTCAGGTAAGTTCTTAGCAAGCTTCCGATTCCAATTCATGAGGCTAACATAATATTAGCGCACAATCTCCGTGCTCAATGATCTCGTAGAGGATCCGCGCAACATGGTTTACATCATGTCAGCCAGGCGACCTCAGGAACTCGACCGCCTGTTCCGCCTGGTACCAAATCTGGGTCTCATTGCAGAGAACGGATGCTTCATCAAGCACGCTGTTACCGATTCTTGGGATGAGCTGGCTGATAGGTCATCCGTGGCGACCTGGAAGGAATCAGTCAAGGCGATTCTCCAATACTATCTCGAGCGTACTCCTGGCGCCGAGATTGAGGAACGACACTGCTCGCTCGTCTTCCACTACAAGGACGCGGAAGACTTTGCCATGGCAGAGCGCCAGGCTAACGACTGGACTGGTCACATCAACGAATCATGCGACAACCAGCGAGTCCACGCCACACAGCTCGAGAACTCGGTGGTCGTTGAGTCCATTGACTGGACCAAGCAATCCGCTGCCGAAGTTGTGTACAAGGAGCACATTGAAAACGCCCCTTATGCCGACAAAGCTGGCCCCATTGACTTTATGATGGTCATTGGTGACGGACGCGAGGATGAGAATGTTTTCAAGTGGGCCAACGGTCTCAAGCAGCAGAAGTCGGTGAACAATGTGGTCACGGTCGGCTTGAGCAGTCGCAACACGGAGGCCAACGCCACCCTCACTCAGGGTGTAACCGGTAAGCTGAAAAATCCCCCACGATTGGTGTAACAGAAGTCGATCAGTAGACTGACATACTTCTCAGGTGTTCTTGTGACGTTGCAAAAGCTCGCCAGTCATTCTTAGATCTGGACATGCTTCATTGCCATGCGTCGCCGTCTTGACTGGCGGTGGCCTTTTTCCACTCTATTGTTTGCACAGTGCTTTATTTCGACGTTTGTACATGGTAAGGGGCGACGGAGCCAGGCGTTAGGTTTGCAGTGGACGAGGTTCACAGCTGGATGCTTTTACGACACGCATTATTATTTCCAGATATGACGACTACACAAGCATTGACTAGAGCCAGAAAATGAATGCTTTTCTCGTCCGACACATATTCTTTGTGTATGTAGACTAGACTTGGATCTTTGAGATCAACTGGAGGGTTTTCGGACTCAGGTTCGAGGTGCGCAGACGGATGGACCTAGAGGAAAGGTTTCTACGAGTTGTGGCTTGTCATCAGCCAAGTTGCAAGCGGGCCCATTTAGACGGCCGGCATCAGACGGAGACCGGCCATCACTACCTAGGCAGAATACTTATATTCTATGCCCTATGAATGACAATGCATCATGTTTCCAAAATATTATTAGTCACCACGCGCTCCTAGTGAATTGATACGTGCCATTGCACATTGAATTAGCTAACGTTGCGTCGGGAATAACAAAATGTTCGTCCAGTCCTGATCGCATACAGTTTCGGACAATAGAGACGACCGAACGGAAAGAGTCGGATTATGGTCCACTGACCAACGCCCATGTGGTTTTCTTCTTACAGGATGACTGCAGCGATATAAAACATTTTTATTCTAGTACCTGGCTCGGTTAACATATTTCATGGTCTGTAAATGAGTCATCCTAGCAAGCCACGAGCCTTTTGGATACCTTGTGGGTTCCGACTTCAGTTCGATTGTATGAAGGCACAGTCGCGTGCTATTTTGGTATGGACGGAGTTGACAGAACCGATGTGCTCGAAGAATGGGACTTGGAGATAGTGTCGTACAGTATTACAAAGCTTTGGTTCTTAGTATCATCGTAAACTTCATACCATAGATCTATTGCAGTAATTGATAATCAGGACATTGGAGTTTCCCGATGCGCGCATGGTGTTTCTATGGACTGTTAGTTGCGACCTGCATCAGATGACGCCGTCTATTGTGCTGTAGCGGGAGCCAAGACTGGGCGGGCTGGCGGCCGGTCTCTGGAGTCTGGGGGCCATCGGTGGTCTCACAGCGCGAAGCACCGACTGTCCAGGGCGAAGAGCCGCCTGCTAATTCGCCAATCTGCGGGCACTTTTCTGCAGGCAGACTCCAGAAAAATAGGCGTAGTCAGCTCGGGACCGTGCCGCAACGACAGGGCCACGGAACTGTACTCGCGAACCGCCGCCTTTTCGACCAGCTGAGATGGCGATGGAGACGAGGCACGACAATTCAACGGGACGGAATGGTTCGCCTATGGCACCGTCGTAAGCTTGGGAAGATCCTAGAGCAGGGCTGCCAAGATGAAATATACTCTAGCATGATCTATCGATGAAATATATATACACTCAAAAGACCGTCGTTGTCAGAGCTGACCTTCTTGTTGCACCTCATCACACAGCATCAACACAACTGAGACACATTCCATAATCACGACTCAAGCAATTTGAGCACTCAATCCCTAAGACACCAATTGACTTTCCTAAAGCTCTCTTGGTGACATCCTCAAAGTATCACATTTATCCAAACACTCACCACTTCATCCTTCAACATGACCAACGTCGACGTGCTCATTGTAGGTGGAGGCCCAACAGGCCAGACGCTAGCACTAGAGCTATCCGCGCAGCAGATCCCCTTCAGAATCATCAACAAGTCAGCAGAGCGGCCGCCTTACAGCCGCGCCCTCGTGATCCAGCCCAGAACACAGGAGCTCCTGAACCGCTATGGAAACGTCAGGGAGCTTCTCGGCCTCGGCTTCTCCGCGGCAACGACGACCTTTGCGGTCAAGGGCAAGTGGGTGGCCAACATGAGCTCCGACTGGAAGGGCATCACCACGACCCAGTTCCTCAAGCCCGTCGTCATATCGCAGGCCGAGACGGAAAAGTACCTCGACACGATCCTGGCCAAGCAGGGCGTCACCATCGAGATGGGCGTCGAGGCCAAGACCATTACGCCCGACGCCGACGGCGTGACGGTCGTGCTCGCCTCCGAGGACGGCAGGGAGGAGACGATCCGCGCAAAGTACGTGGTCGGGGCCGACGGCGCACACAGCAGCGTGCGGCACGCGGCCAAGTCGGTCACCTTTGACGGCGAGGCGTACCAGCAGGAGTTTATCCTCGCCGATGTCCGCCTCGAGACCGAGGACCCCGACCTGCCCAACGACCGGGCGTACTTCTGCATGGACCGGGGCGTCATGAACCTGCTGCCCCTGGGCGACGGGCGCTCGCGCCTGATCGTCTCGCGGCCGAACCAGCCCAGCGAGCACGACCTGTCGCTCGAGGACTTCCAAAAGTTCCTCAACCAGGTGTTCCCGGGCCGCGCCCGCGCGCTGGACCCGACCTGGATCGCCGCGTTCCACCTGCACCACCGCATCGCCAGCAACTACCGCGAGGGCCGGCTCCTGCTCGCCGGCGACGCGGCGCACATCCACAGCCCGGCCGGCGGCCAGGGCATGAACACGGGCATCCAGGACGCCATCAACCTGGGCTGGAAGCTGGCGGCCGTGCTCCGCGGCGAACAGCCCGACGCCTTCCTGGACACGTACAACGAGGAGCGCCGGCCCATCGGCGAGTACCTGCTGCGCAACAGCGACCGCATGTTCAGCTTCGCGTCGTCGCAGAACCCCGTCTTCCTGTTCCTGCGCAACCTGATCCTGCCCTGGGTCCTGCCCTGGGTCACCCGCAGCCCCGCGCGCGTGCTCAACAGCCTCAAGTTCATGACCCAGTTCGGCGTCAAGTACCGCCGCAGCTCCCTCGTCGGCGCGGCCGCCGGCTTCCGCGGCCCCGTGCTGGGCGGGTACCGCGCCCCCGAGGCGAGCCTGCGCGACGCCGAGGGCAACGAGCAGTACCTGCAGGACCTCCTGACGCCCGGCAGCCACCACCTGGTGCTGTTCTCCGGCAGCAGCAGCGCCGCGAGCGAGGGCGATCTGCACCGCGCCGAGGTCAGGTTCCTCGAGGCGAGCCGGACACGGACCAAGGTGCACACCATCTTCGCCGACGGCCAGCCGCAAAAGGCCGGCTGGGCCGACGTCGACGGCGAGGCCCACCGGGTCTACGGCTTCGGCGCCGAGCCCGGCTACGTCCTCGTGCGGCCCGACAGCTACGTGGCGCACATTGGGCCGCTGGCGGCGCTGGACGAGCTCATTGCGTCGCTGTAATGGGTTGGCCTGGTTGAATATGATGTTTTATGATTCTATAGAATGGCGCTTGGGTTTGATCTTTGGCATATATCCGATTCCCATCTCCGCATGTTTGGTTGGCGTTTACTAAGGGTGGGTGTAGGGGTAGCATTTGCACGACTAGATTTGACGTTATATTATACAATATACCCGCGCCATCTGCAGTTGGTAACCGGCATGCTGCACACTGCAGCCATGCTGTTGGTGATGATTGTTTGCTCGTTGGGGCCGGGCCGATTTCCTCTCAGCAGGGATGCCAACATGGAGCGCATTCATACATCCCAGCATTTGTCGCCTGTTTATCGGGGCAGAGAAGAGATTCCATTCTCCATCATGGCATGCCTGTCTGATGAGACTGCTTGGCCTTCTTGATATTTTCCTCCACCCGCGTAACTGGCGCTTGAATTTCAGGACCGTTGGACATTCCACAGCACACGGAAGACTCTGGCGCATTAAATGACACCATGGCGACGAGTTTTAATATTTCGCCAGAGAAGGAAGCAACGTTTTCCCAATTCCTGTATCGCCAATTCCTCGTCAAACCTTCTGCAGTGCAACCAGAAAACGTTGATCTCCAGGGAAAGACGGCAATCGTTACTGGATCCAATGGCGGCATTGGCTTGGAATGCTGCCGACAGCTCTTACGCCTCGGCTTGAGCAGGCTCGTCATGGCCGTGCGCGACGAGCAAAAGGGCCACGATGCCATGCAGCAGCTGTACTCCAGTGAAGGAAAGAACAGAGCCATCGAGGTCTGGCAGCTTGATCTGGAGTCCTACGCCTCCATCTCCGCCTTCTCACAGCGGACTACCAGTCTCGACCGTATTGATTATGTGATCTTGAATGCTGGCATTACGAGGCCAACCTTTCATCTCAATCCATCGACAGGACATGAGGACAACATCCAGATCAATTATCTCTCAAATGTACTTCTCACCATTCTGCTACTGCCCGTCCTCAAATCGAAGCGAAGCGTGCAGCAGCAGCCCAGCCGAGTCGTTTTTGTTTCTTCTGATGCCGCGCCGTGGACCGACTTCCCGGAGCAAGACGCACAACCCTTGCTGCCTGCCTTTGACGTCCCGGGGACGATGAACATGACAAATAGATACTATACTTCGAAACTGCTCCAACAATTCTTCGTAGCAGAACTTGGCAAGCGCATCCCGGCCTCTGTGGCTGTTATTACTGCATCGACTCCCGGACTCGTCTACGGTACAAACGCACTGAAAGAGCTTCCCGGTCTCGGCGGACGTATTCAACGTGGCCTTGTGCATATCATTGGGTATTCACCCGAGGTTGGCGCAAGACAGCTCGTCGATGCAGCTGTCAATCACGGCGATGAGACGCATGGCCAGTATCTGTGCTCGCAGAAGCTTAAGCCGTAAGTCACACTTTTTTATCTCCTCGGATAGCCATTCACGTCGATGTGCTGATAAACTTCATGACTGATCGTGTGGTATGGCTCCTATTATCTACACCGCCAAAGGCCAACAAATACAGCAGAGATTGTGGGAAGAGACTTTGAAGGAGTTCGAGTTTGTGGCGGCTGGCAGGATCCTAGACGAGGTAGCCAAGTGAGACGAGGAACAACAGGAGAAACACAAGATGAAAATGCCTTTGATTCCAGAGAATGATATTCTTCCAAAGTCTGGTTTTCTTTCTTCTTTGGCATGTGTAGGCGGTTGAAAGTTTTGCCAATCCCAAGGAGTCAATTAATAGCCGTAATTCCCTCTTCTTCTAATCATATTTTTGAAATGCGATTCTTTCCGAAACAGGAAAGTCAGATTGAGCAGTCTCTGAATATCAAAGGTTCTCCAATATGGAAACTGCTAGCGCGGTGTAAAGGCAGGACCAATCGTGGCCAGCACAAAACAAACGTAGCTTCTCACTCGATCTTGGATCGATCTGCGAAGCGCCTCTGGAAAAAGGATGTTTCCATCTTTTGACAAGCCAGCTCCCAGTCCGTCGACCATTTTTGATAGAAGGGCTGGTAACCCATCAGCCCTCCAAACCATCTGCCAACGGCGATGCCGATACAACGTGAAATAGACTGGCCCAAGGGAAGCCAACCTGGGGGTGCAAGATATGATCCCCCCGCATCAAACATCTTTACTACTCAGCCGTCATATCTAAGGTTTACAGCGAACGAAGGGGTCACTTACAGACAGTATCTGGAGCAGACTAATGTAATTCTTGTTCATCACGATGTCATCCTGGTATTTGAACCAGTTCTCCAGGAACAGAATGTCCTCGTGGAATGGTTCTGAAGTTTTCTGACCCCATATGAGTACTCTTACGTCTTCCACCTCGGTATAACCCGAGATAGCAGGGCAGAACGGATATAGTCGGTGATTGGTCCAGGCGTCCACGCGGAAATCATCGTCATGTGCCGACCTGACATGTTCGTGACCATCTACCTCGACGACTAGTTTTCCTTCCAGGACGCGAATGTGTTCATTCTGGTACGGATGAAAGTGCATTGGAGGCTTCTGAGCAAAAAGCTTAGACCCAAGCGGGTGACCGGGTCTGAATACGGCTTCAAATGTATAGGCATTGTCTGGCTGTTCCAAGATTCGTGTGCGAACGGCTCCACCGAAGCTAAACACTTTGTTAGAATGTACTGTGGATACCTAGCATTCCATAGATGCATACAATTCCAAGACTTGATCGTAGTTCGAGTGTTGCATCGCAACGTGTGATTGATGGGCGAAAATAGATCAGCAGGGCGCTTAACGGAAAGATTTCAAGTAGCAAGCGACAAGCCGGACCAGAGATGGTAGAAAGAGGGGCAGTACCCATTAAATAATCAAGCAACAACAATGCACTGCAACACTACATTGTGCTGGGTCTGCCAACCTAATGGAAACTCATGGGTTCGAGCGCCAACGTATGCAGGTGTACTGTTGGCAATTCGCTCTTCCAAGCGCAAATTTATAGATCGATATTCACAACCCTTCACAGCAAAGGTAGGTTCTCGGAGTCTCACCGCTTATTCGCCAAATCACCTAGTTACACACAGATCCTCCTTGGCTTAAAATGACGACTGCCATTGACGAATTGCTCCCCCCTCCCACCAGTGTCAATGACGACCACAAAGATTACTCGTTTGGCGCCGCTTGTATTTTTATGGGCATCTTGGGAACCAACAGTGTTATCATTCGATTGTGCGTACGATGTCGTTATGCTACTCTAGGAAACGACGACTATGCCATTATTCCGGCAACGGTGAGAAAGTCTACCACCAGATCCACGTTCTTGAAACTTACGTTTTGTAGATATTGTTTCTGGCTTGGACGACGATGGCGAGTTATTTGTGCCTCAATGCCGGAGTCGGAAAACCGCTGTGGGAGATCACTATTCCCGAATTTGACATGTGGCTGAAGGTAAGCCCAAATTCTGATGTCGCTCTACTCAATCTCAATGATACCATAGGGACAAATCGCTTCGATCTGGCTCTATCCGGCCATGTCTGGCGCAATCCGAATATCGGTCCTCCTTTTCTATTCACGGATATTCGCAAGGGGCGACAAAACCAGCAGACGTATCATACAGGCTCTCACCGTTCTTCAGGGTCTTTATGTTATTGCATTTTCTATTACCCCAGGCTTCTTATGCCAAAGCTTCAGCAGAAATTTGTCCATCTTGAACTGGTCATCTGTCTGCTCTTTGCCGTATTTCAGCTATATTCAAACGGCACTGTACACCATAAGCCTTGCCTTCGACATCATTCTGTTCCTTTTCCCCATCTATCCATTATCAAAAATTCAGATGGGACGCGCACAAAAGTTCAAGAGCTCAACGATCTTCATGTTTGGATGCTGGTATGTCGTTACCCCCAACTTACGGTCACTGCTCCTGACAGGCGGATAGTGCCAGCGTTGTAGCAGCTTACAAACTTACGGTATCAATCCAAGAATGGGTACATATCATGCCACCGGATTCTCCTTGTAGGCTGGCACATTTTACTTACTCTAAAGGGACACTCATTGATTGATGATGATGCAGTCTGGAATTACCAAGTCTCGTTCTTTATTCCTGGACAATACGCCACTTACGGGACCACTTTCTGGATTCCCTCTACGCTCGAGCCAACCATCGCCATGATCGGAACATCCCTCCCTGCTATGCGACAATTCTATGTGATCAGGGAAGAACGTTTATTGCGAAAACAGGCAAGCGATACAAAATCATAGGGTGCGAGGACTGCCCACGGAGGCCATTCGTTGGGTTCGCGTGGTTCTGCGCTATAAAACAAATTCGTGCCTATCGATGATGAGCCACGGTATGAGCTCGATCATGTGCGCAGTTGATGATCGGGCGAACAATTTGCGATATTGAGAACCGAATTCATACCACATAGCAAAGGCCCGTCCGCGGAGCGGCATCTGTTGACCTGCGAGTCCGCAGGCCAGGTGCATGGGTACGAGAAGAGCAAGCCCCGTGAGGATTATGGAGGGGGGTGACCGTGAGTCGCCCATTCAATGACAGTCAATAACATATGTTGTATTCAATAATGGATTCAAATTTCACCAAGTTATTTGTCAGGTCCGCAAATCCCTCACCGTGCCAAGAATCCTGCTAGGTCGGCGTTCCTATATGTACCAAAGTAGCCGATCGTCAGGGTGGCCTCGTCCGTAAACCAGGATAGATCAGCGTCTTTCAATGGCGAGCTGTCAGTTTGCAACCACTTGCCGACGCGATTTGCGACCCATACAGGATTCTCATCGGCTACCTCGAGTCAGCATTGTCTCTTCTGCTAATCAATGTGTCAAATGCAAAAGCTGCAATCTACTACGTGTGACAGAGCAAGACGGCGTTAGAGGTCACACTTACCAATCCAATGACCAGCCTTCGGCACAACGTCGACCTCGGAAGTGGTGCTGAAATTGCCGAGAAGATTCTGCAGAATACTTGGGATGCCGAAACTTGCCTCTCCCCCTAGTCCTAGGACAGGAATCGCCAATTTCCCGGCGGAAAACGAACGCTGGAAAAACGCGTGATCCGCAGCGACCGTCGCAGCGGCAAAAGGTCCGAACATGGCCCGCAAGAAGCCCGGCTTGGCGATGCTCGTCGTGTACCGGTTGACCGTGTCCTCGGAGAACGACGTGCCGCCACTGTATGATCCGTGGAAGAAATACCAGCTCAGGAACTGCTTCTCCTTGCCCGAGATGAGGAACTCGGCGAAGTCGGGGATCTGGAAAAAGGCCAGCTGCGGATTGGCGTACAAGTCCCAGAACGGCGCCGGCGTCGCGGCGTCCTCGTAGCCGAACCCCGGCAGCGCGTACTCGCTGAGCCCGAGCATCCGCACCAGGCCTGGGTATCTGAGCGCCAGCGCGGTCGCGAACCCAACGCCCTTGTCGTGGCTGAAGACGTACGTCTCGTTGATCCCGAGGAAGTCGAGCACGCCCTTGAGGTCGTCGGCCGTGCTGGATGCGCTGTAGTTGCCGTCGGGTGGGATCGACGAGTCGCCGGCGCCGCGGTTGTCCGGGGCAATGACGGTGTAGTTTTGCGCCAGGATTGGTCCTATCGTCTGCCAGGTCAGGCTGTACTGCGGGTTGCCGTGCACCAGGAGGAGAGGGGGCCCGGTGCCCGAGTAGCGAAAGTGTATGGACACGTCTTGGAGCGTCACGCGACCGTGGTTCCATTCATCCCATGGTTTCAGAGCGATGACGAGCGACGATAGAAGCGCCACGAAAATCGTAGGTATCCTCATTTTGTGCATTTGGAGTTAGTGTAATGGAAAACAGTATAATCGAGAGAAGCTGGAGAGACTAGACTATACGACGATGCTATCAGTGTGTCTTTATACCTAGTCGCCACAAAAGAATATGCGAAGTGTTCAATTATAATGTTGCTACAATAACAGAATCAATAACACGATTTATAATTGATTATATCCACTGAGTCATGCTGTTTTGTTTTGGGTACCTAGTCTCTGCAGGCCTATACTGACGGGCATATCTTTCGCCCGGTGGAGCATTCGCGTTAAAGTATGACTGACTTTCGACATGCTTATAAATGATGGGCAATTTCAGTAAGCGCCAATCAAGCTTTGAACTCTGCTGCATATTACCAAGCGCTCTCAGGCCTGATAGGAGATATGATACCTAGGTAGCGGGATGAAGTTAAGAAGGATTAATACTACAATCGGCGAGTAGGGTCCTTTCTTATGAACCCCACGAGACCCAATTCTGGCGAGCATGGATCTTTCTCCCCGCCACAAGGATCGCGGACGCGCAAAACAGACTGCGGCATTTGATCTCGTCATTTGCGACAGAGATCAGGATAAACTCAACTGCTGACAATCCATGTCGAACTCAAATGGAGTCTCGTTGGCTTCGTTTACTGCGTCAATTTGACCATCAAGTTTACAAGAGACCTTCGTGCCTTTGCGCTAAAGCCGAGCGCGCCTGACAGTGGTTTGCGAGCGACAAGTAAAAGACCCCTCAAGGTCGTTTTGAACCTGTGGATATGAGGCAATGAAAAGCTCATCGCTAAACAACATGCGACAAAGTCAAATAAAAGTAACATCCGACGTGACTGCGTCAGCATCCAAATCCGCTGCGCGTTGGAAATATGCCAGACTAGATTCAAGATGTAGTGCGCGCCGCTATGTACCGTAGGCCGTGGCTAGTCTGTATACTACCTAGGTTATGTATTTACGCATGGCTGGTATCTGGGGGTTACAACTCTCCCTCCGACTAATACATATCACCTTCTATTCTAGGTCTTCCTTTGCCTTACTCATGTTCTCGAACCGGCGTCACTTTTTTCTTATGATATTGGCAGTCGCGGAGTAGCGATGGAAAGTCTCCAGTCCTGGTGCAGTATCACCGGTCTCACCAAGGAACCGTGGCGCTGTCACCAAAGCTGTTGTCCCCACGACACGTGCCGACAGTGGCACAAACAGCTCCTCACTTGCATGCATTCGAGCCCAAAACAACATGCGGAGCTGAACCTCATAGCCGGAAACGGCTTGAAACCTAAACCCATACCCAAACATATCAACTCTATGTCCAAACTGAATATTATTCGAACAATATTTGAGCTAGGCTTAGGCCACGGTTGCCCAATACCAGCTGCTTCCCAATCGACCGACCCCACTATGCGGTAAAAGAAGCTGGTGTACTGCCTCTCGCAATCTTTATAGTCGTTACATTTCTTAATTCCAGAACGTCTTTCCTTTGAGCCATCATAGTAAGCTTCGACTGGAGCTCAACTTCTTCCTATGAGGCACTGCTTCATTCGCAATCGCTGTCACTGTACATCCGAGCCTCATGAACAGCAACATATGCGTCGTGGATTTTCTGTATTTGTTCCTGCTCCATGTCAGTTCCTGGTTGAGAAACATGGTACTTGCATCTTACATCTGTCAGCCTGGCGCCTCCAGGGAGTTGTATGCGCAAGCCTGGTCGGTGCCTGTCCTATTGGAATGAGTGTCTTCGTACGACTACAGTAGAGGTTCAGTCACCATGTTGAACGTACATTGATATTGCATTGGCTCAGATCGTAACCGAATGCTTGCAGGCATTTTTTGAGTACATCTGTTCGCTCGTAGCGATGCGTGACAACATTGATTGGTTTGATAGCTGATTTCGTTCTTGGTAAAGGAGCAATGCGAAAGAATCTGTAGAAACATTTTGTGATTGACATAATAAATAGTCTCATGGAATCTGCCAGGAAAGTGCTGGTGTCAAGAAGTGAATAGATGAATTATATTCATCTAGCATATCCCCCATTTATATTTAGCTACTCAAATATCGGGTGCCGCTGAAGTCTGGTAATGTAATGTCGAATCTTGCGAGGCCCAGTATTAGAGGTCAAATCGCAGTTTATATCAAGTCTTTGCTGCCACATCTGTCACATCTTCTACCAGGTAGAGGGCAAAACGGTGCCGTGACACTGCTTTACACCGCCACATGGAGAGACATCGGTGCGAGATGTGACTGGTTTTAACACGACCATTGAATTTTCAGACGCAGGCTGTGTCTATGGCAACATGGAAAACCGAAATTGGTGTGGTTACACATTACCTTGATTCGTTTCGCCTACAGTCTATCTCTGCATTATGCAGTACACGTTGCGTGAGTGAGATACCATGCGGGGCTGTGCCAATTCCCCGCGCCGAGACGTAGATGTGAATCTCACGAAGTTGATTACCGAGCTCGCGGCTTTCATCTCTTATTAAAATACTACGATTTCAGATTGCATTTGAATGGTAGATTGTTTGTTCTGCGGCTCCTGAAAAGTTTCGAGCCTGCTGTCTGACGATGGATTGGCTTATCCAAAAGACCAAATGGCTGCCACGTGATCGTAAGTGAAGTTCAGTTTTACCGGCTCTTGACCTCCACGTATGTTCACAGAGCGAACTTCAGTCTCCCAGCGACGTGTCGAGAGAAACTGGGCGGCGTGCAACGACAAATTCGAATGAGGGCACTGACTTGGAACCTCATAGTGAACCTATTCCGGTTTTCTCAGCCTGAGTCTTTTCGAATCAAGACGGTAACGTTGAGTGCACATGATGATGTGAATCAAATGATCAATTCGAAATTTCTACGTGTTAACACCATGACAGAAAGTCGAGTTCCAAACCGTGGATTTCCATACTGAGAACGAGTATTCCAGTTGGATAGCGCAAGCAAGCATTCTCGACGCAATTATAGTCCTAACTACTACTAACATGAACTAGTGTAGGTCATCGTTGCAGGATCATTCGACCTTTTTGCTTGTCATTCACGAGAGACATGACGATATGTCAGATAATATCCCTTACTCAAAGGCGCTCTTCGAAGAGAGTCTATCTCAGCTGTATCAACACAGATCTTTGGCTTGGAGTCTCCGCCGGACTTCTACAGCCATATTCAATTCCAAGAACGTCGAATGGGAATGTGATGAGTCCATAGAGCAATCACTAGGTGAGATAGACGCCGTTTCCTTGGATGACTTGTCGTTCATCCTCATCTGTAGACACTTGATTTCCTGCACTATTTCCATCTCAGAGCTTCTGACAAGCTATAATCTCGACCTTGCCCTCAGTTTTACGTCGCTTATTAGATCACTGATTCATTTTGCAAAGTGTACAACTGTAGGTCGGATACAACTACGCTTGGTTTCCGACAAGATATAGCACTTTCAACAACATACTTTCAACAGAAGCCTTGGACCTTTTCCGTAATATATGGTTGCCCGGAACGCCTGTCCAGAGACCTTGTGCATCGTCTCAATCAATTCAAAAGATCAGCGTTTCACCCACTCATGATGCCAATGATATTTGCAGAACACGAGCGATCACGCTTTTTGCAAATCATGGAAGTCAAAGGTTCGAGAATGCAAGAAATGATACTAAATCTTCAAAATATGGCCATAGATGGCAGAGATGGTGTGAGAAGGGGAAATGTGACGACTAGACGGGACTACGAAGCAGGGTACCTCTGGGACGACTTGAGTCGCTTGAAGATCGGGATGGAGAGTCTCAAGAAGATGCTTGGCGTCCTTGATCGCCAGTTCGATACGTTTGGGGAACTCGAACTTCGACCAGGCATTAAGGGTAAGCATGAGAGAATAGTCGACTCAACAAGTTCAAAGCATATGCAGTCCAGACTTCTGGAGATGGAGGCAGAGCTGGATACCAACATCAGAACATGCGAGAGTCTGATCGCCGGACTCGATGCGGCCTCCCGGACGGTTTGTCCCGACTTGGCTCTTGTCATTTCTCATCCACTGACACAGCCCAGGAAAAAGACAATCAAACAAGACGAAGCGAACAATTGAATCTCTTCATGGCTCATGCTATGCGACAAGACAGTGTCCAGATGAGACGGATAGCCTGGGTGGGGATGATATTCCTGCCGGCTACATTCTTGGCGGTATGGTTAATTCTTGCCGGCGAGACATTATGTCAAATATGTGGTGATTGACTCCCAGACTTGCAGACTTTTTTCTCGATGTCCTTCTTCCGCTGGATTCCAGATGACAGCTCTCAGGTAATGTCCCCCTGGATTGGTGTCTACATCGGACTTGCGGGCGTCATCACAGGGGCCATCATCTTATTTTGGATGTGGCGAAGAAGCAAGGAACGTACTCCGGACCTCGAAAGGGCCTGGGACAGGATCATCGAGATGAGCGATCTTGGAGATGAATTTCAAGGGACTGCCGGAAACTCGTCTTCGCGTGATAGAAGCAACGGATGGGCAAGGATGGATGACAACTTTGGATGAGCGGACGAAATGATCGATGAGCAGCAGCAACCAGCCACGCAGTACCTATCAGCAGTACCATGTAACCTACCTAGGTATGTAGGCCGTAGCTGTGGTGGAGCACTAACGTAGACGTGTACCAAGTTTGGCGGCTGGTAAGTGGCCCTTCTGGGTCCTCCTACCTTCTAGTGCTCAGGCCTTGAGCTCCACTGTACCGCCTATAGTCATCCAACCTCAGTATTCAACGGATAGAGATCTGACAAGCGGATTATTCAATTACCATCCAATATTTCCTTTTTCTCTATGTTCAAACAACAAAATTGACTCCATATACCTAACCATCAAGTATATAATCATGCCTGACCGTTGAGTCCAGCTTACCGGTGACACACCCGCGAGTTGTTTACACGAAGCGACGAACAGAGTCATCAAAAAAAAAAAAAAATGGATCGTAATTGATTGCAGACCGATCTTGGTCTTTTTTTTCCCGCTCTGCTCAACAGGACAAGCAATATCCTCATAAAATATATGGAAACAAGGAATGATTGAATTACTCGCAAAAAAGCCTTGCGTGGTGTTATATACTTATGAACAAGAGGCACCGAAGAGCTATACACTACACCCGATGGACCCGAGGCGGTGTGGATCCTGCCTATACGAAAGCGACGGAATAACAACCCAAACGCAACATACATCACCACCATCATGTGTACCAGCAACGCTATACCTATGCCACACTATCTTATACTCCGTCTATCCGATCATCTGGCATGCCTATCAACAGTCGTGACAGCCTGAAATTTCGTCCCTGGTCAATCTATCACCCGTGGCAGTATACAGTTTGTATTTGTTCGAGTGCATCTAACAGAGGTCAGGAAACTTAATTGCTACATGGCAAGAGTACACCGGGGAAGAATGAAATGGAATATGAGTAGATAAGCCCACCTATACTATCATATACAATTCCTTTTTCTTTTTGTGATATAGTGTAAGTATATTTCTACTCCACTGCCACTGTGACAATGGTCAAAATATACGTAAAACGTGTAGTGCAATGGAATTTTCTTTATGATGAATATTCGGGCACCAATGGCCTCTTGGCCATCGAGAACACTAAATCTTTGCCCGCATCATTCCGAGACTGGGATCGTGTTGCGCGGACAAAGACGCGCGTGCGATTCCACGCTAGCGTCGCGATATTCGCAATCGGTCTTCGATGGTATTATAGTAAAAGTCTTACATGCAGCTTGTAGTTGCCTTCATATTTATAGTCGAGTAGGTGCTGGAGTTTCGCCTCGTCGATGCGCGCACCGGGTATGACTTGGGGGGACGATTGGTAGTCCCTGGAACTCGACGAGGTATTTGAATTCGACCGGCGGCGACCGAAGAGACCAGAGAGACGGAGCGAATCTGACCAACTAGAACGACTACTCCTGGTCGAATGACTCAAACCAGATCCAATTCTCATTGTGGGAAATAGCAAAGCGAATATAGAACTGGTGTTTGACCGCAGAAGTCAATAGAGACGACACGAAGAGAAATGCAGCCATTGGGGGTGGCGCGAGTGGTTGGGACACGCTGTTTTTTCAGTACTTTGCTCTCCGACGTTTCAAGCAACACACCTTGCTTTTTCTCGGGTATGACATATTCTGAGCTCAGCCGCGAACGCCAGTGCCAAGGAACATCTACCAGATGACACTGCTCTGATCAGCTTTGAGGGAGGGTGGTGTCGGACCTCCCAGATGACCGCAGCCATGATTTATGCAAGTAACATTGAGCGTCAAGAAGCGGGCAACCGACCAAGTATAGCAGAATACTATTGGACGCCGATTGGAGTTGCCATCAGGAGGCTGCGTCCCAAAATCAGCAGCTGTTACAGCATGCAGAGGGGGAGATGATACCCTGACGCAGACACCGGCCAATCATTGACCCCCAAATATAATAAGTGGCTTCAGAAGCTGAAATCCTTACGACACCCTCCCAGATCCAGAGTCCTAGATTATTTGCAAAACAGTGTAAGGCTGCCGTATCTCTGGTACGTCTCCACTCTGTTCGATCATGTTCACCGAGCTCAAGGAATGCAGAATGTGCTTATGGCAAAGGACCACAGCGAAGCTGAGGCTATTTGCTGCTGCGCCTTTTTCGACTTATATAGCAAAAAGCCATTTGAATCCTTCAAAATGTCTGCGACGGTGAGGCAGCCTCGATGGTATTTTCAGACCGTCGGGCAACCGCGAGCTGATGGGCATGTCGGGTCATTTATTATATCTGCATGAGTAGTCGCTGAAAGCTGTCATGCATCTGTTGGCCAACGACGATTCGACCCAGAAAACCTCGCTTGCAAACACCGCAGCACCCGTCGGGCGATAAGGACGAGCGAGGCTGAAAACGGCATGACAACTCAGACTTCTAGTCATCTTCCCGAACGCGCTTCCCAACTCGAGTTGGAGATTGCGAACATTCTGCGCACCTTGGCCTCGAGATCGCAGCGAGACCTTACCGATTCACGGTGCCGATGGCTCCCTAGAGGTCAAATCTTTGAGGTGATCTCCACCATAGCGGTGAGGGCCTTGCTCCAATCTCGCCCGGGTCTGCATGAGGAGCGACAGCCTGCATCTGAAGAGCTCGTCAATTCAATATGTCCACCAATCAATAACTGCCGATGCGGGAGTCGTCATTGCACTGGAGGCCGCATCATATTCGCCGCATGCTTATCACTATCCAAGCCAGATCTCATCGATACGATATTCCTCAAGTCCAAGGAAATAGTATGTGATGCACACTTGGCCCGGCTCGACCCAGAAACGAATAACCGAAGCTATCTGGCAAGCCTATTGGAAGGAGAGCTTTCATCTGCCGAGATCCATCGCTTTGTACACTTCACGTGGCAGATGAGGAGTCCTGTTCTAGAGAGATTAGCGTCGCAAGATCCCGATGTCGTGAAACCGGGAATGTTGGGGGTCCCGGAGAACGCTTCTCTTCCATGGATTGACATGGGCGATGCCAAAGATACTCATGAGGAGGTAAATTCAGTCCAAAGGATCGTCATTCACCCAGATCATTCTGGATCGGTAAGTCAAAAAGCTCAATCTATCTATGATCGTTTGCTTTCTAAAACATTATATCATAGGAGACGCTACAAGGCGATCTAGCTCTGAAGATATTCAAAGATAGTAAGCCGAGAGCAAAGAAAAGCTACAAGAAGGAGGTAGAAGCCAATCGCAGAACACCTGAACACGAGCGCATAGTTCCACTTCTAGCCGCGTTTGAACATCGAGAAGACTTCCACGTGGTCCTTCCGTGGGCACGTGGGGGTAACCTCGCGGTCTTTTTCCAGAAATACGCCGCACCCAAAGCGCCTTCCAAGAGCGGACAGGTAGTGGTTGATTGGGCCACCGAAGACTGGCTATTGGCTGAGTGTCTTGGGCTTGCTGATGGGCTTGCTGCAGTCCATGGAGCATCCACATCAGCCCAGATACATGCCGACATCAAACCTGAAAACATTCTGTGCTTCGCCTCGGGCGGCGGAGATCTTGGACCCTTTACTCTAAAGCTCGCAGACTTCGGTGAGTCCCTCGAAGTCGACCAGGACGACAAAACCATCAAGACGGAGTTTGTACCTCACACCAAGACGTATCGGCCGCCCGAGCACGATACGGCTGACATATTGGACCTCAAGTACGACGTATGGTGTCTGGGCTGTGTTTTCTTCGAGTTTGTTACCTGGGCGATTGCTGGTGCCGAGAAGATAGACATATTCTCCGACGAGCGACTAGCAGAACATGACGAAAAGAAAGTCACTACTGCTATGGGAGAAATCGGCGCGGATACGTTCTTCAAAAAGATTGCCGGACGACCGTCATCCCGGGTTCTATCACCTACTAATGTCAAGTATGAGAGAGTAACTATTGATAAGAAGAAACTATCGAGAAGTTATTTCCGAAGACAGTACCGTTGGTGGCTCAATTATACAGGCACTGTCAAGGCTCTTGTCAAAACAGAATTCACGAGAGTAAGTTTTCCAACTTCCCCGCTTTGTTTTTCTACTTTGGACGGCGCTCACGCTTATGCAGCATGTAGCCTGGTTGAAAGAACAAGGTGCAAGTGAAAAGCTGGAAAAGTTTCTCGTGTTCATTGAGACGCGTATGCTGGTAGTTGACACGAAGGATAGAGCAGACTCAGCGGAGGTGCACAAATTTCTCGGCAAATTATGCAGTGGGCCACATGCACAGAGCAACGGAGCAATCACGTAGATAGTAATGGGGGTAATCCTAAAGCTCTATTTGAATCGTTTCGACGTATTCATATCATCTTAATCCTCATCTTCGGCTTCCTTAGCAGCCTCATAGGCAGCGTAGATCTTCTCTACTTCTTCCTACTCCGTGTCAATTACTGTTGTGTACAACCAGGGAAGTGGGCCTGGCGCTTACCTGAGTGAGTTTTCTGGGCAGCATGATCTGAATTCCAGGACGATTCTTGTCCTGTTCAAACTTGAGTCAGTTTTTCCTTCTTTGGCAGGAAAATGATAGTCATGACTTACGTTGATTCTCCACGTCTTCGGGTCAAACTCAAGCTCTTTCAGAGTCTTTTCGAGTATGTCCGTTTTCTCGTAACGGTGTTTGACGGTGTTGTTTGCCTGGAAAGGTTCGTTCGTCATTTTGGAACGTTGTTTGATACCTACCAGGCTCAAAATCTTTCCAATGATGGTGGGCATTCCGAGGAAGCTTTTATACAGAAGTAGCTGCCTGGTTCGAGTACTCGTTTGTAAGCTTTATAACCTCATACCTGGTCGTTTGTGTATGGTATGGCTATTCTTCGTCTGAAAGACACTCGTTGATGATTGTTACATTCGCAGGACGAGGGTCCTTTGAGTCGCAGAGATTATGGGCGAGGCTGCGAATGCGCCAGGTGTGCTTGGTTTCATGGGTTTGAACTTTCGGTGAGCAAAGCCATGGTGTTGTACTCACCCCTCGGAGATATTCTGCCTCGATCGATTAGACTGAATAATGGCCCGATGAGACCCTGCGAATCTACCAATGTGCATCAGCCGGTGTCAGCACTGTGGTGGCTGATTTCCAAGCAGGCTGTGTTTTCTCTCAATGGAATGTCACTCCGGTCATGTTGTGGTTGCACTTGATGCCAATTGGTCCTGATAACAGTCTACGGACTACTGCTGCATCATGCGGTGTGTGCTGGGCGACAAGAGGCTGCATGCTGAGGGCCGTCAGACTCCCCCGCACCACTTCCAGCTCTTGATTAGTACTTGCCCCCGAAGAAGACATTCCTGTTGCGCGAAGTTCTAGATGCTATAGATATATATCGTTGTGAGTTGTCTCCGTGATAAAGAGAGACTAGTGAACCGTGACCCGAATTCTGTCAATTCTAGCAGTCGTGAATCACCATGGATTGGCTCAATAAGACAACGGAATACTCCAACGCTGACGGTAAGTAGCGTCCTTTGGCTTTCACAGGCTATGCGGAAATCATAGCATCTGCGACGAGGTGCACGAAACTTATCAACTACCTCATGGTTCCTGATGTCCAGCTACTAACATTTGTCTTGCAGTGAAGAAGTTTAAATTCTATCCAAGTGAACCATTCCGGATAAGGACGTTGATATTGACTGTCAAGGATGGCGTCAGTCTATGGCTCTCTCCTCTCAAATGAATGTGCTAACTTATTATCAGGTTGTCGATTCCGAACCGAAGGAGTTGCGGTCCGAGGCGGAATACAAACAGTGGATAGAAAAAGTAGATACTTGTACACAAGAGGCATTTTGTTGATACTTGGCTAATTTTCTTAGTGCGGGTCTTTCCCCAGAGACCAGCCAACGCTTTTCCTTGCCATGCATGAAAGGCGTAAGGGGGACACAGAAGGGCCTGCAGAAGCACTACCGTATTCGAAAGAGATGTTTGAGACTGCAGCGGCGAAGCTATACCAGCACAGGTCTCTTGCATGGAATATGAAGAGAACTTCTACCGTCATTTTCAATTCAAAGGAGGCCAACTGGACAGTGAACGGTTCAAAAGAACGATCCATAGGTGAGCTACACTACGGTACCAATAATCTTATTGACTCATCATTGTAAAGCTGATAAGGTCTCAAGTATACAACTGCAAGTCAGACACAGATACCCTAGGACTCAAGAACGATGTACTTGTCTCAACAACATACTTCACAAGTTTACCCTGGACATTCTCAGTCATGTATGGCTGTCTTTCAAGCATGGATAAACTTGTCACTCGCCTCGAGAAGTTCAAGGAGCAAGCTTTCCATCCTCTGGTAGTGCCGATGATGTTTGCCGAGAACGAGCGGTCGCGTTTCATGAAGGCAATGGGCTTCAAAAGTACTAAGCTGGAGGAAAGAATCCTGGATCTAGAAAACAAGCTCCTAGCGGACGAGCATCGGGAGGCAAGGACTCGCGAAGAAGTAAAGAAGGACAACCAAGAGACGACGAAAAGGGACTGTGAAAGCACAAAGCTATGGGATGACGTGAGTAATTTGAGGAATGGAATGGCAAGTTTCAGAAAGGTCCTTGCCGCCCTCGAACAACAACTGGAAAGCAAGGCATTTGGAGAGCTCGAGCTTCGAACACATGTCCGTGGTACAAGTGAGACGATAGCCAAATCGATGAACTCGGAGTACATCCGCTGCAGGATCAAAGAGCTGGACGCAGAGGCAGATGGTAACATGCGGAAATGTGAAAGTCTACTCGCCGGAATGGCGCTGGCAATTCAAGTGGTAAGAAACGTTACATCGTTCTCTTCCACGATCAACTGACGAGTGGCTGACAACACTCTAGGAATGGAACTACCACACAAGACGCGATGCCAGGGCAAACATATTCATTGCCCGTGCCTCCCGTCAAGACAGCAATCAAATGAAGCTGATATCTTGGGTGGGAATGGTGTTCCTCCCGGGTACTTTCCTGGCGGTACGTCCCTTACTTCTAGACTTCGGTTGAATCAACGAATGGCGCTGATGCGTTTTGATTAGACGTTCTTTTCCATGTCCTTCTTCCAGTGGATACCAGATGACAGTCCCCAAGTGATATCGCCGTGGGTCGGCGTGTATATCGGCCTCACGGCTCTCATAACCGGCGGTATTATCTTGCTCTGGTGGCGGAGAACGAAGGACGACCCGAACCTCGACACAGAACTTGCGGAGCTCTGGGACTATGTCGGAATAGACAGAATGGAAAGAGGTCAGCACAACGAATCTAGTAGAAAAGATTCGCATGATAGTACTCTTTCCAGGTTCCTTGGCGAGAAATTAGGATTTCGGACGGGTAATTAGACTGGCAAGGCGGGTGGCACCAAGCAGGCCCAATGCTTCATATACATAGCTGGAGCCTGGAACTGCAGGGTTTTCCCAAGTTCTATTCCTGTTACTTCTTCAACCAGAACATTTATTACCTAATCTGACTTCCACATATAACTTTCACATATGTATGACGAATGCGCATTGTCGTGCTACCAATGACCGACCAGGAGTGACTGGCAATACCGTTTGAATCTGTATGTCTCACTCCGGGGACTCCACTTTAGCCGAACTGCCGGCACCGACAACCGCCGCCGAAAACCAATAAAGTGCCGCCTGCCAGTCGGACATGGCCTCCGTCCCTTTGCAGAACCCCGTTGCATACTAGTAATGCTACAATAGGACCTTGGCCAATCTATAGTTTCCTATATCGATCGATCGGTGCGACAGCGCTGTGATTGGGTCAGTTCGTCGGTGCCGCGCCTCTCCCCAAAACCTTGGTTGCGATCCCCCGTTCCGCGGAATGCCTGAATAGAAATTGACTAATACAAAACACCCCAAAAGTCTGGGCACGCGAATTCGTGATCTGACATCTCTCGTGAGCTAGTCCCTCATCTTGATTTTTTCCGTGACGCCTCTAATGCCGCCGGCTAGTCGAAATCCCGAGCGCAATCAAAAGTGATACACACGATGACCATGTCAGCTATAACGAAATGGCGTTCGGACTTTGTGACGAGAGACGAAATTCCACCCCAACGCCCCGGGTAAGTCTCTCGCCGCGAACGGCTGTGGGCACAGCGTTGATCTTGTCCGTTCTGAGAGGGAGCCAGCTGAGCCTGACGATGATCTTCGCCCTTCCCGGCGCCGCGCCTCCATGCACCGACCCCGCTCCCCGGACCAGGCGAGCCAGGGTGCGGGAGGCTCCTGGCCGTCCCATTTGCTGCGCTGCCAGAGAGCTCTGCTGAGGTGCAGGCCAGAGAGAGGAAAAGATCTCCGTGTTTCGTTGTGACGAGGAAAGAAAAACAATTCCAACTCCGAATGTAACGCCGAAAGATCTGAGGGACAAAGGGCCATGTTTCATCATTTCTTACGAAGAGGGCGAAAGAGCAATGCAGAATACCACGCAGCCTCTTTTCTTTGCCCGCGATGCATTCCCCCAAGGGAGGAGGGGATTTTCTGAACTCCGATATATTGATCGGGAAGAGGCAAGGCCCTGCGCAGCATTTCGTGTCGTGCAACGTCGTGTAGAACTTCAAAACGGAAATGTCCCACATAATAGAGTGAATGGCGTGCAGAAAGCATGTGGTTTCTCGACCTTTTCAACTATGCTGAAGCTCCAAAATCGACTGATTCGAGCATGCCATTCTCGAATGGTTCATCCGTATTGTCAAAGTACCAATATTGTCCCGTCTATAGACCCACATGTTTCCAAAAGTATAGCAAACATGCTGCCCTTTTGCTGCAGAAAAAGTCAATTCCTTAGTGACCAGATATAATGGATTGCGGTACTTGCCGGAGACCTTTCCTGATTTCATATGATGGCATACTGGGGAAAACAGGATGATCCTTGCGCTTCACCGCAGACGGTGAACCAAGAGATTAATATACCATATTGCTTGCAGACTGCAGAGCTCATACCACCGAAGCTGGGCGACAATAGGTTGCGCTTCCTCATCGGTCTCGGGTCAAATTGATCGTGGCTCATGATGCCTGCATGGCATCCGGCCCAGGCCCATGACTCGGTAGTTGTCAAATCATCTTGGCCTTTTTTTGACAAGCCAGAAGCGGTCGCCATTCCCAACGGTTTTCGCCTCTTTCGGGCACGTCAAGTCGCCGTCTGTGTAATGCCCCATGGACCGGTCGAGATGATGTAGGTCGAGATCGTCGACTTTGCTGCTGCAATCGACGGACGCGCCGGCAGTCAACGGCCATTGTGGAGTTTTTGGGCGTTTTGACGCCTCACAATCCACTGCGGATCAACGTTCAACAGCCTGCATTGAACGCACATTGCCATAAAAAAATTGATAAATACGTGAGGGAAAAAGGACAATACGCGGTATCGTCAACGCACAATGACGGGACATGGCGGGCCGGCGTGGATGAACACGAAACTGCAACCGAAATCTGGGTTCTTTTCATGTTCCCTGCCTTGTGGAGCATGTTGGTCCTGACGTAAGCCACTGCTACTGTATTACAATAACGCTTGAGTGTTCTGAGGATAAATGTCTGATGGAAACACAGGCGGATGAGCCGTAGGAATGCACGTCAGAAGGTGCTTTATTTTTCTTTCAATTTTTTAATATGGGACGCGTACCACCTGATCCTACGAGCATGCAGTCAGTGAGATCGATCCACCATAGGACATCGCACCTGCATTATATCAACCACGACAGCGAACCCGACTCTCACGGACCTCTGTATAGCGGACACTGGGCCCCGAAGAAAAAAAGCTTATAGATGACAAGCGAAGTCGGAGTCTTGTGACGAGATGCCGACTTGTCTCTCAAGAGAAAGAAAGCAAAGAGCCGTCGTCAAATTACATCACGACAGGCATCTCCAAAACCGCTCGTTGCTTTTTCCATATGTCTGCAATGACACTGAGACATTAGGCACGAATCTTCAACACTAGTGTCAGTCCGTATCAAATTCCTTTGTTTCCGGCATATTGCCAAATGCCCCAGAAATCCCTTTCTAGTCGCCCTGGAGCCTTGCGCCATGGCAACTCACGATGTTGTATTGTCATTTTTGGGCTTCTTCTTTCGTCTTATTGGCCTCTTCCAGTGTATGACGTTTGGTTGTGGTAAAAAGGATGCCACGTGCATACGTTCTATACACCCCGTTCAATTTCCGTTTCAGGCCAGTTATATTAGAAGTTCTCCGCCGATCTGCACAATTGCCGGAGGGGGGACTGTGAATCCCATAATTGTTTTTTTTTCTCTTATTCGGACTCACGATGCATTATGTACGAGCTCGCTGATTGTAGCCCTCGGGTCATAGCCCATCAGGCTATACGAGGCAAAGCAGATCAAGAGGGTCTGGCCCCGAGTCTGACTGTACATATCTCAACGGGATTCCTGTTGAACCCAAGACATCTAAACCCCGATCTGTATGGTCAAGTTATTGTATACTCCCACAATTGGCCCGCCCGGAAAGGCGGTCTTACATGGTTGGCTCGACGCAGAGCTGCTTTACCTGCAGTCCCATATGGAGCTACTGCCTGTCATTCCGTCCAGCCATCCTCCCATCAACGATCCGTCAGATGGACGCCGGAAGACCCAAGAGGGGTCTTTGGGGGACAGTCGTTTCCCGTTGCTTAGGTCATGAGCCCTTCGATAAAGGACATCGACCCCCCTTTTACTGGTCTGCATCCCGTGTTAGTGCTCCTATTCTCTCACTCGGAGAATGGTCACTCCGACACAGTGATATGACTATGCTGTCGTGTCGAACATCACCATATTGGCTGTAGTGACTAACAGTTAGTTGATGGAAACTTATCCCGACCACCTCTACAGACGACAAAGGATCATCTTGGGATGGCGAACCTGCCTGCAGTCAGTCAGTCTCGACGGCGGATGGCCCTCACCGGATGAGGGACCTTACTCAGTACCACATCGTCGTCGAGTTACTCTACTCCGTCCTTGTTCCTACAATGCAGACGAACTCTCCACGCGAGAGGCACAGACACAGACCACGGAGCGGACAGGCAACGACCGCAGTCAATCTATCGGCCCGACCACGCTGCGACCGTGGCGGCGTCAGCATCATCAGCGACAAAATGTGCTTGAAGTTTGACACGAAGTCGAGCCAACACAGCCCAGCTCACAGTCCCATAGCTGATCAAAGTTCCTTGATCTTGAAGACAATTCGCCGTGTGTAACGACATGACCAGAGGTACGCTACATTCATCGATGAGTTCATGTCGTTGCTGACCTGAGCACAGTGACGAAGAGGGTCATACCTGAGATATCCGCGGCGCATTCGAGATAAGCGAGCATCAAGAGTCTCGCGCCGACTCGTAGCCAGTCCAATCAAACACAGCTGCTCCCTTGTGATGGGACCGAGGAGATGGTGATGGCGGATCGTGGTGTCGTGGGTCTGCATCAGTTCCCGACCGATTTGAGAAAGCGCAGCTGCGACAAGACGGAAATGGAAACCCAACAACGAACGAACTGACTGGCGCGCACACAAATTTGGCGTCGTTCCTGCATCTGAGTGGAAGATCCAGATCTGGGGCGTCGCGAGCCGTGCCGCTATTGAATCTAGTGTCGAGCTAAAAGGTGCGCATGTCTCACGGAAAGCGACGATCCCCTCAGACAGGACACTTGCATGGTCGCACAATGACGCGCCGAGGGCTGTTTCCGATTTTTCCGCTGTCAATCAACAAGAAACAACGGCTTTTGCCGTCTCGCGACAGGATTCCGCCAGGGTCAAGACCGACCTGAACGACGTCCAGAAAAACGAACTCGACAGTCGTCACCCGAGACATGCGAGCATCGAACAATTTGATGTTCGGAACGTACTTGCCCGATGAAAGACTTTGGCCAAAGTACAACTGCTGGATCTCTCCTGCCTCAATCCCATCTTGACTGTTGTCTCCAAGGAAACACCAACCCAGGAGAGATGCCGAACCCAAGCTCTCGATCGAAACCAAATACCACACAGGTCAGACTCGACTTTCCAGACAGAATCTGGCCAGGACAACACCAGCAATTGGACACAGAAGGTTATGCACCGTCCTTCGAGTCAAGTGTTCCTGGTGGAACCAGGTAGGCGATTCTGATTCTCAGTAGACCTGTGAAGGTCAAGCGCCCGATTCCGGCAGCACTGACAAACTTTCAGGACACTGACAGATCATCATCCAGCCTTGTGGCAATCCATCGTTCTGCTCAACGTCAGCCATCAAGTCAACTAAGAGAGTTCGTTCATTGAACTCATTGGATCCCGATTTTGGTAGTTGACCGCACCAGACTCACTATGTTTGGACCAGAGCCTCCAGTCCGGCCAGTGTCCGTGTATTGGTGACAAGACAGCTCATGCCTTGCAGCTTCTCCTTGAAAACGGATTCTGCGTGCGAGACGTGCGAGACATGCGAGACAGCCTTCTCTCTGATTGCAATGGAGACCGACCTGGACAAGATTCGGTTCACTCTGCTGATACCTGCCACCAGTCTCGAGGACGCCGAGGCAAATACCTCTTGACCATGACCAGTCATCCGGAAAGCTCAAAGATCTCCAGATCGCTTCACCGGTCGAAAGTCTCAATGGAGCCGGTGTGTCTTTCATTTCTCATTCAATCTATCCTGTGAAAACCCAGACTTTTCGATCTATCAGGTCTATGGCTTCACTCGGACTTACAACGATTACCTATAGTCAAGCATCAATGCACCACGACTGACTTCACGCCGAGAAGATGCCCGAATATGAGAGCTATCATGCTCTGCAGACGTCCACAACAGACAATTAATTCCCTGATGATCCTGTCCACTCAGCAATCCTCACGAATCAGCATCACCATCATCTCGGAAGGAGGTAGAGCCGTTCAAAATGGCATGATTTCTTCATCAATCTCTGGTTTTTTGTTTTCTTTTTTTTCTTACGATCCCCACTACTTCCTTGTGGGCCCTTCTGTTTCTACAGTTGATTGCCCGGTTATCTCCGATCGATAAACACGTGTGTCACGAGATGACTCCATCTCACTGACACTTTCCACGCGGCCTTGCCTGAACAGCCTTCTTCCCTGACGGAATTCATCGGAATTGACGATCACCGGTTGTCGCCAGCCCACCGGTCCAAGGGATACACTAGCTTGCTGCTCTCCATCTCTCATGCGAACACAGTGCCCTTCATTTCGTGTTCTGCGACAATGACAGCCCTCTTTTCTTTTCCCTACTGGGTCTGCCTTCGCGCTCTCGGCCCCAGATGTACGACACGAACTCAACTTCACGCCTGAGGGTGGATGTAGGGCTATTACGCCCACCCCTAGTGGGCAGAACATTCCCGTACTATCGAGTACATACTATACTCCGCCTCTCTTGACCACTTCTTCTGACCTGAAATGCGTTAGTGCTGCATATTGGGAAGGCTAAATGCGGTTTATACAACGATACAACCCCTACACCCAAGGCTGCTTTGCCTTGGCAAGCAATGTCCTCGACTCGATGCATCGGGATCTCTGAAAGCCCCATATGCCCAATCACTTCGTTGCTCCGGCCAAACAGCACTTACAGTGACACAACAGGCTCTTGCCATGGCTGCAGCTGCCCATGTCTGTGCTGGCGACTTTCGAACAGACGCCGTCTCTTGCACTCGAGATGAGAGCGTCACAAATGACAATCCTCTCTGGGATGGCAAGCTACAGTAAGCCCAAGGGCTCGAGGGTGGTCACATTTGCTGCAGCTTACGATTTCTGCCGTTCTGGCAATGCAAGCCATGACGTCCGTTGCTACGCTCCGACTCTTGCACGGCCAAACAAAAGATATCCGACAAGTATGAGAGTGCCATGCATTCATTGCGTTTGGCGGAACTGAATTTGCGTTTCCTCCGGCGGCAGCTGTCACCAACAGATTGTCATCACAGGTGCACAGAGCCAACTCATACGATTGGAAGACGATTCTAGGCCATTGCCCGAGACATTATACGACGTGGGGTTCTGTATCTTGATCACATCGTATGGGTCTCTACACTCCACACGACGGGGGACAGGAAGTGATCAGCTCACCGGACGCCACTCCGCTAAGGGGCCGTTTCCGCGGCCGAGAAAAGATGGCGCTCGGGGCGCATAATAACGGACAGTCTGACTAGCTGTCATCTGCAGCAAGGATGGACACGAAATATCACCAATGTGTCAAGGCACCCGCAAACGGGATCATGCTGACGTTAGGGTATTGCATACTGATGCCACGACACGCTGGCAGCGGATCGTGCGCTCTCGCTAAGGCGCAAGCGGAGACCCAGACGGCGCCGTCGCTGGGATAAGAAGTTTCTACACTCTTTCTTTTGATTTCAGCTGGCAGTTGGATTATTTGCAGCTTGGCACGGATTGGGTATCGCCCTGGCTGCAGCCTGGAAGTTTCAGCCGCTCCCAAGTGCAGATTCTATCCCTAAGTGGATCGACCGCCGTGGACCTGTCCGAATGGGGGCAGGTTTCGAGATCTGCGGCATGCATGCGGAAGACCCGGAGTCGCGCCCTTCTTGGCAGTCTTTTTTCTGCTGCTGCTCATTTACAGTACAGTACAGGTCCTTTGATCTGGGGCACGACCGCGTGCAGAAAACCCAGTCACTGGTCATAATCACCGACCCAAATGTGGACTTCGGATATGCAAGGAGATGGAGCTTGTGGTACCGGGTTGGGTCGACCAAACGGGGCACCATGAGGCAGGTGAGTTGCTTTGTATACCCAGGCCATCGTGATTCCGACGACTCTTGGGATGGGAGAAAAAAATGCAGGGACAGGCCGGCGGACAAGAAGATCTGAGGGAGAAGAGGCGCCACTTCCATGGTTTGTTCATATGGGCCTGCTCTATGAGGTATAGAGAGCTATCTGATGCTGAGCGTCGATACACCCACTCCACGCACGATGAGCCCATGGTCTCGGATTGGGAGAGCTGGATTCGTCCGGGACGGGTTGCCGAGACTAGAGAAAATCGCCTATGACGTCTATGGCAACGATCAACGCTGCGTCAGGGGCAGGTATTCGACTTCTCTGGGTCCAGAGTGCCAAGAGCTAGGCCATCAGTTGATGAAGAGAGGCGGGACTAACGCAACGACCGGTATTCGAACCGTGGGACATGTGGGATGGTCAATGGACATGCAATTTCAGACATCGACCCAGGCCAATACTGCGAATGTGAGAGGATCCAATGGGTTGTGTGTGTGACATTGCATCTCGACGGGTAAGCGATATAAGATGTTGCTCGATTCCAGCGTCTATTCCATTGGCAAGGGGTGGAGCAACTATTCGTTCTTTTTTTGATATTCCCATTGTTTTTGTCTGTTTCTCAAAAGATCACACCACTTGGCAGAGAGATACAGAAACTCGTTGTCAAAAGAAACAAACGAAAAAAAAAAAAAAAACAAGAAAATCACCACGTCCAGAGGAGAAAAGCTTGTGTGATTCACTCCAAATCTTACCCACCTTTTGCCGAGATGAAGAGTCGAAAGGCCATCACCAACACGCAGCGCCGCGCTCTGCGGAAGTGGTTCTTCGATCCTGCTACCAAGGATGGCGCTAAGACGCACGCGGACGCATCCTTCTGGTGGGAGGAGAATTACGGTTACTACCTCAACTCAAGTACCGTAAGCGAAATCTTAAGCTACAAGTACGACCCGCTGGATAATATCTCCGCGGATCCGGCCTACTGCCAAATCGACTCCCGCAAGCGGCAGCGCCCGCCCAAGTGGGAGACCCTGGAAGAAGAGCTCATCAAATGGGCCTTCTGGCACGAGTGCGTTGCGGGCAGCGGGCCGGTGACCGGAGCCATGCTCAGAGACCGCGGCACCGAGCTCTGGAACACGCTCGAGTGCCACCGGGGCATGCCCATGCCAAAGTGGAGCGAGGGCTGGCAGTGTCGGTTCAGAACGCGGTACGCACACCGCAAAGAGAAGATGCTCGACGAGATGGCACGAAACAGCAGCGGTCCCAGCAGCAATAGCGAGAGCGGTGACTATGGCAGCCCAGACCCCTACTTCGAGACGGGCCACTACTATTGGTAGCCTGGCGAACAACGACCACAAGGGGAATTGGCAAACGCTCTTGCTGCATGCAGGTCTAGGTCAACGACATTGAAAACAAGTTATTCCTGGGTGGCGCTGGTCTCGAATTTTGAGTGGATGAAGGAGGGCCGGATATGTATGCATCCGCTGGCGGTGATTGACGGAACTCCTTCCCCAAAGCAGGCGCGCAGGAGTTGTGGGTACAAATACGGATGGGGATACTGTAATATAATTAGCCTTTAAATTGAGCCGCTTGGCTGCATTTTCCAGCAGACGAAAACCCCTGTTGGTTGTCGATGATGATGGGGCGGTGCCTGATGAGTGTGTGCGTGTGTTAGTCGTTGAGGAGGAGTTAGTGGTTTGCGCCATTCCCACCAGGATTCTCGACCTTTTCGACGCTCCAGCTCGAGGAGACGGGACCATTCTAGATTCGGGAACCACGTGGCCGATGGCGCCTGTGGCCAGGTCATAGCGCGCTCCGGGGAAGAAGAGTATACCTGGAGAAAAATAAAACGTTCGGAGTAAGGATTCAGCCACTGGTTCGCTCAGCTCGTCTAGCTTGGAAGGAAAGCCTGCATGGGGGCTGGATGAGATGGATGGGATGGAATGGGATGGGGAGGACGGCTAAGAGTCGTGGAAGACAAGTCTCCGTGTCGCTGACCGGCGTAGCAAACGTTCAGCAGTGTCGTCTGACGAATCACAAAAAGAAAGGATGAAAGCGGGGATGGTATGCATGTCAATCTGCAAGGCTGACCGGCACCTCAAATCAAACTAGGTATGTAGCCGTAGATACCATACCAGGGCTGGCGTAGGTAGGTAGGAAGAGTGTGTGCGCTTCCGTAATAGTCTGTCTCTTGCGTCGTCTGTCTGCAGTCTGCAGTCCTGCAGCGCTTCCTTGGCGCGTGGGGCCAATCAGAGACTATTGCTGCCCTAGGAAGATATAGCCGTCGCTTCATGATTGGCGACCATGCTCGATTGTGCCATTTTCGGTAAGTAACGAATCTGATTGCGGCCAAGGGGGAAAACTTTTTTTCTTTGCATCAAAACCAAATAGGAAGTCGAGCTGACAAGCTGCGAAGGAGAAAAAGTTCCTCGAAGTCGGATGAGTTTCCGATCCTATTGAGAACCTGGCATCTCAAAGTACATTCGCAGAGACTTGTCGCATTACCTAGATGCTCACCTGCCGACATCAAGGTAGTATCGGGAAAACTCGTACCGTCTGCAGGCGTATTAGATATAAAGGAATGGCTGTATAATATTGTGCTATTTAAAGAAGTGGAAGCTAATACATACTTCTATAGTCCCGTGGTAGCGTCGCGCATGGAGCGTGCTTCCGCATACCATGGGCCCATGGATGGTTGTACTCGAGGACGAGTGCAGATGATGGATTTTCGTCCCGTAGAGCGTGACTACTGTTTGCCAAGTCAGCATTCGTGGGATGGTAATAACGTATCGTGGCCTTGTCCGCAGGAGCCGCGCAACTACAAGGGAAAGAAAGTACCGAACTACGATACAGAGGGAACAAGCACTGCCGTGCACCGTTGGATTGCGCTATTGAAAGCGTTTTGTCCTCAGCGGCGCCTGCAACAAGGTAGCGCCCGAGGCGAAGATCATGATCGTTTGGAGTGTCGGAAAGGTCACTGCAGGGCCTTCAGCTAGCATGCACACGGTCGTCTGCACGTCTTGTCGTCCACTAAAAGCCGGGTATCTTTCCTCGCAGACAGCTACTTAGACGCTCCACAAGATAAGTGGCTTGCTGGGTCAAATTGCTGTAGTAATCAGAGTCAAGAGCCGGCGCTCGTATCGTCGCTGCACATTATCTAGCGTGGCTGGCCCGGCTTTCATGGCTTACCTACCATAGGTACCTGCACTCGAGGGGAGTCGGTGAGCAGATAGACGCCTTATGACGCGGCCAGAGCTTCAGCTGAAGGCCGCTATGAAATCTTATATCGAGGGCACTTGTCGCATGCCGTCGTGCTGTCGCAGCAGGATTTCCTCAACCACGGAAATAGGCTCCGCGAAAGCAACTGCTTGACATCATATTGCTGGGGGAACCATTCGTCGTCACATTTGATACGTCCGTAGTCCGTATCTCTCTCACTCGTGAGCAGACACAGTGTTGATCGGCCGCCGGGTGAGGGGCCTCGAGAGCCGATAGTGAAGCAGTATACTTTGTAGACAATGTGGTTCCAAATCGATTTGTCATCCGACGTGGCTGGGATAAGGGTCCATCTCTCGAGCCACCCGTGGCCCCATCACTTCGTGTTGAAGAGTCTCGTGCCCGCCGTCCATGGGCTGCAAGTATGCAGTCGAGTGCCGTTCTGAAAATTCAAGTCGTCGGATGGACCTGTCGGAAGCAGTAAGGTGGGATCTTGCGAAATCCCACGATCTGTGGTATTCTCGATCGAGGGATGCATCCAAGTCGCTGGACCAGTCGCATGCGGTCGCGTTGATTGCGCTACGCGCGGTATTGGGGAGAGCCGCGTTCGAGATGTGATGAGTAGGTCGAGAATCATACGATTTCACGTCACATATACAAAAGGGGATGGGGACGAGCCTGATTTAAATGGTCGTCGAGGCTCGACCCAAGACTTGCAAGCTGCGGAGCCACTTGGGCTCGTAGTGTACAGGACGACGCGTTGGTGTTGCTATTATTCCGCAGCGTTGGGCAGCGGGAGGCATCTGCTCCCACATGATGCTGTGCCTACTAGTAAATTGCTGCCAAGGGGCATCTCGGGAAGTGCAAGTGTACGGACGTGCAGCGATGGGCCTGTATTTGGAAATTCGTGAGAGGCAAGGCGCTGCCGCCGCGGCCAGGCTGGCGCCGGTTGAATGGCATGGCAGTAAAAAACGAAATTGAATCTCCAGGTCTAGAACGCCCCCGTTATAGGGGAATGGGCAGATTGATGCATGTGCTGAACAGCAGAATTGGACACAGAGTCATACTGAATTCATGTTGTGCTTGGGTTGTGTTGAAGTTTGCATAAGCTTTTAGCTCGTGGGCGGCGCCACAAACACCCGCGACCGCGACTGCCATCCGATCGGAAAATATTTCAGTGCGCCGCCATCGTGGGGAAAGGGCAGATGTGATTTTTTTTTGGTTTTGGAGGGACGGAAGGAGGAATGGATCAAGGTTCGAACAGTGCCCCCAAAGGCGGAAGGAAGGACCAGGACCTGGGCCTAGAACCCCAGTTTTGCCAGGCACCGTGCAGCCCCTGCCCTGTCTGAGAACGGACGACCGGATCTCTCTGCTCTCTTCCAACCTAGTACCCGGTCTGTTCAAAGTCGCGGATGTCGCGTCCTCAAAAGCCGGTGCAACGCAGCTGCCAGCAGCAGTCGCACAGCATGGTCGGCCCACTACAGCGCCCCGTTGGGCTGGGTGCAGTTACACAAAACACTGTCGACTGTCATTTCCCGTCTGATTGATCATCTTTTTCTGGCTCCAGAGCTGTCGCCAGTGTCAAAAACTGACGTCGCACAATTTACAAGGAGATCACAGACATGAGCATCATGAAAATGCCACCGAGCCAAATTCGCTGCAGAATGGTCTCGTGTATTATTATATGATATATCTTGTAATCTATATTGCTCAGGCGTCCGCCTCATGCACTTCCGCTCCGCTCCGCTCCGCGTACATATTTTACTGGGATTAGGGGTTCATCCGCCATGCTGGGACCGTCGCAATCGCTGGGAACTCCCAAGACAGCAACCTGCTTGCTTGGTGGATCGTTTGACAGCCAATCTACAGTAGTGATACTACGTCGATCTGGGAGTGCAAAAAGTCCCCACCAGTTCCCGGACAATATGATCGTCAATTATATGTAGCCATGCTTTTGGATCCAACATCGCAAGAACAAGGCTTGTGGGGAGCCCCCGCCGGTTTCCACGGACACTCAGCATCATGATTCGTACAGCGTCTTGAAGGCCGAAGTTCGCGCGAGCAGTTCTCGTGGATTGCCCTCCTCAATGATGCTGCCACTGTCGAGCACCAGCACTTTGTCAAAGTCCATGATTGTGTCTAGTCGATGGGCGACACATAGCACAGTCGCTTCCTTGAACTTTTCTCGCACAAGCGAAATCATCAGGGCTTCCGACTCCTCATCGAGACTGAACGCGCATTAGCCGCCAAGCCTTTTATTTTCGTTTGGGGGGTGGACTTCACTAACCTGCTGGATGCTTCATCCATGACCACAATTCTCGAGTGGCTCAACAGTGCTCTTGCCAGACTAAATAATTGTTGTTGGCCCTTGGAGAAGAGTTCTTCGTTGACATCGGCATCGAGACCACCTTTGGTTTCGATGACTTCCCAGAGCTTTACTGTCCGAAGCGCCTCAATGATGGCATCGTCCGTTGATTTACTATGCGGGTCCGTATTGACACGAACGTTGCCGGCAAAAAACACAGGGTCTTGAGGGACAGCTGTGAGCCTCTCGCGGAGCGTTTCGCGGGGAATATGCGATGTGTCAAGACCGTCGACTGTAATTGTCCCATGGGAATTGATCAAATGTAGGAGTGCAAGAAGCATCGAACTCTTGCCACTGTACGGCAGAAATTAGCGAGTTGAGCAACACATTAATGCATCCACTGGAGAAATTTACCTTCCGCTGCGACCACAAATTCCTAACTTTTCTCCGTCGCGGATGTGAAACGACAGATTTGAAATTGCCGTCTGCTCGTCGTCATCTTTGTATGATGCGGTGACGTTGTCGAAAACAATAGTGCCGACCGCCGGCCAGGTTTCGGGCGGCTGGAGGTCCTCTCCCGCGAGATTCTCATCCGGGGTTGACTCTTCGTATCTCTTGACGCGGGCTACTGCTCCTATTGAAGTCTCAAGCATTGTCCAGCTGGTAATGGCAGATTTGAGGGCAGCGCTCAAATTCATAATGTTGAAGAGCGCGACTCCCGCAAATCCTACGCTGGAAGAATTCCGCAGCGCTACTGCAACGGCGATCAAAACCACTGCCAAACAAGCGACAATGAGATCCAGCACTAGATTGAGCCATCTTTGAATGCTGTAAAGAAGGTAAAAGGGCTTTTGCGAAAAGTCAAGACGTTCGTCTGCTTTGGTGATCAAATCTTCCTGCCACCCAAAAGCTCGTACGGTTGCTAGACCACTTAATGTCTCTAGAAACTGGGCGCTATTTTTAGATTAGCCTTGGTCATTTCGCAATGGCGCCCTGGAGGGGATATACTAGATAGGACTTTTTGCCTCCAAGTCCAAGAACCGGAGCTGTCTTGATGTTCGCAAATAGAATCTCTGTAGCAACCAGAGGCCACCAAACAATATTGGATACCCAATCAGAAGCCACACTGAGGCGGGTATGATCATCAGAGCCTGCGCAATGCAGGTCAAGCCGTCTGCAGTATGATTAGTATATGATGTTCACCAGGCAAGAAAGTTCTGACGACATACTGCATACGAAATTGATGAGTGAAAATGGTAACTCGGCATCAATCAGATTCATATCTTGACTGAATCTGTTTGGGTGTCAGCCAATCGACCTCTACGAATGTGGATGCGGATGGAAGTATACCGATTGGTAATAGATCCCGTGTCAGTAATTCCAAAAAAGGATAAGGGGGCCCTGCCGCACATTAGCAAACCCGGCGCATACCACGAATTTGCAGGGGGAGAGAGTACCTGAGTGTACATTGAAGAAGCGTATAATGCAACTTCGACCCTGAAATCACCGCCAGGTTTAGCAAGACGTGCCTGTCCGGGTCTTTTGTTAGCATGAGCGTTCCCATGGCAGGATTCAGTCAACTCACCAGCAAACCAGTGCGAGAGCAATCAGCGCAGCAACCTCCAGAGCAGCGAATATGCCCAACCACTTGCTAGTGTGTACGTTCGGATCTCGGTCATTGTCATCGCCCCACCAGGAAAGGATGATCTCTGACGGAAGTTTTCATTAGCCCAACACGAAGGCATGCAATCTGGGCGATGATTTGTTGTACTTACCCGGGAATTTAAGGCAGAAGACAAGGGTAATCTGCAGGGCGAAAAACACTATTGTTTTTGGCCAGCCAAAGGTGGAGAAGTAATACTTGTAAACCGCGCCATCACCTAGACGTTGAGTTTTCTCGTCGACGGAGCTTTCCAAGGTGGACGGGGCGGGCCGCGCAGGCTCGAAGGCTGACTTATGTTTAGGTAACACAGCTGAAGATGGATCCTCGATGATGGCCTCCACACCCTCGAGTTCAGAGACTAGGGCTTCTTTGCCGCCTAACTGTTCTGGCCGGCCCTGCTTGACGATCCGGCCTTCGGAGTTCAGGGCGACGAGGTGATCAGCGTGGACAAGAAGGTGTGCTGCTCCCGCGTTAGGATCGTCAATCTCGATCGATCATCATTACATACCAGCGTGGGTCACCAGGATCGCCGTAGTTTCCTGTGATTTGAGCAGACCACCAGGGCCAAAAACTTCTCGCATGACATGCGACTGCGTCTCCATATCCAGACCACTAAATATATCGTCGAATATTGCGATTTTACGTCTGGAGTAGATGGCTCGTGCAATGGCCTGGCAATATTAGTAAAATTCATTCTCTGGCATCACATCTGTAAATGCTTCACTTACAACCCGTTGCTTCTGGCCTCCGCTCAGCCCCAGGCCATTGCTGCCAACGATTACTTGATCGCCCTTGTCGAAACGTTCTATATCTTGCTTGAGTGCACATGCATCGATCACTTGGTTGTATCTGGATGCCTCAAAGTGGCTCGTACCAAGGATATTAGCCCTCAGAGTGTCGTTTGCCAGCCATGGGTTTTGGTCACAGAATGCAATGCTGTGAGACGCGAGTTGCACGGTACCACGACATACTGGCGTCTCTCCCAGAATGCCTTTGAGTAATGTTGTCTTGCCTGAAGCGATTGGCCCCGTGATCATGGTCAGTTTTCCCCAGGCGATATTGAGATCAATGGACCGTAGAAGTGGATCAGCTTTGGCGTCCCATCCAAATTCAGCACTCTGCAATTGAACCGCACTGCCATCACGGAGTGCCTTTTCGTTGCCGTCTTCCGAGTCAGAGCTCATTGATGAGTCCTTGTTCAACTTCGGCGTCAATGACTTTTCGGAAATAGGCTCTGGGCTGCTATGGCGTTGGAGCTGGCCATCCGCATATACGTAGTCCTGGATGCGAGAAAAGCACGCAGTGGCTGCAATGATCTCAGGCACATAAGAAAACAAGAGATCAAGAGGCTGTGTGATAAGAGAAAGAAGGGACAAGGTAGTGAAAATGTGACTGGATCCCAAGGCCGATTGATCTGCATTCCGTGCAAAGATGCCAAAAGTGGCGACGGGGGCTAGAGTGACGGGAATGAAAGCTGTCTGTGGTCAGCAACAATCTCAACCAAGATTCGAGTATTACTTACAAGCCGTGACGACTCCAAGAAGCATGAGCCTAAAGCTTCTGGCCGAGGCGATTTCGGCAAGACGCAAGTCCTGTATAAGCTCCAATGCCTTTCTTGACCAGCCGAGCATTTTGACCCCCTTTATTGACCCAAGGAGTGAAGAAGTGACGGCTGTTTGGACGTTAGAACCTGATAATTATGTTTCCATTGTCTTTTTTTTCTCTAGTCGACGCGACTCACCGACTCTCTTCTCCAACACAGCCATCCATTTGACCTGAAATACCCCAGCGAAACTGGACAGAATCAGGGAGATGAAGGTGCAAACTGTCATAAGTTAGTCTTTCAAGCTCACAGCGTAGATGGGTCGTCGTGCGCTTACCGAGGGACAACACGACAGGCGCGATAAACACGGCGCCGACTTGGCGGTAGAGAATGTACATGGCGCAAGCCACTTGCACCAGTGTAGACCATGCATCGTGGATCTTAGCCATTCCAAGAACAATTCTTTCCACGTCAGTACTCATAAGAGTGACTGCTGAGGCATCGCTGGCGGCAGACAAGCTTGTTGACATGGTTTTCCTGTATATGGAAGTGACCAGAACACCCCGTAGCATGACCACAAATCGATACGACAGATGCTGGCCCCAAGCAGTGGCAATCTGAAATCGTGAGCAAACAAAAGATCGACTGAAAGATTTGTCTGTACTTACAGCAATGGAGAGGTAAACAAGTCCATACGCCCCAATGAGTCCATACCCGATGTTTTTCTGGTCCTGGCTACCATCATATGGCGATCCAACGTAATCAAGTATTGTGTTGATGAGGAATGGCTGCGCGAGTTGCGACGCAACAAGCACACAGTAAGGAAGTACTGGCGCAACTAGTGCGCCCTTCAAAGACCAAAAGACTGTCACAAGCAACGACTTGTTCTCCTTTTTCGCTAGAGCCTCGGTCAGATCTTACAGCCACCCCTCAAAATAGGATGAGAACTTACATTTCTCTAGCTGAGGACCAATTCGCTCCCAAAGAGACTGCGAAAGGAGCTTGGCATCAATGTCTGGAAGTTTCGCCACGGACAATGCGCTCGAATATCCAGTGTACATGAGGCGGTCAAGCCAAGCAAATAATGTGCGACTGAAGACTCCGCCCGTGACTTCCTTGCTCCAGATCCACGGCGTTGGCAAGAGCCACCTGCGCTTGCTCGATTCTTCCAAAATCAGGGCCACCAACTTGACTGCCAAACAAGTCGTGAATAGACCTGCGATCGAAGATTTTGTGTGGTTCAGCCACAAGGTCCTGACCCGGACAATATCAAGTATTACAGAGATAGATAGGTAAGCATCAAGAAGCAGAGAAGAGCCAGCAGATTTTCTATGTTCGGAGAAGGAAAGTGCCATGAAAATAAGGCACTCAACCATGCTCAGAGCAGCTGCCGGAACCGAAGCCCGAGTTTGATGCGTTGAAGGTCCGCCTAGAGACCATAATGCCAACAGTGCAGCAGAAAGAACTAGGAGAACTCCAAAGATTGTCTGTTCGATTGTGAGATTATCAGTACTTTGAAACAAGTCAGTGCAACTATCTGGCTGTGAGAACGTACAAGTTTGAGAGTGCTGAAAATTGAACCCCTGACACGACGCTTTCGGCCAGTCAACACTCCAAGGCGAACAAAAGCTAGAATCAGGAATATCGAAGATGGCAAAATCGACAGTACGGTTTCCTCGAATAGAAGCGTAAAATCAAATGTTCGAACGCAGCTATCAACAATTGGGCCAAAGGAACCATCAACAGATGGCGAGCAGCCCGGTTGTGCTGGATCGTCTGCCATGTTGCCGTTGATGTTCAATCTTTTTTTTTTTTACTGCACAATTTGAGCGGTGCTTTGACGGCCACTGATATCCACAGCTGCAGAGATTTGTAACAACACGGGAATTAAGATGCTTATTGTGGAAAAAAAAAAAAATCTAGACCGATTTGATCATTGTCCCCCTGGCGATCGAGACCCAGCGGTGCAGCTCGAGATTCCTGCCTCTTGCAGAGGGCGTAGGATTATCAGAATATTATTTTTGAAATTGGCAAAGATCGACGTCATTCAGCATCCGAGTCAAAAAGAAGAAGAAAAGAAATATGCAGAGGCTGACAACGGGAGGAATTTACAAATTTAGAGGTGCATGATCCCAAGTACAAGAAGGTACTTTGGCCGGTCGAGTCTGGGCCGTGTGTTTGCCCAGAATGGGTGTCAGCTATATCGAGTGCTAAGTACCTCGCAGGTGACGGGCGAAATCGCCATCCTTCGCTTGACTGCATCATAAAGAGCTGTCAACGGATATTGATCAATCAGGCGTCTACGGGGTGGGCCATTTTGCAGATTGCCTGGGAGGTCGAAGGGGGCCATTCTCACGAAGTGGTTGGCCAGCGACTCATTCAGCCAGGTTGCTGCTGGATTTGCAGTGTGGGCGTCTGGCGTGCCACGGTGCACCGGAGGCGGGCTGACAAAAACAATGCTGAGAGCTAGAGAGCTGAGGTGAGCCACTACCATCTTCGGGGCGTGTGCCCGTCCCTTGGCGCCAGGGGAGCGTTTTTCTTTAGTACGCAGTGGCTAGGTCTGGTAGGCTTGCCAGGCAGGTCATCGACGCCCTAGGCCGGGCTGGGTTAGGGAGCTGGGGCACAACAAAGACCTGTTAAATCCGCCCAGAAGGCGACCCAAAAGAACCCCCCGGGGAGACGCAGGGGGTGGAACGGCGGCGGCATCAAGCCAGCCGACGACCTAACGGGCTGCATAGTCAGATTTTGGGGCTGATGATTGGCCCGCTTGAGCCTCACGATCAGCTCCCGTTTGTACGTTGAATACCAGTAAAGAGAAGGAAGGAGCTACCTCACTCTGTACATACCATTGATTGCGTGCATCCAGAGTCAATTGACCTCGAGTTCGAAAAGTACCTACCTACTTACCTACATGTACTCATTCCATCGTCTGGTGCCTCGACGTTTGTCAGTGCACGCTTCATGTCCCTTCCGGCTTGACGTTACACCTTGCTCATGCAGCAATACATTGGCTCCGCTACCTACTTCCCACGAGGACGAACATACATCGAGACTTGCGGCCGTGCAGATTCCGGCTGCTCTGCCCACTCCTCCGTCCCTGCTTGACGCACAGCTCAATCGAGTGCCTACGTATTCCCAGTTTGGCATGTTGGGTCGGATTATCAATACTCGACGGCTCAATACTCCTCCACCTACGCCATCACCTGGCGAGGAAAAACTCCTTCTTGACCAATGGCCGCATCCATCGAGTATAGCCGGTTGTTCTTGCGCAGAAGTTCGATTTCGATTTCTATCCTTCAGACCAGCTTTACGAGCCACTTGCGTCAACGTGCTGCTTCTTTCCTTGAACCAGACGTGGCTCGACAGTCATCAGTCTCCTAGTGGCCGTGACTCCCGACCACGCGCCGTGAATAGTCGCCCATCTAGCACATTACGAACCCGAGGTATGGGTCCGGGGCATTCGATACATCCACGTCCCGAGTGCAGCAAGACGGTTGCCCCCCTGACGGGTTCTTGCCATGATGAAAAATTTCGCCGCCCAACACGTACACACCTCTTGTGACAGATCAAGCCCTGATGCGGTATGGTAGTTCTGATTAGGATGGCGTATTCATCCCATGGAGTGTGACCCTAGTCTGCCCGGTTCCCAGTTCTCTGGATATGGGTAAGCATACAGCGATGCTAGCCATGGGTTTAATGGCGATGGAGCTATATACCATCCTCTCCCGAGGGTAAGATCGTCGTTCAGTGTCAAGCTCAAACAGCGTGAAGTCTGTTTTTGGTTTTTTGAATCCTGGTCAACTACCCTTTGCTCACAAAGGAGTAATCGATTCTGTACTTTATCCACCAATCTTGAAGCACAAACCTCGAGATCTTCAAGAAGAAGCTCTCGACACCTCGATTGAAACTCGGCACCCAGAGAACCAGTCATCTCTGAACAGCAAAAAGTATATCCATATACCATTAGACTGCTAATACTAGTAGCCCTCGGACCCAATCCGCAGACAGCTGCATCTCCAGTCTCCACGAACACGACATCTCCCTCCCTACGAGCGGCCGACTAATTGTCGATCTGTGTACACTATTCACACCTTCAAAAGGGAACCACTGAAGGATCTTACCAGGAAACAAAATACATACCGTAGCACACGTAAGTCATATTCTTCCGAAAAGCTAACAAAATGCCACCCGAACAAAGCAAGGGTGAACTCACTCCTCAACCCACCGCTCCATTGAGCCTGGAGGAGCTCGAGTCATACAACACGTGCAGGTTTCCTGCGCTATCGCATGCCAAGATCTCCGAGGACAATGACTTCTTATCTTTTGATATGGTCCTTGCCCGCATGGAAGAGATCTTGGAATTCTGCAACAACCACGACATCTCCATCACAGGTCTTCTTCAGACAGCCTGGTCAGTCATCCTAAGCGGATATACAGGATCAAATGGGGTCCTTTTCATCACCCATGATCCCAAGAATGTCCACCCGACTGCACTATTTGAAGTGCAATTAGATTGGACGAGATCTCTACTTGAGACAGCTCAGTACATCAGCTTATCCGAAGACCGTAACATTTTCCTGAGCAGAGACCAACAACAGCATGTGCTACAACCCGGACCTGGTCATGTCACCAATACTGAGTTGCGCTTTGACCTGGACCGAAGCAATGGCCATGTAGATGATTCTGAGATGGTTGAAACGCTCTTGGTAAGCCAAGGTTACTCGATATATAGGAGTCTGTACCCCATGCTAACAACTCCACTAGGCTGATGTAACACTCAGCTTCTCAAATGCCGAGAGCAATCTGACATTGGGCATGAAGTACCGCTCATCAGTTCTCAACCATGAACGATCCCTCGTTGTGGCCGAAACATTGAGGTCAATTTTGAGCAGTGTTCGTGGCAGGGGAGATTTACGTCTGGATCAAATTGACTTCCTCGGTCAAGATGACAAGGAAAAGATCAATAAATGGAATAGAGCCAGCCAGGAAACGAGGGACGCATCCACAGTCCACGCCCCCTTTGAGGCCATGGCAGACGCGCAACCTCAAACTGCCGCGATTGATTCTTGGGATGGACGATTAACATACGCTGAGCTTAACCGCTTATCGACGAGCCTCTCTCAGCATCTTCAGCAACTGGGCATTGGCCCAGAGTCAATGGTGGCCCACTGTTTCCCAAAGTCCATGTGGGCTATTGTTTCCATATTGGCAACTCTCAAGGCCGGCGGGGCTTGTGTCGCACTGAGCCCCGAGCATCCCCGTGAGCGCATTCAGACTATCCTCGCTGACACCAACAGTCGATATGTGCTTGTTTCAACTGAAACAAAAGCGGCAGTCGAAGGTCTTGGTGCAAAAGTCATTGTAGTGGATCGGTCATCTGTAGAGTCAGTACAGACCACACAAGCTGTCGGCGTCCCTCCCCAAGTTGCTGGTCCTCACAATGCAGCCTACGTCATCTTCACATCAGGAAGCACTGGCGTGCCCAAGGGCATCGTCGTCGGCCATGATGCCGTGTACGCCTCGATGACGCACGCTGGCCGCCTCTTTGGCATGGACTCTGGTACGAGGGTGTTGCAATTCGCATCGTATACCTTTGATGTTCATCTCTTCGACATCTTCGCCACTCTCAGCTATGGTGGATGCATTTGTATACCCTCCGATCATGATAGGTCAAACGATCTCGCCGGCTTCATTAGACGGTGTAACGTCAATGCATTGAACCTTACACCCACGGTGGCGTCACTTCTAGAACCCGAGCAAATGCCGTCCGTGAAGAAATTAGTCATGATGGGAGAGGCCGTCACGCAGGGCGTGGTCGATACGTGGTCCTCGATCACCGATATGCGCCTCTTCAACGGCTATGGTCCATCTGAAACATCACCTTTGGCAACCTGGACCGAGATCAATCATGGAAAAGCTTCACCAAGCAACATTGGGCATGCATTGGGTGGAGATCGATTGTGGGTGGCCAACCCCATGAATCCCTCACGCTTGATGCCCTTGGGGTGCACTGGAGAGCTTCTGATTGAGGGCCGTACCCTGTCCAGGGGCTACTTGAACGCACCGGGAAAGACAGCCGAGTCTTTCATCAGCAACATCACGTGGGTGGAAGACGGCCAACAACGATCGCTGCCAGCCCCGGGCAGAGTTTACAGAACTGGTGACTTGGTGCGACAGAATGAAGATGGGAGCCTCAACTATATTGGGAGAAAAGACACACAAGTCAAAGTTCACGGCCAACGCGTGGAGTTGGAGGAGATTGAGTATCATCTCAACAGCATTCAGCCTCGACTTGCAGAGTGTGTCGTCGTTTACGCCTCATCTGGTCGGTGCAAAGGAAAGCTCGTCGCTGTCCTCGCGCCGACGGATGGAAGCTCACACATGAAGCAGTCATCGCAAGTTTCCCTTGTTGGTGTTCCACAGCTCGCTTCCGCAAGAAGCCTGGTACGCGATCTGAAAGAGGGAATATCGACCAAACTTCCCTCCTACATGGTTCCATCTCTTTGGGCTGTGGTTGGATCCATTCCACTGACAGCATCTGGCAAGACCTACAGGTCCGTCATCTCTCGTTGGGTCAACGAGCAGGATGCGGATACCTATGGCAGCATTACGAGCATGAGTTATGCTGGCGACGAAGCCTTGGTCCCGGAGAGTGCAGAGGAAATGCAGATGCAGTCAATATGGTCGCAAGTGCTCGGAATTGCTGCGAACCAAATTGGAACAAATCAGTCGTTCTTGAGTTTTGGTGGCGACTCGGTTGCAGCAATCAAGGCCGTTGCAGTTGCTGCAAGAAGTCAACTTCCTCTCCTGGTGAGAGATCTGATGGCCGGAAAGACGATTCGAGAGCTTGCGACAAAGACCATCCAGCCGCGAGAGTCTGTCAATGGGCCAGCAAGAGAGATTATCCCGGTTTTCACCACCGAGTTGGGAAAGAAGATCGAAGATGCCCACCACGAGCCACTATCCCGCATCTCTGCTCAAACCAAGTCTGCCGCCATCCATGTCGAGGATATTTATCCATGCTCACCCGCGCAGCAGGGAATCCTCATCTCCCAGGCGAAAATCGAGGGCACTTACAAAATCCAATATCTGGCATCTATCAACATTAGAGGGGAGCAAGCGGGTGTGAACATCGACCAGATTGAAAGCGCATGGCAGGCCGTCGTTGACCGCCACCCTGCTCTCCGAACGATCTTCGTTGAGGGCAATACCTCGGATAGACCAGTCGAACAACTCGTTCTTCAGAGCGTCAAGGCTCCATTCTCCCACCATCATCTCACCATTGACTACGAGCCCAACCACATGTTCAGCCTTGTTAGCTCTGGCAATCAGACGTCCGGATTCGGTCGTTTGCCACACTCCATGACTCTTTTCACGCAGGCTTCTGGCAAATCCTATCTCTGCCTAGAGATAAGCCACGCCATTACTGACGGAGGCTCACTCACTCTCATGATGCGTGAACTGGCCCTCGCGTATGACTCAAGGCTGTCATCTGCACCGGGTCCTCGTTACCGGGACTTTCTCAACATTATCTTCGGTCGGGATCTGGCTCCTAGCCTTCATTACTGGAAAGAGTACCTCCGTGATGTTGAGTCCTGTCACTTCCCCCGGCTGCTAGATGGACAAGAAGCGCCTCAGAGGCGCCTATGCTCCGTCAACGCGCACCTTGACTCTTTGGCTGATGCATTACCGAAGTTCTGCAGAGAGAACGAGGTGACCGTGTTCCATATCTTCCAAGCTGCATGGGCACTGGTCCTACGCTCCTACTTGAACAAGGATGACATTTGTTTTGGCTATGTAAGCTCAGGTCGTGATGCTCCGGTTGAATCCATACAGTCGGCTATTGGAGCCTTCATGAGCACACTAGCTTGTCGTGTCAACTTCGAGGAAACGAATACCCTCTCGTCCATCTTGCGCAGTATACGAGAGCACAACAATGCAAGCTTGGACCACCAGCACCTCTCGCTTGCAGACATGAAGCGACCTTTGGGTCTTCCAGGCGACTCACTTTTCAATACTGTCATTGGCTTCCAAACGGTTCTCGCGGAAGAAGGTGAGGACAATGCAAGTTTTGTGGAGATTCACGAAACCGCTGTCTACGATCCCACCGAGGTATGTAATTGGATCCGACGCGAATCGCTCAGATAATTAACGCAGGATATAGTATGACATCGCTGTGATAGTAGATACAGCCGGCGACATCCCTCTCGCAAAGTTGGAATTCTGGAGTGATGTCCTCTCTTCGACGCAAGCAGAGTGTCTCTCGGAAACTCTCGTGCACACTATCGCCACCATCGTTTCACGATCTGAAGACCCGCTTCATACGCTCGATCTGATGCCGCTGTCCCAGCGCGACACGATGATGAGATGGAGTAAAGAAGCCACAGCACCGGCAAAGGACTTCGTTGTGACAGAGTCATGTTTGCACACCATCTTCCAACAACAAGCACGAAGCCACCCCGAAGCCACTGCTATTGTTGCTCACGACGGCGAGCTCACATATGGCGAGCTGGATGACATCACTACTCGACTAGCACATCATCTTGTCTTATCTGGTGTCAAGCCTGAAAGCCTCGTGCCATACTGCTTCTCAAAGTCAATTTGGGCAGCGATATCTGTGTTGTCGATACTGAAAGCGGGAGGTGCAGGTGTGCCACTTGATCCAACGCACCCGAAGGCTCGTCTCGATACTATTCTTGATGATACCAAGGCTTCAGTCATCTTGACTTCCCCGACGCACAGCCCATTGTTTGGACATCGAGGCGCAACAGTGATCGCTTTGGAAGACGACTTTGCCAAAAGCCTGCCGACAGTTGACGCCGATGCCTGCAGCGAAGTTCAGCCGCATAATGCAGCCTTCGTCATCTTCACATCCGGAAGCACTGGAACGCCCAAGGGCGTGGTTCTGGAACACCATTCCATGTCTACGAACTGTCAAGCCTACGGTAAAGCGCTCCGAATGGATGAGACTTCTCGAGTCTTGCAGTTCGCCACATACACATTCGATGCCAGCATATTTGACATGTGTGCCGCCCTACTCCTTGGCGGGTGCGTGTGCATTCCTTCTGAGCACGACAGGATGAATGACCTGTCTGGTTTCATCGAACGCCATCGTTGCAACTGGATCCTGGCCACATCAACTGTCATGGGCATGATGACGCCGGAACAAGTTCCCAGTCTCAAGAATCTAGTTCTCGGAGGCGAGGCGCTCTCACGCCAAGTCATGGATGCATGGGCGCCCTTCGTAAACCTATTCAACGCATATGGCCCCGCAGAGGCTGCTATCATGTCTGCATGCTCAAGCAGAATGACACCCGACTCGCAAGCTTCTTGCATCGGGCAAGGTGCGACAGGTGCTGTCTGGCTGACCAGTCCAACCAATCCTAACCAGCTTGTACCTATTGGTAGCATTGGCGAGATCACAGTCCAAGGTCCGGGAGTCTCTCGTGGGTACCTGAACAACCCAACGAAGACGTCCGAGGCGTTCTTCGATTCTCCACGCTGGCTATCCGATTCTGACGCGAGATATACAAGAGTATATCGAACTGGTGATCTCGGCCGCTTCAATGCTGACGGTACTATCGAATGTCTCGGTCGCAAGGATAACCAAGTTAAACTCAGAGGTCAGCGCCTAGAGCTTGGTGAGATCGAATACCACATTTCCCGTCACGAACAAATCCGACAAGGAGTTGTTCTCAAGGGCTCTCGCGGACCATGCAGAGAGCGTCTCGTCGGATTGATATCACTTCGTTCAGGTCCTGCTACTGGAAGCGACACTATCGATCTCGTGTCCCAAGATCTTAAGCCCAGGGCTACTCGGATCGTCACGGAGCTTCGCAAGGACTTGAGTGCGGGGTTGCCAACCTACATGACGCCGACAGTATGGGTCGTCCTGAAGGAGCTTCCAATGACTACGTCTGGCAAGGTCTACGTCAAAGTCCTTCAACAGTGGGTGGATGAAATGAGCCAGGAGACTTTCGTTGATGTCTCCCAATTTTCCACATCCCCTGAAGATGTCGACGGACCCCATGGGGAGAAGCAAATGTCTCATGTCGAGCAACAGTTGCAGATGATCTGGTCGAGGGTGCTCAACTTGCCCGCGCAAAGTGTCAAGAGGTCTAGCACTTTCCTGGGCCTCGGTGGCGACTCTGTCACGGCAATGCGTGTCATGTCTCTATGCAGAGCTGAACAGCTTGTTGTGACAGTGCAAGACGTGCTGCAAAATCAATCGCTTGCAAGTCTTGCTCGATGTGTCAAGTCTACGAGCCTAGTCGGCCAAAAAGAAATGTTGGCGGAGATTTACGATTCCCCGATGCCTCTGACTCCGATTCAAAGTTTCTTTTTCAGAACACTCCCAGAGGCCCCGAATCACTACAATCAGAGCTTCATGTTGGAGCTCAGGCAGCCTACTACTGAAGAGAGACTCCGCGAGGCCCTCGACACAATTGTGGAGAGGTACCCTCTTCTGCGCGCGAGCTTCCAAAAGTCGCAATCGACCGGCCTATGGAGCCAAACAATATCCCGGTGCGACAAGAAGAACATCTCTGCGACGTACCAATTCCAGCATGCTCATGTCGAGGGCCAAGAAGAAATTGCAGACATTGCGACTGCGACTCAGACACAACTGGACATTTCCAGGGGCATTGTCTTCTCTGCAGTCCTTTTCTCCCACTCCGATACGCAATCCCTGTTCTTGGTCGCTCATCATCTTGTAATTGACCTGGTATCGTGGAGGATCATCTTGCAAGACCTTGAGGATGTTCTCCGGTCAATCACGCCAAGCACTGAACCTGGTCTACCCTACCTACAGGTTGCGAAGATACGCCAAAAGCAGCTCGAGACTCTTCCAAACCATGATTTTGGGAATATGACTGGCATAAACCAGCTGGACTACTGGGGCATGTCAAGTGCTGACAACATGCAAGCCAATACGCACCACGTCGGCTTCACGCTTGATGAGACCGTGACGACAAGCATTCTTGGTTCCTGCAACACCATGCTTCGAACCGAACCAACCGACATATTCCTGGCAGCCGTTGTCAACTCATTTGCAGCAGTTTTCCATGATCGGAAATCCCCCACTGTCTTTGTCGAAGGCCATGGAAGGGACCACGGCCTACTTCAACGTCTCGATGTGTCGGGTACGGTCGGCTGGTTCACCACAATGTCTCCTTTCCATGTCGATGTCCAAGGAAGCGACAGCGAAGATCTCGTCCAGACATTGCGGGCTACCAGAGATGTTCTGCGCCGAGACCGATCTTCCGGACAGCAATTTTTGGATGAGCTCATGCGTACCGCCAGTCGGGATGACCTGACCTTGGAAATCATGTTCAACTATGAAGGGCACTATCAGCAGCTCGAGAGCGAGCAAGGCTTGTTCCGCATGTTGCCCATACCGGCGCCAGATTTTGGCGACGGAATCAAGCGATCTTCAATCTTCGACATTGCCGTCATCGTGAAGAATGGCAAGTTGGAGTTTGACTTCCTTTTCAACGACAAGTCAGCCCACCAGGACCGCATCGAGGCGTGGATTTCTCGAACACAACAGACTCTCCAGCGAATGGCGGAAGAGTTCCCGCGCATGCCGAGACATTATGGCCTGACAGATTTCCCACTTCTTCCTCTCACCTACAAGAGTCTCGGGAACTTCATCGGAGACCTGGAATCGTGTGTTTCATCTCTGAGCCCACCGCATTGCCCAATCGTTGTCGAGGAGGCATATCCTTGCACAGGAACTCAGGAGGGACTTTTGCTTGCGCAAGGCAAGCATGCAAGCAATTACGCGGTGCACGAAATAGCAGAGATCATCTCTTCTACCAACGACCCAATCGATGCACATAGACTTCGTGATGCTTGGCTCCAGACTGTCGAACGTCACCCTGTTCTGAGGACAGTCTTTGTGGAACATCCCACTAACACGGGATACCATTGCCAAGTTGTACTGGAGCAGGTTGTTCCAGGTCTCGACCTACTCGCCTGCCAGTCAGTAGAACTGGCTTTGGGGGCCTGGCAGATGACGTCGACCAGCAACTACACAGTTGTGAAACCCCCTCATCATATGAGCATTTGCAGCATTGCCGACGGCCGTGTGCTGTTCAAGTTCGAGTTCAGCCACAGCATACTCGATGCTCAGTCCGTCCAGGTGCTTCTCAGAGACTTTGCTCTAGCATATGGAGGAAATCTAGACACCGAAGTGAGCATCCCGCGGTTCAGCAAAGTGTTGGAACACATCAATCATCGGGATGAGCCGGCAGATCTCAAGTACTGGGAGTCTCAGCTTGCTGGGGCGGAGTCATGCTGCCTACCTGACCTCTCTGGTGCTTCAGAGAACAATCGTGTTCAACTGCAGGCTTTGGACTTGAACATATCGGCCGATGATCTCCAATCATTCTGCAAGATGCACCAAGTAACCCCCTTTGCCATCTTGCAGGCTGCATGGGCCACTGTTCTTAGATCTTATACCTTCATGGATCAAGTCTCCTTCGGTTATCTCGCCTCCGGCAGAGACGTTCCCATCGATGGAATTGAGAGCATCGCCGGAGCACTCGTCAACATGCTTGTGTCGCATACTAAGTTCCCGCCGAATGTCACGGCTTTAGAAGTAGTGACATCGATCCAGAATGGTCTTACTGACAGTCTGGCTCATCAATACTGCCCGTTGGGCGAGGTTCAGCATGCTCTTGAGCTTGGCGGCCAGCCACTTTTCAATACGGTGATCGACTTTCAACGACCAGAGGAGGGTGGTGACTCCGCCACCGCATTTTCAGTCCGACCGCTGGCCTTCCATGACCCCACGGAATTCAGCTTGACTGTGCACTTCGAACTCAAGAAAGACGCTTTGTCCGGATATGTGGCACACTGGACTTCCACTGTCGCTCCCGAGTATGCGCTGCACATAAGCGAAGCACTCACACTGGCGTTGCAGAGCATACTTAGCAAGCCTCAACAAAAGGTCAGCGAGATTGATCTTGTCGGACAGCACACACTAGGAAGGTTCACCGAAATCAACACTCCGGCGCCAATTGCCAGAGAGGAATGTCTCCACGAGATTTTCCGTCAACATGCTGAGGCGATGCCAAACGCGCCCGCTGTGTTCTCGACACAAATGAGTCTCACCTTTGCCGAACTTGACCGTCTCTCGAGCCGTCTGGGCAACTACCTCGTAGACATGGGTGTAGGCCCAGAGGTCAAGGTTCCGATGTGCTTTGAAAAGTCTGCCTGGGCGATTGTGTCAATGTTCGCAGTCTGGAAGGCTGGGGGCTGTATCGTCGCTCTCGACCCATCCCACCCCGAGTCTCGCATCCGCGGAATACTCGAAGATGTATCAGCCACCTTGATCCTCATGTCATCACAGACTCTGGAGAAATGCCGTGATAGTCTTGGTGATGAGGTGCGGCCAATCATTGTGGATACGAGCAGCCTCGACTCAATGCCCGACGAGATGGCAAGAACAACAACCGTGAAACCACAAAATGCTGCATACATCAACTTCACATCCGGGACCACGGGTAAGCCCAAGGGTGTCGTCATTGAGCATCAGGCCATCGTCAGCAACGTGGAGCCCCTCGCAAAGACGTCTGATATCACACCAACGACTCGTGCGCTGCAGTTTTCCTCGTATGCATGGGATGCATTCTACTGTGAAACCATCATGCCTCTGCTCTCTGGTGGATGCACCTGCATTGCCAATGATGATGAGCGATCCCACGACATTGCCGAGTTCATGAGAAGGGCGGGCTGTACATGGGCCCTGTTCACTCCATCCTTTGCAAGGCTGCTCACACCATCAGATGTCCCAAATTTGCGGACATTGCTTCTCGGTGGTGAGGCCATGTCTGCCGATGACAAGGCTACATGGACGAAATCCGTCACTCTCAAAAACGCATACGGACCTTGTGAGGCTTCAATCGTCGCTCTCATGCACCCCGACATTGCCAATGCGAGCAGCGAGCATAACTTGAGCCAGCGATTAGGCCAGACCATTTGGGTAGCCGATCCAAAGAACCCCAACAGGCTTGCACCGCTGGGTGCTCCTGGTGAGTTGGTTCTAGGTGGCCCGCCCGTGGGTAGAGGCTACATCAACGAGCCTGTCAAGACGGCTGAAGCGTTCATCACTGCCCCTCCTTGGTACACTGCGCATCCACAATTGGCTGAGATGGGATTCACTGATAAGTTCTACCGTACCGGTGATCTTGTACGGATGAATGTCGATGGCACAATCGGTTTCATCGGCCGCAAGGACGAGGACCAGGTGAAGCTCCGCGGTCAGCGTATGGAACTTGGAGAAGTAGAACAATGCATTATGACCAACATGCCATCGGCAAAGCAGGTCGCCGCGGCAGTCATTTCACGATCTGGTCAAGCTGAGCACAAACAACTGATTGCATTTGTCACCTTCTCTGGCAGCCACGATGCCTCTGGCCAACTGTCGAGCAAGCCTCAGGCTTTGCAAGTCTCCGATGAGCTCTTCAAGGAGTTGAAGACGCTCGCAAGTACAATGGCAAAGCTTCTCCCGTCCTTTATGATACCATCCATGTTTGTGCCTGTCACACGCATACCCCTTGGATCCACCACCAAGATCGACCGGAAGGCGCTTGCTGAGATCGCTTGTCAGATCCCTTTTGCTGACATCGCTCGCTACTCCCTCACAGCCTTGGCTGAAGTACGCCAACCCAGTACACCCCTTGAGACTGCTCTGCATGCATTGTACTCGGAAATCTTGGCGATACCAACAACATCCCTTTCTGTCACCGATGGCTTCTTTCAACGTGGAGGAGACTCAATCAAGGCCATCAAGCTAGTCTCCGCGGCTCGGCAAGCCAATCTGGCCTTCAACGTCGTTGACATCTTCAACAACCCATCTGTCTCTGCATTGGCAAGTGTAGCAAGATTCATCGATGCCAACGCGACGAGCGGGTCCATCAAAGATGACAGCGAGGCCTTGGCAGCCGAAAGGACCAAGACAGAAATCACGAAGCTGGCCACGGAGGAATACAAGTTGAAGTCAAGGCAGATTCAAGATGTGTACCCCTGTACCGAGCTCCAGGACACGATGCTAGCAATATCCTTGGACAATCCCGGCTCGTATACCATGCAGCTCGTAACTGCCATCTCTGAAGATGCGGATCTCGAGGGGTATCTTGATGCTTGGAAAGCCGTGCGGCGCAACAACGACATTCTTCGATCACGCATTGTCAACTCGAGCGATAAGCGCTACCAAGTCGTCTACAATGACCGAATGGTTATCAAAAACGCAGACTCCCTGCAAGAGTACTTGGACGATGACAAGAAGCAGCTCATGGGCTATGGAGATTCTCTTGCACGTTTTGCATTGATCACAGAAGATGACGAGCAGCAATATTTTGTCTGCACATTGCACCATGCTATATATGATGGCTGGTCAATGTCGTTGATCTTGGATCAGATATCGCAGGCGTGCCAATGGAAGCCGTTGTCAAAGCCACCTCCATTCGCGGACTACGTTCGGTACATTCAGAACCAAGACCGAAACGCCGCTGAAGCGTTCTGGTTGTTTGAGCTGTCCGGCGCTTCTACCTGTGACTACCCTCGATTACCCAGCTCATCCTACCAATCGTCAGCTGGCAAGACCACAGAACGAATCATGTCTCACGACCAACCAGGAACTTCAGGGCCTATTGCAGCAGTCGCGAAGACAGCCTGGGCTCTTCTTCTTGGCCTATACTCCGGATCAGATGATGTGGTATTTGCGACCACTAACGCCGGCAGGAGTCTGCCCTTGGATGATATTGCTGATATGGTCGGCCCAACTATCACGACTGTGCCGGTGCGCGTGCGTCTAGACCGTACGCGCAAGGTCAGCGAGCTTATCGGCGATGTACATGAACGAGCACTGTCTGCAATGCCCTATGAATACCTCGGCTTGCAGAATATCAGACACATCAGCAGTGATTGTGAGGCTGCTTGTGATTTGCGAAGCTTGTTCGTGGTGCAGCCTGGTGATCTGGACGATGTTGGCTTCACTGGAGTTCCTGGCGTTTCAATTGTCCCCGCAGAGGCATCCGGCTTTTTCACACAGCCTTTGGTAGTTGAATGCTACCTGGGAAAGACGAAACTCAAACTCGCTGCTAGCTACGATGAGAATGTTCTCAGCCAGCATGAGGTTGACAGAATGCTGGCACAGCTAGAGCACCTGATTCGAGAGCTCGATGCACACGGCGACGAAGCACTCATCGCCATAAATCTCTTGTCTAGCGACGACAGACGAGACATCTTCGATTGGAACGCAGAAATGCCTGCCAAGCTGAACGAGCGCGTCCAAGATGTGCTTGCAGCCCGAGCCAAAGAATTTGCATCGTCGATCGCCGTGTCATCCTGGGACGGAAAGCTGACGTACCAAGAGTTGGATGAATACTCATCCCGTCTTGCGGCATACATCTGCAGCGAGATGAATGTTGCGCCTGGTGACTTGGTACCGCTGTCCTTTGAGAAGTCCGCCTGGGCCATTGTCGCCATGGTTGCCATCATCAAAGCTGGAGGCGCATTCGTGTTCCTTGACACAAAGATGCCGCTCATGCGGCAACAATTCATCATCAATGCCTCCAAGTCAAACTTCATCCTCAGCTCCACGAAGAACACAGTCATGTGGAGTCAGGGCCAATGGAATGTCATTGAGGTCAGCAAAGCTGCTCTAGAGAGCTTGCCTGAATCTCAAATGCCCGCTGCCAACAACCAGCCTGACAGTCTCTTGTATGCCATCTACACTTCAGGCAGCACAGGTGTCCCCAAAGGTTGCTTGATTGAACATTCCGCGTTCCTGAGCAGTACTGCAAGTTACACGAAGAATTTACTGCTAGATCGCGGCAGCCGCGTGCTACAGTTCTCCTCGTTTGCATTCGATGTCAGCATCATGGAGAGCCTGGGTGTTCTTACTGTTGGTGGTTGTGTATGTATCGCGAGCGAAGATGCATTTGAGGCAGGTATCGCGAACATGATACAGGAGACTCAGGCGAACTGGGCATCTCTCACACCTTCGGTCGCCAGGCTGATGGATCCATCCGGCGTGCCTAGTCTCAAGACCCTGGCTCTCGTCGGCGAGCCACTCAGCTCCGAGGATCTAAAGACATGGGCCGGAAGCCTACGACTACAGAACGGATATGGTCCCACAGAGTGCTCCATCCTGTGCGTGATCAATCCTGATCTGAGGACAGAGACAGATGCTGGAAACACTGGATACGGAAGTGGTGGCTTGACGTGGGTCGTCGACCCCAGTGATCCCAATATCCTGATGCCAGTCGGCTGTCCTGGTGAGTTGTTGATGGAAGGGCCAATTCTGGCTCGTGGTTATCTCAATCAACCTGAGACAACTGCTTCTGTATTTGTGGAGGGCCTGAAGTGGTCTCCCAACGGTCGCTTCTACAAGACCGGAGATCTGGTCCGATACAACGCTGACGGTTCGATCCATTGTCTTGGCCGCAAAGACAATCAGGTCAAAGTCCGTGGCCAAAGACTAGAGCCTGGAGAGATTGAGGAGAAGATTGACGGGCTCACCTTTGTCAACAACTCCTGCGTGGTTCTCACCAAAACAGGACCTTATGCCAACAAACTCGCAGGAGTGGTGGTGCTCCAAGAATTCGCCGCCGCCTCAGCTCCACCACTTCAGCTCGTGGATAGACACCAAAAGCCGCAAGCTGCTGCGAGGGTTGCGGAGATGCGCGACGCTTTGTCAGAAGTCTTGCCCGTGTATATGGTCCCTGAGGTCTGGATCATGGTCACTGCCACGCCGCTTTCAATTTCAGGCAAAACAGACCGCAAATCCATTCGTCAGTGGGTTGAGAAGATCAGCGGTGACTTGCAGCAGGAAATTGACAGCTTGATTGCTCCCAACACCAAAGAGGCACCTCAGACAGAGGAAGAGAAGAGACTCCATGCAATCATTTGCGATGTCCTCAATATTCCACCAAGCGATGCGGGAGTCAACCAGTCTTTCATGAGCCTAGGTGGCGACTCTATCAGTGCCATGCGCCTCGTTGCCAAGTGCCGAAGCGCCGGCTTCGCAGTCAACCTCAGGAAGATTTTGAGCAGGGCCAGCATATCGCAACTGGCTGCCCAGGCAAGCAAAGCAGTCACACAGGCACCTGCGCAAGAGGTTGCTGCGTCTGACCTCAACAAGCCGTTTGCTCTGACGCCCATTCAGCAATACTACGTCGACACCCAGACGCAACTGTCTGGACAACGTACTGATGTCGAGTTTACTGGTCCTCACAGATTTCATCAAAGCTTCTTGCTCCGCTTGACACGCCCAATCGATCAGAAGGCCCTGACAGCAGCCATTCAACAGCTCACACAGCGCCACCCCATGCTGCGAGCTGCGTTTTCCAAGGACTCTCAGGGAACTTGGCAACAGCGCATACTCAGCGATGTCGCGGGACTCGATAACTTCCGTGTCCATGATGCAAACACCACGGAGCAGGCGCTCTCAGCCATCAGCCTTTCCAACAGCCTCGACACCAAGAGCGGCCAGGTCTTCAGAGCTGTGTTCTTCCCCAAGTTGAACGACAATGAGCAACTTCTTTTCATGACTGCACACCATTTGGTGATTGACCTTGTGTCGTGGCGCATCATCTTGGATGAGTTGGAGCAGATCCTCAGCGGAAAGCAGCTTACTTCTCAAGCCGGAATCAGCTTCCAGGCCTGGACTGCTCTTCAAGCATCTTATGCGGAGTCTAAGCTCACTCCAGCTACTGCACTACCCACCAAGATTGGTGCCAACAACGCCGAGTACTGGGGGGTCACTCAGCCGTCCAACAACACATACGGCATGACAACAACCCGGTCATTCACACTCAGCAAGAGTCTCACCTCAGTTTTGACCGGGCAGTGCCACGATGTGCTGCGGACCGATGTGGTCGACGTGCTACTGGCATCTCTAGTACACGCTTTTAGTGCTACATTCAGCGATCGCACGGTGCCGACCGTCTTTATCGAAGGTCACGGTCGTGAACCTTGGGATGAGGGTATTGACCTTGGTTCCACAGTGGGCTGGTTCACTGCCATCAGCCCGGTCTCTGTTCCTGTGACTGCGGACCAGGATGCCTTGAACGTTCTGCGCCAAACTAAAGACGTCCGCCGTCTCATTCCAAGCAACGGATGGGCTTACTTCGCCTCGAGATACCTCAACTCCGAGGGACGTGAAGCTTTCCGGGATGAATCTCTGGCTGAGATACTTTTCAACTTCGCTGGACAATTCCAGCAGTTCGAGAACACGGATGGTCTGTTCAAGGACTGTGAGTACGAGCTCGTCGGAGAAGCATCCGAGGTTGGTCCAGACACCACACGTCTTGCCTTGATCGAAGTATCCTCTGTCATCAAGGGTGGAGAGCTTCAGATGTCGTTCATCTTGAACAAGCACATGCAGCATATGGAACGATTGGAGAAATGGATCAGTGACATTCCCGGCGCTCTCGAATCAATCCTTGAGACTCTCCAGAGCAACCAATCAGTACCAATGCCAACACTCAGCGACTTCCCACTCCTTCGTACCACTCACGACAATTTGGATACCCTTCTACACGAGGCTTGTACGAAAGTGGGCGCTGCTGACTGGACAGCGGTCGAAGACATTTTCCCTTGCACCCCAATGCAGACAGCCATGCTGCTCAGCAGTACCATGGACCCTGAGCATTACCGTACTTGTGCAATCTTCCAAGTTTCTGGGCCATCGCAAGTTTTGGCCGATCGTTTGCAGAGCGCATGGCCTCAGGTGGTGAAGCATCATCCATCACTGCGCACTGTGTTCCTCGCGGCACAATCGGAGGATGCTGCCTTTGATCAAGTTGTCTTCAAGCATCTCGATCCTCAAGTACACATCGTCAGCAACTCTGAGTTAGATCCACTTGAGCATCTCAAGGCCCAAGCACCGGCCGACTGGTCTGACGCATCCCCTCATGCTCTCACCATCTGCCAGACGGCCACGAGCATACTGTGCAGACTGGAGATTAGTCACGCGCTCATGGATGGTGCCTCGATGGATCTCATCTGCAGTGATTTGGTATCAGCCATTGATGGCAAGCTCTCGGAGGAACCCAGCCCGGGTTACAGCAACTACCTCAAATACCTCTCAGAGCGCGACACTGGCGATGCTCTGACCTACTGGATGCGATATCTCAGCGGCGCAGACCCCTGCACTATTCCTTCTGTCAAATCAGTGAACGACGACGTCGACGTCGCTGAAGCTTCCGTGACCATTCCCGTGTCTGAAACCTTGGGACAACTTCTTGCTGCCTTCTCCGAGAAGCATGAAGTCACCGCAGCATCAGTCATACAAGCCGCATGGGCAATGGTCCTCCGCTGCTACACACAATCGACTCATATCACGTTCGGTTATGCTGTTGCTGGTAGAGATATACCAGTTGAGGGCATTGACAACATTGTCGGCCCATTCATCAATGTCTTGCCGTGTAGAATCGACATGAGCAGCACCTCACTCACCAACTCAGACTTGGCATCCCGAGTCCAGCAAGACTTCTTCGACAGTGCAGGTTTCCAGCACAGTTCCCTCGCCGAGATTCAACATGATCTCAAACTTGGCAGCCGTGCTTTATTTGACACTGTAGTGTCAATCCAACGCTACAATGATGATTCCATGAGCTCGTCCTCTGGAATTCAGATGGATCTGCTCGATAGCCATGATCCCAATGAGGTAAGACATGAGAGATGACCATTTTCAGATTTCATTTGCTAAAATCAAAACAGTTTTCCGTCACGCTCAATGCTGCCTATTCACCAGGCAGACTTGGCCTCGTGCTGAGACACTCGCCTCAGAACGGAGTTACGACCTCTCGGGCAACCAGCATTGCTCATACTTATGCAAAGGCCCTTGCAGCCATTGTAGAGGGCCCTGAGAATATGGTCCATGACATTGACCTATTCAGCGCCAGCGACCGGAGCATCGTCGACAAGTGGAATGAGCACAGTCCGGCTCTCGTCAGCGAGCGCGTACACGAGACGATCCAGAATCGTGCAAGGCTCCAACCCGACGCTCCTGCTGTCGATTCATCGGACGAACAGCTTTCATACTCGCAGCTTGACAAATATTCCACCCGCCTGGCTCATGAGCTCATGAGGCACGGCGCTAAGCCTGGAGTCATGGTGCCCTTCTGTTTTTCGAAGTCTGCTTGGTCAACTGTGTCCATCTTGGCGATCATGAAGTCCGGCGCAGCATTTCTCCCATTGAACTGGAGGGATCCAGAAGAGCGTGTTCGTTCGCTCATCGAAGAAGCAGGAGCGTTATTCGTTCTCGCGTCCCCCGACCAAGTTGACAAACTGCAGGCTTTGGTCAAGACTGTGATTGCCGTCTCCAACGCTTCTGTCCGTGATCTACCCGCGACCGACGCGCCTCTGTCAATCGGCAGCAGTGATGACGCGGCTTATGTGCTCTTTACCTCTGGCAGCACAGGTAAACCAAAGGGTGTTGTCATCGAACATCGCAACCTGTCGAGCAACATTGCCGAGCATGCCCCTGGTCTTGGCTTCAATCCGCAGTCGCGCGTGCTTCAGTTCGCATCCTACACGTTTGATGCATCAATCACGGAGATACTTGCAACTTTGTGGAGCGGTGGCTGCGTTTGTGTTCCATCCGAAGAGGAGAGAACAACTGACGTCGAGAGCGCCATGCGACGCATGAACGTGACATTCGCCATGCTTACCCCGTCCGTGGTCCAAATCCTCTCGCCCGAAAACCTCCCCTCGCTTGACACACTTGCTCTTGTCGGAGAGGCAGTGCCAAAGAGTCTCATCACCAAATGGTCAGAGAGGCTCAGACTGCTTGTCGGATACGGCCCAACGGAGACGGCAGTCTTCGCTTCGATTGGACACTTGACTCATCGCGAGGAGAGTGGTTTCATCGGAACGGCTGCTGGTACAGTGACCTGGATCGTGAATCCCGACAACCACAATTTGTTGTCTCCCATTGGATCCGTTGGAGAGCTGGTGCTCAGTGGTCCCACCCTAGCCCGCGAATATCTGAACAACCCCGCGAAGACTGCTGAGGTTTTTGTCTCAACTCCTCGCTGGGCTTCATCCACGTCTATTGACCGAGTTTACAAGACTGGTGATCTTGTGTACTACCGCGATGATGGCGGAATCATGTACATCGGCCGCAAGGACAGTCAGGTCAAGATACACGGCCAGCGCGTCGAGCTTGGCGAGATTGAGCAGCAAGTCCTCGCCTGCTTGCCCGCACAGTCAGAGGCCGTGGTCGCTGTGCTTCGTGGGACTGAAGCGCTTTCGGCTATCCGGCTGGTCGCTTTCGTGCGCATTCCAGGCTTCGATCAGGTAGCTAATGTCGCCGCCTCCATTGTTCCCATGTCACCACAGTTGAGCGCTACTCTGGCACAGCTCCAGACAGATTTGTCTGACAAGATCTCTGCTTATATGGTGCCATCACTATATATCCCGCTAGCTGTTCTTCCCAAGTCAGCTGCGGGCAAGGCGGACAGAAATGCAATGCTGAAGATTGCTCAAGGCCTAAGTCAGGACCAGCTAGATGCCTACTCTCTGAAGAACGCGGCCAAGCGTCCAGTTTCGACAATTGTGGAACAAACAATACAGTCAGTCTGGGCTTCAGTTCTCGCTGTCTCGGAAGATTCCATTGGTGCCGATGATCACTTCTTCAAGCTTGGTGGCGACTCCCTCTCTGCAATGAAAGTTGCATCGCAACTACGATCGCAAAATGTCTCCGTGTCTGTTCCCGACATCTTCAAACACCCGCAGCTTTCGGAGCTGGCAGCCTTGATTGATGATACTGTACCAAACAGTGCATCAAATGTTACAGACATTGAACCTTTCAGCCTCCTGTCTGACAAGAACGCGGTAGTCGCCAAAGTCAAGTCCCTGACTGGTGGCCAGTCGATGGCTGTTGAAGACGCATACCCAGCCACGCCACTGCAGCAGGCTCTGTTCGCTCTGACACAGACTGATCCCAAGGCCTACGTCAATCGCATGGTATTCAAGCTGTCTGACTCTGTGGATTTTGCCGCCTTCAAATCAGCCTGGAGTTCTGTTTACGCTGCCAATCCCATTCTTCGTACCGCCATTGTCAACTCAGAGGGCGACGGAACTTGCCAGGTGGTATATACGACCGATATCAATTGGCGCGAGGCTTCCGGTACTCTCGAGCAGTACCTGAGCACTGATTCCGAAGCTCCTGTCCGCGAAGGCGATCTGCTGACCCGCTATGGCCTCGTCAACGACAAATCAAACCGCTACTTTGTCTGGACTGCTCACCACGCGGCATACGACGGGTGGTCAACCGATCTCATATTTGGCAAGGTTCAGCAAGCGTATGAAGGCAAGATTTCTGAGCCACTTGCGCCATATTCCAGCTTCATTCACTACTTGAACAGCCTAGACCAAGCCCAAGCAGATCAATACTGGCAGGGCCAGCTTGCAACTTACTCTGGAGTCGATTTTCCACTTACCCCTTCTGCACACAAGGTCATCAGCGATGGTAGTGTTGAGGAGTCCATGCAGCTCTCCCCGGAAACCCGCAATTCAGAGATCACCACAGCTTCCCTACTCCGTGCCGCATGGGCTCTAGTAGTCTCGAAGCAGACAGCCAGCAACGACGTTGTCTTCGGCATGACGCAGAGTGGACGCAATGCGCCTGTCGCTGGCATTGAAAACATCCAAGGACCAACTATCGCGACAGTTCCAGTGCGCGTGCAGATTGACACCAAGAAGCCTACGGCTGAATACTTGCATGACATCCACTTCCAAGCCGCCGAGATGATTTCCCATGAGCAAACCGGTCTTCAAAAGATCAAGTCTCTCGGACAGGGCCCCAAATCTGCCTGCGATTTCCACAACCTACTGGTCATCCAATCTCACCGTCATTTGGACGGCGATGGCTCAGACTGGATCACCCCAGTCGAGACCAGCCTGGAGGGCTTCGACACTATGCCACTCACGATCGAATGTTCACTTGGAAGCGCGGGCAGTGTTGAGCTTGCTGCACACTTTGACACTCGCTTGATCTCTAGGCCCCAGGTGCAACGACTTCTCAACCAGTTCACTCACGTGGCTAATCAATTGTCCGAAGCTGGCGACGGTCACCACATCTCTGACCTCGACTTCTTCACACCAGAGGATAAAGAGCTTGTTGAGCAATGGAACGGTTCAATGCCTCCTGTTCACAACGACTGCCTTCAAGATCGCTTCGAGAGGTTCGCTGTTGAAACCCCGGCGAAGGAAGCGATTTGTTCTTGGGATGGTTCATTCACCTACCGTGAACTTGACACCCTTGCGACACGCCTTGCAAACCAATTGATTGCCTCAGGTGTCAAGGTTGGTGACTACATCCCGTTTTGTTTTGAGAAGTCAGCCTGGGCCGTCGTGTCCATGCTGGCCACTCTGAAAGCAGGAGCTGCATTTGTACCTTTGGATCCTGGGCACCCAACCAGCCGGCTCAACGACATCATTTCGCAGACTGGAGCCAAGTTGATGCTCGCCTCATCAGAGGCTCCATCCCTTGACATTGAAAAAACACTGCTCGTATCGTCCGATACTATTGCTTCAATGGCTTCCGATGCAAGCTCCTCGCTACCCGCAAAGGACCCGTCGTCCATTGCCTACATCATTTTCACATCTGGCAGCACTGGCCGGCCAAAGGGAGTCATGATGCCACACAACGCCATTTGCTCCAGCGGAACCATTCTGGACCTTACCGATCTTGGTATTGATCAGACTTCTAGAGTTTATCAGTTCCCTTCATATGTCTTCGATGCCGCTGTGTACAACATCTTTGGCGCATTGTCAAGGGGCGCTACACTGTGTGTGCCTTCAGATACAGACAGACTCGGCGCAAATCTTGCAAAGTCGATGCGCGACATGAAGGTCACTTGGTCTGTGTTGACGGCTGGTGTACTCCGCCTCTTCAAGCCTGAAGACGTCCCGAGCCTCAAGACAATCAAGCTTGGTGGTGATGCCGTCTACCAAGAGGATGTCGATCGATGGGCATCCAAATTGCAAATGCTCCAGGGATACGGTCCAGCAGAGGCAACCGTATTCGTGACATGGACTCGCATGGCACCAAGTAGCGCTCCGAACAATGTTGGTCCCGCAACAAGATCACGTCTCTGGATTGTTGACCCTGAGAATCATGACCAGCTGACTCCGGTCGGTCTTGTTGGTGAGATGATCATCGAGGGACCATCACTGGCAGCTGGCTACCTCAACGACGAGGTAAAAACAGCCAGCTCTTTCATCTACGATCCAGCCTGGTGCCAAGGACAAGGAAGGCGATTCTACAAGACCGGAGATCTTGTTCGATATGCTGATGATGGCTCTTTCCTATTCGTGGGCCGAAAGGATGGACAGGTCAAGCTCAATGGTCAAAGAGTCGAGCTTTCCGAGATTGAGAATCACCTCTTCTCATTACTGCCATCCTGTCAACTAGCGGTTCTATTGCCCAAGTCTGGACCATGCAAGAACTCCCTCACTGCCATTCTTTCACCTGCAAACGCCACATCGTCGTCCAATGACCTCAATTTCATCGACAATAGAGCTATCAAGGATACTCTGATCGCCCAAGTCTCGGATGTCGCGGACAAGTTGCCAGAGCGGATGCCAAGATACATGGTACCCCGAACATGGTTTGCTGTCGATAAGCTCCCATTCAACTCCTCTGGCAAAATCGACAAGAAGAAGATGCAACTGTGGCTCGAAGGCCTGTATGAAGATGAAGTCCTCGCTCAGAAGCTTCAGCCCAAGCATGAATCTGCAGACGTCTTGGCCTCGACTGAGATGGAGTCAATTCTGCAGCAAGCTTTGAGCCGAGTGCTCAACCTATCTGCGGAAAGCATATCATTCAACCGGTCTTTCATGGCTTTGGGTGGTGACTCCATTACGGGCATGCAGCTTGCATCTCGGCTGCAGGCATCCAATGTCGTCGTGAGCGTGCGACAGCTCCTGGAAAGCAAGACCATCAAAGATGTTGCGACCCTGGCGCGATTCAAGGCCGAACGTCTGGAGATGGCTGAAGAGGCCATGGACGTGCCCTTTGACCTATCTCCCATTCAGAAGATGTTCATTGAACTGGTGCAGCCGTCTTCCAGCTCCCCGCGACGCTTCAATCAGAGCTTCCTCCTGCGCATTAACCATCTGATCAGTCCAGAGAAGCTGACTGCAGCCATTGAATTCCTTGTCGCACGTCACTCTATGCTTCGTGCTCGCTACCAACAAGATGCAAGTGACATCTGGAGTCAGCGTATTCTGCCGCGAACCGGGGGCTCGTATTGCCTGACAATACATTCAACAAACATGGACATTGGCTGCGCCATGTCGCGAAGCCAGTCCAGTCTCGATATTGTCACTGGTCCTGTCTTTGTTGCTGATTTACTTACACAATCGGATGGCTCTCAAGTCCTCTTCATGGCGGCTCATCACATGGCCGTCGACCTTGTCTCGTGGCGCATCATTCTCAACGATCTGGAAGAATACCTCACCAACGCAGGCAACGTGACACTTTCTCGTCCACTGCCATTCCAGACTTGGCTGTCGCTCCAGCATGAGCAGGCCCAGAAGATTCATCCAGACTCCGCGCTGCCCTTCGAACTTCCAGTGCTCGACGCCAGCTATTGGAATGTTGCAGCTGACACAAACACATTCGCGAGTCTTGTGGAGCACGAGTTCACCCTCGATACCGAGATGACTTCTCACCTTCTCAACGAATGCAGTTCTGCACTAGGCACGGATACTCTAGATGTGCTGATGGGCGCCTTGATTCATGCGTTCTCTCAGACCTTCCACGATCGTTCACTTCCAAGCATTTTCACCGAGGGTCATGGCCGCGAGTCATGGGAGGAATCCGTCGACGTATCATCTACCGTTGGTTGGTTTACCACAATGTCTCCGATTCACGTGGAGGCGGAAGCAGGCGACGACATTGTTCGTTTCGTTCGCAGAGTCAAAGATCGCCGACGACAGATCCCAATGAATGGCTGGAAGTATTTTGTCAGCCGCTTCCTCAATGCCGATGGCCAGCAGAAGTATGGTCAAAATGGTCCCGTCGAGGTCATTCTCAACTTTGCTGGTCAGTACCAGCAGCTCGAGCGGCAGGACGCGCTGTTCCAGCTCATGCCGCGTGATGCTTATGGCATTGAGACTGCCGACGTGAGCCCAGAAATGGAGCGGACTTCGATCATTGAGATCTCTGCCGGTATCAGCGACGGCTCTCTGAAGGTCACATTCATGTGGCCCAGCTCCTTAGAGAGACACGAACAAGTCAAGAAATGGTCCAGCAACACTGAGAGCTCAATCATCTCCGCCATTACGAGCTTGAAGGGGTTGGCAAAACAAGTCACTCCCAGTGACTTCCCGCTCCTGAGCCTCACCGACGAAGAATTCGACAGCTTCATTCACGAGTCTCTGCCCAAACAAAACATTGCCAATCTCGAAAACGTGGAGGACATGTACCCTGCCACAGCTCTCCAAGAGGCTTTGATGATGTCGCGAAGCATGGACTCTGGTCTATACGCCGTTCGCGTCATCTACAAATTGTCCGAGGCTAATGGCGAGCCGGTCGACATTGACCGCCTTCAAGCAGCCTGGTCGGCTGTGATCAATCGACACCAGACGCTTCGGACGGTGTTCGTCGATACCGTCTCCGATCAAAGCGCCCTCACTCAAGTCGTTTTGAAGAATCTTCCTGCAAACACGATCAGAGTCATGAGCAACACCGATGCAGAGGCAATCAAGACCCTTGAGCGCCCGAATGCGCTCACCCCTGGAGTCGCCCTCGAAGTCGCCAGCCCATGCCAACTCACCCTCTGCCACGTCATGGCGACTGGCAACACGTACTGCAAAATTGATGTCAATCATGCAATCACCGACGGCGGCTCAAGCGGCATCTTGCTTCGAGATCTCGGGCTGGCATATGACAACCTCCTGTCGCCCGGCCGAGGCCCGCTGTTCAGCGATTTCGTGTCATACCTTCTCAAGGGTGACAGAAAAGCCAGTCTCGAGTACTGGGGTAACTACTTGCGCGGCCTAGAGCCATGTATGATCAACAATGGATTCTCGACGAACGAAAAGAAGGTTCTTCGCGATCTCGAGTTCAAGATTCCCGACGCTGCAAGGTTGCGCAAGTTTTCGGCTTCCAACTCGATCACTCTTGCCAACGTCTTCCAAGCCGCTTGGGCGATGGTCCTCCGAAACTTCGCCAATACCGACCAAGTATGTTTTGGTTACCTCAATGCTGGCCGAGATGCCCCTGTCGAAGGCATTCGAGACGCAATCGGCCTATTTATCAACATGCTTGTTAGCCGTGTTGACTTCACGGAAACCCTTGATGCGCAAGGCCTTCTACAAACGGTGCAGAGCGACTATATCAATGCACTGGACCATCAGAATTGTTCTCTTGCAGATATGCAGAGGCTGGCTGGCAACCCCCTCTTCAACACCATCATGTCCTACCAGACCATGTCAGAGGGTGGCGACGATGATGCCGGAACTCTCAGATTTGAGCAGGTCGACGCTCACGACCCTACAGAGTACGCGTTGAGCGTGAGCGTTGCCGTCGGCGAAAGCGCAATCTGGGTCACCGTCAGCTACTACACGGATTCTGTCTCGGACTTCCAGGCCAACAGTGTTGCCACGAGCTTTGAAAAGGCAATCGACGGCCTCATTGCGATTGCACCTACTACTCCAGCCCAGAATATCGCAACTTTGGGCGACCACTCCATTGACAAGGTCAAGGAGTGGAATGCGAAGTACCCCAAGATTGTGGACCGATGCGTGCACCACTTGATCCAAGATCGGGCCGACGAGGATCCAACAGCAATGGCTGTCTGTTCTACAGAGGTCAGCTGGACATACGGCGAGTTGAATGAGTTTGCCAATCGGCTAGCACATCGACTTGCTATTCTCGGCATCCGTCCCGGTACCAAGGTACCATACTGCTACGATGCTTCTCCGTGGGCCATCGTTGTCATGCTTGCTATTCTCAAGTCTGGAGGTGCCTGTGTGGCTCTGGATCCCAAGCATCCCACGGATCGTCTGCAAGGAATTCTGGAAGACGTAGAGGCCGACATTGTCATCTCTGCACCCCATCATGCATCGAAGTTCATGTCTGCGGCCGCCGTGATGGCACTTGGCCCAGATGAGATCAAGCGCCTCAACGTGACTCTCCGACAGAGAACCAAGCCACTGCCAGAGACACAACCTACAGATCTCGCATTCGTCAACTTCACTTCTGGTAGTACTGGTAAGCCCAAGGGTATACTACTCCAGCACAAGGCCATCGCTACGAGTGGGTCATACTATGGTGCTGCCATGGGATATGGCCCCGGATCCCGGGTCTTGCAATTTTCTTCCTACACTTTTGATGTCAGTCTCAGCGACATTTTCTTCTCCCTCATGCGTGGAGGTGCGGTTTGTGTGCCTACCGAGTATGAGAAGCTCAACGACCTCACCGGATTTATCAACCGTCTGAGCGCCAACACTGCCGACTTGACACCTTCTGTATTGGAAGCTATGCTCCGTCCTGAGGCTGTCCCATGTCTGAAGACCATCTGCCTGGGCGGCGAAGCCGTCAAGCAAGAAAATCTGTCCGTGTGGGCAGACAAGGTGGCCCTACACAATTACTACGGACCTTCTGAAGCCTCAGTCGCTTGTGTTGGCCGCTCTGATCTCTCTTTCACAGACCAAGCAGCCAACATTGGCGTTGGCTGTGGAGCGCTAACCTGGGTTGTGGAAGCCAATAATTCACACAAGCTGGCGCCACTGGGAACCGTCGGTGAACTTCTGCTTGAGGGCCCTCTTTTGGCCACTGGCTACCTCAAGCTGCCCGAAAAGACAACTGAAGCTTTCCTATGTGACGTCACTTGGCCTGGCTTCACAGAGCCGAGGCGTCTATACAAGACTGGTGATCTCGTCCGATACACTGAAGACGGCAGTCTTGAGTATCTCGGCCGCAAAGATAATCAAGTCAAGATCCGTGGCCAGCGCGTCGAGATTGGCGAGATTGAGCATCATGCAATCCTCAATGCTCCACCAAACTACAATCAGATCGCTGTCGAGGCCATCAACGTCCCTGGACGTGTCGGAATGGTCTTGGTAGCCTTCATCGCTGTCGGCTCTCAAGTTGATGCTTGCGCTGAGACATCACTCCCCATCAAGCTTCTCACTGTCTTCCGCAATCTGCAAGCTTCTTTGACAGCGTCTCTCCCCAGCTACATGGTGCCGTCGCTTTATGTGCCACTTCGTGAGCTTCCTCTGAGTACCGCTGGCAAGCGAGACCGCAAAGTTCTCAGACAAATACCCGCCAATCTCTCTGATTCGCAGCTGCGCACTTTCTCTCTCACAGATGACTCGACGAGCAAAAGAGAACCATCCACAGCGACCGAACAGCGCCTGCGATCCGTCTGGGCCAAGGTACTTAGGGTCCAAGAGGCGGATATTGGTGTGGACGAGAGCTTCTTCCGACTGGGTGGTGATTCCATCGCCGCCATGCGACTCGCAGCAGCGGCCACCAAGAGCGGTGTTCAAATCTCAGTGCTGGACATCATGACACACAAGACGATTTCCAAGATAGCGGCCTTGGCAGATGGTCAGGTCGACGAGGCATACGCGACGCAGAGCCTCACAAGTTCATCTGGTGGAAGAACTGAATCGCACGACAAGTTCTCTACCCATGGCGGCACACCAAGTCGCCACGATATCGACCCGACCGAGGTCGAGATTATCTATCCCGCCACTGCAGCACAGAAAGAGTTGCTTCAAGCTTCCAAAGAAAGCCCCTCTTCTGGATATTACCACATTTCTCAAGTCTTTGAGGTGATATCCCGCAACGCCAACAACAATCAAGTTGATGCGCAACTCTTCCACAAAGCTTGGCAACAAGTTGTGGACCGACATCCCGTTCTCAGGACCGTGTTTGACGACACTCTTGGACAAATCGTCCTCAAAACATACAAGGCCGAAGTGACATACCTGCAAGTCGAAGACTCAGATGACTTGGACAAGCAAAATGTCGCACTACCACTGGACAAGGCCGCACCCTTACACCGATTGACTCTGGCCAACACGCCATCAGGCCAATTGTTCTGTCGCTTGGATATCCACCACTCCATCACCGATGGATACTCCTTGATGACCATGTTCGAAGAGCTTGCGAGCGCGTACGCAGGGACGTTGCCGCTCGGCAGTGGACCATCGATGCGTGACTACATCTCCCAGGTTGAGGGTCTGAATCGAAACGCCGCCCTGTCTCACTGGAGAAATGTCATGAACGGCTTGAACCAGGTTCCTCAGTTCCCGCGCAAACAACATCTCTTGGGCAACACGATCAGAATTCATCTCCGCGAGCTCCGTGTACAGGTGCAAAACAAGACACTGCCCGGCTTCTGCTTGGCTAACGAATGCACCATGCCCTCCCTCATATACGCAGCATGGGGTCTCGTTCTCGGCGCCCTCTGCGGTAATCAAAAACAAGATGCCGTCTTTGCGTACTTGACAAGCGCCAGAACAATCATTCCTTCCGAGGCTCTGGGCTTTCTTGTCAACACAGTCCTACACCGCGTTTCAACAGATGGGCAACTTCCACTGTCTGCACTTCTCGAGCAGTCACATGAGTCTGTCCTGAGCGCACTGCCACACTCTCACATCACGCCGGCAGAACTCGGCACCCGCGTCAGCTCTCTCGTCAACGTACGCAAGTTTGACGATGAGGCGTTGGCCGCTCTCGATGCCGATGACGAGAATAGTTCAACAACTGAGGGCATCACATTTCACGCCAAGCCGTCGCTGGATCCCATGGCCGTAAGTTTCTCGAGATCACCATGTGTTTTGTAAATTTATACTAATCTTGCGACTGTAGTATGATGTTGTGGTTGCTGTATCCGAGCTTGGCAATGGCACACTGGACCTGACCCTCTCATTCTGGGATTCAGTCGTTGCCGAGTCGGACGCCCAGCGCGCTCTAGATTGTTTGAGCAGTGTTCTTGGTTCCATGGGTCACGAGAAGATTCAGACTTGTGGGGATATCATGAAGATTTTGGGATAAAGTCGAAGACGACAGAGGGTGTTATTTCTTTTACTCTCCAACTTCTTTCGTCTGTTGTCTTAGGAGCTTTGGAGTTCAGGGTTGAGTTTGCCTGTTTTATTTTCACGTGAAGGGTTTTCTGGGTTAAGGTTTTGGATTTCATTTTGTTCTAGAATTTTTCCAAATTTTCCTTTGTATTTGCGATCTACAAGAGTTCAGATGCACAATAAAAATACAAGTGCTACTAAATTTCGACTATCCTTTTTGAATAACAGTGAAGAAAAGTCCTTTGAAGATGACTCCTGAAATGCTCTCGTTGCGATGACTGAAGGTAATGTACGAGGTACTGTAACACTATCTGCAAAAGAGGGCACTGTGAGTTCGGCAGGTTCCGCTGACATCATTCGGAGGCTGGAGCTCTACAGTGGGGTTTCACCGCCTGGACGAGGGGCTCTCAGGGCATCGAGGGCGTCTTCTGAAGAACTACCCCGCTACTCCGCAAATCGGCGGTTGGGCGGGTCGAAGACTCGAAGCCCAAAATTTCCAGTGGAACATCGGAGGTGGAAACTGGATGGACTGACTGCTGACTGGAGCCACGAGCAACTCTACGCCCTCCTGTGTTGACGAATTGGACCCTGGATCAATCCGACTGACTAATAAAAGTTGTCGGCTCTCTTCGACTGACTCGACACGATCTCTAACTTGGATCAAAGTCAATTGTCGCCTTACTCCGGTCCATCTTTGACACTATTTACAGTTCTCACCTCAGACCAACCCACCGACCTACCAGAAAGCACTCTAAACACCCAACCTGTCACCATGGCGCCTTTCCCTCCCCCGCCGGTCAACACCATTGACTGGTCCAATGTCGGCTTCCGCGTCCGTGAAGGTAAGAGGCCGATCAATGCCTGACCACCGGTAGCTCCGGACCCCTCCTCTGCCGGTGTCGTCGCACACCAGAGAACAGCCGACTGACACTGCCTTTTCCATCTAGTCAACGGCCACGTCGAGTGCCACTACTCGGTAAAGACGGGCAAGTGGACTGCTCCCCAGTTCGTGACGGACCCCTTCATCCGCATCCATGGCATGGCCCCCGCCCTCAACTACGGCCAGCAGGCCTACGAGGGCCTCAAGGCCTTCCGCACCCCCGCGGGCGACATCCAGATCTTCCGCCCCGACCGCAACGCCGTGCGCATGCAGCACTCGGCCTCGTTCATCAGCTGCCCGCCCGTGCCGACTCACCTGTTCCTCGACGCCGTCAAGGCCGCCGTCGCCCTCAACGCCGAGTACGTCCCGCCCCACGAGACGGGCGCCGCCATGTACATCCGTCCCCAGATCTACGGCTCTAGCGCCCAGCTCGGCCTCAGCCCCCCGGAGGAGTACATGTTCTGCGTCTACGTCCTGCCCACGGGCGTCTACCACGGCACTCACCCCGTCGACGGCCTGATCCTCGACGAGTTCGACCGCGCCGCCCCCAACGGCACCGGCAGCGCCAAGGTTGGCGGCAACTACGCCCCCGTCCTGCGCTGGAGCGACCGCGCCAGGACCGAGGGCTACGGCATCACCCTCCACCTCGACAGCGCCACTCACTCCGAGGTCGACGAGTTCAGCACCAGCGGCTTCATCGGTGCCCTGACCGACGGCGAGAACGTCACCCTCGTCGTCCCCGACACCAAGAACGCGATCCAAAGTGTGACGTCGGAGAGCATCACGGCCATTGGCGAGAGCTTTGGCTGGAAGGTCGAGCGCAGACCAGTAAGTTGGCTAGGCCGATGACACCATGGAAGAATTCATAGTTAACACTGAGAAACAGATCAAATACACGGAACTCCCTCAGTTCTCCGAGGTCATGGCTGCAGGAACCGCTGCGGCATTGGTTCCCATTCGATCCATCTCGAGGCGCTTTGACCCCGCATCGTCGGCAAGCATCAGCTCGGCGGTCAAGCAGCACCCTCGCTTATCGACGGAGGGCCAGCTGGAGAAGGTCGCCTACATCCCGGCCAGCCAGGAGGACGCCGGCCCCATCTGCATCAAGCTGCTTACACAGCTCAAGGGCATCCAGCTCGGAAAGGTTAAGGACGAGCTCAACTGGTGTGCTCCCGTGACCGAGGCCGATACGCAAAAGGCCAGCGGCGTCCCAAAGGCGACGAATGGCAACGGCCAGACCGTTGACCAGATGGATTAAATCAAAATCATGATTTGTTGAGCAGTGCTGGCCGATACCGCGTGAGTCTTGATTGACCCGAGTCAATGGCTGATCTTGTTTAAAAAAGGGAAGAAAGGAAATAAAAGTGTTTGAATAACATAGAGACGACTCACGAGGCCTGGTGATCATTAGAATTACTATTACTATATCAAGAATCTAGAACAACCTTCTGGCTCAGGCACTCGAGTCCGCTTCTTCAGAGTGCACTGCCGGCTTTTTGCGCCCCCGGATAAGTAGCAAGCAAGGACGCCGCAATATCATCTCCCTGGTCTGACAGATCTGCATAGACCGGACACGACAGGTCTAGCAATGGCGTACTCAGTGCATCTGTTAAAATGCCAGCGGGCACCGACAGGAGTTTGTACAACGTGCTGAGGCTATTGGGTCCAAATGTCTTTGCGATTTCGAGCGAGAAGCAAATCAGGTTGTTGCCTTCAAGGAGCGTCGCCGTGTTCAGCAAGCCGCCGGTGATGTTGGACAGGTCCAGTCCGGTAAAGGTATTGACCTCGCCCGTGTTCCCGCCGACGTCCAGCAGGAACGGGTGTTTCTCGGACCACTTCAGCACGTCCAGGTTGAGATCCACCAGCCCCCAGGGGATCGGGCGCCGGAACCAGTTGTCGGGCATTCTCTCGTGGCCTCTGTGGTATGCCATGCCCGACTCGGCGGTCGCGTCGTCTACCACGGCGAAGAAGGACTTGAACATGTCCTTGGCTGGTTCGGGAACTCAGTTTCGGCATCTAGGAGGTGCTGTATTGATCAAAGAATTTTGTACTTACTGATGACGCCCTCCAGACTGTCCTCGGAATAGTTGCTCATCGTGCGCGCCGTGAGCGCGAATCCGCCGGTTCGGGGCAGGTATCCGGTCAGCGGTCCATACCAAAAGTACGGGTTCGTCGCGACGGCCTCCTGCCACCGGGCGGCCGCGATGTCGCCCACATCGTCAAACGTGAGCGGGACCTCGGCGCCGCCTCCCCAGCGGTACACCTCGAGGAACTTGGTCATGTTCATGTCCCACGCGTTGCCCGTGACGTACAGGTCGTCGCGCGTCAGCGATCCGTCCGTCTCGATGAAGTTGTGGCTGCCGTCGAGGCCGCGCGGCGGACCGACGAGCAGCGCACCGTCGAGGATGTTGGAAACCCGCGCGTCCGCGCCGCCGATGGAGAACTGCGGATCCAGCGACAGCGGGCTCCCCGTGAAGACGAGCGCCAGCGTGATGAGCACGGTGCCCAGGTCAATGTCCATGTTGTAGACTGTCCCCTCTCTCTCAGTCGTGCCCCTCAACTCAACCTCTGGCCCTTGTGTGACTTACCCTCGTGGACCGCAGCGAGAGCCTCGGTAAACGTCGTGATCCCCGTGCGGTCGATGTAGCCGTGGTTGGCGAGCGCGTTGAGCCCCGGGCACGGCCCGCGCTGGTCGCCGGCGCCAAAGTCGGGCGCGGCAAAGGCGTGCTCGCCCGAGACGTCGACGGGCTGGCGGGTTGCACCACGCGGTCTTATAAAGGTGCCGCTGGCGACGCGCGCCCGGATCTGCGCGATCGTCTTGTGCAGGGCGGTAGGCTCGTCGGCATCTGGTCGGACGGGTGTGCGGTGGTGAGACGGGTTGAAGGAAGGGAAACCGAGGGCCGAGGGGATCGAGGTGAGGGCCAGGAGTGGCGGGTACGCGAGGGAGATGCGCATGGCTGGACAGATATCTCTCTCTGCGACGTGGCAAGGAGAAGAAAGAGGCTATCACGAATTTGCGGGAGGCTTCGGGAGACATTCCATGATTTCTTCTTTCACGAGTTTGGCGTCCGCCATTTCACTAATACCGAGGACTTGACTGGCTTGTCTCCCTTTGACAGGCGGGAATGGCCGCCCTTGCATCCGCGACTTTACATACACATATAATAAGAGAGATGGGATTTTTGACAAAAGTGGTGAATCTTCTTGAAGATCGTGATGCATCTCGACATTACAATATGCAGGATACATGCAGAGGGTGGGTGTCTGATCCAATGACAGGGGTGAGTATGCAGCACTTTTACGCCCAGGTTGCCGGATTCGTTTGCCTGTGCCGCGAGGGTGCAGACGGTTCTGTTTGCTTCTTTTCCGGGGGCCAAGGCTCTGGGCGGTTATGGTGCGTACCATGAACACGGTTCTTGACAATGACTTTTTGCGACTGAGGTCGCGCATGTAAGCATGTATGCCACCTCGTCGAGTTCATAATCGTAGATTACTGCACAGAAACTAGAAATGCTCTGGTGTGCTGCGTGAGATGTGCATCCAATTCGCCCGTTTATTTGTCTCCCGGCCCTGGAGGCGTGAAATCTTCTTTGTCATTGGGGTGTCGATGCATTTTGGACGGGGGGATCGTGGTTCATGGACAACACCACTACGAAATTTCACTGCAAAATTAGCATCCCCCGACGTCCTGAAGCTTTTCACACCTTTGCCTATATTTAGCAAGAGACCGGTGACCTTGTCCCGACTCACAGAGACCGTACCGAATGTCCACTTCAAAATCAATATCTTCCGACGTTGTCCCGATTGACGGAATTTCACTGCAAATTTAGCATCGCACGGCACCTTGCATCCCCTTCCCTTGGGAACTGACTCTTACTTGCTGCCAGCCTCGCTCATATTTCGTAATAACTACTAGCCAAAGTTTGTCACGTATGTTTGTCCAGACAGAGCGCAGAATAATCTTCACAGCACCGTTTAACTTATCTACGGCGTTAGAGAAAGTTTCTGTGACGCGTTGGTTGCTTTTTGAATGTATCCTCTAGGACAGGTTACTGCGGTGGATGTTGTGGCCATATAATTGAATTTGAGTGGGATTTTAGGATACACCAATGGCTGAAACTTCCTATTTCAACCCTTCAGCCCTGACACTACCTGTGTGACAATGTCCACGACACCTTGCGGATCAGATACTTGCGGACAATGCCCAGTCTTCAATTTGAACGTTTGTACTTTGATGCCCTCTTCCTCGACACACTCGACTATATTCCGCTGATAATGAATTGGAACCAACATGTCCTCCGTGGTGTAAATGTACGCAAGCGGTGAGATCTCCCGCCAAGCAGCATACTCTATCGGCTGATACATGGCATGCATATTCCAGCGAACCAAAGCCTTGGGAACCGCCGTGGCAACCACTTCGTCGATGCTCGAGTCCACAAATGCCGCCTTTGGATCACGAGGTACCGCGGTCTTGTTCTGGTCGATATCAAAGGCCAACGGTATAAGGTCCATGTTTCTAAACTCTTTGCTCTTGTCAAATGCCGCCATTCCCTCTGGGAGGGCGAAGCTCGACATGTATCTCAGCGCCGATGCCACCGGTGAGATCTTTGCCCGACCGATCCTTGGCATCGAGACCGTGTAAGGCTTTGGAGCCTACCTGCCCTTCATACGAGTGCGCGATGACGAATGTTCTACGTCCCGCGCGGATAGGGATTCTCGGAGTAATCGCGAATCATCTACGAGTCCGTAGTCAAGTCTGCCGTTGGTGGTCTTGTGCCATTTCCTGTAGGAAGCGCCGGCACGTGGACTTCATAGCCTTCGAGCTCGAGGGCCTTGACGAGCTTTTGGTAACTATCGGGAGTGTGGAAGGTACCGCCTATGATGAGAGTCGCGGGTTTCTCAAGGGCCATCATTGGTATTTCGAGACCTGTCCAAAGTAAATAGTTTAAAAAAAAAGCACGAGGGAAGTCAGAGTGCTGGTGATCGAGCACCACAAGGACAAATCCCACAAATAACTATAGCTGTTCCGCGAGTATGATGGCTGGCATAACGGCGCACTCGAGATTCATCCCAACCAACTGGCGCATTCACGCAGTATGCAATGTGGTTCCATGCCACGTAATTAGACACATAATACTGATGGCATCAACGAGAATTGATCAAATGAAGGCTATCATCTATTGAGAAGTTGTGAAGTGCGTCCAAATATCTATTCGTGGTAACTCACTGTATATGGGTATAATGCTTCCAATTATAGTCCATGTGCATCATTGGGCGGGCTGTATCCAGTTAACTTTGACACCCTCGCGCCATAGATTTTGCATGGTTATAATCGAAAATAAATGAAATACAAAATGTCGGCATAAGTGGATTGGAGTTGATGTCCACCATTATCTTGACGTATAGCTATTATTCACCAAGTATTCAATTTCATTGGTGAGTTCAGGCAGCGTGAAACCCAAAGTTGAACAAAAATACTAGTTCACAAACAGTGCCGCAAAAACAGTGGTACCAAATTTGAAAACCTCCGTATCCACATGAAATGACTTGATATTATGAAGATATTGTCAAGATCCGGCGACACAATCATCACAATGTGAGAGACGTCCAGTCAAGCATCCGAGTTACAAGTGTTGTCTGGGAAGCAAGAATATGATCGCCTCTCAGGCTAGCCATAGCATAAAATAGTCTATTCTTCAGCAGATCTCTGGTTTTCAAAAGGGCCAGACAGGTCTGAGCTTCATCACATGCGTCTTCTGACTGGGCGGTGCCAGATCAGTCATTGGGGGAACTCGAGTCCCGGCAACTGACCGACAGGGGCCGAAACCCAAAGCTGCGAATCATTACAACTCTACATACCATACTTGATCACCTTGTGCCTGGGACCCGATGGCACAGCTTAACGAGCCAATCCTTTCTATATACCTCCCGAGCCACGTGCGCCAAGACGTCGCGGCCATGATCGACCACCCTATGTGCGTGCGATGCAAAAGACCCCTATATGCAAGGCAGCCCTACGATGAAAGTTTATCACTTCGCTTCCCTAGACAGACGATCGTTGGGCAGGTTAACGGGAGGGTCACATTAGCCTCTTTTCGGTCCTTCATCTTGGAGATTGGGCATCAGATGGTGGATGTGAAAATCCCGATTCTGTTCGGGCAGGGGGCCTTCAGCTGTACCTCCCTTCGCGATGTCTTCAATGTGCGTGCTGGTGGTACTAGGACAATGTGTTTGGAAGGCAAAATAATGAAGACATGGCAATGAATGCATGCATTTTTGGCTCATGCAAATTCCTGGATTGATATATGACGTTATGTTCACAGGTAGAACTTGAGTTTGGTTGTCAGCCAGCAACGTGAAAGCACTCTTGACATGTCTCTCTAGCTTTCGCGCTCAAAGTCCTCACGTCAAATTGTTGTGGCAGGCACGAACGCCAGGAGTGCACATCGTCATCAATATTCTGGTCGCACCACCAGGCAAAATAGCTGCGGCAGCCGGATGCCGTCGCCTTCAGAACGACGTCGCCACTTAGGGTTCCCGGCTGTCATTTGCACCAAACAATTTGTGCGACCTGAAATTGTACGTGATGAAATTTGGTCACATACATGAGCCACCGGCAAGAATCCAGAATCTCAATCGGAGATTGTGGTCCAGCAAGCAACGATACACTATGTCTGATTATGCGGGGCTCACATTCCTATACTGTGAGACAGGGAGAAAAAGAATGGGGGACGTGGTAAACACTGGTCTGTGATACGCCGCACGAGTGGGGGGTTCAGCGTTGATCCCTCGCAGAGTATAGGATCTGTGTGTGTCACGCCAGTCTAGTCATACATACCAGAGCTGAGAGCCGTACGGTGTACATACTTGCGGCTGTCAGCAAAGAGCCCCTTCGGCCCCAGGTACAGTCCAGGATCCTGTCCTTGAGCGAATTATCTTTTTGCAGCGAGCCGCAGTTGAAACCTTGAAATCTGGGGCCCCGGAGGTTGCCGTACCTGAGCTCGCTCGCCGGCTCGCCTGGCTTCTCCCATACCTCAGTTGTGGAAAGCTGCGGGATTTCCAAAAAGAGGAGCAAGAAAAGAGGCCTCCTGAAAGCCACTCATCACGGCTATTTCTGAAGCTGCCCTAGCTCAACGTGACTCTGCAATGCAGGTCGAGATGTGCGGCTTATCTGCACGATGCACGAAGCGATAACATCGCCGTGGGGAGCAGCACAACTACGTACAGACATTTCCAAAGAGCACTACTCCATACCTACGTCTATTTAAATATGAAAAATTTCTCAATTTAACTTTTTACTCACTGAAAAAACCAGGTCACCCTTACGTAGAAGAAATCGTCGCAACTTAGATCCGGGTGTTGCTTCCAGATCTGGGTACTGGCACGAAATTATCATATTTGGGAATTGTTAAACCCGAACTTCCGGCTGCGCGTCATCTGATTGGTGCGCGCCGGCAGACCCGGTCATACTCGATCACGCCTCCGGATGGGGCCCATTATTGGCGTGTATTATTACATTGTTATAAGCTTTTCCAAGCTGCGTAATCCGATGGCCCTATGTTTTGAGATGCCGGAGCCAGGGTTTGTAGGGTGAGGGCATGCCCCAAGAGACTCCGCAGCCTGTTTGTTATTAGCGAGCGAGCTTTCACACCGCTGAAAGGTTCACGAGTGACGTCCATGAAAGGTGACCTCTTGTCAGCGCAAGCTCTGAGGCATGACTTATCAGTTATCATGTACTCTTCTTCATCACTGCAACAGAAGAGTAGCAGATAGAATAACAAAAACGAGATCCTGAAAAAAAGAGAAAGGATAATTACATATCCTGACCTCTTCACGACATATGCCTCCTTCGAGAAGGACCCCTGATCATCTTCTCTGATCGGGGTTTTCAGACCAATGAGCGGTCTTCTAAAGTACAAAAGTGGGAAAGGCCAGCGCCGTCCAACGAGCATTAGGCGTGTTTCCTAGGGGAGACTTGATTCGGGCTCTCGACATGCGGGGATCGAGGTGCCGCTGGGGTCCTGGATGGAACATGGCTTGAACTTTCTTACCAGGCTGCCAAGGCCATGGCCAGACTCTTTCAGTTATCCGCATGGTAGGCGGTCGAAGCTGTTCTTGTGGACCGCCCGGAGTATCTTTCCCAGTCGCTTGCAACGTGGGTAGCGTAGTTATCACGCCCGCAGATACATAATTTTTTTATATGCCTCTGACACATGCATTGGGCATGGGTAAGTTCAGGGTCTCTCTATGATGGTCGAATCCGTGGCAATCTCCCTGGTCTTCGCTTCGGGCCTGCCGCCGCTGGCGTGGTAGCCATAGTTGTATTAAGGTGACCCTGTGCGTCCTCACATGCTTCTCGCGTTCCTTCCTTCCTGCTCTTGTCTTGCTTCGAGGTTCTTTTTACGTACATCTGGCCGCTGTCGTTGGTCGACTCAGTAAAATTACGTTGCCCTCATCGTTGCATCTCCGGACGAAACAACAGCGATGGTGACACAACCAGCGACGATCCGCATCGCCGATGATGCCAACGAGCCTGTAAAGCCCGACCTGTCTGCGCGGGCCGGCGGCATCTACGATGTCCGCAGCCTGTCTCGGGTCGGCACGTCTGCCAGTCGCCGAAGCTCCTCCCGCCACTCGCAGAACAGGCGTGCCGAGCAGGACGCTGATGCAGAGGACGGTGATTGGCGCCCCGAGGACGGTGGCCGCAAGAAGCAGATCTTCAAGGGAACCACTCTGCTTTGGTAAGTCAAGTTCATTCTTTCCACGTCGGAAAGACAATACTCTGCGGATAGTATTTTACTAACACTTGCGACCAAGGCTCGCCTACCAATCTACCGGTGTAATTTATGGAGATATTGGAACAAGGTATGTTTTCATATGAAAAGGTGACAATTCTATTTCTCCGTGACTAACATGAATTTCTCTACCAGTCCCCTCTACGTATACTCGTCCACATTCACGTCGGTCCCGAATTACAACGATGTACTCCAAGTTCTGTCGCTCATCATCTGGTCTCTTACGATCATGGTCACAATTAAATACGTGGTGATTGTCCTCCATGCCGACAATGACGGTGAAGGTGGAACTTTTAGTTGCTATTCGCTCCTGACCAGATTTGTAAGTCACTCGCCCTCATCAACTAGAGTCTTTTCTTTTCAGCTGCTAACAGATGGTCCAGGCCAACATCACACAACGCGACCCGCGCGAAGCTCTCCTTGTAAGGATGGAGCGCATCAAAACCCAGGAACTACACGATTCGAGCAAGAAAATCCGATCCGGCATGGAGAAGAGCCCGTTTATTCGTGGCCTTTTGAAATTTATTGGAGTACTTGCTGTGTCCATGGTCATGGCTGACGGAGTTCTCACTCCGGCCCAGTCCGTCCTCGGCGCGGTACAGGGTCTCACCGTTGTCAGCCCAGACATTTCGACATCCACCGTCGTCGGTACCACCTGCGGCATTCTAGTACTTCTCTTCGCTATTCAGCCATTCGGAACTGGCAAGCTTGCCAACTTCTTCGCACCCATTGTCATTCTATGGCTGGGCTTCAATGCAGGCTTTGGTATTTACAACCTCATCATGTTCGACCATTCCGTCCTCAAGGCATTTTCGCCCTACTTTGCCATCGAGTTCTTCAAAGAGAAGAAGACAGAGGGTTGGAGAATGCTGGGAGGTGTTCTCCTCGCCTTCACCGGTGTCGAGGCTCTATTCGCAGACCTGGGAGCCTTTTCGCTACACGCCATTCAGCTCAGCTGGCTGTGCTACTGTTATCCCGCCTTGCTTCTGGCATACATTGGCCAGGCCGCCTACATCAGCGTCCACCCAGAGGCCTACTCGAACCCCTTCTACAACGCGGTACCTCCAGGAATGCTCTATCCTAGCTTGATTCTAGCTGTGCTCGCCGCCATTGTGGCATCGCAGGCCATCATTACTGCGACTTTTCAACTCACCAGCCAAATCATGAAGCTATCGTACTGTCCTCAAGTCAAGGTTGTTCACACGTCCCAGAAGTTCCACGGTCAACTCTATGTTCCTTTCCTCAACTGGATCCTCATGGCCTTGACCATTCTTGTTACCGGCGTCTATAACAACACGACGAGTCTGGGTAATGCCTACGGTGTCTGTGTCATGTTCGTCACTTTCTTCGACACGTGCATGGTCACGCTAGTCGCCCTCATCGTCTGGAAGTGGCCAGCCTGGATCGTCTTCCTGCCGTGGCTGTTCTTTGCCACATTCGACGGCCTGTACATTTCTTCGGCACTGGTCAAGGTGCCCGATGGCGCCTGGCTGACGCTGACGATCTCCGGCATACTGGCCTGTCTGTTCCTGCTTTGGCGGTTCGGTAAGGAGAGCCAGTGGCGCGCCGAGGCCGAGGACAGATTCAAGCCGTCGACGCTCATCACCAAGGACGCCGAGGGAGGCCTTTCACTGGCTGAGCGCTGGGGCGGTGGCTCTCTCACCCGGATCAAGGGCCTGGGCATATATTTCGACAAGACCGGCGTCATGACCCCGACCGTCTTTACGCAGTTCGTGTCAAAGTTTGGCGCCATTCCCGAGAACATGGTCTTCTTCCATCTCCACCCCGTCGAGGCCCCTACCGTGCCGGACGGCGAGCGCTACTCGGTCTCGCGACTCGGGGCGATTCCCGGCTGCTACAGACTTGTCATCAGCCATGGATACATGGACGAGGTCATCTCCCCGGATCTCGCGCTGCTGGTGTACGAGCAGGTGCGCAAGTTCATCATCCGCCAAGCCGTCACCGCGGCCCTCCCCGATGAGGCGGAAGCCCAGGACGAGTCCGTCGCGACGTCGACGAGCTTCGAGCAGGGAGAGGCCAACGGCACGGAGGGAGGAATCAGGACAACCGCCGCGGCAACGGGCAGCACGACGACCGAGGAGGAAAAGGGCAAGACGCCCGAGGCCTTCGTGGCCGACGACAGGGTCAAGGACGAGGTGGCGCGGCTCGACCGGGCGTTCGCCAGCAAGGTCATGTACGTGATCGGCAAGGAGCAGATGCGCATCAAGACCGAGACCAAGCTGTTCCGGCGCGTCCTGCTCGCCACATTCCTGTGGATCCGCGAGAACACGCGGGCCAAGATTGCCAACCTGAGACTCTCCATGGACAGGGTCGTCGAAGTTGGTTTTGTCAAGGAGATCTAGATTTTCTGTGTCTGTGGGAGAGCTCCCTTTTGGTTGCTTTTTTTTTTTTTTTTTTCTCGGTCGGGTTCTGCCTCGCTGGAATTATGTTGTTTACGACATGAGCGCACGGAGTTGTTGATTGCAAATACATTGAGATACCATCTACAGATAGCGATAGCATTACGAACATAGAGAAAAATGACACGAAAAAGTGCAATTAGCATACTTCATTCTTTCTGTAGACCAGGAATTTATGACCCGCCGCCAGGCCGACAGCACATACCTAACCTAGTCAGGTCATCATCATTTCGCCGTTCTCTTTTCTTTTTCCCTTTTTCGTCTTCTTTTTTTTTTCTCGCCGCAGCAAAGCACCCTGAGTCTGCAAGATCTTGTAGATTGACACGGACTAAACTAGGGATCTTGGCCTCTTTCTTCTTCCCTGCTTCCATTGAGCCTGAGAATTGCTTATCATGTTTAGGTACTCAATGTTGACCTGTGGCTCCAGGCACGTGCCAAGAGCAATGTCTCAGTGACAGAGACACGAGTAAATTGTCTACTCCACGTAGGGTGCAAGGGATCAAGTCATGATGCATATCTCTCAATTGACTGCAACACTAATGGCATCATCCCTTGGAAGAATGTCATTCCAGTCTCGAAACCTAAAAACTGGCAGATTGACTTGTTCCACGGCTCGTCTCGATCTGGCATGCAAGTCAACTGTGGCCATCCCTGGCATCTCCTATAGTGTAATCTGAGCCGAGTCTAGTCTTCATAGCACTCCTGGCAGAGTCGATGATTCGAAGAAAATGCATTCCTTTGCTGATAGTCTAGTTTCACAAGATGGGCTTCCCTTTCCTCAGAAGTTGGAACAAAATCCGCGCAATGGGCTGTTCTCTTCTCTCTGGCCCCAGTACCTTTTCGAGCTTTCGGCTAAACACCAAAGATGTATCGCCAAAGCAACACGCTCTCTAGGATTGCCATACCGCTGGTGGCCTTCGGGCTTCTTCTTGGCCTTGTCCAAGGTCAGGGCTTCTATCTCGATCCTTTCACGTGTGACGCTTCGCAGAATTGGGTAGATCTCGGCTGCTACGATACGACGACTCAACCTTTCACCTATGCGATACAGAATGGTTGGAATGGCGAGGACCCCTCGCGATCCCACGCCAACTACAATCTCGGAAACAACAACATCAACAGTACCAACACTCCATACTTCTGTGTCCAGGCATGCCGTGCCCATGGCTTCCGCTACACTTCCCTGTTCAACCGGGAGTGTCGATGCGGAAGTGCTCTCGGCCCGAATTTCTTCAGCAAGAGATCTGCAGATCAGACCTGTTACTCTCAGAGTCTATCTATCGACCCCGTCGCCTGTGGCGGTGATAATCAGGAGAACTGTGGTAACGTGACGGCCATGAACAAGGCCAGGATCTTCGTCGACCCTTCGTTCGAGGCGGAGCAGAACCCGGCGACCGTGAATGTGGCCGACATTGCCTCATCTTATCAATATCTCGGGTGCTTCAACAAGCCGAACATGCAAACTGATGACCCAAACAAGGTCACTCAGCAAACATCGATGACGGCATGTCTTCAACAGTGTGCCCGTTACGGATATCCTCTAGCATACGGTACGTCATGAACATTGTTGATTTGTTAAACGTTGATGACTAACCAACTTTACAGTAAGTCCACAAATTGGTCATGAACAAGCCGGCTGTCGGCCTTGGAGGCGATTGATTCTAGATGCTGAGTTTTTGCCATGTCTGTAGGGCGCCAACAACGGGTAAGCAACTTTTTACTGAAGTTTTCGTATGTTTGGACAGGTCTCTAATAGTCTCAGCAATTCCGGGTCGCCGATACAATGTACTTGCGGTACCGATTTTGGCCTGCAGGCACGAGCTGTCAACGACAGCGTGAACGCCCAAGCTAGCAAGAGCTGTGACTTTACGTGTTCCAACAATTTACAGTAAGTAATGGCACCAATGCTGGCTGGTAGGATGGAGGCTCACAGAATCTGAAGCGGTTGTGATCCCGCGTCGTCACAGGGATGCTGCGGTAGCGCTGCCAATGCAATATACCCAGTCTACGCCAATCCCAGGCTCATGGGATGTCACATTCCTCGCATTCCCGGTTACTACCCCACGGAGGCAAACGGCCTGTACGCGACTCCAGTTTCCACTGAATACTCGTGCGCCGGGACGCCGTCCAGCTTGTCCGCGCGCCGAAGTGCCTCGGTCTCCTACGCCAACACCGTAGGAACAATCACACGGTCCCAGAGCTTCGCGGCGACGGCAATAGCAATAGCACCAAGCCCCCACACCGAACTGCCCAGAACTTATATTAACTATGGCTGCTGGAATGGACAACCCAAAACTGATTTAACAAATGGAGGAGACACGACAGTTGGCTTCATCGTGAACTCGCCCTACATCAACGTCCAGACTTGCGTTGCCTACTGCAGCATCCGTAACACCAGCTGGGTAGCCATTGGCCAGACTCACGTGAACTCCACGTGCTTCTGTGGCAGAACCTTGAATCCGAACGCGACGGGGCCGGTTGCCATGGACAACTGCAACGAGCCTTGCAACTATACCACGGGGGTGTTGGGTAATACAAACTGCGGAAACAACGACAAAGTCCTTATCTACGCCCTCGACCAAGTTGCCACAACAGGTCCTTGGTACTTAAGTTGGGTCGCTAACATCGTCACTCGGACGGTATGTTACCCTCAACCTCTCTGGAGCACTAGGTTTCCGTGCCTTGGTATCTTGACTAGAGTCGCTAACTGGCATGCCGCTTGTAGTATGGTTGTACTGGAAGTAAGTCTTCACATGGGCAGCTGCTGGGCTGTCTACGCTCGGCTGCCTGCGCTCGGCTGCTCATTGCGAGAGGAGTGTATTGACCAACATTTCATTTTAGCTACAGCTCCTCTTCCAGTGTCATTAACGACGACTGCCACCACTTCTAGCTCTACAATGCCGTCGACGTCTGCCGCGACGACAACTTCTTCCGTACCGTCGACTACAGCATCGTCTACCTTAAGTACGTCATCCACCCTTTCGACGTCCTCTATTCCCTCTACTACCTCTACTTCATCCGTTGCCCCAACTTCCTCTACCCTAACCACATCGTCTACCGTATCCACTTCGTCCAGTGCGTCGACCTCGTCTAGTCAAAGTACCACTTCTTCTGCCCAAAGCACATCATCCACCCTCTCGACTTCGTCCAGTGCTTCGACTTCGACCATCTCAAGTACTGCTTCTTCTACTCAGAGTACATCCTCTGCTTTGACAACATCGTCCACGGTGTCGACCTCGTCCAGTGCCTCGACTTCAGCTGCTTCAAGTACATCTTCTGCTCAGAGTACATCTTCTACCCTAAGTACGTCCTCCAGTTCCTCAAAGTCTTCTGTTGCTTCTACCTCCTCTACCCTCACAACGTCATCTACCGTTTCCACCTCCTCTGTTGCGTCCACTTCAAGCACTTTGCCGAGCACTTCGTCAAGCATACCGTCGTCGACTAGCACATCGTCCAGTTTGACAACTTCATCGAGTGCGTCTTCGACCGCTGCGACCAGCTCGCCTGCTTCAACCAGCACATCGAGTAGTGCATCTTTAAGCAGCAGTGTGTCAACCTCGTCTCCAAGCACGTCGTCAAGCTTGACAACTTCATCAAGTTCATCGTCGACCGTTTTGACGAGCTCGGCTGTCTCGACCAGCACATCGAGTAGTGTATCCTCGAGCAGCACCAGTGCATCGACTTCGTCATCAAGCACTGCAATCTCCACCACTTCCACGAGCTCGCCGAGTACCACCTCCTCGGCAGTGGGCACGACGAGCTCAACGGTATCTACTACATCCACGTTACCAGGAACTACAAGTTCAACGGTTTCTACTGCTACTACTTCTACGTTGCCATCGACGACGAGTTCAACGGTGGCATCTACGACGTCACCAGGGACTACGAGTTCAACAGCTCCCGCAAGCTCAACGGTATCTGCTGCTGCAACTTCTACATCAACAGGGACTACTAGTTCGATAGCTTCTACGAGCTCAGTGGGGTCTACTGCTTCTACTTCTACGTTGCCATCGACTACAAGTTCAACGGTTTCTACTGCCTCTACCTCTACGTCGCCACGGACTACCAGTTCAAGCGTGGTATCTACCGCTTCAACTTCTACGTTACCAGGGACTACAAGTTCAACAGTTTCCACAGGCTCAACGGTATCCACTGCAACTTCTACATCATCAGGAACTACAAGTTCGATAGTTTCTACGAGCTCAATAGTGTCTAGTGCTTCAACTTCCACGTCAACAGGGACTACCAGTTCGATAGTCTCTTCGAGCTCAACGGTCTCTACTTCTGCAACTTCTACCTCCCCGGGGACTACAAGTTCTCCAGTATCTACTGCTTCTACCTCTACGTCGCTAGGTACCACTAGTACAACAGTTTCTGCTACTTCTACATCACCTGGGACTACAAGTTCTACAATCTTTACAAGCTCAACGGTGTCTACTGCTGTCACTTCTACGTCCCCGGGGACGACAAGCTCAATAGTGTCTACTGGTTCAACTTCTACGATACCGAGTACAAGCTCCATAGTAACTACTACTTCTACGTCACCGGGGACTACGAGTTCAGCGGTTCCAACGACGTCGACATCGACAGTCTCTACGAGCTCCGCGGTATCTACAAGCTCTACAGTCTCCACAAGCTCAGCGTTACCCACTAGTTCTCCCTCCACGTCAACGGGGACTACCAGCTCAACCGTATCTACTACTTCTACCCTACCTGGGACGAGCTCAACGGTATCTACGACTTCCTCGTCGTCAGGTACGACAATATCAACCGTTACTACAAGCTCCACGGCTTCTTCTGCTTTGAGTTCTACGCTACCAGGAACAACAACTTCAACGGTTATATCTACTAGTTCTACTTCTACGTCCCCGGGAACCACGAGCTCAGCGGTATCTACTGCTTCTAGTTCTACTGCTTCTAGTTCTACTGCTTCTAGTTCTACACCACCAGGGACAACAAGTGCAACGGTCTCTACTGCTTCTACATCACTAGGAACAACGAGTTCAACTGTATCTACAACTACTTCCTCGTCACTGGGGACCACGAGCTCGGTAGCATCTACTGGTTCTACTTCCATGTCACCCGGGACAAGTTCAACGGTATCTATTGCTTCGACTTCAGCGTCGCCGGGCACCACAAGCTCGACAGTTTCTACTGCTTCCACGTCTACGTCGCCAGGAACTACGAGTTCAACGGTTTCTACAAGCTCTATAGTCTCGAGCTCAACGATATCCACTAGTTCTACATCTACATTACCAGGGACGAGCTCAACCGCAACTACTACTTCTGCTCCAGGGACGACGAGTTCAATTGTGTCAACTATGTCAACGTCACCCGGGGCTACAGGTTCAACTGCATCTACTGGTTCTACTTCTACATCACCAGGGACGACGAGTTCAAGCTCAACCGTCCCCACGAGCTCGATGGCTTCTACCAGCTCAACGATTTCTACTACTTCAACGTTACCAGGAACTACAAGTTCTACAGTCTCAAGCTCAACGGTCTCTACAAGCTCTATAGGCACGAGTACATCGGCATCTACCGGTTCTACTTCTACTCCGACGTCACCGGGGACTCCCAGCACGACAGTATCTACTGCTAGTTCAACGTTACCAGGAACTACAAGCTCAACGGCTGTAACCACCTCGGCATCCTCCTTGAGCTCAATAATATCTACCACTTCCACATTACCAGCGACTACGAGCGCAACGGTATCTACTACGTCTACGTCGCCCGGGACCACGAGTTCGACAGTGTCTACTGCCACTTCTACGTCACTTGGATCTACGAGTTCAACCGTGGCGTCTAGCATTTCTACGTCTACGTCACCAAGTTCAACGGTTTCTACTGGCTCTACTTCTACATCGGCTGGTACAACGAGCTCAAGCTCCAATGTTCCCACGAGCACGACGGTCTCTACCACTTCTAGTCTTACATCATCAGAAACTACAAGCTCAACAGCTTCTGCTGCTTCGACCACTACGTCTTCTGGTACGACAAGCTCAAGTTCAACAAGTCCTGCGAGCTCGATCGTCTCTACAAGCTCAACGGTTCCCGTAAGCTCTACGGTCTCTACATCGCTTGGGACTACAAGTTCAACGCCTCCTAGCACTTTTACTTTTACTTCTACGTCACCAGGAACCACAAGTTCAAGTGCTTTTACTGCCTCAACCTCCACGTCGTCTGGTTCGACGAGCTCAAGTTCAAACGTTCCCACAAGCTCGAGCGTCTCTACTATCTCTATTTCCACGTCACCAGCCGCTACGAGTTCAACAGCTTCTAGTGCTTCTACTTTCACTGCTTCTACTTTTACGTCGCTGAGTACAACAAGCTCAAGTTCATCGGATTCTGCTGGCTCCAGTTCCACTGGTTTGACTTCCACGTCGCCAGGCACATCGAGCTCAACGGTTGCTGCAAGTTCATCGATCTCTACCAGCTCGACAGTCTCTACAGACTCATCGGTGTCAACGAGCTCAAGTATTCCCTCAAGCTCCGCGGTATCTACAAGCTCGACGATCCCCACGAGTTCGAGTCTCTCTACGAGCTCGACGGTGCCTACGAGCCCAGTGGTTTCTACAAGTTCATCAGTCCCTACGAGCTCAACTGTTCCCACGAGCTCAAGCGTTTCTACAAGCTCGAGTGTACCCACGAGCTCCACCGTGTCGGCAAGCTCAACTGTATCTACAAGCTCAACGGTCGCCACTAGTTCGACCTTCTCTACAAGCTCGTCGACCCCGACAAGCTCTATAGTCTCTACAAGCTCAACGACTCCGACGAGCCCGGTAGTCTCTACAAGCTCGACAGCCCAGACGAGCTCAGCAGTCTCTGTTGACCCTGCCTTAGCCTCTGCATCGTCAACCACGACAAGTTCGACTGTCTCCACTGGATCCGTTTCCACGGTGCCAGGCACGACGAGCTCAACTATTCCTACTAGTTCGCCGAGCACCACTTCTTCGGTATTTAGCACTACAAGCTCAACACCGTCTACTAGCTCTATAAGTTCAACTGGTACGACAGCTTCTACTGACTCGGCTTCCATATCAATGGGAACAACAAGCTCAACGGCTTCCACAAGTTCTTCCCTTACATCGCTGGGCTCGACGAGCTCAACGGCCCCCATGAGTTCGACTATTTCTAGTAGCCCGACCTCTACATCGCTAGGCACGACAAGTTCGACTGTCTCTACAGGCCTTACCTCTACTGTAGTAGGAACGACGAGTTCAAATATTTATACTAGTTCCCCAAGCACCACAAGCTCGACAACGTCTGCCGGCGGTCCGATAGTATCTACTGAGTCTACTTCCACATTGCCAGGCACGACGAGCTCGACTGTACCTACTAGTTCCCCGAGCAGTACTTCTCCTGCATTGAGTACTACAAGCTCAATACCAGACACAACGAGCTCAATTGTACCTACTAGTTCTCTGAGTACCACTTCTTCGGTATTGAGCACCACAAGCTTAACACCAAGCGCGACGGGTTCAACTGTTCCTGCTGGCTCCCCGAGCAGTACTTCTGCGGTATTGAGCACTACAAGCTCAAGACCAGACACGACGAGCTCAACTGTCCCTGCTAGTTCTGCGAGCAGCACTTTATCTTCAGACACTACAAGCTCCACATCATCTAGTGGTTCTACTTCTACACTACTGGGCACCACAAGCACAACAGATTCTACTGCTACAAGTAGCTCAACTGGTTCAAGTGGTTCAAGTTCAGCTAGCTCGACCTCTGTGTTACCAATCACCACGAGCTCAACAGAGTCTACTGCTTCGACTGCTTCGACTGCTGGTTCTGCCTCTCTGTCAGATACCACAAGCTCAACAGGGTTTACTACCCTAACTACTTCAACTGCTTCTACTGCTTTGACTAGTTCCACTGCTGGTTCGACTGGTTCTACCTCTTTCTTGCCAGACACCACGAGCTCAACAGCGTTTGCTGGTTCGGCTAGTACGATTGACTCGACTGGTTCGACTGGCTCTACCTCTTTATCACTAGGCACTACGAGCTCAACGGCATTGACCAGCTCGGCTGCTGATTCGGCTGCTTTTACCTCTCTATCACCAGACAGCACGAGCACAACTGTTATGACTGATTCTGATTCTAATGCATCATCTCTAGGCACTACAAGCTTTATGGCATCTTCCACTTCCACTTCTTCATCACTGGGTACGACGAGCTCAACCGTCACGACTGCATCTCCTTCTACGGCGCCAGACACAACGAGTTCAACTATAGCTTCTGGTTCTACTTCTACAGTACAGGACACGACGAGTTCAATTGTCACGACTAGCTCTACTTCATCAACCCTGAGCACTACAAGCACTATAGCATCTTCTACACTATCGGACACGACGAGCTCAAGTGTTACGACTAGTTCTACTCCATCGTCTTTAAGCACCACGAGCTCTGTAGCGTCAAGTTTGACTTCAACAGCACAGGACGCGACGAGTTCCACTGTTTCGAGTGGTTCTACTTCTACACTGCCGGGCACGACGAGCTCAACTGTTGCGAATGGATCTACTTCATCATCTTTGAGCACAACAAGCTCTGTAGTGTCAAGTTTGACCTCTACAGTACAGAGCACGACGAGTTCAGATGTTACGACTAGTTCTACTTCAGCATCTTTGAGCACTACAAGCTCTGTAGCGTCAAGTTCTACTTCTACAGCACAGGGCGCGGCGAGTCCTACTGTTGCGAGTGGCTCTACTTCTACAGTACAGGACACGACGAGTTCAACTATTGCGGGTGGTTCTACTTCTACATTGTCGGGCACGACGAGCTCAACAGTTCTTACCAGTTCATCAACTTTGAGCCCTACAAGCTCTATAGTATCTACTGGTTCCACTTCTACACTGTCGAGCATGACGAGCTCTACAGTTCCTACCAGTTCACCGAGCACTTCTTCCCCATCGAGCACAACGATATCTACAGATTCTACCTCTGCATCAACCAGTTCGTCTGGTAGTTCATTGTCTTCACAGGAGAGCTCATCTACTAACTCGATATCACCAGGTACCTCAAGCTCGTCAGGGGCCTCGACTACTAGTTCTGTCATCTCGACTACTGGTACATCATCTGCCGGATCATCTGATACTACCTCATCCGCTGGTACTTCTTCTAGTGGCTCCTCATCCACGGGCTCTTCGGATATTTCTGGCAACCTCAATAGTCAAACATCGACCTCCACCAGTGGCTCGTCGACTTCTTCCCTTTCTGGAGGTTCGGGCACCAGTACTTCGGCATCGTCAGGAACCTCTTCGATGTCCGGAACTCAGACGGCCTCCTCAGGCATGGGCTCTACGGTTTCTGGCTCTGGATCCGGCCCATCAACCACCAACTCTAATATAATTGGTGGGGACGGTAACACTCTTTCCGGGTCTTCAACTCAAACTGGCTCTGGCTCAGGCTCTGGCTCAAGCCCGTCAAGCACTGACTCCAATGTATCAGGTAGTACTTTGTCCGGGTCTTCGACTCAAACTGGCTTTGGTTCAAGCTCGTCAACCAACTCTGATGGAGCTGCTAGCAACACTTTGTCGGGTTCTTCGACTCAGTCAGGCTCTAGTTCAACTAGTGGAACTGCTGGTAATACTCTGTCAGGGTCCTCGACTGTATCGGCCTCCGTGGCGACAGGCGCGACGTCCTCGGCTTCGCAGAGCTCGCAGCCTTCAGCCACGGGAACATCAAGTGCAACAAGCAGTGTCCAAAGTAGTACGGGTAGCTTGACTATTTCCGCAGCCAACTCGGGCACGAGTTCAAGCGGCACCGCAACCTCTCCTGCCGTCTCGGCTGCTACATTTGCCGTGTATGCGACCGATTCTGGATTGACGGTTGACGGTCTTACCCTGCACCCAGAAGAAGGTTCTGCTTCGCCCGCTCGTGCACTGTTCGGCCCCCGTATGGCGTTGCCTGAGACCCCCATCACCTTCGATGTTGACCCTTCCACTGGAGTACTCAGCGTCGCTTCTCCAAACGGTACCAATGGTAGCGGTGGAAGTGGTGGCGATGGTAGTAGTGGAGGCAGTGGTGGTAGCGGTGGAAGTGGTGGTAGCGGTGGAAGTGGTGGTAGTGGTGGAAGCGGTGGGAGCGGTGGGAGCGGTGGCAGTAACGGCGATGGCAGCAACGGCGGCACAACCCAGAACGTCTGCTGTACTTTTGCCAGTGGCGGTGCACTACAAAGCCCAGCTCCCTGCACTTTCTCGACCTGTGCCTTGGGCGGTGCTGAGATAGCGCCAGTGCAGTGTACCAGAATGGCGAATGACGAGCTGAGCTGCTTCATCACGACAGCGGCATTGTTCAATTCTGTCATCTACGACGTTCCTCTGCTTCTTGATGCAGGCGGGGGAACATTCCAGCTGTCATTCGGTCCTGTAGGCTCGGGTACAGGTTCGGACGGTTCGGGAGGTTCGGGCGGTTCAGGAGGTTCAGGAGGTTCCAGCCCGTCGAATGCTTCTGGAGGCTCCGGCTCACCAACAAATACTTCCGGCGGCTCCGGATCGTCGAACACTTCTGGAGGTTCCGGCTCGCCAACAAACACCGCTGGAGGTTCTGGTGGTTCTGGGGGTTCAAGAGGCTCAGGAGGTTCAGGTGGAAGTTCAGGTGCAGGTTCTGGTACCCCTGTGACGCTGAGGGCTGCTCCTCCTGCTTCATCTCCAAACACCTCTAGCGGTTCCAGCTCACCATCGAACACTTCTGGAGGCTCCGGCTCACCAACAGACACTTCTGTTGGTGCTGGCGGTTCTGGCGGTTCCGGGTCGCCAACAAACACTTCTGGTGGTTCTGGAAGTTCTGGTGACGCCGGGTCTTCGAACACATCCGCAGGTTCCGGCCCATCAAACACTTCTGGAGGTCCTACCACGACTCCCACTAGCACCACGACTTCCACTGGCACCACGACCTCTTCCAGTGCTAAGCCCACGTTCCCCATCTTCGGCAGCGATTCTGGCACCTCGGCCGACGGTCTCACTCTGCACCCCGAAGCCAATAGTGGTACTTCTCCTCGTGCCCTTTTCGGTCCTCCATCTTCGCCCGGAGCTTCAGTCGACTATACTCTCGATCCCACTACGGGAGTCGTGCTGGTCTCTCCTCAAAATGGCGGAACCCGCGAGAACATCTGCTGCACATACTCAGATGGCGGGGCTCCGCTGGACCCAGCAGCCTGTACCATCTCGACCTGTACTCTAGGTGATGCATCGACTGTCCCATTGCAATGCGCCCTCTCGCTGTCGGGAGATTCCCTTAACTGCACCATAACCATATCGACTGGTGAGGTCTACAACGTGCCCCAGCTTGCTCCCCAGGATGATGGTTCGTACCAGCTGGAGATCGGCACAGGTCCGATTGCGTCCCCCAGCTCCCCAGTGACCCTGAGGACCGCGGCTCCTGCCACGACGAGCACCACCAGTGGAACAAACACTTCTGGTGGATCCGGAAATTCTGGCGGCGCCGGGCCTTCGAACACATCCGCAGGTTCCGGTCTATCAAACACTTCTGGGGGTTCCGGCTCATCACCAAACACTTCGGGCGGCGCACCAGATACTTCAAGCGGTTCATTGTCTAACACTGCAAGCGGTTCGTCCGCAAGTACCTTGACTGGCTCATCGCAAGACCAAGCTACCATCAGTGGTACTGCTTCCGGTTCTGCTGGATCTTCCGTTGCCACGGGCTCAGCCACGTCTTCTGGCCCAGCTTCAGACACGAGCTCTTCTGGCCGTCCCACTGTGACTGTGGAATCAAGAAATGTCAGGTCTTTTGCCTACGTCTTCGACGAAGATGAGGTTCCACCCGGCACAGCCGCACTGGCCATGCTTGATGTACGCGATCCGGTCACTGGAGAAGTCGAGTCTTCGGAAGAATTTGTCGTCCAGTACCTGGGCTGCTATGGACTGCTAGCAACTCAGAGCCCATTCAGTGGGCAGAATGCCACGGACAAATTCCGATCTTATACGGCCCCCGGTAACGAATCATCCCCTGGGGACTCGTCATCGGTTTGTGCCAGCTACTGCGCTGGCGATGGCGAGACCCTCTCTTCCAACAACCAAGGAACGTGCTTCTGCGGAGAGTCCCTCACTTCCACCGATGCGAGCGACAGATCATTCTGCCGAGCTCCATGCCCGAAGGATGAGAACCAGCGATGTGGTGGTGGGCTGCCAAGTCGTCTCGCCAAACGTGATGCCGAGAGTTATTTCAACATTATTGTTGTCCAACGGGCTAGCGAGGTAGAGATTGTTGATGCTGACAACAGCACTTCTTCTGCAACGGCCTCAGGAACAGACTCGGCTACTGGCTCAGGCATTGGATCTGCCACGGGTTCAGGTGCTGGTATGGGCTCTGCTACTGGTTCTGCCACGGGTTCTGATATGGGCTCAGCTACTGGCTCTGCTACGGGATCAGGAAATGGTGGAGGCAACGGTATGGGCTCTGCTACTGACTCTGCGACAGGCTCAGGCAACGGCGGAGGAAACGGTATGGGCTCTGCTACTGGTTCTGCCACGGGTTCTGATATGGGCTCAGCTACTGGCTCTGCTACGGGATCAGGAAATGGTGGAGGCAACGGTATGGGCTCTGCTACTGACTCTGCGACAGGCTCAGGCAACGGCGGAGGAAACGGTATGGGTTCTGCTACTGGCTCTGCTACAGGCTCAGGCGACGGCATGAGCTCTGCTACGGGCTCAGCCAACGGCGGAGAAAACGGAGGAGGAAATGGCATGGGCTCCGCCACGGGGTCAGGTAACGGCTCAGGCAATGGTATGGGCTCGGCCACGGACTCTGGAAACGGCATGGGTTCTGCGACAGGCTCAGGAAATGGCTCGGGCAACGGCATGGGCTCTGCTACTCCAGGACCATCAGGTGGACAAAGCATCACGGCTACATCAAGTTCGTCCTCCGGACCAATGGTCACTGACAAATCCGACCCGATCATTCTGGAAGTCGTGCCGCAAGCGGAAGCCGGATCGATGAACAGCAATGCCATCCAAGGGAGATCATACCGCAGAGCAGAGGTTGCAGGTTTCATCGGTGGTGCTGGCCCCGTCAACCCCCTCTCATGTCGCGATGCCACTACCTTCAACCTGAGAAATGGTGAGCTCCTATCAGGAGGACAGAAGATTGCGACGGACCCCAACACTCCGTTCGCACCTTTCCGAGTGGGTCAGGAGGGAACTATTTCGACAGTCTTTTCCATCGTGGCAAATACTTACCTGGCCTGGACGAACGCACTGTTCCCAACTGGCAGCGCCACCTTCTGCCAGGGCCAAGATGGCCAGGTGTACGCATTATTTGCTTCGACTGCGCTACCGTTTGAGTGCACGCCCGTCGTGCTCATGGCTTACTCAGGTATGTTTCTATTGACCTTGAAACAGATGTTTTCAGGCGACTGACAGAATGACAGCATTGCAATGTCGCGACGGCACACTGGTCACTCAGGCGCCCACGATCGGTTCCCCGTCAATGACGGGAGGGGATATTGGACAGACTGGCTTGCCTGGTTCATCCTACATCTACCCTCTAGGGATCACTTCTCTGCCCAGCAATGAAATCTGCACCCAGACCAACATGACTTGGGTATTGGGTGAGGCGACGTTCTTGGGATCTTAGTACCGACGCTGTGCTGTGTGAGCATGAATGGTTTATGAAATTGGAATGAACGAGTATGAAGAACATGACGCTCCCGGCTTCTAAGCCGGTCCAGGAAGCCAAGCACTCGTTGCTTGAGCTTGAGCGCATGTCAATGGGGAGGAAATAATGTAATTTATGACCAGGAACACATTGTTTGCGAGCAAGGTTATGATTTGTTTCTGCTTTCTTTTCTTTCCCCCTTTTGCACTTGAGAACGATTAGATAGCAGGTTTGGGGAGCTGAATACACGGAGCAGCAGTCTTGCGTTGTTATGATTATTATTTTTGTGTTATAAACATTTAATGACGAAATGCAAAAGATTGTCCTTTCTTACTACAAACACATTTTCTTGTTCATATGGGACCTGTGAAAATCTTTTACCTCTCGAAGGTACATGGACTGTCATCTTGAAGTTTAATTAAAGCGCCGTGTTGCCGCTAAATGAGGAACAAGACTGAAAAGAATACCTCCGCCCAACTGGATGCGGGCAAAATAATGATCATAAGCGACTTTTTACTTGGCGTTTGTACCACCATGATGACTCTTTCGAGAATAATGTGGTCCCCTACAGCAGAAGAAAGGCGCTGATGGTCTTGGCTATGATCTTCACGTGCTTAGCCATTTTGCTGACTACCTAGGTAGGTACATACTTTGCACAATACAACCCGCTTTATCTCGGAAGGCTGTCTAAGAGTGCTTATGCCATACATCCCACTCTATTGCTTTCTGTTGAAGACATGGCCTCGCAACCGAGTAAATCAGAAATCCCAGTCGGTTCACTAGTGGCCGGCGAGGCGACACCATCTGTACAGCCGGGCGAGCTGCCACCAAGCTACGAGGAGATAGCGGACAACGCAGCGGCGGATCAACCGATCAGCCCCATCACGCTCATCCTATCGGGCCACCACGTCGTCCCGGTGTACCCGGGGAACCACAACCCCCAGCCGCTGTACGAGCTGAACCGCGGCGTCGCCGTCTGCACCGACGCCACGCGGAGCATCACCTTCTCGCGGGTGGACCACCAGGTGCGGCAGACGCCGGGCGGGCCGCCGGTGGTTAAAGAGCGCAAGCGGCACCTCTACGACCTCGAGCACCAGCATCCGCTGCCTTTTGTGGACCGCTACATCGAGTCGCGGCACGCGAGGAGCAGCAGCCTCGGCGGCCGGCAGGCCGTCGGCTACTGGTGCCGGAGCCGGTCGCGGCAGACGGCGGGCAACGTGGGCCTGCAGCTCAAGACGAGCCTGCTGTCGTCCCGGTCGAGCGCGCAGGTCGTCCGAGTCCGGCCCGACGGAGCAGAGAGCGAGGGCCGCGCCACCGCCAGGGAGGGGGACGAGGCTGAGACCTTCTTCACGGCCGAGTGGCGCAAGAAGGGGGACGTCTGCACCTGGTCGGACGCGTCTACGGGGGATCCGGTCGCCCACGAGAGCTACTCGGGGACGGAGCAGCACAGGTTGGAGGTGACGAGCGTTTTGAGCAGAGAAATGCTCGATATGCTTGTGGCTGTCTGGTGTCTACGTATCTGGCTGGATTCTGCGCTCAAACACGAGAAGGGAAGATGAATATCACATTAGAGAGGTCTCAATCGGCTTCTAGTGATCGCCACGGACATGTCACAGGGGAACTACATCATCCAACTCTCTGCTGGATTCAGATTGAAACTTGAAAGTTGAAACCATGTGGGACACGATCAAAATTTGTTGTTTATAAGCCAGCATCTATCTCACGAGCTGAGGTTGAAATAAGTATGAAGATAGCCTGAACCCATGTGGTGGTTGCCACGCAATCATAAACGAGTTATGCTGTTCGAAGTGTATGGAGAGCAGAAACAAGAACTCAACAACATTGAACACATGGACCAAATGCCAAGATATCTCCGGTGGGGCCACGTCATTGGAAAATATGACCAACATTAGATCCTCCGACGGATTCGTCAAGAATAATACTCGTTGGCTTGGGAGACCATTGGTTGCAGTTACCATGCTGTCGGGTCTCCTGCTACTGGGGGTTTCCCCTCATTTTTGCTTCCGGCTCAGTTTCGCGATTGGTGATGACCGTTGGGCCCGGGTTAGTAAGGGTGTGTTTCCCCCAGACCAGACGCACCATTCACGAGGTGGCACACGCTGCGCGGGCCGGCGGTTTCTCGGTTGCGCTTATGCCTGGGCGATGATCAGTGGCTCTTGGTGAGCTTGGAGAGATCTGGTGGTTGGACGGGCTTGAGGCTTGATGAAAATGGCCTCTTTGGTCTTTGTAGGATTCTCGAGCTGATTGGAGTGCCGAGAGTGCTTCTTACATCCCGATAAACCAAGACGGAGGACATGTCCGTTCAAGCATATGCCAAGAGCGACCATCGAGGGATTTTCTGCTTGGAGTTATTTCAAACGTCGTACCAAGTATTTGACGCACCGTGTGAACGACATGCGCCAGCTACAGGTTTGTTATTTGTTCATATCGTTGACCAGGGTTCGAATCCTTTGACGTAGGTAATAATTACATTGTATAGTGAAACAGAAAATGATATGTTAATTGCGAACACTTCAATTTGCCTGCCCTGTCGGTTGCTGCCATCCATGGGACGTTTATTACCTAGCGATTATAATTTACGTATTACCCCACAAACTCCAGTGGGCCTCAGCGCATTTTATCTCACCTTCTCGGGCCAATGATCCATCTTCTGTTCCACTTGCCACGTTCTTATGACGACAGACCTGGACTCTTGTGTCGCATCTGTAACACCTTGGGTGCTTGTCAGACGGGAGGCTTGTGTGTCTGTCTGCTGCTGCTGCTGCTGCTGCTGTTGTGCTGCAGAACAATGTGAGCGCCGAAGGAGTACTGCTCGAGTCAACAATGCCGCGAAATTCCCGGAGTCGTGAGCACCGAAAATGCCTAGCCCAGGTACATGATCGAACGTTGCCAACCAGAATAGGCATGGTAAGAAGAAGATCGGAGATGTTGGCTGCTGGCAGGCAATTCTCGAGAGCAGTAAGGGTGGTAGGTAGTATTGAGCACTACGGTGCACTTCAGATGGGCTGTCTGTACCCCTCTCAGGTATGTCCTGCATGCTAGCATGGATCGCATCCGTGGCGCCGGATCTCGTGTCGTGCGCCCGTGACCCCACTAATCACTTCTGTAGTACAATCGAGAAACTGATCATTTCAAGGTAGGCAGGCAGAAAGAAGTAATACGCATAGACGGGCGCACACAAAGCAGTCAGATTGCCAGGCTCTCCCGTTTTCCATAGACCGGATCATGAAGTACCAGCTTGCATTTGATCAGCCCAGTCATATGTTCACGTTATGGTGAGACTAAACCATCCTAGATCCTATCCACAGCATGTACGGAGAGTACATCGTATGGAGTGCATCATTCGCGGGGTGCCAAGAAAGTCGTGCATATGTCTGGAATTTCTTCAGAAAGAGCTCGATCTCTTTTTTAGAATATTCTGGTTATACTTGTGTAGAATCATCTGAACCATGAGAGGGCACAGTTTGGTCAGTTATTATATCGTTTTCATCCGAGATTTGCGGCCGCGACTTGCTTGCCGCGATTCTAATCCGTTGGGGATGGATCAAGCCCGTCAAGGATACCTGAATGGGCTTGTCAGTGTCACCCCCATCAGACAGGCGTTTGGCTAAGCGAGCTGTCAGCTCAAGGCAGTCTTGATCCAAAAAGCCAAAAGATCCCAATTGACCCTCCAGGGGATTGACTTTGCTACCGTATGGGACAGAACTCAATGAGTATGTACACAGTAGATTCGAGGGCAATGTGGTCACCTGAGCCCACTTTCCGTCAATTATTGACAAAATGCAGGTCTAAGTATTGTACAGGTGAGACTTGCGCAAGCCACTCGAATATGCTGACCTATCACTACCATTATACCGCGAAATCACTTTGATATATCCATCATGACAGTCGAACGGTAATAGTTCGTGAGTAGGCTCTACAAAGCACCAATAGTACAGCCTGACCGTCCTGATCAACGTCCAGTATACACTACTTCACTACAATGGGTACTAGCAAGCATGTACGTAACCACATGTAGGTTGTGCCCGGGTAGCACCCCCATCTTTATTTTAGTGCACCCCAATTTGCGATCTCTTCCCCGGTTACATTCGAGTCGACGGAACGTTGTGGTGTTCCGATGCCCTTGCCCTGGGTGGTGGCACGGCGAACATAGGTAACCTTGAGGTAGTCAGTCAAAGAAGGTGAAAATAAAGAGCTCAGACACGCGAGCCGTATGTTGCGCCGTCTGTAGAATCCTGCCTTGCCGATATGAAGCTCTCTGTCCCGATGGCCTCTTGGGAGAACTCAGAATTGCCGTAGACCTGCCCGTTCCATTGGATCCATGTCTTGGAGCCTCCAGCACGGAGTGTTCCCTCTAGAATCACTACCATGTCACCCCGTGCGCTAGCTCGGAAGGTTTCTATCACAAACCACAGGCCGAGTCATTTCTCAGCAGGTTCTATCTAGCTCTCAGCCGTGCTTTGTCTTCATCCGTCGCTCCCAGCAGACCAGAATGTTATGTCACGGCGTCACTGCCTGCCCGTGCTAAGCTACTACACACAGGCTTTATTCTAATTCCTGCCCTGGGACTGGACTGGACAGGCCTGGATGCAACCAAAGTCTCTCGACCATTTCACTGGGTGGCTAGTACAGGCGAGGTTCTGTGGCTAGCGGTAATGTAGGTAGACTGCCCCCCCCAAGTTTTACCCCCCAGTTGCCCCCAACCCAACTGCTAGTCCCATCTCCACACACTCACTCCCCATCCCATCTCTCAATCTCAGCTTGTCGCGCCTCCGCCGCCGCGGCTTGGGGACCAATTGCCCGAGCCCCGGAACGTCCACGAGGGAGAGGGACTTTAGAAGTCACCTAGACCTAAACCCGCGCCGCAGGATCGCCTACTGCTCTACTACTTTCCATTCCGCAACTGCAATATCCCAAAGCATTGGGTCTTCTCTGGTCGCTAATTGATCCTCTGCAACTTGTTCGTCCCATTCCACTCCAATCTCCATGCTTCAGTTCAGCAACGTCGACGATCGCATGCCCAGCAATATTCCTGCCTTTGCTCACAGCAGCGTCTGGTCGGCTGCAGGCTTCTAAACCGTGCCGTTCCAACTCCTCTAACTCCGCCACCCGTGAGCGACGACCACGACAGCTCCTGTCGCAGTCATGAGTTTGTTTGGCAAGTGGAAGTCAGGAGCCGGTGTAAGTGCCCTTTGTGACGGCTGTCACACACCCTGCGAGCCTCGTCGCTGGTGGTCAAACAGAAAGCAATTCTCCCAAGGCGTGCCCGGCTAACTGCGAGACAGGGCGGCTCGGCCAACGGCAGCAAAGATGTCCAGAAGAAGAAAGAGGAGCCACCTCCAGAGTTGACCCCTTTGGAGAAGATGCTCCAGGGCGCCGGGCCAGTGCGTACCGATGGGAGCGACAAGTATTACGGACTGGAAAATGTGAGTTATCTGCATGCTAGTTGCGCCGTGACTGATGGTTCTCTCACTGACACTCGCCGTGTAGTTCGGTAACACCTGGTATGCGCCCCGCAAGTCTGGCGAACAATGGGATACTAACAGCACCACAGTTACTGCAATTCAATAGTCCAGGCTCTCTACTACACTACACCATTCCGGGAACACGTCCTCAAGTATCCCCCTTTGTCGCCTGCCGATACGCCCACCGAAAACTACAAGCCGAAAGTCAACGTGGTTGTCCGAACACTTGCAGAGAATGGAGAAGCAGCGGCATCCAATGGCGCTGCCAAACCCGTCACCACGGCCGAGGCATTGGCAAGGAGGAAACAGATCAACTCGGGACAAGTCCCCCCGACGCAAGGAGTCAGACCGGAAGACAAGCCAGACACACCGGAATACAAGAAGAAGCAGGCCATGCTGAAGGGGCCGATATTAGAGCTTGCGCAGGAGAACCCAGGAGCCTACGGCATGGACGAATGCTCGTTCACGGGCTTGCGCGACATCTTCATGACCCTCGTCGAGACTAACAGCAGGACAGGCGTCCTTAGTCCACAACGGTTCCTCGATATCTTCAAGCGAGACAACGAAATGTTCCGTAATTCCATGCACCAGGATGCCCACGAGTTCTACGGTTTGGTCCTGAACGATGTCATCGCCAATGTCGAGGCGAACGCGCGGAAAATGCTGGCACATGAGGCGAGTCGGAATCAAGACGGCCTTGTCAAATCGGTCGAGTCTGCACTAGGGGCCTCTGTTACACGCGCATCGAACGGGATCAACTCACCAGGCACTGGTTGGGTTCACGACATATTCGAAGGCGTACTGACATCAGAAACGAAATGTTTGACATGTGAAACTACCTCACAGCGGGACGAAACCTTCCTAGATCTGTCGATTGATCTCGAAGAGCACTCTTCAGTGACATCTTGTTTGCAAAAGTTCTCGGCCGAAGAAATGCTTTGCGAAAGAAATAAGTTCCATTGCGACCACTGCGGCGGACTGCAAGAGGCCGAGAAACGCATGAAGATCAAGCAGCTGCCGAAAGTCCTAGCGCTCCATTTGAAGCGCTTCAAATACACCGAGGATTACAGTCGATTGCAGAAGTTGTTTCACCGTATAGTATACCCGTACCATCTTCGCATGTTCAACACGACAGACGATGCAGAAGATCCCGACCGAATCTACGAGTTGTATGCAGTCATCATCCACATCGGTGGAAATGCCTACCATGGCCACTACGTCTCGGTCATCAAGACGGAGGACCGTGGCTGGCTGCTATTTGACGACGAGATGGTTGAGCCCGTAGATAAGCACTACGTACGCAACTTCTTTGGCGACAAACCTGGCATGGCATGCGCATATGTCTTATTCTACCGGGAGACTACCTTTGAAAAGGTTCGTGCCGAGCAAGAGGCAGAGGGCTTGGAGGAGGTGCGGATAGCAAGTGAAAAGGCCGACGTCGCATCAGAAGAAGCCGGGAAAGCCAATGGCAACGCAGATTTGGAGCTGACGAGACAAACGACACAACCCGTGTCGCCATTGGAGGAGCATCCACTGGTCAACCTAGACCACGCCATGACAGCGCCCGAGGTGCCCTCGAGTCCGCAACAGGAGGTTCCGATCACTCACTTCGACACAGCAATCCCGCCGGGCAGCGGAAGCTCAGATTCCAAGTCCAAGGGAGAAAAGAAGGCCGAAAAGAAGGAAGCCAAGGCGCTGGAGAAGGCCCGAAAGGTTGCAGAGAAAGAGGAGATCAAGGCCAAGGAGAAGCAACGTAAAGAGCGGGAAGTGCAGCTCCGAGAGGCTCGGAAGAATGAGGCAGACGAACTGCGAAAGGCTCTCGACGAGAGCAAGAAGATGGCTGCCGATGCGGCATCTGGCACTCCGCAAGACGGTCCGGGTCTCAGCCGCCATCACAGGGGCAGCAAGTCCATGTCGAGAAGGAGCTTTGGATTTCTCGGCAAAGACAAGGCACGTCGGGACAGCGCTGCTGATATACCACCAGTTCCTGGAACTCCGACCATAGAGGAGCACAACGGGGAGCATAGCAAAGGGGCGAATGGGGCTCCAAGCACTCCCTCTACACCGCACAGAACCAAAGAGCGGTTCAGCTTCAGCCTCGGCCGGAAGAAGAGTACGATTTTGTCTTGAGCCTTGGTTTGACGTCGAAAGTGCTGTACGATGTCGACTGCTAGCATGATTCAAAAGATATCCCTTTGCGCTTTTATACACAAGAGCGAATTCGGTATAAACCGATAGCATAAGGGGGTAAAGCTGGTTCCGGGTTGGAAACGCCGAGGACTGTTTTCAGGCATATCGACATAGAGATCAGAGATCAAGCTTTTAATAGCTGTACCATGTCAGCCCATATATGTATCTATATTCCTTCCACGCCAAATCGCGCGGCTGGTCCAGAATCTCTGGGTATACGTATCAAACAAAAAGCGAAATGGATAGGGTTGGCTGTATAAGTATGGCATTGCGTTCTGCAAATGTGATTAATTTGAAACTGCCTGCGCCCTGAGGAATTGCAAGTCTTCTGCGGCCCGGTAGCTACGCTACATACATGTTTCAAGGCTCATCGTCCCGGCCAGCTACCTGATCAAGACTTCAGTCCTCTGGCAAGTAATGTAAAAACACACTCGTCCAGCTCGCCTGAATGTATACAGCGTCTGTCTGCCAATGAACAGATTCCTTTGCCAGGAGCCTGCCCACAAAGGCAAATGTATGTCCCCCTTTCGTCGTCGTCAAGTGACAACTTGTCGTTCCGGAACGCCCAGCTGATGTAAAATGGCAAATATCTTGCTTTTGTCGCGCCCAGTTTCTCTCGGACTGCGAGTCCCAGGCGGTCGCTCGCAATTGGGTATGGTAACGGGGCTGCGCGGTTTCGCTTCAGCCGAGTATTACCTCGTAGAATATTACCAGGATATTCACGAGGATCAGTGGTGCTGCGCGAGGAGGTCATTGTTAGCCAAAGGTCAAGTGGTCTGGGTATTGTCCTCGGCGCCCTCTCCTTTCCTCCTGAGTCATTGAAGACCTCGAGACGGGTCTGCTACGTACCTCTCGTGAGCGAGCGCACGCTGGCAATCATGTTCATGAGCTTGAACTTGAACGACTGGTCCCCGCCGGGCCCGGCGCCAAAGGCCGGGTCGTGATTCCTGGCCGACAGGCCGATGCGCGCGAGGAAGCGGTCTTCTGAGAGGATGCAGACGGCGTTGAGAAGCAGGATGGCGATCTGGAAGAAGGAGCCCAGTCCAAAGGTAGGGATGATCGCCATGTTGGAAGGAGAGGCTCTGGTTGTGGTTGTAAGTTGTCTGGGCGAGCGAGAGACGTGATTGCTTGCAGATGGTCCAAGAGACGATGCGCTTTTGGTATGTGTGTTTGTGTGTGTGGCAGAGAGATCGTATGCGTCGAAGTCGTCCGGTCTGAAGGGGTTGCTTTGATCGGTCGTTGGATTCGTGAATAGCTAGCTGTTCGTTTGGGATACTACTTCGGCGCAAGTGCTAGGTATTCGAGATAGCAGCCAACCACAGCCAGCCCTTGGAGGCCAATGTGGTCAGCTCAACCCGTCGCTCCAGGTTGCTGCCAGCTGCCCGGGGGCGGATTTACATTGGACCTTGGCGCGCAACGGCCTGGCCAGGTTTCGAATGGTTCAGCACCGCCCCCGGTCGCCGGACTTTAGGGGGAGCTTGGAGCTCCAAGCTCCAAAGTTTCCGTCCCTATCGGGTCATGTTCCTGAACGTCATCCTCCATTTTGTTAATAAGAGGTCCGCTTCGGCCTGTTATTACTAGTGGCATCGGCCGGCGTTCAAACTTCAGTCTCACAACTCATGGTCTTCACATAAGACATACAAAGCCTCTTTCCCTCCAGTGCGTCCGCTTGAACAATGGGCCTCATAGGTGCGCAATCAACACATTCTGTCGATGAGGATCTATGGACTGACACGTGAAACAGACACACTGTTGTCCTTGGCCATCCCGGCCCTGGTCATCGTTCATCTCATTGTTGCTCCCTACACCAAAGTAGAAGAGTCATTTAACCTGCAGGCAACGCACGATATCTTGGTCTACGGCACCCCGACCAGTGAGGTGTACGCGAAGCTGTCGACAAGATATGACCACTTCGACTTCCCTGGTGCTGTCCCGCGGACGTTCATGGGACCAGTCCTGCTTTCCGGCATTTCTCAACCCATCATCGCAGTGGCCGGCTTCGAGCATGCACAACTCATCGTGAGGGCACTATTGGGCCTCTTCAACGCCTGGGCCATGGTGATCCTCAAGTCCAGCGTAGAGAGGGAGTTTGGAAGGCCGGCAGCGAGATGGTATGCGGTCCTGCAGGCCAGCCAATTCCATGTGCTCTTCTATGCTTCGCGGACGCTGCCCAACATGTTCGCGTTTGGGTTGACAACGCTCGCCTTCTCCCAGCTGGTCGGCAGCCCAAAGACGCTGCGTCCCGGGCGCTGCAAGCTGGCAATTGGCCTTTTGACCATTGCGACGGCTATCTTCCGATCTGAGCTGGCTATACTGCTCTCCACCACGACTGCCTACCTGTTCCTGGTGCGCCGCCTGGCAGTGGAAACCATTCTCGAGGCTTTCTTAATCTCGTTTGTTTTCTCGCTGATGACATCTGTTCCGATCGATTCCTACTTCTGGCAGAAGCCTATCTGGCCGGAACTCTCGGGTTTTGTCTTCAACGTGCTCCAGGGCTCGTCGTCGGAATGGGGTGTCTCGCCGTGGCATTACTACTTTACCAACAGCTTGCCCAAGATCTTCACGAACCCGCTTGTTCTTGGACTTGGTATCCCCGTATCTCTGTATGCTCCAGCCACGAGGACGCAAGCTCAGACGTTCATTCTGCCGTCACTACTGTTCGTGGCTATCTACTCGTTACAGCCACACAAGGAGGCGCGCTTCATCTTCTACGTAGTGCCCCCTATGACGGCTGCTGCGGCCCTTGGTGCCAGCTACGTCTTTACTCGCCGTGCGAAATCGGCCCTCTACGCCATTGGCTCTCTGGCGCTGGTCGCATCGGTTCTGGTCTCGTTCGCCATCAGCACGGGAATGCTGGTCCTCTCTTCCCTCAACTACCCGGGCGGCGAGGCTCTGGCTGAACTGCGACCGCTGGTCAAGCCCATAGATGCATCTGCAGATGTGCAAACGGTTACTGTGCACACTGATGTCCTGTCTTGCATGACAGGCGTCACGCTTTTCGGGCAACACCCGTACCCTCCCGTCGATCCAAAGCCGACCACGGACACAGTCTCATTTGTCTTTGACAAGACCGAGGAGCCCGCGCGACTTCGCAGTCCATCGTTCTGGGGCAAGTTTGATTATGTCCTACTCGAAAACCCTGCCAAAGCTATTGGCTCCTGGCTGAGCATTGGCGTCGTCGAGGGATTTGGCGGTATCGAGATCCTGAAGCCTGGCATGGTCGCCGACGATGACCTAGAGACTGGCGACGGTCGAATTCTGGGACGCGGCGCCGCGGTGAGAAAAGTCCGCGAGAGGGTTCGGTCCTTGACTGGGGGATGGTGGATTGGCCCAAAAATGGAGCCCCGGATACGAATATTAAAGCGCATACGGGGATTGCCAAGAAAAGAGGTCAAGGAGTAAATACCTTTGTATAATTTCCGTGTATAGTTGTCAATCCCGCTCCGTAGACTTTGCTTCCAGTCCACAAGTAAGCGATCGACTGGTGCATCTGGTTTGCACATATTAGGTCTGTTGATTCCTGACTGATTTCCATCAAAGCGTTAAAGCCTGACATATTGAGATTGACAAGTCGAAGAAACTCAAAAGCAGTGGATATCCGCGTATCAAGATAACGGAGGGTGGTCATATCGAAATGACCGTCTATGGCTCTATACGAGCATACGAGAATATTTCTAAAATTCTGGATTCGTGTTTCTACTCTGGCAAGGCACGTCATGCCGTTTTTGGATCAGCGATTACATACTACATCGTACTTACAGCCAGCGAGAAGAGAGTTCGCTTGCCCTCGGCCGCTAGAATCTAGCGCGTGGGAATCGGGGCGGGCGCCATGCATCTGCCAGCACCAGCGTCTCGCTAGTAGCGCCTGTCATAATAAGACGGTGCTGCCCATCCTACTACCGTCGAGGGAGACTGCCGAGGCGACGAGAAAGAATTTCGAAGCGAACTATTCTGGTCGTCTTTTTAAGGCGGCGCACATAGCCTCATGCGTGTAGGTTTATCATCATACGGACGAGCAACGGTCAGCTTCTTCTTCTTCTTTTCCCTTCTCGACGTGCAATGTGTTTTTGTGGCACGACCAGCTGAACTGGCCGCGTACGTACACGTACGAATCCCATCCGCTAAGGAATATTTGAGCCGCCATCGCGTCAGGCCGGATATGAGAGAAGACGTCGACCTTTGAGGCTACGGACATTAAAGCGGGCAGTGCCTGCATTCTACAGAAATATACCAAACGCTCGAACCTAGTCTGGTACACTCGGTATGATATGATGGATATGACGTGTGGTGAATTGGAGATAGAGTTGTCTGTGAATCTGAAAAGGCCACCAGGGATCAGTGGTTAGTAATGAGTAAGGGATCTGCGAGTGATGGGCATTCTGCTGATCTCTATATCGTACTTTTTGCCTAACAACCTTGGAACCTAAGGTTATTTAGTAGCAGCATAATAAATGGAAGAGAGCCCGTACAGCGTGGATTGATTTTCAGCTCTTGCGTATCGGCGTTTCGCCTCGTCACCCCCGAAGCAACTGGGTTATTTAAATATACGGAGCACGCTGTCATACCTTCGTTTTAGTGCTCACTTTGCCCGTGTGGGGAAAGAGGCCGGGAACAGCTTGCCAGAGAAAAAGTGGTTGGTCCGGAGTCGAGAGAGCTAACAGCTAAACAGGCGCTTGTCTGTCTGGCTGTCGGGGGGTCCCACTACTAGTCCCCTGAAATCGCTGCGGCCCAAAATAATCACCAGAAAGCGGGCCGGGCGACCCTGAAACTCGACTCTGCGTGGATGGTGGGAAATAGCTCGAGAGAGGCTTTTCGAGCTGGGAGCTGCTGGGTGGGTGAATGATTTGAGAAAGAATGCCATGCTACCTTACCCGGGCTGCTGACATTATTAGGCTCAACTGGTCTCTGCGACGGCGGCGGCAGAAACAAAAGAAGGAAAGCAAGTGGCTATGCTGATCTAGCTAGCACAATGTGCGCAAAGCAGCCATGTACGGGCGTAAGTAAGTAACCTAAGGTAGGTGAAGGTATTCACAAGAGATCCTGCGAGATAAGAGCTGCTCCAGGTATAATCAATAATCAATGCATATTGCTTGTAAGTGTCGCGTGAGACATAACGCGCGCGCCCTCGACTCGACAGGGAGCCTTTATCAATGCAAATTATGGCCAAGAGGGTAAGCAATATATGTACGGTTCCTGATGCCCGTTCAATAATATCGTATGTGCATATGAGGGACCCTGGCAGCCATCTCTCATGTAAGAGGTGGTAGCATGTAGTGTAGGTGGTACCTAGCACATGCATGCAAGGTTAGGTAGAATGCAGGACCGCCCCTCTCTGTACTGGACTGTCCCTCACCTCTCCCTCCCCCCTCCCCCAAATTGATTCACAGATGCCCCCCAATCGCCCGAGTGAAATCTCCCCCCGTCTGATGGCATCTTTTTCATTGTGATCTTGGGACGGTCATGATCTGTTTATTGTGTTCAAGTGTGTGCGAGTCACTTCTATCGTCGCTTGTCTTACTGTCCGTCCGAATCACAGGCCGTCTGATTCTTGTCGCTGAGAGGTGGTGCATCGTTTAATCGCATTCCACAATTCGCTACAAAGCCGCGCTTCGGCCACATCTTGGCGGACTGAACCCATTCGTCAACGTTTACGATCCCCAAACCAACCAGAACCAAGCGCCAGTCCCTCTCTCTCCAGGGGAACTTTGGAACATACCTGCCCAAAACCACACGACACATACAACAAATACCTTACACACCACCCACCCACCAAGAACCGGATCCCTCCTTGCTGCAGGTTTCACAGGACCAGGACCCGGCGTGCCACAACGCCTCAAGTTGAACCTCGCGTCCTCGATCGCTGGAGACACCTTTTCCCGGCCCTTTCTTTACATTGCCAATTGTCACATTGGATCCCCAGACCAGAGCACCAACAACACCGAGCACTGGCTCTCGACCTGCCTCTTGGTTGCTCGTTGTAATTGCTGCCATACATGATCATTCTTCTGTGATACCTCCTCCATTGGCGCAGCACACCGTGGTCAGGTTACCATTTGTTTTTTCTTTCTTTCCTTTACTTGACCGTCTGTTTATTTTTCCTGGTGCCCTCCGTCGATCGAGCCACCGACCCAGCTCAGCAGCCCCGCGTCAATAAAGCGCATTGGAACGAAGCCACACGCCGCCAGCTTTGCCTGCCGCCGACGAAGACGTCTGATGCACGACCCCGCCGAAGGAGTCGGTACACACATTTAGCGAGATCCAGGAACGGCGACGAGAAACTCACCATTTCCCGCGAGCGATCTGCGAATCCCTCACCATGGAGGCAGAAAACGAAGGCGGTCGGCGCCGTGACCGACTGATGGGCAAGATGTTTGGCAAGCAGAGGGCCGCAGAGAAAGAGCGTGATCGCCAATACAAGACGGAGCAGAGTGCCAACGACCTTTCGGCCTTCCTGGGCAACTCAGACCGGCTCCAGGTCACCCATCCGCCCCCTCCTCCGCCCGTTCACGGTCACCGTGAATTCGAGGCAAGACAGCCCCAGCTGGCCTTGGATACGACCCGGGCCATGCGCTATCCCGGCGCTCTGGATGTCGGCGCCGACGGGCAGCAGCTGGCGTATCGTAGTAAATCGCACAGCCCCCCGCGGAACCGAAAGAAGAAGGGCCTCTCCGTACGCTTTGCAGACAGCTACCCCGAGGTTATAGGCGAAGGTGGTGATGAGTGCGAGACCATGACAGCAGAAATCGGGCGGAGAAAGAGATCCAAGTCTGCACCGCTCCAGGCTCCGTCCCAAACCTCCTTGAGAAGTGAACACTCCCGGAAGGGAAGCGACCAGCGAGGCATCTCGCCCAGAAAGACTGACAATGATTTTATGCCTGGTCCCATGAAGCGAACACAGACGGGCTTCTCCTCGACAACCAGCCTCACACCTGACGAGCCCAAGCAGGACTCATTGACGCCTTCATCTCAGGGATCTCCCCAGCTCAGAACCTTGCCTGCTGGACAGCCGGCTAGATCTCGATTCTTGGAAACTTCTGACCGTAAGGACGAAGCCAGAAGGTCCTTTATTGAAATTCACCAGCACGAGCAGAGACAAGCAGAAGGTATGGCCTTTGCCCAGGCGCGGTCGGCCAGCACAGAGGCCCATGACGGATGGGACGAGGCCGAATCCTCGCCTGAACCGGTTCGGACAACACAGCCAAGGCCTCCCAGGAATTTGCCAGCTATTCCCATGAGCGAGGCCCCGCAACTCCCTCCTGTATATCCTGGATCCGCCGAACAGTCGTCTGAAGCTCTTTCTTCACCATTCCGGGCGCAGTCCACAAGAAGGCCAGCGTACCAGCCGATGCGCCATGAAGATCGCCCACCCATGCGAGCTCTCTCCACGAGAACACACATCACACCACTGATCGAAGACCCCACGCAGCCTCAACAACTTCCTGTAAACCCTCCGCCACGAAATCCAACCAGAAGGTCCCCGTTGCCGCCTGCCTCGCCGGCAAGAGATCCATTCGGCGATCCCATGTCTCTAGAACACCCCCGAAAGTCTCCCCTGCCACCGATTGCCACGGACGTGGAAACACCACCGAACTTTGAGATACCTTCTGCTCGCCTAGCAGAAATTGACGAGCTACGCATCAGCTCGACCGCCGATTCCGACAGCCCCTCATCCTCCGTTTCTGGATCAGTTTACTCCACCTCCGAGATGTCGCTCAAGGCCACACCTGTAGCGCAAAACCCACGCGATAGAGGCTGGAGTGCAACATCCGCAGATAAGGCTCCAAGAAAGCTCTCGTCACAGCCCCCGGAAAATGAGGGAGCTTATGATGAGTTCATTGTGCGAACGAAGCATCTCTATGAGCTGTTCCGTCTTCATGCCGAGCAGTTCAAGTCACTTGGCAGTTCCAATCCCGACGACATGTGCCGTGCAGCATTGTGGTGGTTTCTGAAGGGTCGCATAGCACTCGAAACAGCCATGAGAAGTAGGGGCCAGGATGTGGATGAGACCAAGAGCCTCATGAACAGATATCAGGCATACACCGACTTGACGAAGAGCTACTGGCTTACAGAGGTTGCACTCCCGGAGATCGCCGAAGGCAAATACAGTCTGACTGAAGGCGAAATTGCCGATGTCAGGCAAGTCCTCGCGACCAACCTCAAGAAGTTGGCCGGATCGATGAAGAGAAACAACTTGCTACCACCTGAGGAGCCTTTTATGCCGCAGATGATGGACAAGTCGATTTGGATCGAGTACCCTGGCTTGAGTCAGGATATTGTATCACTGCTGAACGGTAACTGGGGCTCGCTTCTACTCGCATCAACACAATCGGCCAAGAAGGTTCCTCTTATCGAGGCACTTCCGCTAGGAGATTCCCCGACACTCTTCAACTATGGACGAGTCAAGGCCGACGTCTATCTCATGGAACAAGGCTTGGAGTCGATGCATACCCACCTGCCCTGCATGCTCTCCATCAACCGGCTCCAGAAAGATTCGACCCTCATGTTCACCGTTGCTAGTCAAAACAGCACTGCCACATTGTGTATTCAGGCTGATAAGAATGCTGGACCCAGTTGGGACAGCGTCAAATGGCGCACAGATAAATGCTCGTTGGAACTTAAGATGCCTCGTGGCTTTATGGTGGCCATTCAGTGCTCTCAAACAGATTTCCGCATGCTCTGGAACATTTTCGACTTCAATGCCAAGGTGCAGAGTTATTTGTATCCGCGCAAAGATGAGCTTGTCTCGCTCCAGACCAAGATCAAGGGTTTCCACTACTTTGACTCGGATCCCAATGGGCGCACCTTTCCCAAGGAACCCGTGGGCCAATGCGAATTGGGCTTGTACGAGAAGCTACTTAAGGAAGGCAGCCCGACAGGTCCCAGGACCTTCCACAGGGGTTTCCGTCTGGCAGTGGTGACTGGCCCGAGGACAAGGACCCTGAGCGGTGTTACCCATGTGTATCCCCCTTCCATGCCTATCCAGTACGCCTATCTTCGAGGAGAACAGCGCGAGCCAATGATCCAGTTGACTTTCAACGATGGCAAGACCAAGGCCCGGATGGTGCTCATATTCAACGAAGACAAGGAGCGGGAGAAGTTCATCTCGCTATTGAAGGGCAGCTACGTGCACAGCGACGAGGAGGTCGTGACCGAGATTCCGATGCAAGGGTACAGCATGTCGGAAGGACTTCAGGACACCAAGGGCGGCTTCTCGGCTCTGCAAAGACTGCCGTGGCAACATGCACGAATCATTAATGACCGCTACGCTGGCGACGAGCCTCCCGTAGTGCTGGCAGAAAAGCTGCGCCTCGAGTTGAACTCGATCGATGCCAAGGGAGCGTCGGTTGGTACAATTGTCGACAGGATCAACATGGCGCCCGGAGAGTTTAAGATCAGACTCGGAACCAAGGACATCCTCACTCTGCACGTGATACGGAACCCGCAAGCAGATCTAACCACGTCTGTGCTGGACCGCCCAGGACTCACGGACGCCCCGCGCGAGTTTGCCTCGCTCCAGAATACAGTGGCCCGGTCTTCGACTGTCAGAACATACAGGTTCAACTCGTTCAAGGACCTGCATGCGTTCCAGAATGGCTTGACTGGCTACACCGTGGTGTTTGATGGTGTCGCTTCGTCGCTCAACATTACGCGGCGGCGCATGGTTGTGCCTGTGCACAAGAAGTGGGAATCGGGCACAGCACGTATCCAAGTGGTTCAACATCCGTCGGATGGGACCGTCCAACTCCTGGCATTCTTCGAGGGATGGAGCCACGGCCATTGTATGGGATTTGTGCTCAAGGGCACTGACGTGTACGAGGCATCTGGTAAGATGGGCAAGGCTGCTGTGAAACTCGTCGAAGCCAAATTCCCGCTTCCCAAGGGCGGAGATGGAGTCGAGAAGAGAGGCGACGAAGACTTCTTCCTTTGCCTAGATATGCCGGACTACGCGGGCGAGCACGACGACATCAACATCGTGTTCGATGACGAAGGCGGTAAGTTGACCACGACCCCCCACAAATGTTGCAGCAACAAAATACTAACAACCGATCAGAGAGAGACAAGCTCTGCGCCGTCCTCCCCGCGCCAGTCAAGGGAGTCAGGCTTAGCAAGTTGGGTAGATAAGAGAGCCACGAGCGCTAATTAGCTGTGGCTCATTCTTTCACTCCTGGATGCTGATTACACTGGAAGTGTTCTTGAAAGCAGATGTTGGCGACCTAGTAATCACCCAACCATATCAGCGAGGCATGGTTCAAGTACGGAGAGTTGCCTAGAAAATAAGTGAGGAAGCATATGGGGCAGTAGAAGGGGAGCATAGAAAGGACTCTTTTACGTGCATCATGAGAGATACCCCCTGATAGTTTGTAGGAGACGAGAAGATATTGCCTCTTGCAAGGCCTCAAACACATAGGTGCCTGTATGGCAGACAGAATAAAAAACAATTCATAGGCTCAAGTCTGGCCGTCATAAAACAGTCACTTCAAGACTGGTATCGAAAGTGGTGGAAACGAACGAGTTCAGAGGTGGACAATGGCCGAGTGTATTTGGGTGTTTATTGCACCTCTCAGTCATCATTGTAAATAGGAGTTGACCTCTCGGTGATTGAGAATGATAGTTCAGTACACGGGCCGTATGTCTCGCCAACATGCCAAACACGTATTTCGGCCATAGAAAAGCAGGTGACAGAGTACGGATTTCATTCGAAATACAAATGTACCAAACTAACCTTTGTAAACATTTGAGAGGTTGGTAGTTGGTTGGGCATACTTGACCCGTGCGCCAATAAGGTGGAAAGCGAGTGACTATTTTGACCGATTTGACCATAGGACCCCTGACATTGGGTGGTTGCTAAAAATGAAAGTACCTAACGGTCGCCCAACTCCGATATATTGTCCCCGGAAACCGTCAAGCCAATCAGCCACCAACACTCGGGTGACTCCCGGAGAAAGGAAAAGATATTCAAAACCAGCAAAACTTTTGTCGATACAACGCCCTTCCCCGAGCTCTCGACCGCCCAGTATGAATAATGCTCGCAACAAGGTGCAAAGTTTTATGACTCGGCGGCCTCGTTGCCCTGTAGACACCAGACCCCGGACGGCGCCGCCCCACAAATAATAGTCAACCGGGATCCCCTTTGAAGTTGGGTATACGCTTCACTTTTGGGCGCGGAACTGGTAAAATGGGAATTCATGCGAGCGGTGTAAATCGTGTGTCAAGACCAATGAGCATAGAGAAAAATAAAAGAAAAATACAGAGAACCCTTCTGGAACAAGAGCCGCATCCTTGAAGGGATGAACTGCCGTGTTTCCCCGGACTCGGAAAGCAGAATCCCATATATCTGACTTATATGTAGGGCTGGTTCCTGGCTCGGGTTCCTGCGTATTGATTTTCCATCCTCCTCCTCCCAAACTCTAAACTCAACTCCCACAAGCCTTTTAACGCCTCCGGTCTGCTACGCCACGATGCCTTCACCTTAATACCACCTAATACCGAAACTTTCAGAACCTTTCTCCGACACCAGCAACAATAACATGCTGAGCCCTTGGCACCAGGAATCGTCCGACGTTTGGACATATATACCCCCTCTGTTTTCCATCAGGTCCTGTTTGGATCCCGTTTCTCCATCTTCGCTACATCAACTTTTCGCTCAGCTAAACACGCACGAAATTCTCGCGTATGCGCTTCATTTCCAAGCACAACAGTCCAGAACTGCAAACTAAGCTTACGAATATTAATGATAACGACTGCTCACGTTAACAACTCATTATAATCACGATTCTTTTCCACGCGAAGCACTTCACGCTCGCAGTTCTTCACGTTTGCAGTTCTGCCAAGCATCAGTCTTCAAGGTCATAATACTTCCACGACCACGACTCTTTAAAACCACCATTCTACAGATCGCTGTTCTTCGCGATCACTACTCTCAAGCCATCAGTCTTGAAGGTCATAATTAGTTACGACCGCGACTCTTCAAAGCCACCATTCTTCAGATCGCAGCTCTTCGCAGCCACGGCTCTCTAAACCATCCATCTATCACTCACACACTTCACACGACTCCAAGACATCACTCACAATGTCTCCTTCGCGCATCACTTTCCGTGAGCCTCAGGCCGATAAGTGGGGAGTCGAGTACTCCTCCAACGGCACCATCGTCAAGCACCTCGTCTTGGAACTCAAGGGCGGCCTAGATCACCGCCTGTCGTGGGAGTCGTCCGCTTCTGCCGCTAGCAACGGCAGCAAGAAGAGCGACCGCATGCAGGTCAAAGACAAGAAGATGGACCAGAAGATGGTCAAGATGATGAAGAAGAAGCAGAAAGAGGCAGAGGCAGAAGCGGAGAAAAGGCGCAAGGCCAAGGTTCACGTCAAGCAGCCCAAGTCTACCTCAGACCAGGCACAAGCCCACGTCAAGCAGACCAAGGTCTCCGTGGATAAGGCGGAACTGAAGCTTCACAATGACATGGCCAAGATGTTGGCACGCCGGCAGCAGGAGATCAAGGCCGAGCTGAAGAGAAAGCAGACCCCCTACCACAACGAGAACTCGGCCCTCTGTTCACTCGCCGAAGCGCCGTACAAGTGCTGTCCAATCTCAAAGGATGGATGGAAATGCCCCTTGCACCCTCGCGATCCACCTCTCGAGTACTGGACGCATCACATCAAAACAGCTAAACAGGCACTGAGACGTGCTTATCGAGTGCAGCTTTTCTTGATTGGCAAGAAGTATCAGCATGGCGTTATTGCCCTCCATAAAGAACGTCGCCGGGAACTCAATCTTGCAGACCTGCCGGTGGAGCTTGACTTCCCAGAAGTCGCAATGCCCACTGCTGCCGACAAATCTCGACTTCTCGGCAAGCTCTGTCTCTCACACCGGCTCAGATTCGATGTGCAGCGCAGGGGCGCCCCTCGTCAAGGGGGGCCGCCGACCGCCTGCTGGATTTGCCGATACGACAATTTGTACAAACAGTACGTCATCGACGCCCACCAGGCATACAGTACTTACTGCCATGCCTTCGCCGAAGCCCTAGACCACACACACCGGCGAGTACAATACATGTGCTTCAATTATAAAGCCCCGGCTATGGACCCGGGTTCCGAAGTCAGTGGCTATTCACCATGTACTCGCCGAGTGTTGCATATCACAGAGTGGGCCGAAAACCAAAAAGGCCAACGAGGCAACATCTATTGGCTGGCACGTGAATATGCACTCCGCGCCGACGAGAGAAAAGCCGCGGTCTGGACTCGCATGCGAGGGGCCCAAGACTATGTCACTGTGGACGCAAAGCAAGACAGAGCGTTCAAGACCGCGCTCGAGTCAATCGAGGAGGAGTAGCCCTGGTGTCGGCTGCTGGGCAGGAGAGGGTGGAGGGGCCTCTTGAGTTTTTTATGAGAAGGAATGATGGATAATGGATTGAATGGATTATGATACCACGGCATTGATGACGGGATACGAAAGCGTTTGTTTTTATCAGGGTCTGGACAGGGCAACAGGAAGAAATGCAGTAGTCTAGGCCAGCCTGCAGGGTCAAATGGCAAGCGTTGATTTCATCATACACTTGCTTGTACACCAACCATCCACGCACTTGACTATTGCACATGCGTTCTAGAACATTGAAGCCTCTTCAGAGAGCACCTGCCCGTATTTCTTACAATGTTATAAGAAACCACGACAATCACAAATAGGTAAACAAACCGGAAGTCCGGCTGCCCAAGTCGTACATGTACTCTTCCTGCATCCAAACTCTTCCATCCAATGTCTTCCAGTCAACAACATCTTTTCAACCACATATATTCTTTCACATGCATTCTATCACATACATTCCATCACATTCATTCTACCATATGCATTCTACCATATCCATTCTACCACATTTATCACAAACCTGACAACCAGCCTCACCCTCGCGGCCATCCAATGGAGTATTGGAAACAGGACCTATCAGACACGAAAGATGCGTTACGTCGTGCCTAAAGGGTGGAGCTCTTTCTTCTTAGCAAACGCTACGAATATGGCATCATTGCGCTGCACAAAGAGCGCCGCCAGCAGCTCAACCTCACAAACCTGGCATCTAGTCAGGACTTTCCCGAGGCAACCCTCACCTCGCCAACAGACAAATCTCGGGTATTGGGGAAGCTGTGCCTCTTCCATCCACACACATTCACCAAGAATACCGGTCAGTCTTTACGCTATCGATCAAGGAATCTCTTCTTCTGGCTAACCTTCTATCTAGATGAGTCTTAGCTATTCAACAATCTTATCAACAGAGTCATCGACAGACACCTCAACAGTCATTTTGCAGCAGTCTTATCAGCAGCACACCCAACCAAGACTTGGGAGTCATCGCCGGGCGTATCCAACTCGGGAGTGCCGACAGCCTATTATGTCTGCAGATACGACGATCTGTTTAAAACCTACGTGATAGGCTTTCACCAAGCCTATGTCAAATACTGCGAGGTGCTGGCAGATCAATTTGACGAAGCACATAGGCGTATGGCGTTCATGTTCTTCCAATATACGCCTATCGCCTTTGACCCAGGGGTGGAACACAGTCGATACTCGACTCATACTCGCCGGGTCCTCCGCATCACAGACTGCGCCCAGAACAAGAAGGGCCAGCCTGGCAATCTCTGCCATATGGCGCGTGAGTTAGCCCTCCGTGCCAAAGGGAGGAAGGCTGTGGCCTGGGCGAGGATAGGTGGCGAGCAAGACTATGTCGTCGTAAACCCGAATGACAAGAGCGGGTTTAAAACGGTCTTGCCAACCCTTCAGGAGGAGTAGCAGTGTTGTTGGCTATTGGAGAGAGGGCGGAGGGGGCTGGATAATTTGAGAGGAGGAACGATGAACGATGAAATGACACCATGGCATGACGAGAAATGGAAAGCGTATGATTTTGTTTCAAGTTTGGATTTGGTAGCAGGAAGCGATGCAGTCTGGTGGTCTGGCCAAGCTGCAGTGTCAATATAGCAGTCTTCTTCAACAGTCTTCTTCAACAGTCTTCTTCAACAGTCTTCTTCAACAGTCTTCTGCAACAGTCTTCTGCAACAGTCTTCTGCAACAGTCTTCTGCAACAGTCTTCCTCAACAGTCTTCTTTCTGGAAACATATGGTGGTTCGGGATCGCCGAGTAGTTTAGAGTAGAAATTGTGTTGTGCCTTGTCTTAGGTCTACAAAAATGGAAGTATGTGCCGTTACGTACCGTTCCCTTACCGATTTCGGGGAACGTGACCACATGCTTGATTCATTCATAGAGTTACATCAAGTGATGGGAACGAAAGCAGCGACCGGTTTCCGGCCATCATCAGCCATGTTCCTAGCCAAGATCCCGTCCCGTGCCGTACAGCATCCCAAAATGTCCTGATATTCATATTCTCATTGGGGCAGTCAGCTGTAGAATGTGGGATCTTATCTCACGCTCTCGCCCTTTTGCCTCCGGATGAAAGCGGTTTGTCTTTGCATGGGGATTCGCCTACACAACATGGGAGGGGAAAAGTGAACAATAATCAGTTCGAACCACAAAGGTTGCGAAGACAACCCATCATCCATTAAGCGGACACGAGACTGGAGACTAAATTATCGTTTGCAAGCGAGTAGGATACATGAAGCTGCCGCCAGAAGAAATAAAACGCATACTCCGTTCTAGTGATTCCGTTTGCATGTAGCTCCTACGCTCTTCTAACACTGGGGAAAGGCTCCGTCGTGCTTTTGGGCATAGTACCATCAAGGTATCGAAGAGACGAATACAGTTACAGATCTCTCGCTCGATTCCTGATGTGTTGTCGCAACGTAATGATTCATTTCATCAGGCATTCCTCCCTCAATTAGGTGGCTAAAGTACCAGCTGAGAGGCTGGAAGCATTAAGAACTGTGTAACGACGAGGTAACAAAGTATACAAGGTAGAAAATCTGCTTCTCTTACGTGTCGATGAAATCAGACAACAGGACATGACCAACTCTCAACATCGTCCACGTCGCCTACGCCGTCATACTCTGCCACAGCCGGCCACCTACAAATCGGACGCTGGAACTGCACCGCCGGCGCCGTATCCTCAACATACTTGGTCCCAATAATCGACTCAGGGGCCGCAGAACTGCCACCCTCGACCCAGTCGACCAGCGAGTACAATAATGAGTAACTAGCATCAGACTCGACCGGCGGCACGGAACCGCCCTGCGAAGCCGCGTCCAAGACCCACGCGCCCGCTCCGCTCGAACAGTGTCCCATGCCGGGGACCATGAACAAGCGGTAGAAATTCTCGACATCGTCCGCATCCCTCCCGATGCCGGCGTAAAAGGCCCGCACGGTATCGTAAAACGCCGCAGCAGACAGACTCGGAATCAGCGGGTCGGCGTAGCCGTGGTAGTGCAGCAGCCTGTTCCCCCGCGCCTCGAACGCGCGCAGGTCCGGGTCGTGTGCGTTGGCGCCGCCCGGGTTGATCGTGTCCGAGAAGAAGACGTCGCCCGCGGTCAGCGTGGCCCAGTCCCAGGACGAGTCGTTGAACACGGCGTGCCGGAACCACGTGGGCCCGAACTGCGGCTCGTCGCCGTTCATCAGGTACGAGAAGGACGCCTCGCCGGACGGCGACAGGCCCTCGTGCACGAGGGTGCCGTTGGATACCCAGGGGTCGTACATGCGCTTCAGGTTGGCCGTCTGCGCGTCGCTCAGACAGGCCGTCGCGTTGAGGGCGCCGGTGCCGCATGTCAATGCGTCAAAGTCGATGGCGCACGCGGACGGGTCCATGATGATGTCGTCGGCCGCGCCGTCGAGCATGTCGCACTGGTCCAGCACGGCCGCGGCGACAAATGGCCACTTGGTCGCCGGGATGTAACTTTCCGTCGTGTTGGGGAACTGCAGCAGCGCCACGTACGTCTGCCAGCCTGCGACGCGCGTCTGCCACGGCACCGCGCCCGCCAGGACGCCGTCAAAGTCCTCGGGGTACCGCTCCGCCGCGTTGAGGCCCTGCCGGCCGCCCGTCGAGCACCCGGCGTAATACGAATACAGCCGTCCGGTGCCGTTCTGTCCATTGTTATAGTAGTACGCAGACACGGCCTCCTTGGCCGCCGCGACCGAGAGGTGCAGCGCGCGGTGGCCCCAGTCGACGCTCTGCTCGGGGTACGACAGGAACGAGCCGTCGCTGCTGTTGGACGCGTGGCCCGTGTCGGTCGATACCGACGCGAAGCCCTTGCGCAGGCCCCAGACCACGTCGGGGTAGTTGACGGCCCCGGCGAACCCGCCGTTGCCCACGGTCAGCAGCCTCCCGTTCCACGCCGCGCCGGGCGGCAGCCAGACTTCGGCCTCGGCCGATGACGACGCGTTGCTGGTCTGCACCGTGACCACCAGCCGGCAGGCCTGCGGCACCGAGACCTGGGGCTCATTGTAGTCGGCGTTGGCCGAGGTCCCGGTGAAATTGCTCCCGTTGAGTATGGTCTCGGCGGTACGCACCACGGCGGTTCCTCCGGAGAAAGTGGTCCCCAGGAGCGAGGCGCACGATACTGAAGAGTTGGCACATGTGGCTTGCGTCCCGGAAATCAGCAGGGCGGCAGGCAGAGCCGCGAAGAAAAATGCTGCCATCATGAGCGAGATCTGGCGCAGTTACAGCGTCGATATTGACATCACGGCATTTCAGCACTGCGGTGCATGGAAAAGGGACTATAATATACTCGCATTAGTACCCACGGCATCGCTTCCTGTCTGTTATTCACCACTCTCTAAGTCTTGATCCTCACTGTGCTGATATGAAAGAACCAGGGATCGGAAGATATATCCGATTGTCCATATGGGTCCGATAGAGGTTCGGAGGGTCCGCCGATTGATCGCCATGGGTATCGAGATTATAAACAGATTACGTCGGAAGAGGCCTCGGGACTAGAAATCAGTATAAATTCGCTGCTTTTGCTCTCCGAGAGAGTAGCTATTCCAGGTCGGTCTCGACAAGTTCGGAATTTCCAACGACCCGCAATTCTCCCCCGAGGTTGGCTTTTCGAGGCGTGACAAGTTCGCTCAATTTATGACGGTGAAATGAAAGCATAACAGCACAAAGCTGGATAATCCCTCGATGATGGTATCTACAGTCCAGCCCAAAACAAAATGATATCCCCGAAAGAAAGTTCCAAAACATCATGTGGCTCTGGCTCGATAGTCGAGCCCGTCACCATGATCCGTTGCGCCGTTTTTCCTAAAATCGCCCTCAAATGCTAGCAGTTCAAGATGTCCCATTCCAATTCATGCCGATCCCATTTAATAAATCGTTTCCGCCATAGTTGAAGCTGTTCAAGTATGTGTCTATGTCCGTCATGCCTTCGTTCTCCAAGACACCCATCAGCTCGATTTGCTGAGACTGGTTGAGGCTGCCTTGCCTCTCTGGCGGCAACCCCGCCCAGGGGTTCTCCTGGATGCCCATCATGTTGTAACCATTGTTTGCACCCCCGTTCCATAAGTTGCCATTGGTGTTGCCAAAAGCGTACGGCGAAATGAATGGAGGAGGTGGATTGAACCAGTCTGTCCCAGAAGTGACCTGTGGGAGGGGACGTTGTTGAACCATGGGTGTCTGGTGCGATGGCAATGTTGGAATCGCAAATGTAGGCTGCGGAGTATGCTGTGGTTGCGGCATCATGTGACTGGACATGGGGACTGGCGGCGCGGGCTTCATCACGGGGGTTGACATGGTTGCCGTAGGCATATGTGGTGTATTGAAAAGAGGTGTAGCAGAGTTGCCGTTGCCCACCGAGTCGGGCGGTGTCGGTAAATGGTCGGGGGGAGAGAGTATCGGCGGCGAAGCGGTTGTTTCTGTGCCCGGAGGTGTCGTTTCTTCCATGATGAGGTTTTCCGTCGATTGGGTGAAGTCGGGCGGAAAGTAGCTGAAACGCCTCCCTGTCGACGGCTCTGTTGAAGCAGGGTTCAAGAAGATGGAGTTGGACCGGAACGCTGGTTGCGACGGGAAAGAGCTGTCAAAGTGCACCTGTTCAGGCTGTTGGTCAAAGACATAGCCGAACTGTGGTGGGTTAAACATTGGCGGTTGGACGCCATTCTTGGACACCGTCGTCGCGCTCGTCGCTTCCGACGAAGGCGAGTTGGTGTCAGGTTGCGATGAGGGAGTGCCGAATACGCTTGACGAGGACATGACTGGAGTATCCCGAGCATCATAACTTCTTAGACATGCTTCTGCGAACTTGCCATACAGCTTGGACGCGGCTGACGTCCCTGGCCACCGTTCGGCACATGAGTCGATAATATCGAGGCAGACATTCACAAGCTCCTGGACTTCGTCGCGGGAGTGGGCTGCCCGGACTTCTGGGTAACATGCCACCGTCCAAAGGATGGTGTTGACAGACATGTAGAGGGTGAGCAAGAAGACCCAAGTTATATCGATTGCAGAGGCCATGACCTGCTTGCTTGAGATGTTGATCACAAACGCAACCGATTCAAAGCACTTGATGGCCGAAGCTGCGGATGGCTTGGGCACCTGTGGTGATGGTCTGTGCAGCCCGACTACCATTGTGTGATACCTCCCGGAGAACCTATCGAGCGTCAGTATTCTACCACCAAGTCTTTCTGTGTTTCGTCAACCTACCATGGTTTACACCAAGCTGGCTCCTCGGGTGTCGAGTTGATCCATTGCTCCATTCTGCTCTCTATCGAAGCGAACCATGGATCCCGAGCATCTCGCGGCGTCGCCTGCTTCTTCTCGTATAGGACCCTTCGGATCTCATTCTGGAGCAACCTCATTTTGCAAAAATGAATGGCCACTAGTTTGCGGTCGTCCACGCGGCCGGGGGTGATGCCGTTCTCTGTGATGTGGGCATCGTCGGCAGTAGAGAAGAAGGCGACGTCGGCCATGTCGTCGGTTTTTGCAAATCCGTTTGGTCGGCCCATGCTGTATGACAATCCAAACTCATTTGTCATTACAATCCAGCTGAGGCGCCGTCGCATATCCAGAGCCATGGGATCATCGATTCCCAGGCTGATGGTCTTTTCGTCGGCCAGACCCATTTGTTGGCATATTCTCGTGGCAAGACCAACAATGTAAAAGACGGCCGTGCGCGTCGGCGTCAGCAGAGAATATTGGCCCAGCAGAATAAGGCACTGAAGTGTCTTCAAGTCCTTGGGCCGAACAACCCGCTCAAAGTACTGCATCGCAGACAGATAATAACTGTCGGCAAGTCCAGCGTAGGTGGTGTCCAGCTTCTGCATGCTGATGGCCATGACCATTCGAGCGACAAATTGTTGGTACGGGTCTTGACTTCCACCATACACGTCCTGGATCGCAGCCTCCAATTTGCTTTCGTGGAGTACAGGGGTAAATACGTGAGCTGTAAAGTATAAGACATTTGACCACAAGACACGAATATCGAGTCCTACTTACCTCGTTGTTGGTAGACGTTTAACAAACGGTCGACAATTACTCGACTGGGCAATGTCGCCGCAGGAACACCACTAATCATCGGGAAACTCTTCTTTCTCGCAGAGGCGGATGGTGGTATGCTGAAAGACATGGACCTGGTGGCCACGGTCTGCAGTGATTCCGGCGCAATCGGCCTCCTGTTCCGGACTGACGGCACGAGCTCTGATATGCGGTTTGAGTCTGTATATTTCTTGGCCTCTTCCATGACCACGCGCGTCATGGCAATGCCGCTGGAAGGTCCCAGGTATCGGGGTGTTTCGTCCGACTCGTTGAGACGCACGAGGCCACCGGGTCTCAAGAGATCCTCGTTGTTCTTGGGAAAGTCCTCCTCGTCCGTATACAGACCGAGCTCTGCCTCGAGGGCACGCACCTTTTCCTGGAGCTTGACGACATAGTAGCGACTGATCTTCTTGCCTTTTGTGGTGTCGAAGTACTCGCATACGGAGCCCGACCGTTCGCACGGCAGACAGCGGGGAAGGGTTGGGTCGCAGCGGGTTTTCCTCTGTGACAAGTTAGAGGGTGAGTCTCAGCCAAATGCTCTGGCAGTCGGGCGGATGGGCAGAATCTTGACAGCAGAAATGCAGGCAGCCTTCAAAAGGGTATTGTTTGTGGGTAGTATGCTTACCTGGCGACAACGGCAGCAAGCCGTTAGTGTATGCGCGATGCGATGCGATGCCTCGCCGTCGCCGTCTCCATTGGAAGTCTCCCGGGGTAGCTGGGGGATGGGCTTCTGGTGGTTTTGAGCGATAGGCGGGCGCGGGCGTTGATAGGGCCCGAAGCCTTCAACATGCCGGAAGACATGAGTGTCCATCGGCGCGAGAGGGCTTTGGGAGTGTGTGTTCCTTCCTGTCTCGCTCGTGCCTCTCTTGTGTCGTGAGGGGTTGTCTTTCTTTGCGATGTTCTGGTTGCGCCGGCACCTTTGAGATGCGGAGGGTGGTTTTGTTGGTCTGCCTGTCTGTCTTGGACAGCGCGGGGAGCAGCAAGCGAGCGAGCGAGCGAGCTACTGTATGACCGCTCGACCTGGCTGCACTGACGAACGATGGGATTTGGCCAGCCCGGAGACTGCGTCGATCAGCAAAGTGGCCCGGCCCACAATCTATCCTGTCCAGCGAAGTTTTATGGAAGGTATGGAGCAAATTTCGAACGGAAAAAAGGGACTGGGGTTCGCCAGGTACTTGGTAATAGCACTGAGGCTCTGCTGGAGTCCTGGACCCTCTCGATTCTCTAACCGTCTCCTTTCTACAGGATACGACGGCGACTAGCTCGCAGGGCGACCGATGACACGAAAGAATGCCTATTATTACAGGTAGCAGAAGGCCAAGGCATCAACTACACAGAGGACTTGCCAGAGCTAAATCTGCCCAGGTCTGTCTGTCTGTCTGCTTGTCGGTACCTTCTACCGGGCTACCCCCGATTCTTTACAGGTCACCTTACCTACAATACTACCAACTGCCTACCTCCCACTGGTGACTTTCTACTTCACCCCGACTCGACTGTTGATGGTAGTAGCACGAATGTAAGCTTGGGCTTTGGGGTTACACAGAAGGTACAGATACTCGCCCTCTTCCCCTCCCCTACCTACATTCTACACTGATCTGGCGTCTGGGTAGCCGCGTGGGATGGGGGATGGAACCGAGTGGGATCCTTTGGGCTGTGGGGAGCCGATTGGCCAGTTGGTTCAGTGGTTCAGCCCCCCGAAAACTGTCACTACTGGAACAGAGTTTCAGGATACAGCCGCTGGTTTGTGTTAACCAACATCTCGTCATACCTTGGATTCTATCCATCTTCCATCTGCCTACAATATACGCAAGGTATAGTTAGTATCTTGGTTCTCTCCGTGTCCCGGACGCGCGCGCCGTGTCAAACAGGACCCTTGTCGACTCCATTTGTTCTTCTCCTGTTCGGCGCTGTTTCGTTTCAGGTTCTATCTACCTAATCTAGCATGCTTTTCTTTTTTTCCGCCGTAAAGGGCAATTTGCCGGCTTTTCTGGGCCTCGACCATCCCTAGGCAGGTCTAAAAGGAGTTCATGCTTGCCCTCATTCTACGGCATGTAGCACCTAATAAGCAACACGACCGGGCTACAGCGCACACGGGCTTCGCGACGAGTCAGGATCCAATTCGACGTCTGCTGTTCTTCATCTTGTCATGTGTCAATTATGACGCGCCTCCTGCTGGGATCATCTCCTCAAGTGTCTCTGTCTAGACTGACGAGCAAGATTGCGCTCGGGACTAGGGAGCTTAGGCAACCCGACCCACCGGTGGCGTTGGCGTTATGACAGTGTAGCGCACTTCCCGAATAGCCTCATCTCAGAGAAGCTTCTAGCCTGGCGAGGGTCGGCATCCCGAACCACGACCCTGGTGGTCTGACAGGGTGTGCTCCTGGGCGCGGGAAACGTCACCTTGGGACTGCCGTTCCCCAATATTCCACATTTCTCGATGCTTGTTTCCGAGATCCAATTTCCTGGAGGCCGCCGTGATCTCTTCTAGTTCGTGCGTGGAAGGATGTGGCTGCCGCGAGAATATCTTCAAAGTGCCGGAAGCAGTATTTCTCAGCTTTTGAGCACGTGCCCGAGCCACAGGACATCTGTTCGTCTGATGGAATCAGAGAAGTTCATGGCGTGTAAGGGAGTCGGCCTGTTCGAACTTCAGGCCGTCCTCGACGTCACGGATTGGACCAGAACAGAGAATTGCTTGCGAGCTGATGGGACCATCTCCCCGGAAGTACTCCGTAGTCGTCCGCACTACGCATTTGGCTACATAACTGAATAGTTTGGCCCCTGGTACCTCTTCACTCGCCATTTGGGCGCATAGCTCGAGCAGCCACATGCAGGCTGTGGTAGGTAGTGGACTGAGCACCAAGCAGTGGATACATTATAGAGGTCAGGTTGTGTCTTGACCTTGCCGCAGAAGAAAGTCAAAGCTGCGCCAACACGACTCTGCTTACTCGGTTGCGACTCCAGGTGTCTCTGCCTCCAGGAGTACCACCAGCTGGCATCGCCGCTCGAGGCAACAAGAGACCTTATGGCAAGGACCCATCGCTTGTCAAAATCTAGATCTCGCAGCATTCCCAGGGACCTGGACTCCTTTATCTTGTTCCTGCGTCATCCGTCTTGTACTCCTGTGGGAATCTGAAAACGGTGTGACTGCGCTATGTTTGGAACAGACAGCCCTAGCGCCTAGGTAAGGATCTCCCGCAACAGATCAGATGCAGGGGGGTTCTTAAGTGACCAGATTCCCGCATGGACGAACCCCCTGTTCATACGGGCCGCAGAAGATCTGATGGATGCTTAGTATAGGGGAAATGGCTATAGATCTAAGCGAGAGGTTGGGCATCGCGTGTTCATATGCAGGTAGTTAGCGAGTTGAGGTTCTCATTCACTCAATTCTGGATTGGAATTGTCCACTTTGGTTGACATCAACGTAAGCATGGCGGCCAATCAGTATACAGAAGAATACGGCAATGCTTTGCGGAAAGTTTAAACCTGCTCCCTTCACCGGGCCGCCAACAGCGTATGATGCCCATGTGTGAATGCATATAAGTCGCTATATCAAATGCAGTATATCATGCAGCTACCGACTGGTCTATCTGGTCACATAGCTCGCCAGTAAAACAGCAGGTATGTGGTAACATTATCGATGCAGGTGTAAGCATGCGTAATCCATCACCTAAGCAGTGAGCGAGCATATAAGGATTTATCGCCACTCCAATCCCGTCAATCATGCTGATGATGGAATACGTTCACGGTTTATGTTTTGGAATTCCAAACACGGAGGCAGCGAACATCGTCAGGCGGCGATCATGGGCTGAACAGCCAGTATATTTTTGGAATTGCAGAGGATCAAGCCACATTTTGTCGTCAAAGTACCTACATACATGCATCCAACATACCGTACCTCATAGCGAGATGTTAACGTGTAACTAATGCGGCAACGTTGATCCGCACACCATCCTAACGGATCACGTTAATTAACGAAAGCGAGATCGAGTGGTGTCAATTTCGGTATGAATCTAGACAAATAGGTACTTTTAGATTCTATGTGCCACTTCGGCACTGTCCTGTATCAATACCCGTCACATTTCTCACTCACACATGACGAGAAGCACTTCCAAATAACTTTCTACCCCACCTTTTCCTTCGTAACTTCTTTCCCTCTCGCTGTCTGTCACACAAGAAGCGGAGTTGCCCAGGATGGAGACGAACGAGGCCCCCAGCAGCATCAGCGAGCAGCGAGCGGCAGCCCAATGAAGAGACCCTCCTCAATCCCCTGTAATCCCACCTGCAATTCCTGTCGCTGATCATAGCCGCGCCCCGCCCAACCCACGGCAGCGCCCTAAAGGGTAGAGCCTAGCATTACGTACCCTAACTAGATCGAGGTCCAATGCTACGGTGTAATAGTTCAAACGTCGCGACATTCAATGAGGCTCTGTCAATCTCTCAACAAGAAACCTGCCCGTTATCCGTCTGTCTGCCTGTCTGACCTCCTCACCTGTCTGCCAAACGCCCTTCTGTGTGACCACCGTACATCCCTCGTGGGATTCGCCTACATTGAAGAGTTCAGAGAACCCTCCACGACAGCGCAGCCAGTGTCCTGCCCCAGCTATACCGCAACTTGGGTTCCGCACTCAGCGCCCTCTCTCAACCTAATCCTGCTCGGCCGAGTTGCAACACCGAAGGATAACTGACAAGCCCAGCCCTGTCTCACTCGCGTCTTGCGACTGACTGACTGACTGACTGATTGACTTCATCTGCGCGCGGCAGAGGGAGCCCCCGGCGCCTCCAACCTTTTCTCGCTGGTCGAGCCTCTGGAGTTTGAGCACGTGCTGACTGAATCGCTCGCACGCTGCCGCATGCCAAGGGTAAGGGTACCGCGTACTACTGCCTGTTCACACTCACTCGGAGCTCGTTCCGGTTGACTCTGCGGAGACGAACCCAGCAGCTACCACAACCCCGACGAGCGCGATGCCGCGCTCCAGCTTTTCTGACAATCCTCTGCTGCGGGTTTCACGACCCGTGTCTGCCTGCTCGCGATGTGAGTTCCACACCTTTCTTGATCAGTCATGATGCATCCCGATATACTGACAATAAATGCCAGGTCGCTCGGCCAAGGTCAAGGTAATTTAGTCCATAGCCGCGGCTAATGCAATTGTGCTGACCGGGATGACCAGTGTGACGGCAAACTCCCAGCCTGTACGGCTTGTGAGAAAGCAGGCCGTGAAAATGAGTGCTCAAGCGCTAATGATCAATTCGCTCGCGGCAAAGAGCGCAGGTAGGAAGCACTCGAGATCGTGGAATGTACTTCGCAACATATGACTGACGAGCTTGGCAGCTATGTAGCAGCCTTGGAGTTGCGCATCGAGAAGCTGGAGAGGAGGCTCGAGTATGCCAGGTCGAGGAAAGCCTCTGTAGCTCAATATGAGTCGGAACCTCCCCCGACTCAGCAGCCAGACAGAAAAGACTCGCTGGCTACTATCAGAGCAGCGATTCACCGGAAAGCTGAAAGGACGAGGGAGACCACGGACGTCAATTCCCTCATGTCCGACTTTGGCTTCTTGTGTGTACAATTGCATCGTCTGGTGAAGACCTTGGCTAACCTTTTTCAAGGTCCATCAATGCGACAACAAGAGACTTTGAGCCCTCGATGAGCAACATGAACTTTGCCCGGCTCGTCCTCGCATCCTCCTGTAATGATCCTCTGCCGAACATACAGGGTTGGGCTGCTCCCTCGAGGGAAGAGGGTCTCGGCATTGTTCAGTACTACATGAACAACATTTTCTCGCTCTATCCGGCATTCTCGGAGACTACATTCTACACGATGCTGGAGCAGGTCTACAATCAGCCTGACCGTTCCGTCAAAGACTCTGATTATTGGCTGGTTTTCATGGTGCTGGCGGTCGGATCTGTTGCACAAAGTCAATCAAGCAATGATGCTCACTATAGGAACGGCATATACTTTGTGTCACGCGCCATGAAGCATGCCGACAAGGCCCTCATCCCCGGCTACGTCACGCAGATCCAATCACTCATATTACTCACTCAATACTCCATGATGGATCCGGCGCACTTCGACAGCTGGCATCTTATCGGATTTACAGCGCGAGCTGCCGTTGATCTCGGCTTCCACCAGGATCCACCGCCCGAGCAAATGCCTGATAAGGCCCAATTGGATTTCCGACGGAAACTCTTCTATTGCGTCTATTCACTTGATAGGTACGGGCTCCATCCCGCTCACTAGGTCATATAAACATCACTCACATTCATTCAGGTCAATAAGCATGGTACAAGCCCGGGCTTTCTCCTTCACAGATGCCTCGACCAATGTCGCCTGGCCGAGGGCCAAATCGTTCAGTCGGCGCGCATCCATAACAGGCCAGATGTTGGCCGGTACCGAGCCTGCATTCCTACTCTTCCAGCTGCGATGGGCGCAATCCCACTGGTATCAAATCTTGTTCCAGTCTGACACTGTACCGATATCTGACTCGACTTCATTCATCTGGCAAATGTGCCAGGACATGAAAGAGTGGGCTGATGCTTTACCCGTGAGCCTCCCGGTAGCCATGAGAGAGATGTTTGACTTGGAGCTGCGATACAGCTACGTCTACTGTCTCATGGAGTCGTCGAGAGCGCCGAACATGTCGAATTACCGCCGCCTGCTTGTCTTTGAACACACCATTGCTTATCTGGACCGATTGTACGAGATTGTGCAGAATGGCTCCAAGAATGCATTCTTCACTAGTCACGACGCACTGCGTGTCTTCTTCATGGCGACCAAACTGGTGGCAGTGCTCAACGAGGCCGAGGACCTCATCGCAGCCGGCGTGACAGTTTCGCCCCCGACATCGCAACCCGGCAAGCCACTACCTCCGTCACTGCCAGGTCGACAGGGCGGCTACGGGATCGACAATCTGCAGAGAAGTCTAGACTCTCTAGACAGATCAAACCAAATATTGCTGCGGTGGGGTCAGAGATGGCCGGATTCATCGTCTTTACAGCAAGCACTCGAGATGATGACGAGGGATTTGATCCCTAGGCTTCGGGTGAGGCAGCAGATGAGACAGCGGGCATCGCCACCCCAAACCATGGCTCAGCCGGCTACGAGAGAAATGAGATGGGTTGACGTTGATGTAGAGGCAATGATGAGGAATAATAGGTGAGAAAGGAGGCAAAGGACTACTGTGGCTGGGCAAATCAGGTCGGGTTACGAGCAATGATATCACGGACGCACGGAGTCTAGCGGCTGGCTGTCTTTATTGACTTCTTATCAGTGCGTTCTTCAATGGTCCAGAGGTACAGGACATGATCACGAGCATATATCGAGCATGACGGAGCAAAAGAGGGAGAGAGGTATTTTGCTTTTGGATAATACGGCGGTCTAGTTTTTCTTGAAAATTTACGAGTACGATTCCCCAAGAACTTCTAATAGATTCGAGTGTTCCCGTTTCATCGTGTCTAGCGCGAATGTGCTGAACAAAAAAAAAAAAAAAATGAGACAGCTGCTGATCTGGAGAGAAAAGGCATAGAATAGAAAAAGGCAGAAAGCAGAATTTGTGCTCCGACACGGGGAATCGAACCCCGGGCATGACGGATCAGGATGAGAGCGTCATATGTTAGCCACTACACCATATCGGATACTGAACTGGAAGAACCAGTTACTGATTGGATGGAAGTTGCTGGCTTTATCCACAAACATAATAGCTAAAATCTTCAGTCCCCACTCCTTACAACTCCACCATTGTACTGTGTAAGTGCGGTGCGCATACATTCATACTTCTATACTACAGTCAACTCATAATCCCATTGAAATGTGGCCTAGGATATCCCTCAGAGGCATGATTGTTGCATTATCAGTCCGTGGTCATATAGTCAGAAACCCCAAGAAAGTCAATGATGCGTTGTCTCGGGACTGTACGAGGAATACGAAGAACGAGAGACTGTCGCAGATAGGGATGCCAAAATCATGCAATATCCGGGATTAATCATAACATTTGCATTTTGCGCAAAATGCTTAATTAATCATCATGTAATGTGCACAAGTCCTGAACCCACTAAAGTCTCCCTGATAAGCCAATCAGACTATCCACATTTGGCTTTGCCCCACCTGTTTCTCTGTGCGCCACAAGTACCTGGCTTTATGCGTGGCTTATCCCCAGCTGTACGTGGCTAGTGTGTGGCTAGTGTGCTGATTTGGCTTTCATAAATCATGCAAAAATCGTATTCAATCATTGATCGCAAGTTGCGCATGCAACCTGGTGGCATCCCTAGTCGCAGATCTCCAAGAGCTAGCTGGCGCACCCCATCCAGGCGGGCAGATCGTCCGCACCCGCGAGGAGTCTGGATCGGCCATGTATATCCAAACGCATCATCCTGGGCTTGGCGATATTCTGGGGTGCATATGATGGTTTGATATGCCGCCCAATCACTCTACATCCCCCAAAAATTCCCGACCATCTTGATCCCAGATTCTACCGTGTTTGCACCATCATGAGGTAAGGGTGGGCAAGACGGTTGGAGGGGACTTTATTCTCGAAACCCCCCTCCTCCATCCTTTCTCGCGAGGCTAAACCACCTTGAGATTTTGACTTTGCTCCAAGTCCTGGGCTATTGGACATGTTCGACTTCTAGCGCCAGCACAAGCACTCACGTCCTCTGAGATGGTGGTCCGAACCTGCGTCCGCACCTGGGCAGCAAAGCGCAAGTATGCGGCCGAGATGTTGCGGTGGTGTGTGTTTTCCTATATGCCAGCAGGTTCAAACCCGAGCTATATCTGAAGTTTTGGTGCATAAAGCTGGGACGTGATGGCTATTTCTCAGGCAAGGTCAATGGCTGTTATTTATCTATACTCACAAAAACGGTGATACTTATACAAATAACAATGAATGAAAACGCGAGCAATGGTATTTCCGATGCCAGGATGAACGGAAACGCAGGCCTGGAGGATGACTTATCCAAGAAAAAATATGTTCGGTGGGACGCGGAAGGCGTAGAGAGCATCCCGCCGGACGAGGACGAACACATTCAGGCCGTGCTCAAGCAGGTCGACGAGATCCAGCGGTTCCAGTACAACAAGGCTCGCCACTGCTACGGCGGGACGCACGCGCGGACGCAGGGCGTCATCACCGGCACCTTTATCGTCCCGGACGACCTGCCGCCGCATCTCAAGCAGTCGGAGCTCTTTGAGAAGGGCGGCGAGTATCCGGCCGTATGCCGGTACAGCTCGGAGCCCGGCGATCCGGGTTTGGATGTGAGTTGCATGCGCTTTAGTATGATGTTTAAAGGCGAATCATCCTCCGGGTGAGACGGTTGAACTCTTGACTCACCCTGCTTTTCAGGATCGTATACCCCAGCCTCGCGGGTTTGGGATGAAGCTCTTCAACGTGCATGGCGACATGTTCGAGGCGGGCAAGGACTTTCCGACACAAGATATCGAGTTCAACAGGTAAGTATTCACCTCTTCCTGGCATGTCGTTCGATATATGGCTCGTGTAGGGCTTCACCTACCGTCCATCTCGAGACAGCCAAACCCCCAGCTTGCTCTCACACACAACCTAAGGAGAGAAATCATTGACATGTATTCTGGAAAAAGCACCCCGGCGCTGGACCTGGCGGACGCCAAGACGACGCGGGAGATCATCGGGCTGCGGATCCGGTACGCCGACGACAAGGCGGCGCTGTGCGAGCAGCTGCGGCGGCGGCCAGACGAGGCGCTGCAAACGGCGAGAGACCGCGTGCGCAACACGCACCTCGAGTCGACGCGCTACTACTCGCAGACGGCGTACCGCTTCGGCGACCACATCATGAAATACTGCCTGGTGCCCGCGACCGAGACGCAGCGGCGCCTGGCCGCCGAGACGACGGCGCCCGAGCACGGCTCCGACGTCATGCAGCGCTGGCTGAGGGAGTTTCACGGCGCCCACGACGCCGAGTACCTGTTCCAGGTCCAGCTGTGCGAGGATCTGGGCGAGCAGCCCGTCGAGGACGCCGGCCGCGTCTGGGACGCCGACAAGTTTCCCTGGCAGACGGTCGCGCGGCTCGTCGTGCCGAAGCAGGATAGCTGGCGGCCGGATCGCAAGATGTTCTGGGAGGATCACATGCGTATTGATCCGTGGCACGGCCTGGTCAAGCTGCAGCCCCTCGGAGGGTCGAATCGACTGCGAAGAAAGCGTGAGTCCCCTTGGAATTCTATTCGATTGGTTTTGACATGTGTACTGACTGTACGTAGTATATCCGGCGAGTAGTGCGCTGAGGAGAAAAATGAATGCTAGGAAAGAAATCAATGTAAGGAGCCTTGAGGAGATTCCAGTCTAGAACAAGTAGGTATTTGGACATGATCTACCAGGCTGGGATGAAATTGCTAAAGTTTGGATTGCGAAAATACAACGCGAATACTCCTCGCATTATATAACCGTGGATGGAAACAACAAGGTTTATGACTTGTCACTTGGGACTCATCGGGTCATGTTTGCGAGAAATGAAATAGTCTTTAATGTCATCAGCGCGCGAATACACGGATCAATTTTGAATATTCGCTTCGTAAATTACCGTCATTCAGCATCATATGCATTAGCCCATCATAAGCAAGGGGGGATACAAGGAGTAAGTAGAATCTGACTCGGACCGGGAGGACGGGATGTGGAGGACGGGATTGGGAATCCCTCGCACTCGCATGGCCATCATGAACGATCTAGAAATGTGGGGGTCGAGGCAGACTAATTATGACAAGTGTGCGGAATCCGGATCCTTCGACGACTCCGACCAAACATTGGCAAACACATGTACGCACAAGCTGACAACGTAAGCCTTAAGGTATGTACTTCGAATGCTCGTCATGTTATGTATGGAGGCCTTTCCACCCAGCTTTATGCATCAGTGAGCCTGTCTCTTCTTGGCTGACTTTGAACTGCTAGATATGATCAACGGTTGATGAGACTCTAGACTTCGATAGAGTATAAACCTGTTGTCCCTCAATTTTATTCTGTCTGCTAGATTGCGCCTGTCAGCATAATCATATCCATCGTTCTCCACTAGCTTTACAACATCATGGCCGAGGTTCCGGTAGTCCAGATCCTCGAGAAGGATAACTACACCAACCAGCACATCGTCTCATTGCCGGATGAAGTCCCTTACCCGGCACTCACCACCCCGTCTTCGTTGCGCCTCCGCACCAAGGTTATGAGCCTTACCGTCAACAATTTGACCTACGCCAAGATTGGATTCCTGTTCAAATGGTGGGACTTCCACCCGCTGCCTGCCAGCACGCCGGCAGAGTACAAAGACCCGGCCAAGTACGGGCGGATCAACTGCTGGGGCTTCGCCGAGGTGCTCGAGTCCACGGCGTCCAGTGTGCCCAGTGGATCCTACGTCTTTGGGTACCTACCTCTCGACACTCTCGCTCAGGACCTCACCGTCAAGGAGGGCGACGTGCCGGCCCAGGTTTGGGTCACCAGCGACCACCGCAAGGACGTCATGCCATTCTACAACCGCTATCTGGTCTTTCCCGCAAGTCTGAAGGACAAGATCGAGGCCAAGGCGGATTCCGTGGCCATGGACGCCGCCGTCAGGGTCGTGTACGAGACGTCGTTTCTGCTGAACCGCTTCGCGTTCGCCGAGAGCCCGGAAGACGTGCTGCATCCGTCGCAGGATACCAGCCGGCCCTGGACGGCGGCCGAGGCCAACCTGTCGGGCGCAACTGTCATCGTCTTCGCGCCTGGGTCTAAGACGGCGATGGCGTTTGCGTTCGAGGTCCGAAACGCGCGAAAGCAGGCCAAGGCCAAGAAGATCATCGGTGCGGCCAGTGATTACTCCAAGAGCTTCGTCGAGGGTACGGGCCTGTACGATGAGGTCGTCAATACGAGCTCGTCGCCGTTGGAGCTGCTCTCGAGGCTTCAGGTGGGCGAAAACGAGAAGGTGGTGATCATCGACTTTGGCGGGCGAGCGGGCGTCGCACCAAGATGGGCCCAGGAAATCAAGGGCAGCCGTGGCAGCCAGAACTTTACTATGCTCAGTGTCGGCCCGTCGATTGACGCCAAGGCACCACAGGAGGTTCTGCAGTCCATGGGAAAGGCGACCGGCGGGGCCATCGTCTCCATGGCCAACGACGTGAGACTAAGGGCGATAGAGAAGCTTGGAGAACGAGAGTACTGGGAGAGACTGAACTCGGCCTGGGAAGAATTTAGGGATCGGGGTGTCATTAAGGGCCTCAAGTTCAAATGGGGGGAGGGCATGGATGATGTTAAGGAGGGATGGGAGGCTCTTTGCAAAGGCAATGTCGGACCGGACGAAGGCTTCGTATTTCTCCTATAATCTGGACGTTCTCAGTTGACGTGAGCAATGCAGGACGTCGGGCGCCAGTTTGCAATAGCAGTGAGACGCCATTGATTCTTGCCCCAATAAACATGATGTCAAAATCGTTTAACGGGATCACCAAAAAGGGCCGACGACAGCATCCATTGGGAAAGTTAAAAATAAAATAAGAAAATGTATTGCAGAATCTTTCCTCTTTTGTTTTATACTTTTGGGGTCCTCAGGGTTATACCATAGTTTCATGCAGGGACGAAGAGAATTTTGCATCGTGCCTGACCAAACAATCAAACGCTGCTCGTCGTGGCTGCCTGGTACCTTGCCAATGACACACACCTACCTTTTCTTGGATTGCAGAAAATCAACAATACGTCCGACCTCAGAATCGCAACATCTCGTCACACGGACAGTGATATCCAACAGCCAAACCACATCGATTCAGCAGCAGAACTTACGGTATTCATCATGAACCAATCAGATACCGCTGCCTCGTCCCTCCGTCACTCTCGCCGCGCTCCGAAAGGGACGATGCCTCGCCTTCCCATCCAGCGCGGAGGTGCTTCACAGAAGAAGCAGAGGCAGAAAGCTGAACCACAGCATCGGCGCACCACTGATTTTGAAGCTCGCTTAGCTGCCGTGGGCAACAAAATCCCGCCCCTTGCCGGAGCCATTGACGGAGCGATCCACTCCCTTGATATAGCCATTGGTCTCTTAAAAGTGGTTAAGCAGCATAGACTTAAGGCCGAGGCTGTCGAGGGTACTGCCGAGGACGGCTCTGTTCGATTACCCAACGGCGGCTCATCAGTCCCGGTTGCGGATAATGCCACGACTGCAATTCCCTTTGACCAAGGCGCTTCAGCAGAGGCAGACTGGGAGCCGTCCCCACCTCCATCGCCCAAGTCTTCTATTACCCTGAAGCATAAGAACCATACGCCACAAGTGTCACCTGGTCCTCGCGAGGAGAGTCCACATCAGTCATCGGTGACTGTGGAGACGACTGAGCCGGCAGAGGCTGTGGAGCGGATGCCACGCAATGGCGGGAGCTCAGGTAAATACTATACTAGCCCTTGTCAAGATGCTGCTTGCATTCTGCCGCCGTGTGTTTATACTAATCATGGTCGCAGATGCAGCCCATCACTCCAGCTCTCCAGCTTGTGGGACCTTTGAGCAGCAGGGCGAGGACATGACCCAGTTGCCTATGCCTTTGGCCGAACACCAGGAGAACAAGGTCCAGTCTGTCTCTATTGTTCCAGTCAGCGAGGAACCCCTGACAGAGGCGCAAGATGGCGCCACTAGAGAGATCGCTGTCGTCGATGAAAAGGCCGAGATGGTGGGAAAATCTCGACAGACCAAGAAGAAGTTGCGCCTGGCCGAAAAGAAGAAGCGCCAAGAAGAAGAGGAGAAGGCGCGTCAGGCGGAGAGGAAGATACACCAGAGCGAGAAGAACCGAAAGAAGAAAGAGAGGAGGAGAGAACGCAAATCCAAAGATCAAGAAGAACACCATGCCGAACGGGAAGAGGAGAAAGACGAAACTACACCAACAGCTGATGCTCATCCTGGTCCTGCAGAGAATAACGAGGATATCCCTAGGCTGGCAGCACTCGGCCTCGTTCAGATATCACGCACCGACCAACTCCAAAAGCATCAGGCTGGGATCCAAAGCGAAGTCGATATGTTCAAATCGGTCGCGAAATTCTTTACTCCTGATTTCCAGAGCTTGATCGGAACATCGCCGGATGATGCAGACTCGGAATTCTTTCGCGGCTGCCTCAAGGATATAACCAGCCACACCGAGACTGTAGATGCAGAGGTCGAGGCCATTCAAGTGGCCGGCGGTGATATCAGTGAAATTCGCACATTGCTCCGGGAGAAATCAAAGTCCATCAAGGACATCGCAGACAAGATCAAAGCTTATCAACACGACAAGTTCCAAATCGAGGTCGATCGGTTGATTCAGTTCGCGAATTCTTTTATCTCTAGTATCGACGACTTGATGAAGTTAGCCGACGATACACAAGCGCGGTTTTATTACGGAATCATCGAAGAAATTAAGGGACTCGTCAAAAGTGTAAAATCAGAGGTCGAGGCAATCCAGGCGGTCGGCGGGAGTATCAACGATGTTCGCACTGTGCTCCTGGAGAAAGGGGAATCCATGACAGCTGCCACAAACAAAATCTACACGTATGAAGAGGATCAGATCAAATACGCAGTCGATCTGTTCAAGCAGGTTGCAAATGATTTTGCTACCGAAACCGAGAGCTTCATTGGACCATCAACGAACGACATAGACTCGGAGATTTACCGCGGTCTTATCGACGAGACGCTTGAACTCATAAGAACTGTAGATCTAGATATCACGGCCATTCGGAGAACCAGCGGGGATCCCCAGGCAATGCGCAAGTTGGTGGGAGCCAGATGGACATCCATCAAGGCTCCCATGGACAGACTCCGCGAACATGCCCCGCCCTCCGATTTTGAATCGGGGACATCAACTCCGTCCCATAGCGCATGCCCGTCTGGTGAGCATTCGGAGCATTCAGATGACCAAGGTCAGCCCAGCGACGATAGTGAGGGCCAGACTATGGTCGAAGAGTCTGACGACCAGAGTGAAGACCAGACTATGAACGACCTCGAGCGATACCTCCTGAAAGAGGCAAGCCAAGAAGGGAATGGACTGCTAACTGACAACCAAGAGAATGTACTTGAGACTAAGGATCAAGAAGTGTCCCCCATCCTTGCCTATCTCGCACGCTTGACGGCCTGGGAGGCAAACATCATCGTCCCAATGCAAAATAATACGTCCAATTCGGAGAACTTCATCGTCGAATCATATACTCCACGGCAGATAAAAGTGCGCCTACACCTCCGATACTTTGATAAAATGCGGACAGCGCCACTCACGCCTCTGTTGCCAATGCCGGCGCAGGCCGTGGATCTTGTTCAAAAATACATCCACCCTCTTTGGTTTATGAATGTCCCCCTCGAAATGCGCCACTACGACATCCTTGGAGAATCAGGAGCCTGGTATTCAATCGATTTTTCGAATGAATTGTACTGGCTGGAGGTTCTGGAGGGAAAGGTGACGGTGGACTGGCTTGAGGCCGACGATGACAACCGCGGCGGGATGCTTCCCAATTGTGGAAAGGGATTTTTCAAGTCGTTCATGCCCAGAGAGATTTCCAGAGTCCGAGTCTTTTTCGAGGAAGATTCGGTTATTCAAGGAGGTCAGGTGCCAGCAGACCAAGAAGCTCTCACCCATGCACTCACAACCTGAACAAAACAATTCAGGCACCACCAAGTCAGGATGAAAACACACTTTTGACGAAAGTCACACCAAGTCCCATGTAGTCAAATACCGGTTTCAATACATGTCATTCATTGCCATTACTCGTTCTTTGAATTGTTCTTGATTGCAAAAAGACCTAACAACCATTATAAGATGTATTATGATGATAATTCTGTTGTGGATCGTAATTACTGCATGTTTCTTCGATCAGTATACGCTAGATAGCCTTGCAAAACGTCACTCATGATCATTTCTTGAGCCCACTGCTGATCAAGCCCCGGACTTCCTTCAACACGGCTTGATGTACCTCGCCGCTTCTTGCCACGACGAAGCCCCAGTTCCCGTCGGCGAAACTCCGCTGGCCCTTGGAGAAATCGAACCTGTTGCCGGCACTGTCCGTGACCACGCCTCCCGCTTCCTCCAGGATGAGCTGGCCGCCGGCGTGATCCCACACGGACGCGTAGAATTTTGGGTCGCCGGGGATGCGGAAGGTCGCATCGGCGGCGTTGAGGGCAACGGCGACGTACTTCATCTGCATGGCCCAGACGTCTTCTGGCCACAGGCTGTCGCCCACAGTCCCGCCGATGTGGTGAGAGGCCTCGGGAAAGGCCGTCCGGTAGAGGTACTCATGGTGGCGCTTGGACACGTGCGAGGACTCCTCCGAGTCGATGAAGCGCAGCGAGCCCGGGTAGGGCGGCAGGGTGTCTAGCTTGGCGGTCCTGCGGGCGGCGGTATCGGCGAAGCTGTGGAGCGGCGTGAAAAAGGTGCCCTGGCCGGCCACGGCGGCCACGATAATGCCGTCGCCGTCCGTGTCGACAATGTCCTCCGTGACCAGGGGCGTGTCGGGGTCGTACAGCAGGTTGGGGCAGCCGAGCGCGGCGACCTTCTGGGCGCCCTTCTCCAGCATGCACAGGCAGACGGCGTACTGCTGGCCCTTCATAAAGGTCTTGGTGCCGTCCACGGGGTCGAGGATCCACACCCTGCCGGCGCCCCGGGGGTCCTTGGCGTCCTTGCTGCCGAGGTCGATCAGGTCCAGCATCTCGTCCTGGTCGGCCGGGACGGGCAGGCCGTTGAGGTGGCCGACGGAGAGGACGAGGTCCCAGACGCGCTGGCGCAGGTCGGGGCTGGCGCGGAGGATGTCGGAGGACTCCTCGGCGATGAAGACATCGTCGGGAAAGGCGCGGTGCACGGCGCCGATCAGCAAGGCCTGGGCGGCAAAGTCGGCAATGGTGACGGGCGTGTCGTCGCTCTTGTCGGAGACGCCCTTGTCGGCGGTCGACTGCTGGACCTTCTTAGTCGCCAGGCTAGCGCGGTGAACTGCACGGAGAGCCAACTCCAGTTCTTTTTCGTATGCCATGTCTACTACTTATAGTGAAGGTAGTAGGTAGTTCAGTCCCACAACTTGGAGTTTGCAGGAGAACTGAAAAACTGAATTGATTTTGTTTGTTACGGGTAGATGGGGGAAAAAGCCCATCATCCGCAAACATTAAAAAGTTTTGTCATTTTCCCATGACCCCCCTCAACAAAAAAAGGGCGATCGAAAAGAGACGTGGTATGACGTCCCTCGGGAGAGGAATTTGAGGAAGCGACTCACTACGTAGCGTTGCACGCACAGCTGTTGGCTCTTTCCTCCTCCCCGCAAACCGACGTGGTTCAATTCCTCACTTGGGCGTAGGGGTCCGACCATTTTATGGTCCATTTGTGGAAAGATAGCCAGGAACCTACATATTCCGGCGAATGTTAATCCACAGGGACCCTATCTCGATCACTTTTTAGGGGTCCAGTTCATTCTAACACCAACCGAGCCAACAGTCGCAAACCCTTTTTTCCCCCAGCGTATGAGCGATGACGATGGTCACAAGCTCGTCGGTCTACGAGCTAAAATCTTCAGTATGGCGGGGCAATGTGTGCATTATTTTTGGGTCTCCCTTTGAAATAGCGGGGTGGTCTGTCTAAAATATACCTCTTTCGAAGCTCCTGGACCCTTCACACGTCTCTCCCTCGTCTCTGCTAATCAAACAACGTCACGCCCAGTCAAATGAATGGAGATTCTTGCAGAGTCACAGGAACAGCCCGACTCTGTCATTCGTCGATCATGGTTCCAAGGATTACGAATCTGGAAACCATCGCTGCTTCTCAAGTGCTCTGGACCTCGGAGCTGTCCAGATCTTCTCTCTCCAGTGCGGGATAGTCGGGGAGCTTCCACTTGCCCTGTGCCGTATCCATGGCGGCCATCTGGTCCAGTCCGAAATATGATATCACCTGGCCGATCAAGTACACCAAGGAGATGCCGATGCGCGACGTCGGCATGAACAATTTCGCTGGCCACTGGCTCTTGTTGTGCATGGCCGTCGACACGGGACGAAACAGCTTTTCGTAGTTCTTGGCCCCCTGTACCACGGCCGCCGTGGGAGGTGACGACTTGTCGGCCGCCAGCAGCGTCGCGATCTCACCCGCTAGCACGTACGCCCCGACGAGCCCCCACGTCGTACCGTAACCGTTGGCAGTCTGGCTCTGTGCGGCGTCTCCCAGCAGCACGACCCGTCCTCTCGACCACGACCCCTCGGGCAGCCGGACCTCCTCCCGCGGCGTCGAGTAGAGGTCGTCTGCCTCGGGCGCGTTCCGCAGGGCTTCTGTGAACCGAGCACACTGCCACCCGCCGTCTTGGTACAGATCGGCCCAGGCCTTCTTCAGTGCCGCCAGATCTCCGGACTCGTGGGCCTTGTCGAGCTCTTCCACGACGCCATATGAGATCATGTACACCCGTGTCAGCTCCGGGCAGTCTTTTCTGGTTCCGATTGCCCGGGCAACACGCGAGCCTGGCAACATTGTTCCTGTGAACCAGTTCGAGTCTTTTGGGTCTGTCGGGATGCTATAAAATGCAATGTTACCACCTAGACGATGGCGCGGGTCTGGTGCGTCGGGGCCAAGCATGATCTTCCGCGTCTTGGATCCCGTTCCGTCTGCGGCCACTACAAGATCGTAGTCCTCCTTGTGTCCATCAGAGAAAATGACATGCACCTTGCCGTTGGGGTTGGACTCTTCATCCTGTGTGAAATTGTCCACGGTCGTGTTGTAGAGGTGCCGCACATTCGGCTGGTTCTCCGTCAGCCCGTACAAGATCCGAACGAGGTCTCCGCGCATGATCTCGAACTCGGAAGTGAAGCTCTGTTTCCCGGAACCAGGCTTGGCGGCTGGAAATTGGCACTTGACCCGGCCTTGACTATCGACAAATTGCATGCCTTCTTCGTGTACACATGCCGCGCGCACGGCAGGCTCTATACCCATCTTCTTCATGGTCGGTATGCCTTGGGCGCGCACTATTGAGTCTAGGTCAGTGACCATACATGATACAGGTATTCCATCAAGACCGTCGGTCCGAGGTTCTAGTGTCTTGATCTCAAAGAGTTCACTTACAATCTAGCTGCTGCCCGGTAATTCTTTTTTGTGACGAGCGCTCAATAAGCGTAATGTGAGCCCCTATGCGCGAGAGCCAATGTGCGAGCGCTGGGCCAGCGATTCCGCCGCCCACAATGAGGACCTTTAGAGGCGCCATATTGGAATGATTCAGCGAATCAGTTCAGGGTGATTGATTATACAATTCAACAACGAATTAATATTTCAAACTATATGATACAGAATGAAGAGAGAAAAGTTGTATGCCAAGGCAACGACCGTCTTAAGTAATATCAAGGGATGATCAACGCTCATCATACTAGAAAAGCCCGGCTTTTAAGACTACCTATAATTCGGACTCGGCCACATTGGGACGGGCTCGGGGCTAGCACAGATCTCGGGGGCGGGTCGGCCCCGAAGACCCTCCGTCTTATTATGCACTGCAAGAACGGCGCCAGTTCGATATCACGATCTCCAGGCAACAGAATTATTGTCCATGACTCAATGGCTTGGTCAAAGTAAGCGTCATGATCTATTCGTTCCATCGACGATACGTTTCCTGCTTTTATTTGTGAGTCATTTGAATAGTGATGGTGTGTTTCCCAATAGCTGGAATCCCTCCAAATTGTCCGAATTTTCCGCACATTGCGTAGAGCCATTGATGGACCTGCATGCCTGGGTGCGCAGTCAGCAAGTCAGCTCTACTGTGCAGCCGGGCGTCAGCTGGACCAATGGTGGGCAAGCAAGCATATGTGGTCAATTGTGTCACAATGTAAGTGGCTGTCGATTGAAGGAACGATTTCTATTGCGCATGATCCTTTGATAATATTATCAACATCGGCTCTTGTTCCACAATCGTAGTTCGTGTCACTCTGCGTAAGCAGGTCGGTAACAGGAGGAACAAGGTCTCCATGGTGAAAGCGAAGCGCCTGAATAACAAGTCGATATAGATACTATCCATCCAATTATCATACAACTGGGTTCTTAGGTGTGGATGATTGCTCAAAGTAATCGTGCGCCGCCGAAAAAACTGACCGTGCGCTTCCCTCCAAGATGTCGTTTTGAAAACGGCGCAAGGGAAGATCAGATGCCCTTTAAATCATTATATAGTCAATCTGGTGTCGTTAAATAGGAGCCAAACATATCTAGAAGTCAATTGCTGTATTGACAGGCGAAAGAAGAAAACAAGAATATAAAAAACAAAAGAAGAAGAAAAAGAAGCAAGGTAACCAATGTTTCATTCCTTGCACATAAGTAATCTATGCAGTTGCGTTGGATTGACGTAGGTAGCATCCATGGCATCACCACTGCTTTCAGTTCATTGCGCCTCTCTGCAACGACTTTCAAGTTCTATAACTCGGCATGATCTACTCAGTCTTCTTTTCAAGCTCTCATGAATGCCTCTCCCCCCCCCCCCCCCCCCCCCCCCCCCCCCCCACAACTCATTTCAGCCATTCAATGGCGTAATTGGTGTAAATCATACAGTGTCTGAACATTGATCCCTTGCACAAAAACAGAACATCGCCAACTCCTCATGTCCTTGAGTACCTCATTACTGCGGGGAGATGTGATTTAATTGAAGAGTGTCCACTCGCTTATAGCCCACCTACCTAAGCACCAGCAGCAGCAGCAGCAATATGACTTGCCGAGAAGCTCGCATACCACACGGACAAGACGACTCGGGGTAGTATATTGGCTGGGGACCCACCGCGTCAGGTACGGCCCGATCAGTCCCAGGAACACTGGACGAAAGGAGAAGATCCGCCTCCTGCAGCACTTGGCTTCATTAATTAAAACATCACGTTCCAAGATACCGACAGTAGCGCATAGTCGGCAATCGTTAATTACTCCAGGTCCCCCGCATCGGGGCGTTCCTGCCAATGGAGGGAAGCGGGGAAGAACCCTGCGAATATCACGGCCTCTATATACGATGGGAGAGGCCAGCTCTTTTGTTTGAAGGTCAAGTCCCCCCCAGGCCAAGCTTCAAGGCAAATGCGACGTAAGACGGACTGCGACTGTTCGTTTGAAAGCCACCAATATACTGCTGGCCGAGCAGTCCAATGGGCCCCGTATAGCAGAGGGCAAATAACACATGCTTGCCGAAAAGGGTGTTCTCAGTGGAGGAATTCGCTTCAGCATTTACATAACTAATACTACCCTCCCCCATCGTGTATAGCCTGACCAAGCATGTAAGAGCTCAGCAGTAGCCTTGGAGGTTCTCAACAAACTCTAAAAGAACTTGTTTGAGTAGCCGAGTCGGACAGGGTCCATCGTGTCTGTTCTCCACCGGGGGTGCCCTCGCCAGCGAGAGCCTTCCTGGCCGTTTCGCTTATACCGCCGCGTACCCCAGAGGCGAATAACGATCACGATATGCCGTGACTGATGACGGAATAGTTCGGCCCCTCGAACAACATGTGAAGCTTGCTGAGCCGCGAGCCCAGTGCAATTTCCGAAATATTCACAAGCCAAACTGGGGAGTCTGCCGAGGATGGATGAGGCAGGTATGCTTGCAACATTATAGACGTCGCGGAGCATTGGGCATATATAGAGCTGGAGAGCTCGGAGCAAGAGACGGGAAGAAGCACCAACCTTCATCAAGCAATACACCGCATCAAACAATCTCTTGACACTTTGCATAATTCACAACACAACCGCCAACATGGTCAACTTCGCCTCCATCGCTCTCTACGCCACGGCCGTGCTGGGTGCCGCCATCCCCCGCGACGTGACCGAGACCCTCACCGACCTGGAGAACATTGACGCCTCGACCAACGCGCTGACCAGCGACATCACGGCCTGGGACGGGTCGACCACGGGCGCCATCGCCATCGCCACGGCAGCCAACTCGCTGGGCGACCTGATCGACACGGCCAACACGGACGCCTCGGACGAGAGCGTGGCCTCGAGCGCCGACTCGGCCACCATCATCTCGTACATCACCGAGACGGGCGAGCCCGACATCGCCGCGTCGCTCAACGCCCTGGTCGCCCGCGAGGCCGACTTCGAGTCCGCCGGCGTCGCCGCCGTCGTGCTGAGCCAGCTCCAGAGCCTCAAGTCCAAGACCGACACGTACGGCGCCACCCTCCTCTCCATCACCTCGAGCGACCAGCAGGCCGCCGCCCAGGCCGAGCTGGCCAAGCTCGACGCCGACTTTGACGCCGCCATCACCGCCTTCTCTTGAGCGGCTCGCTGCCGTCAAGATGTGAGGGAGGACCGTGGAAAGCAACGTGAAAGCTGGTCTTGAACGAACGGAAAATGACAATGCGATTGCTTTTTTGGAAAATTGTCCTTGGAATGTACATATCTGCATAGCAATAAGCACGTTTCTTGAAATTGACACGTTTGTTCTCCTGATGGATTGATTGAGATCATTCCAGATCCATATACTGCCGACTGTGTTTTCGCTCCAGATACTCAAAATGATATGGTATTCCTGTCGATGGAATATGACGTAGCTCCAAAGTCCACTATATTCGTTCTCAGCACCTAGGTAGGTTGTAAATTGTAATCGGAGGTGGTAATGGTGTCTTGGCAGGGCCAGAGCCGAAGAGCGGAGTCAGGGCAAAGAACAAGATGCAGCTTGATACATTCATTGCCTGAACACTGATATGATGCTCTGCGCATGCTTCGTTCAAGCTGACGTGTTAGGCGTCTGCCGATTGGTTACACGGCATCGAGGCTCGAAGCAGCTTCCAGTAACGGCGTCTGGACCCTGGGTGTGCAGCAGAGATTGCATCCGGGAAATGGCCGGTGTTAAAACCTCCATATCCAATGATGAATCCATTCGTAAATGCAGATTGGTTAGCAGCTTGGTACATTCATCCCTGGAATGAGCCATGCACGACGTTGGTATCGCGCCTTCGTGAGTGTGGTCATTTTCGAAGCGTAGAGAGCAGACAACTCAGTTACCGTTCATCTGGTCTGGCGTCGACGAAAAGATGGAAATATCGCTATAGAGCAAGCCTTGGAACACATTTAGCCTGAGAGATATTCCTGTTCCGGGGTAAGAATCGTTATAAGCCACTTTGGCTGCATCTCTGGCATGTGTGGCTCAAGCCTGGACCTCTGCGCCACACGTGCTGGAATTGAGGCGGTGCTTTTCAATCCTGCGCGCGTTGGTCTGTCCTGTGGAGCCAAGCCGCGAAACCGTACAGTACACCTCAAATTCATCTCGAGGGCTGGGAACTGGATCGCGATTAGTCTCAACGCCGTGCTTAACGCGACACCAGCAGCTGTCCCCAGCTTTTAAGCTCACCAGCATCGACCAGGACACCACAATCGTTCACTGTCCATCGCCAAGCTCATTGGCAACCTTTTCTATCCGCATCAGGCTGCGTTTGAGCTCTCCTGGGGGCAGAATCACCGGCAGCGCGCAGGCCAACAACCCGCATCAACTTTCCCAGGCTTCGAGACCCAGAATGCGCTGATCGTCCATAATCACGAATCAACCACAATGGAGGGCCAGAATCCCCCTCAGGCGTTCTTGTCGAGCTATGCGCCGCGCCTGCGCTTATACAACAACTCCCTTCTCAACCCATCCGTCCCGACAGCGACCGGTCCCCAATCGCGAACCACAAAGCGAGGCACCACCCTCATCAACTACGCCGAGGATGGCTACGATTACGAAGAAGACGATGATGATGACAGACGCCGTCCTACTGGGCTGCGAAGCTTGCGGCGCGAAGATAGCAGCTCCGCCCTCACAGCCGCCGCCAGAGTGGGCAAGGAAGCCAGGGCGCCGGTCAATGTGCAAGGCATCTGGCGAGATTGGATGCTCAAGGACAAGAAGCGAACAGATCTCAGCAACCAAGCACAGGCTCAGATGCCCGTCACCCTGATTCCCATTCGAATTGATGTCGAGATTCCAGCCTTTATGCCTGCACCAGCCTACCCTCTGCCCCGCGGCGTCCAGCAAATCACTCCTCAAATGGATGCATCGCTGTACAGGAACGGTGAATTGACGGTCGCTTATAAGCTAAGAGATATCTTTCTTTGGAACCTTCACGAGACAATGATCACTACCGACCAGTTCGCCATGACTCTAGTCCAGGACCTGGATCTTCCCAACCAGCTAGCCCTCTCGATCGAGATCAGCAAGCAAATACGAACACAACTGGAAGAGTACGCAGGCGTTGCTTTGCATCCCCTCTTCCACTCGGAGGAGACCAAGACGGCACCGACTACAAATGTTGCCGCCGCAGCAGCATCAACAGCTCTCCAGACCATTGCGCGCGACAGCCCGGCTGTCCCGTCAACACCACTTCCTGCCTCGATCTCTAACCTGGGAGGATCCGGCACACCTCTTCCCTCTGGCGCGGAGACTCCTAGCAAGGCGCCTGTTTCGCAAGCTCCCGAGGTCACTGCCGTGGCAACGCCCGTTCCTGCTGATGACAGCGATGAGTTCAGTCCCGACGACACCTACCGATGCCTTGTCACGCTGAACATGAATCTTGGATCGAATCTGTACACGGACAAGTTCGAATGGTCTCTCCTGCATTCTCCTGGAACGGCCGAAGCATTTGCCAAGGTCACATGCATGGATCTAGGCCTTGCCGGCGAATGGGTTCCGGCATTGACGCACGCCATCTACGAAGCTGTATTGCGTCTGAAGAAGGAGGCTTGCGAGGCGGGTGGCTTGGTGGCGGGATGGGGTGCAACGGGCTCCGAGTTTCCCAATGATGCAGCTCATGGCGCCGACGCCGGGTGGCGATATGACCCGGAGCATCTCGCAGACGAATGGGAACCCAAGATTGAAATTCTCTCGAAAGACGAGATGGAGAAGCGCGAGGGTGACCGTGAGCGACAAATTCGCCGCCTCCGCCGCGAGACTGCTCGTTTCAGCAGCGTTGCTGGAATGGTGGGTGGTACACCGGTTGGCGGCAGCTTCGTACAGGAGGAAGAGGAGCGGATGGGACGTGGTGAACGGTCAAAGAAGAAGCGCAGATTCAGGAGTCTGAGCCCTCTCAACCGATCAGGAACTCCCGGTGGATGGGGCACTCCTGACGTTGGCTACGGTGGCGGCGGTGCTGGATCCTTGACAGACCAGGAGAGATACCAATGGCGCTGTACGCACTGCAACATCTGGGGAACAAGTGTATGGGCTGTTCGCGATGGCCCATACGGCCCGAGAGTGAGTCTCCCAAACGATAACGATACAACGCCCGGCCAAACAAGAATACTAACTGAGCTACAGTCCCTGTGTGCCAATTGTGGTTTGTTGTACGAGAAGGACAAGAGACTGCCTCGGTGGACCAAGGCTCTTCATTTCATGGATCACCGGCCGTACTAGCGAGACGGAGCCGCTGTCATTGAATGAAGAGTGCCGAAGACGACTCGGACATGTTGCGTGATGTATGAATATGGCGTTTTAGGGGTCAAAGAGGCATGCTTATACCAAAGGTTTTCGCAATGCGTGCCAGGATTGATGCTATTAGCAGCGTGGACGGCAAGAGTAGGAGAAGCTGTTTCTTCTCACTCGGATGTTTTGTTTCTTTACTGCAATTCGTGCTCGCCGTCTCTTGTATAGTCAGCAGAGACCAGGCACCGCACTCACTAGCTGAAGTGCAGTGCTAATACAATGTTTGTAGTTGCTACAAACTGTGGAAGAACTACAATCAAGTCCAATTTATATGATATATCGAATGATTGCGCAGCTCGAGACATCTCAGGCCGTATATGTCCTTGTAAAGGGAAGGTCCACGGCGCATTCGGCTTCGAAGATGTTCTGGTGTTTTCAACGGTGATAGCAACTGGGAAGAGCAATTCAAGTATATCATGACAGGCAGCGTGCAGAGATCACCCTACATGAGGCAACGTCATGGAATGCACAGCCACAAAATTGCCCGCGCATGTACTATTTTCGAATTCTGTCTTTGACTCATGAATTGAATGCTCCTGAGGAAAAAATGCCGCGAGAATGGAGATGATCTCACAATCTCACCCGTGACCCGAAAAATGAGCGGCAACTTTGCAACTTTGAGGACCTCGACAAGAACTCGATCCCATTGGCCAGCTCGGAATTGGAGCACGCTGAGTGGTCAGAATATGCCGGACCCACTATGAGAGCATCGCTAAGCCTTAGCGATCCCCCAAAGCCCCCTGGAGAGACAATAGTGGAGCACTATAAGGCGGGAACAGTGGATCAATAACAAGCTGGACGATGACTGTCTGCAGATCTACGGTCACTATTCCGGACCAGACTACCCAAATCATGGAAACACGAAGTGCCTTGTCATGCCGCTATTTGAAGTCATTGGAGTTTTTCAAGTCCTGGAATCTTGAGTATCAAGTCTTTCGAGAGTCAAGGGAAAGGAATAAGAGGTAACGCACTGCCAGTAAGATGCTCCGCTTCGAATGAGTACAAACAAGCACCAAGTCGCTATACACCGGACGATGAATGAAGCCATCGACAGATGTCCAGATGAAGAACAAAACGCAGCCCCCAAAGGTCCAGTGCCAAACAACGGCACTACGATCTACGGAACAGTGAGGACCCCACTATGATCACAAGCTGAGGCAGGCGGATTCCAGAGCTCGCAACGGATGGTCAGGCGGCTTATTTCCGGTATCTCCCTCTAAATAATACGGACCAGTAGGTTTGCGCAGTCGTTGGAGTCGCATTATTACCCGCAAGTCATCTACCCCCTTGCTGAACAAGAGAACCTAAATAAATATTTGACCCCTCCCTTTTGTCTTCTTGTTCTCTTTTTCCTGAGTCATCCAGAATTTTCTTCGATATTTTCTTCGTTGCACACGCAAAAATCTCCCCTCACCCAATGGCACTCTCATTATTTCCCAGCCAGGACTCGGTCCGACAGAGCTTCGGCTCTCCGCTGCCCCAGCCCAGCAGCAATAGCAAGTCTGGCCCCACCCCGTACGCCGCCCGCTCGGAGCTTTACGGAGCTTGGTCCGTCGTCGAGGACGCCAAGGACAAGGCGAAGAAGTTCAGCAACGAGGCCCAGGCCGAGTTCGACAAGGCCAGCACCAAGGCCAAGCCCAAGCCGGGCACGATTGAGCTGTACTCGGGACAGTACTATGCCGCCTGCGTCGTCGGTGGTCTGATGGCCTGTGTACGTTATACGCGATCCTGCTTTCTATATATAGCACGTGAAAGCCGAGCTTATTTTCTGTTTACCCACCTCACCCGGGCATTTTTTTACTGACTTTCCACCTACAGGGCTTCACCCACGCGGCCGTCACGCCCCTGGACCTCGTCAAGTGCCGCCGGCAGGTCGACGCCAAGCTGTACAAGGGCAACTTCCAGGCGTGGGGGCTCATCTACCGCGCCGAGGGCCTGCGCGGCATCTTCACGGGCTGGGGCCCGACGCTGCTGGGCTACTCGGCCCAGGGCGCCTTCAAGTACGGCTGGTACGAGTACTTCAAGAAGACGTACGCCGACCTGGCGGGTCCCGAGGCCGCGTACAAGTACAAGACGGGCCTGTACCTGGCCGCGTCCGCGTCGGCCGAGTTCCTCGCCGACATCGCCCTGTGCCCCTTCGAGGCCGTCAAGGTCCGCATGCAGACCACCATCCCGGCCGCCTACTCGGGCACGTTCGACGGCTTCCGCAAGATCGCGGCCGCCGAGGGCGCCGGCGGCCTGTTCAAGGGCCTGTACCCGCTCTGGGGCCGGCAGATCCCCTACACCATGATGAAGTTCGCGTCCTTTGAGAACATTGTCGAGGCCATCTACCACCGGCTGCCGGGCGACAAGGCCGACTACTCCAAGGCGGCGCAGACGGGCGTGTCCTTCGTGGGCGGCTACGCGGCCGGCATCCTGTGCGCCGTGGTGTCGCACCCGGCCGACGTGCTCGTGTCCAAGCTCAACGCCAACCGCGGCGCCGGCGAGGCCTTCGGCGCCGCCGTCGCCCGCAACTACCGCGACATCGGCTTCGGGGGGCTGTGGAACGGCCTGCCCGTGCGCATCGTCATGGTCGGCACCCTCACCGGCCTGCAGTGGATGATCTACGACTACTTCAAGGTGTTCATGGGCTTCCCCACGACGGGCGGCGCGCCCCCGCCGGAGCAGAAGAAGTAATAAGAGCGAGAGTGTTGTTTATCGAGTGGCCGACAGTTGTGAATCGGAAACTAGAATGATAAGGTGTGAGTAGAATGGAAGAAGGCACACAAAGTGTTTGTATGATATAAAAAGATGTACTTGTTTTCAATGATACTTTTGTACCGTTTTGCTCATTATAATGAGTTTTATTTGTCACAGCACATCCTATGCCTAGCGATTAGGCAAGTAAATGACTATTGGCGGTTTTCCAGCATTCCAGCATTCTATCATATGTACATGTCATGTTGGCTAGATTGAAGTCGCTGGCTCGAATGGTTTTGTCTCTTATTCCAATCTGCAACCCCACCTGTAAAAATTATCGATTTCAACATGTTCCTTATTGCATTCGTACTTGCGGTTCACTTATTGCAAGAGATTGTGGCTTTGTATAGATGTGGAGAATCATGCTCTTGCCTGGGTTAGTTGTGCTAAGCGACTCATGATCTGATGTATTGTATCACGAAAGAAGCCCCCTGGTCGTGCATTCATACACATTCGGCAGTGTGGAGCGTCGTGCTTATCATAAAAATTACTATAAATCCCCCCCCCCAGCCACGTTACACAGAGATATGTTTCGGAATCTTGAGATCACCACGCCTCCCTTTTGAACAAGACGCCAATGCCATATTCCACTGCCTCTAACTCCAAGTGGTCAAGATTGCCAGGGTGTATAAATAGCTCCTCGCCAAGGCGGATTGGCCCCCACAACCATGAAGAAGGTTCTTTGGTGAGATCAGGCCTCCCACGTTTTTTCGTTCATCAGCTTCATTGACGATATGCGAGACAGCGGCCGCCAGGGCCTGTTTTTCAGCCATTACATCCGAGGACATGGTTTTGAGATCCAAGACTGGGATCATAAACTCCGCGCTCGCCTGGCATGCTGGAGGTGCCGCAAAGGGGCGATGGCAGCCAAGAGCCGCTGCCCCATCGCCGCGGTCCGGGGCGAGATGAGTGGGAAACGCACAAGGACGTTATTGAAATGCTGTACTGCGAGCGCGGGTTGCCTTTGAAGGATGTTGCGAGGATAATGCAACAAGACTATGGCTTTCGCGGCACGTATGTATATCCTGAGGCCTGGGAAATGGGTCATTATGATGGATACGGAAACACTAACCAAGTTTGAATGACAGTACTCGCATGTACAAGGTACGGTTCAAGCAATGGGGATTCCGCAAGAACTTGACCAAGGCAGAAACGGTAGACGTGTGGGATCAGGCTTCCTCCGGGTCTGCACAACTCCCCGTTGTTCGTGGTCGGCGGATTGGCCCCAAGCGTCTTAGGGATCAAGTTGAGAGCTTCAACCGGCGGACGAGCTTTGACCGGTCGTGTACGGCGACGCCCGTGTATCTGAGATCTCCAGATGCCCTACACATCCTTGACGGCGCGCTCTATCAGATTCGGAGGTACACCGAGGGTCACCTGGCCAGGAACCAATGGGACCTGACAACGATATTCTCTTGGAATGACGAGTCTCTGAACTGGGGCGTGGTGCTTCGTGAGGCCGCCTTCCAGCTGAGCGCCGAAGGAGACGCTGTCAAGGGACTTCGCCTCCTTGACGGCGCCTGCGCGCAGTTCCGGGATGTGGCGCGCAAGCAGCAGCCTCTACTACTATGGAATCTACTCGTCAGCACGACCGAAATCATGTCGAGCGCGGCCGACGGTCGGGTGGTGGCAAGCTTGACCGCCTTCATGGCTTCCATGTGCACTGTTGAGCTCGGCCCGGGTCACCCGCTGACCATGCTGTGCACCGGCCTCCGGGCCATGGATCGTATGCAGATGCGTGCTGCCGTTGCGTCCTTTCTGGGCGCGCAGCTCGATCTGCTGAGCCAGCGGGCCCGAGGCGAGGATGTGCTCGGCGTCTTCATGCGCATGATTACATCGCAGTGGCTCAGCGACATGGGTATGATCCTGGATTTCTCCTTCTCCGAGATGATCAGCGACGTATCAGACGAGTTGAAAGGCGGACAGGTCATCAAGGCGTCCAACTTTGGACTCGGCGTCGCCTGGGGCACGATCCTGCTGACGGAGCGGCTGATCAATGCCGGGCGGTTCGTCGAGGCCGACGCGAGTCTCGAGTGTGTGCGGCGATGCGCAGACGATTTGCAGAGGCCCGATGAGCTCCTGACGCAATATACAAAATTGAAGGCCTTTGTTCGGGAGCAGTGGATCAAGCCCGAACATGTCGAGTCGCAAGAGGTGTCCGGGGGCGGCGGCATCATGAAAGCACCGACATGGCAGTCCAGGGCCTCGCAACTTGAGAAGACGGACGACAATCCGGAGCTGAGGCATGTTCTCAACGGCCTGGAAGCACTCAGTATATACAGGGGAGCTTGGCCGGTCCGGTGAAGATTCAAGCGACTTGTACAAGTATAAGTTATCGTGCAACTTCTGTTCTTGCGACTCCATCTCCTCGATATTTGGCTGCAATCGTGCCTCCATTCCTCGAATTTCCGACGAGGAACGCTCGTCACACCAAACAATGGACGGACTGCCTGATGGTGGTTACACCCGGGGAATTATGGTGGTATTGGAAAAGACTTGATCTGCATTTTAGAGTGCCACAAACAATTTGTCAGTCGAGCTCATATTTTGGGAAGAATCTCGATTATCCAATCCGGGGAAGTCGCGACGAGGAGTCTTCAACGATGTAGGAACAGAAACCAGAAGGAGCAACTCACTGGAGGTCACTACCCCCTTCGCGAGGGTCTTTGACGGCAAACCATCGGACACATGATCCACTTCAATGCCTTTCATTCTTGTACGAAGCTGGTCTGACTTGGAGATGAGATCCAGGAAGAACAGATTATATGACTTCGCCGAAGCCTCAATGTTTCCACGAAAGGAACGCCGAGATCAGGAGTTGGGGCAATTTGAATAAGAGCAGGGCTTGGAGGCGTCGTTTAGACAAGTGGAGAGAAAGAAAATAATACCATGGACGGGTGGTTTCTTCATCGTTAGGCTATTGTAAAAATGCCAGTTTTAGCTTACAAGTGACGAAACAGCCTGGCAAGCGGCGAGAGACACGACTGTTCCATCTGACAAGAGGAAAAGTGATCTTAAGTAACCGGATATACAATCCTTACCTATCATAGAGTGGGAAAATGTAGGGGAATTTCAACTTTATTTTCTGCGTGCTCAGGTGTGCACTTACAAGTCCGTAATGTCGATTATACTAGAATGCCATGAACATGGATAAAATCCCTTTTGATTTCATAAAGCTCCACAAATAGGGAAACCCCACCTTCAGAACCCTGCTCAAAGCTTCTGACATCAAATCGACCGACAACGCTTGTACCTACCGCGGGGTTCATGTTAAAGTTATTAGGTAGACTGCTGCATGTGAACCACTTACCACCTACCAACTTGGTGCGTACATTACCTACAGTACAGTTTTCACCGCAAACCAGCGCTTAATTCACCGACCATTTCTCAAAAACACCACGAGAAAGCGACACTTGAGCCATTATACATCAAACCAAGTCTGCCTCGACTGGAGAGATTCTCCGCGCCTGCCGCTTCAACGATCAACCCTTTCACCTCGATACGAAAAACTTCCCCCGCCATCTCACCCAAAAAACCACAACCATGGCGCAAACAGCAGCTCTGAAGGCTCCTCACGTTGGACCCTCGCTCCTGGGCGCCCAGCCCTTTGTCTCCAAGTGGTCAGACCGATACCGAGGCGTATGTCTTCTTCTCTGAAAATCCTTCCATGCCACCGTAAATTTCCCTGTTAACCTGCTCCTCTTGCTGACTCTTTCCCCATCCCCTCCAGGCCATCGTCCAGGACCTCGAGCCCCCGGCGGCGCTGTCCATCAACCCGTCGGACCCGGTGTCGCTGGCGCTCATCAGCGCGTTCGAGCGCGAGTACACGCACCTGACCATCACGGACCCCTCGACCAAGGCGCTGCTGGGCTACGTGTCGATGCCGCACCTGCAGGCGCAGCTCGACTCGGGCGCCGTCCGCGCCGACGACCCCGTCTCGGCCGCCATGACGCGCTTCCAGCGCCGCGGCCGCACCTACACCGTCATCACCATGGCCACGCCCCTCGAGGACCTCGAGGCCTTCTTCGACGGCGGCGCCCAGAAGCAGGACTTTGCCGTCGTCACCGACGAGGAGCGCCGCTTCGTCCTCGGCGTCGCCACGAGGGAGGACCTGCAGGAGTTTGTCAAGCGGAGGCCGGCTTAGAGAGAGAGAGAGAGGCAGATGGTAGGACGAAGACGGCGAGGCACACGAGACTCGTTGCGAATTATTGGGAGCATACAATTTGGTTATTAGCCCCCGCCCCCCGCGGAAAGCATCCTGTCTGCGAGCATTTCGAGGCGTACAGGAGTTATGGCAGAAGGGTACTGAAAAAAGAATTTCAACATTTGGGAAGGTTTGCATCAAAGACCAGGGAATATATGCATGATGGTTTAGGGAAAAATCCTCTAAGATACCTCAACGGCTTAGGGGTTCGATGTCATTTTGGTTTGTGCGCACGGGTGGGTAGAAATTGATGGTTCTTGGCATGACTTTCAGGAGGGTTGTGTTGTTGATTCATGGAAATAGCACAATCTAATCGCTGCAGAGCCGACTTTCTACTGCCTCGCAAGACTGAACTCGCACGCTACGATGCTCTTGTTACTTGATGACTTTCACGACTGGACGAAATCGTAAACCAGCCTCAACTCGACTGACTTGTCCCCCTTGCGAATGACAACGTTGCGCGCATACCTCCTCTCGCCGCCAATGTTCTGGAAGCCCCAGACCTGGGCGGCCGTCCAGCCGGCCTCGGCCTCGACGTAGTTGACGAGGTGCAGCGCGCCGCCGGGGCCCGTCCTCTCCTCGTCGGCGACGATCCAGTCGCCGGCCAGGAACTCGTCGCCGCCGAGGACCTCCTTGATCTTGGCGGGCAGGTCCTCGTGCTTGACGAAGAAGGAGCGCGCCTTGACCTTGCCGAACAGCCAGTCGGCGTGCTCGCGGGCCTCGCCGTCGACGGTGCGGTGCTCCGAGGTGCCCTTGAGCCCGCCCGTGGCCGTCTGCTCAATGTCGACGTGCGGCTTGCCGTCCTCCTCGTACTGCCGCACGTCCAGCGTCACCGTCGCGAACCCGATGGCCTTGCGCGTCAGGTACCCGATGCCCTGCAGCGCCAGGCCCGGCTCCGGGTTGTCCGAGAGCGTCTTGTTCTGGGGTAGGTGTGTTAGTGACTGGTTTGTGTCTATTATGTGGGATGGAGCTTGGAGGTTCTTTTGGGTGTGACGAAAAAAGCTTGGTGGGCTGGGCTGTATGCATGTGGTTCAAGGTAGGCAGGATGATCGTTTGGGTAATCAATACTCACCATGACCCATCTACCGTTGAGGTCGCCAATCGTCTTGCTTGCCGGTGCCGCCATCTTGTGTATTGGAAGCAGAAAAAAGGAAGAGCCGGGAAATCTATAGCAGCTCCAAGATCGATCAAGCGAAGAAATTATCAGGGTTTGAGTGTGCAAGTAAGTATCAATTTATTGAGATGTCCTGCGCAAAGTGATCATGTGTGCGCGTGTTGTGTGTTTAGTTGTGACACGGAGCTCAGGCTCTTACTTTGGTATATATAGGTAGTAGTAATAGAGAAGAAGAGAAGAGCAAAAGGCGATTGTGGAAACCACCCCGAGTCCCGACGTAACAGTACCGGTTTAGGTTTCGCGCAATGAATAGAATTGGGAAAGCGTCGGCTGTGCTGTTATTTCCCCGCGTACGTAGAAGACGAGACAGGGCAAGGGTACGGGGAGATCAACAACGAGCAAGAGACGAAGACAGGAGGATGGATGGGGAGAGAGCAGACTTCAGTTGCTGCTGCTGCTGAGACTGAGCTGTGGTCAACTATCAGATGTCGTTGGAACAGAGGTGCGAAACCGAGGCATCACGTCAGATGAATGTGACTTGGAGAGCCCAGCTTAGCTACCTGGAGCTAGCTAGGTAACCCACCCCTGGTCGCAGCCGTCGGGTCCTCGCCTGGGCAGGGCGAGTTGAGGCAGGGGAGGGGAGGAGAGGGGTCCCGGGCTGTCGAGCACCGGCGCCGGATCCGTTGGGAACGATAACGAAGAGACAACCATGTGGATGAGATGGGAGAGACAGGTTGAGTGCGGGGTGCCTTTCTGTAGTACATACTAGGTTACAGTACTGCCTACCTACCTCGTACCTAGGTACTAGCTCGTAGCTTGGAATGAGAGCTTACACACAGCTTGGACGGGAGCAGGGTACATAGCTTGAATGATTGCAGCAGGATAAACTATTCGTACCGCGGTTTGATGAGATGAAGTGGACAAGTGTGGAATATGATCTCAAGATGGCACGTATCCATTCAGTCAGCTGGCGCCAGGTTACTGATTCACATGCACCAGAGAGCACGAGAAACGGTCCTCCGACTGATCGGCGGAGAAGTCAAATTGGTCGAAGAAGCATACAAGGTAGGTGGGCATCGACAGAACGCGTTACCGAGGCTGGGGATTCAGGATAATTGAGGGAGCCCCTCGAAGCAGCCTCGCGTGTGACGACAGCCAACTTGTCCGAAGAGGCTACCCAATGCAGTCGTCTTACTGACACCCTTCCTACTTAATCATCGTAGTCTTCTGAGAAAAGAGTATCGCTATTCAATAGTGTCCCGACCAAACCAGCTCTAATATGGTCGAGGTTTGAATGGTTTCTCGTCAAAAGCGCCGGGCCGCCATCACCACAACCGTCCTAATTGCTTGAAACATGCCGTATTGACAGTATCGACGTGTATTTATGTCAAGATTCCCGATTGGAATTAACACAAGGCAGCTTTCCGAATGTGTCAGACGGGTGACAGCAGGAGAAAGACCTAGATGTCCCGGGAGCCAGGAAAGCAAATGCTTAGCAGGCGAAACGGCTTCCGAGGTTGAGTAACATTCCTCATCATGACACAGCACACTCGTGCGTTGCAAGGTAGGTATTGCGACCTTGAAACCAAGCAGATGTGCAGAAGGGAGCACCTACAATAGAGAGAGCAGTACATACAGTCTCCCGTCCCCATTGACAACCACGAGCGGCCAATCACTTGTTTCGGAGGATGACATTGGTTGAACAATGGACAGGCAAGAATGATTGGATGACGATTGTTGTATACAGTCCAATGAGACGCAGCCACATTCGACGTAATGGGATGCCACACTCTGGGCATTATATAATCCGGCCATACAAGATAGGTAATTGTCTACCACACCCAAACATAATAGCATGTCTTAGGCGCCGATGCAAGTGCTGGACCGAGTGGACAGGTAATCCGATCCACCAAACCAAGTACTGGATGGATGGTTGGAGCACAAACTATACTTGACGATTCGGCATGTTTCCGTCAAACTTGCTACATCTTTAGGCATCATGGCATCAGAAAGATAAGTAGAAGCTACCACCGTCATAGGTAGACTAAATAAGGGAACGAAAATGGATATCCTAGTCGTACAATTGCCGTATCCATGCACCACCACAACTGTCGTTGTTTTCATAAAATGCAATAATGCTCATAGAGCATGAATCCCTCTTTACTTCGAACGCTAAGGCCTCGAGATTTGATTCGTCAAAAAGATGTCTCTCTGGACTCTTCATAAGACGTCCCCCCTCCGGACCTCGAGCAGGCTTTTCAAACACAACCTTTTCCACAAGACGACGGAAAATGAATTCCCATCATCATGGCCACGACTTCATCCTCTTGTAACTTTCGATCACGTCTTCCAGGAGCTCCTTGGTCATCTTGGGCTTTTCATACTTGAAACCAACCACCTTCTTCAGTCGTTCACCATCCATGCTGAGGTCTGTGTCCTTGAGGAGCTCCTTTTCCATAAATGGCGTGAGGGGACTGGTCCGGGTAATACTGGCGTCCTGCTGAAGATCTGCCCAGGGTCCCAAGACCTGGTCGTTGACATCGTCGACCACACTGTCCAGGTTGAGTCTCGCAAAAGAGCTGATGAGCGTTCCTTGGAAACCAGTCTGGATGTTGAAGATTTGGCCGATGAGTTCCGCCATGGTGCCTTGCGTCGTCGCACCTTCGTCTACCACGTTGAAAGTCGGCGTCGCGCCCATCTCCTTGGTGTCCCAGTTCGCCTTGCCGGCGTCGTACCACCTCGCAACGTCCCACAGGGCCCGCGTAACGTCGTCGATATGTGCCGTGTTTGTGCGCAGATCCTTTGTCCACAACCACTTCATTTCGTCCTCCAGGTGCTGGTATACGCGTGCCATACACAGGGCTGTGGCCACCCATTGGGAGGCATAGGGTCCGTAGACGTGTGCAAGGCGCACAATCACGAGGTTGAGCCTACATTCAATCGGTCAGTCATGGCAGTCGGCGGAAAACGATGACGCTGCGCAATCAGCGAGTCGACACATACCCTTCGATCTTGGCTAGCTCTTGCTCAGCCTCCAGCTTGTAGACGGCGATCCTGCTCCACGGCTTGAGCTTGTCGGTTTCCTTGCTGGGAGACGAATCCGACTTGTACACCATTCCTGTGCTCAGCTCGATAAAGCATTTCACCTTGCGCTTGGCCGATTCCCTGCCCAGCGCCAAAGACAAGTTGAGGGATCTCAACTTGTACACCTCGTCCTCCTGGGAGTATCTGGTCTCTCCGCCGCAGTTGAAGACGTAGTCCCATTGCTTGCCGTCTGCTCGGTCGAACACCTTCGCTAGTGCTTCTGTAGTAAGAGAACGAGTCGTCAGCAACTGAAGTCGACCAGGCGGAAGCACATCCAGGGCCACCGAAGGGGCCAAGTGCCGGCGCCGACGAGGGCAAGAGGCAAGAAGGGGAGGGGCGGTTGAGACATACGTTCTCTCGTCGCATCAGCCTGCATGAATTTGTCGCCGGAACATGCTTCTTCGAACTCTGGCGCTAGCCATGCGAGCTGCGGCAGCACCTTGTCCACCACCCTGACGTCCGATGCAAGACTGTTCTTCTGGATATGCAGAGCGAGGAAACGTCCGATGTAGCCCAGGCCGCCGATGATCAGCACCGACGGTTTCTCGGTCGCCATGATTCTGATCCGCGGGCGAGGCAACAAGTGTGGTTTTCTTTTTGGGGGGGGGGGGTCTCTCGAGGCAGAGTAATGTATGGGAATTGGGATTTGGCTGGCTGTCAGACTGACTGGTCAGAGGGGCGGGTTATTGGGCTACTACTACTGCGCGGGGTTTGGCAAGACTTTTGGGATTTGGGAGGAAGCAGCCCAAAAGTTCAGAGTCCGTCCGTCGAAGGGCCCCCGGGTCCACTTGAAGCTAGGTCGGATTCAGGGGAGACGGCCGAGACGGAAGAGGACGTCTGTGAGGTGTGCTTGGGAGGGTCTTGCGGCGGCGTCCGGGGACGGAGAGGCAATGGGAGACAGACAGACAGACAAGAGCAGGTGCCAGTCTGGTCGGAGACGGAGAGGAGGAGGATTGACGGTCGGCAGCAGAGCAGAGGTCAAGTTGTCCTCCGAGAGAGAGCCCCCAACAACGACGCGAGAGTTGGTGTATTGTGTATGTGTGTGAAGGTAGTAGTGTATGAGTTGTACAGAGAGAATTGGAAATAATGTTTGGCTAGTTGAGGTAGGTTAGGGAAAATGGGCCCGCGGATCCCAGGCACTAATATTTGCTCATTTCACTTTTGTATGTACTACTGTGTAGGTAGGAGAGGATGTCCATGCGAGCGGGAAGCCCCAGCCCTTATGACAGATAGACAGACTGGATGGAGGAAGCTAGGACGGGACCCTGGACTTTGGCCTGGAACCTCTAGGCTGGACGGCTATTGAAGTACATACATGGAACAATAACTGACTGACTGACTGACTGAGGGACTGGCAGGAGGTCTGCGGTGGATTGCACGTTACTGTATGTAGTGTACACAGAAACAGACTGGGGGTGAAGGGGGCAGGCATGCCAGGAACGAGAATTAAGGTGCGCGTGTGTGTTGCTCCCATGTAATGTAATAATTTGCTATGTATGTGTGTGTGCGTGTGCATGTAGTATGTGAGGTGGGAGGATGTGCAAGGTGAGTCGTGACGCAGCGAAATGGGCGGAACCATACGCCAGACCGTCAAAACCGTCTTCGTCTCCTACTCTGTACATTACTTGGAGGGGCCCCAGATGGCAGATGGGCCAGCAGCCGGCCGAGAGGACGAAACCTGAGAGTCGCCCTTGTACGATGACCAAAGAGGAAAATAGAGGGAAGGATTGGGAACAAACCAGGCGACGGACGGAAGTCAATTGCAAGCCGGGCGCGGGTAGGGAGGACATCAGCCAAGGGAACTAGCGAAGAGGCCGCCACGATCCAAAAGCCGGCAAACCCATCCATGGATCCCCCCAATTGCCCATTGCGAACTGGTTTGACGGGTGCGATTCTTGCAGTCTTGGCGGATCGGGTTGAATTGTTGGTTCTCTCTACCACTACCTAGAACTACTCCGTAACATGGCGAGCAAGGAAACTTTTTTTTTCTCCCTCCCTCCCTCCGTCTCTTCTCTCCCCTCGACGCCCGCCATCTAGTCCAAGACGGGCCTAACGCATCCTCGTGCCGCACATTATCGGGCGCTTCGACGACTGGGAGACCCCTACTGTCTTTAGATTTCAAGGGTTTCTTGTGTCTATCCCGCAATGGTTTTACGTTTTGTTCCTTTCTGATACCAGACTGGCCATGGTATCTGTCTACCCCGGTAGATACCTGGCTGTTGACGTGCTCTTGTACTAATCTATATTGTAAAGTTGTGGTTATTACGGTGCACGTTGGAGAACATTTCGAAAACACGAAGGAAACAAAAGCCTCGCCCGAGATGATTTCGTTTAAAAGTAATTGCAATACTACCTGCCCTGAATCTGCCTCTGCATCAAGGCTAGATTTACATTGGCTGAATGCCAAACCTACACGGTTTGTCTAGACATCTCTCTTGACGCTACAGCACACAAGCCACTGCAAGGTAGAAGATACACTCCAGCCAGTTGGCCCAATTCGGCACTTATCACTGCATCGCGCTTTCTCTTGTGACTTGGACGACAGGCCGTACCTGCCTACCTATATCGTCGCTTTCCTCAGGGTGCCTGTCAACAGATTTTCTTCCGACCTGTCTGTCTATCACCAATATTTCATAACAGATTGAATTTTCACTGCCGCCTATCGTCAATACTGAAAGAAAACTACCCATGTACCACTACTTCTCACATCCCGGGGTGCTAATTGATCGCCACTGGCCACCCAAGCTCTCGACTAAGTACACTAGATAAAGCGCGCAGGCATTCCACACGCACGCAAAGCACGGCGTACGATTCAGTCAAGGCGGCCGAAACGCATCCGCATCAGAGTGACTTATTAATAGCCTCCGAAAAGGTCGAGCGGCCCAGACGGTGACGGACGGACAGACAGACAGACAGATGGGCGATCGCAGACAGAGAAGATGCTGGTTGCAATAGCTGACCGCCACTTATACCCTCCACAATACCAGTGTTTTACCTCTTTCTAGTACCTGTAAGCCCATTCGCTCAGCCGTCCAAAAACTCGAGTCCACGTTGCGTTCCTGACACATTATTGGAGGACCTTTCTTTTCACCACTCAATCAGCAATCGGTATACGGAGTGCATACCGTACAGGCGGAATACGGCAGACACCCAGGCCACTATCGAAAGAACAGGAAAAAAAAAAAAACGAATCAACTCTCACTGCGGGCAGCCTGGTCAACCGTACACTACTACTACTATAACAACAACTAGGGAGCTGCGCCAGATGACCGGGACAATCCAATGCTACGGTTCGCATCATACAGGTGTGGGCAGCCCGTGAGACATCCTGCAGCGAAACCGGGCTGCTGTGCAATGTCGCAGTGTCGCAAACGCCGTCTCTTCGTAATTTCTGAAGGGCGCAATCTGTGATGCATCAGAGACTCATCCCATGCCAGCCCGGTGCCTGTCTCCCACCGAAAGAAGATGCTTTGCCTGCACGTCGGCAGCAGGATACATGGTGCATCTCGCCAGTTGTTCTGCAATCTTGGCCGCCTGATTAAAGGGGAGGTGTTGACTGTGCAGCAGCATTCTACCTCCTCTTGTCGGACAATTTCGACTGCATACTACTCGACGCTGCATGCATGAAAAAATGAAGGCAGGCTTGCGCGCTGTGGGCAAAACGACAGGAAGATGGACACGTACTCAGGTAAGGGGTTGTCGTTGTCGCCGCTGCCGCTGCGTTGTTGGTGACCGCCACGACGAGACTGCCTCTGCCTCCTCTTCTCTGGCTACCTAGCAGTAGTACCTGCAGGTTGCTACTCCCTGGAACCCAGCAACCAGATTCCATCGGCTCGTTCTTTCGTTCGCTTGTGCGTTCGTTCGTTCGTTCGTTCGTTCGTTCGTTCGTTCGTTCGTTCGCGATACTCTACCATACACTAAAGATCGTGAGCAGCGGGGATCCAGTCGCGAAGCTCGTTTGCGGTTCCGCTGGGCTCCAGAAAGGGGACGCGCCAATGCAAAGCCAGGGATCCTCCATCCCAAGCCTTGCAAGCAACTTTCTTCACAGCGGCCCGCCTTCTGGCAAACTGGGTCCCAGGGGCGGGACAAATGTTTCTAGAAAGATTCTCGTGCAGCCTCCCATCCTGCCATCCCCTTTCCGTTACATCACGAAGTGACACGAACCCTGTCGAACCCCAAAATGTCCACTGAGAATATTCTTCGATCAACCTTGGATTCCCCCAGAGATTGTTTGAGAGGCAAACGGCTCATGTCTGCTTTTGCTTTCGTCAACGCCCGTTCTTCGGAGCGGCTTTGGGAGCAAATCGGTGGATACGGTCAAAGGAAAAGACCCTTGCCGCTCTGCCGAACCGAAGACGCTTTTGCTCACCTGGCCCTCCCAGGCGTCCCCCAATAGGTCCAAGAAGCATCGGATCATGGATCTGGAGGGGGACGCAAGGGGTGCATACAGTACTATCAACATGCTGTAGGGCGCGTCTCATCACTTGATACCTATCCAGGAGCTCGGTCCTGCGGGCTGTGGGATTAGGGATCTTCGCAGTTCGTCAGTGTCAGATTCACATTGATTGCGGGCGAAAACGGAGAGAGGAGCGGATTGACGGGACGGACCAGGGTTATAGCATTGCATGACTTGGTGACCACATTGTCGACCCGGAGATATACCCCGTCCACCGACCAAGGAACAGCTTGCCGTTGCCGGGGAGGGGCGCTTTTGGAGAGCCTCTTGTGCAGCAAGACTTTGTTATTTGAACGCCAATACCTCCGGTATTACGTGGGGGGAAGCAGTGCAGGCCTGCCTCTCATAACTACCACGCGTTTATTGGGCATGTTTTAGGTATTGCGATGCAGCAGGGGTGCCATCAGCCGCATTGCTATCTGGCTCTGGCAGGTGACGGGATCAATTTCCTAAACACACGAATTTGCCGTTCGTTTCTCCTTGAGGAACTGCGGGATAGTGGACAGAAAAGCAACTGTCTTTTGCTCTGCCATACGGTCAATGACTGGAGACTATTCGGAATCATCTCCGCCTAGCCGGCCCACCTCCACTTCATATACTATGTACATACACTTGCTGGAGTGTGCATTCTTTCTCTATGATGAAGACAAAAGTCTTGTATTCTCGGCTCCTGCAGAAGTCTGCGGCCCTCGAGACAACTTTGCGACTGTGTGCCCAGGTTAGGCAGTTGCGCTTCGTCACCAGATGGCACAAATAAAATGGCCTCCCCTGGCATCCAGCGACACGTCTCAGTTGTCCGCGAAAGAAACAAGCAACGATCGACAGGTACTGGTGATCAAGACCCAATGTAAACAGAGTCAGAGTGTACTTCGAAGGACTCGGACTACGTATTTACAACAGCATTACATGAGGTTTCAGTGATATCTGTCCCCCAGCAAGGTCGATCATCGATCCGGCGAATGGGCGAATTCAAAAAAGCCCTTCGCCCTTGGCATGCACGTCAACTCACAAATATATGACATTGGAGGACCATATCTTTATGCAGCCGTCCTGAAACGTCTTTTGCATGTTCTCTTCTACTCATGCACCCCGGGACTTTTCAGCTTACGACCCGGCAAGGCGCCCGGTGACCGACCCCGGCTTCTTGCCTGTGCTCCATGGAGTGGCCATTTCGGACCACGTGCAGTGGGCGACACTGTTCTCTGTATGGTATGCAACATGGCTGTTGGTTATGGTGTTATGATCTGCATGCTAGATTTCCCACGAGAGCGTCTCCCGCTCTCGTCTGTGCTGCATCGGAAACAAGGCAAGGAAAGAGGGTATATGAGTACGGACTATATCGTCGCTCGCATTCGTTCCTCGGCGGCCATGGCGTATGCAGCGAGCATGTATATTTTAGCAGGCAAGGACTCGAAGGGGATCAACATGTTGTCTAAACTACCTGCCGTGGGCGCTTTCCCCTATCGACCTATCATCTGCCTATTACTCCCTTGCCGACTTATATCTCATTATCAGGTTTGGCTTCCAGAATTCCGGTAGAAGGATATATATTCCTCATATTATATGCTCGCCATAGCTTGGAATTTATCTGAAGGGGACTAGAGAGTGTTGCTCGATAGTTTTTCCCGGGTGAAATGAAAACGAACTTAGATTTAACAATAAATCGTATCAATATTTTTTTGGGGCTTGGATGTGTTTGTGATATCAATTGTACACAATTTAAAGTGAACCCATTGGTATGATACATTCGACAGCTTCAAGTCGTACTTATGATGACTGGATGAACTCTTGCTTGTTGCCAGTCCCCCTTCCCACATCACACCGAGTGAGTTCGTTGCTATCTATAATGCATATATATATATGTATATATATACATATATTTGGACTCACAGTACCAGATCAACGCCCACGGCATATCTGGGCCAGAGGCTGTCGGGCTGTCTGCGATTTGAATGTACATACGACTCTGGTTTCGACTCCAACCCTGTATCGCTGTTATCTCGTCATAAATCAGGAACAATAAACAAGTTCATCGTACCCATACGAAGCTTCATGATTTATAGCCGATCAGTGTACGCGCAGCAAATATTGGCCAACCAAAGATGAAACTCGAACAATATCTAAGCAGCGACAAAATTGAGATCAGAGGTTCGCAGCATGCTACTGATGTTTTATAGCAATTCTTGCACTGATAGTACCTTCCATCATTGAACCAGTCTTTCGCATTTTTGTCTAATTTGTAATGGTATTGAGAGAACGAGAACCGAGATACCAAGGGATCGAGCGCTATTATCATCCCCACCGATTTATTTTCAAAGAAGTTTATATCGTGATCACTTTTTTCAATCGCGCGAAAACTTGTTCATGCTGCCGATGATATCCCTCTGGGCCTGCCGGTCCCTGCCGGCGTCGCTCAGCGTGCCGATACTCCGCAGGTCGCCGACGACGTCCTTGGCCTTGCCAAAGTAGACCTCCTGCAGCAGGTTGCGCATCTTGAGCTCCATGTCCTCGACGAGCTTGCCAATGTTGGCGATCTGCTGCTCGTCGTTCTCGGCGGGCAGCTCCGTCTCGACCTGGCGCGTCATGTTGCCGCTCAGGTCCATGTCGCCGAGCCCCGACCCGCTGTTGGCGAGGGACAGGATGACCGTCGACGTCAGGTTGTACTGTGTGACGCGGGCGCGGTCGATGGCCTCGAAGACATGGATCGAGTCCCAGGATCCCTCGCTTGTGCTGCCGGGCTTGGCCTCTGTGGGGAGTGATCGGTCAGCCTGAGTTTCAATGTTTCGGCAAGTCCAAGACGCTCGAAGGATGTCGCAAAACCGGCCATATCCCTGCCCATGGAAAGGGAGGTTCAGAAACGTGGAACGTTCTGCTTTAAGCTGAACCTGCGAATGAGCATGGCCAGACGGGCGTATTTCGTCCAGAGCATGGTCGGTCCACCGGCCGCTTTCCCAACATATACCGAGGTCACAACGTTCTTCACTTACCCTTCTTCAGCAATACCACACCGGCGAAGCCATCGTCCAGGTTCCAAAAGTACACGCTGCTCACGCCGCCCTCGTAGTACAGCTCGCGGTAGACGTCAAAGGCCTCGTTGGCCTTGACCTCCATCCTCCGGACCTTGTCGCTGGGGACGCCGGCGGCGCCCGCGCCATCGCCGGCGCCGCCGTCACCCACGCCGCCGTCGAGGGGCGGGTCGAACTCGTTGGACCAGGGCGACCGGTAGCTGTCGCCGTCGCGGTTGTAGTCGCACAGCAGGTAGTCGCGGCCCGTCTGCTTGCACCGGCGGATCGTCAGCGGCTGGTCGACCGACGAGAGCAGGTCCTCGGTCAGGTCCGGCGCGAGCGTGATGAGCGACTGCAGGTGCTGCGTCGTGTGCTTGGGGTTGAGGCGGCGGAGCAAGTCCCTGGCGAGAGGGGGAAGGTCAGCAGCTGTGGTTGCGTTTGGTGTGAATGTATAATCGCGGCGGGCACTTACAATGCCGAGTCAAATGGGTCGGCAGCCATGGTGAGATCTGGAGTGAATAGCAAGTGAAGGTATCAAGGCGAATCCGCGTTGGTACTTGGAATGCCCCGGGTTTGGCTTGGAGCTTGTTCTGGAGGTTGAAGGGGACGGGTTGACGATGGTGGGGTTCCCGACTCTGGGGTGTTGCTGGTTGTAGCGGTGGGGCTTTGGCTGTTTAGCTCCTGAGCTGCTGAAACTCGATCCATTCCACAATACAGTGAATGATTCAGGGGCGGCCCTCAAAGCCGAGTTCATATTGACTGAGTGTGAATGATCTTGTCTCTGTAGTGGACAATAGGTAAATGCAATTCTGCCAATCTGATTACCCAGATGTACCAAGCACTGAAATTCTATCTCCTAATTGAGCATGTTCGTTGTTCGCTTTCCAACCAGAAATCTATACCTGTAACCAAAAGACAATCCCTAAATGCGCCAAGTTCCAACCATAAGTCTAGCATGTATAGCGCATATTTCTATACAAATGCAACATTTGCTTCCCTCCCAAAAACATATATCCTTTCCAACTTGCAAAGAGGTAAAAGTGTGATCAAATGTAGATAGTCATCTCTCGCCAGGTGAAGAACCCAATAACTCCCTCAAACCGGATTGTGGTCTGTACCAAGCCGCGAAGATCTCACAACCACAAAGCGGTGGATTTACCAGCCAAACTTCTCAACGCTCAGTCGCAGGTCACATCCTCTTTGGACAGCTCTTGCACATGAATTTCTGGCCGTTCTGTTCATGGCGTCTGGGCCTGACACAACCACACCAATCCCGGTACCGAACTGCAGTGAATGCTCTCCCAGCTCCGTGATGTAGCTATCAACATCCGGCCGGCCCACTTCAGCCGTCGGTGGCGGTATCGTAATGTGCACGCCAGCCCGCTTGAGTTCATCTAGTCGTTGCTGGGGCATCCAGCTGCGGTGGGAGGCAGAATGTATCACCCAGAGGAGATGGATCTGACGCCGAGAGAAAATATGGTTTTGTTTGTAGACTAGCTCCCAGACCAGAGGGAACACAACGGCGATGCCAGATCCTCCTGCTATGAGGACCGAGACCTCGCTGGTCTGGAGCATCTCCAAAGCGTCTGTCGAGCCGTACGGACCATCCACACGAAGCCGAATGGTTGGACTGCTCTGGGCGTAATGTAATAGATCGCGCGTGAATCCGTCGTGAGATCGAATCAGGAGAGCCAGCCATGCATGTGCGGAAGCGGGGTTCCCGTCTGCTTTGCTCGGAAGTCCTGGAGCGGCCGAAGCGATCGTAAACGGGTGCGCCTGCAACCTATGCGTGCGGCCCAGACTCGGGGCCGTGACGAAGACATGGTCCATCGGCCGCCAGCCCTGGATGATGCTTGGACCAAACACCCTGCAGAACCAGGTGCGCTTGGTGTGGAATATATCCCAGTTGGCCGAGAGCATCAGCGTCTTTCCGTCCTCCAGCACGCGGAGATCTGCCTGCAGCGACGTGGACTTGAGCCCGAGCCGCCACACCAGGCGGTCGGCGAGGAAAATCGCCAGGCAAATGAGAACGTACGGCCGCGCCGTCCAGAAGTGCAGATACAGGAACACCAGCGCGACGATCTGCAGGACCACATGCAGCGCCAGGAACGCCTCGTACCACTTCTGGCGGAAGCTGCCGAGCGACGTGACGAAGAGCAGCTCGTAGGACGCAAAGGCGCCGAGGCCGAGCAGCACGAGGGGGTGCCGGAGGAACTGCCACACGTCGCCCGCCCGGAGCCACTCGACCTCGAAGAACAGGTTGTCGAGCAGCATCCCGAGCGAGTGCACGAGCGCCTCGAAGCACATCCACTCCCCGACTCGGCGGTGGAATATGTTCAGCGCCTCGTACGAGTAGCCCGTGAGGAGCTTGAGGGGCTGGTTCTTGGCCGCCAGGAGGTAGAGCAGGGGCAGGTTGACGATGAACATGAAGCCGGCGCGGTCGGCGAATGCGAACTCGAACTCTGGCCGGAACGAGCCTCCATAGATGTGATGGAAGACATTGGCGCCAATGTAGCATAGGACGAACAATGTGGTCCCATTGGATGGCAGGTTGCGATTGATGAGGGGGATCGGTCGCGGTTGGTACATGAGCCAGCCACGTACCCTGCATGTAGTCGTCCTCCAAATGCCGAGACGTGCTTGCGCGCGCCGGTTCTGACCCAGCAGTGGCTGGCGTTCAAGATCATGATTCTCCGGCTTTGTTACCCGAGGCGGCGATCTCGTCCCGGTGTGCGTGCTACTTGATGAAGAGGAAGCTTGCTCATCGCCGGACCTATCGCCATGCGACTGCTGCGCATGGACGTCGGGCTTGTCCAATGGCCGGGAACTTGCTTTTGTTGCATCGCTCGTTGTCTGAATGAGACGCTTTATTCGCCTCCCATTTCTGACTTTCTGCTGCCAGTGAATGGCGGTGAGTATGGTTAGAGTGGCCAGCACGGTATAGTTGAAGCTTGCAGCAATCTTGCGGCCTTCGAGGAGGTATGTAATGATGCGTCTAAGATACTCGAGCTGTTCCGGGGTGAGAGGCGCCCGTCTCTCGGCTGTACTTAAGGAGTCATCGCCGGTCAGTAGACTCTCGGCGGGGCCTCCGCTGGGAGATAGTAAAATGGCATCGAGCAGCCCGTGAGCCCATACGGCGACGGTATTGTTCATCGTCCGCGGGTTACACCAGACGGGCGGACGGGACCAATCGGGCGGGTAGAGAAGAAGGTTGCACGAAGAACTTAAACCGCTGGGGCGGGACGGCTGGAGCTTATCAGATCGAGAATCTCAGGCACCAGAGACGAGACGCCGCAGGGTGGAGGCGTCAGATGATTTTATCAATCTTATCTCTCGGATCTTTCCGCGGGTTTGCCGAGCTTGCCGCTTTTGCTATGGATTCACGGTATGTATTTTCCAGACTTGTTGTATGACGGGAAACATTCTACTGGGTATCATGAAAGCAAAGGTATAGTTGGTATTTCTCAAATTTTCAAATCTCGTTCCTCGTGTGTGAGATAATATTGTCACGGGATCTTACCCAAGGATTAATTTACACTGCTGAAGGTCTCGGTCGCATTTACACGTGTACTTTAGGTGTCCACGAGGCTTTCGAGTTCCCACTTGTTTTGAGCACATGCTAACTAGGTACGGCTCCGCTGATCTACACAACTTGGTGAATTGTGTAGACACTGAATCGGCGAACATTCAGAACCTGATGCTTATGAAAGATGGAAATGTTGTTGTGATTTGATATTGAATTGTCATTATATTCTTAATCATATGCTTATGCTGTCGCTAATAATAAACAACTGGAACCCCCTTTTCGTATTCCCCGAGCTTGTATGGCTTGCTGCTGCGTCTAGCCTTTGACCGGCCAACTCCACAGTTGCATTCAGTGCTTACACCCGCCCCACGTCGCGATGTCACATCAATGCGATGAGAAAGGACAAGAAATTTAGGGCAGAGCGGCGGGAGTGTAGCTCTGGTCGGGCGTGACGACGGTGTTGTTAACGAGCTGGACGTCCGTGTAGGCCGGGTAGACGATGAGCCTGTTGACGTTGTCGACGACGGCGAGGGTGGTGAAGCCGTCGCCGAACTGGTTGCTCCAGCCGGCGGTCCACTGGAAGTCGCCGCACTTGATGGCCTGGGTGATGTCGGTCTGGGTGGCCGGGCTGCCGGTCACGGTGCCCGAGCAGGCCGTCGTGGCGCCCGAGTGCGTGTCGATGGTGAAGTCCCAGGTGCACGAGCCGAGGTCGGCGGTGCAGGTGCGCTTCAGCGACTCGATGGTCCAGGTGGCGGCAGTCATCATGGACTTGGTCTCGGCGCGGGCGACGGCCGGGGCTGCGAGAGCAGCGGTGGCGAAGAGAGTGGTGATGGCGGCGGTGATCTGCATTTTGAAAGGTGTTGTTTGGTTTTCTCGAAAGAAGGAATTATATGATTATGGTATTAGATTGTTTGTTGTTGGGGTTGTGAAGAGACTGGAGTTGTTTGATGTTGTGATCAAGCCAGATAAATTGACGGACATGATGGTCATTTATATATACACTCGTCCAAGCCTGTTGGTCATGGAAATAGACAAGGCGGGCTGTATATTGACGGCATCTGGCACGAACGGCACGATGTCGATGTGACGAAATGGCATGAGGCTTCTAAGATCTCACTATAGTGGTATGCTCGGCGGTTGACCGATGCCACGGTCCAGGCGGTTATTAGGCGGGGAAAGCTACTCTGTACACGAGAAATGATCGACGGACCTCGTATTACCCATGCTGACCACCAGTGCCATGTCACGATCCGTTGTAGAAGCGAGCAATATGCCCCGGATTGAGCCGTACCGGCCTTGCCGACTGCCAAATATGTCTAATGTTAAGCTTAGTCTATAATTACTCCTGCCAAGCCCCTTCGTATTCTCTTCAACGTCGCATGCAGAGCGGGCCAATTGCACTCTAGAATTCTAGCAAGTTTCACCGAGATGGAAACAACTTGTCCAACCCCAGAGACTCAATTACCACGTTGCATTGCCGAATCGGGCACAACTGCAACACAAGAGTAACAACTGACCACTTTGACCTCAGTGGTGGATATTCTGACGTGTTAACAAACAACAGCGCAACAGAGTCTTGCACATCTACCAGTAAATACCCAAAGCCGATGCTATATTTATGCTATCCGGCTTTGTAACATGAAGCATAACTTATGCTATCTCTGTTTCTGCCCATTCTCCCGTGACAATTTATTTCGCTGAAGTACGCATGAATTATGGAGATATCGTCATTTAAGCCAAGTTTCTCTAGGTTAATTCATCTGTGCTTGGATTGGCTTTTTTCCGCTCTTAGCTGAGATGCACGCTTTGAGACGGGAGGCAATGCAATCAGATTTAAGGGACCTGTGGCAGTTCATTGGGAATGGAGTTCAGTGTCATTCGTGAAGTACACTTGGGAAAAGAAACAATGGGCTTGGTCGAACTCAATGCATCCACGCTAAATAGGCGAATAGGTGCATTACCTGTGTATCTTCCCCAACCCTTCTGGGCGCTATGGTCAAGAGTGAACCTGCCCCTTTACATTGTTCCATTGTGCCGATTCCAGAGTTTCTAGATCACAAGGCCGATTGAGTTTTGCCCTTTTCTCCTTCGAGACAATTTGGTCAGTGTTGCAACGCAAGTGCCGGACACATAGAGTATCTTGGTGTTTGAAGAGCCAATAATGAAATCGCAACAAGCTTCACGGTTTTATGCACAAGCGGGAATGCGGGCTCATCAAAGCGCTAAGATCTTTCCCGGTTGATCTGATGGTAGTGGCGCTGCTCAAGTGCAAGTATAACGTCATTATACCCAATAACTCCAGCTGGTCATTTGTGTTTCTCCTCATATCCGGCAGTGAGGGGATCCCAGACAAGATGGCCGCATTTGCATGGATACAAGTATATAATATATCACATCTCATGAGTGAATATAAGACATTTGCACAAAAAGAACAATACGAGCTGAAAATAGATCATGTCGGCTCCTGATATCACTGTATATTTCCTGGGCGCCTCCAGAGCAATCAGGGCTACCTGGCTGCTGGAGGAGCTCGGTCTACCGTATAATCTGGTCTCGGCGAATCGTGCACCAAACGGGCTTGCACCGGAAGATTTCAAGGCAAAAATTCCGGCGCCTCTGAAGAAGTCTCCGACCATCAAAGATGGCGATACCGTAGTGCAGGAGAGTGGCGCGATTATGGAGTAAGGCCGGGCAGCACAACCCCCCTTGTTCGACGGACTTGGCTAACCTCGAGTTCCCCCTCAAAAGCTACGTACTGGACAAGTATGACACCAAGGCTCAGCTGCAGTCGAGAGACCCCCAGGTACGAGCCAAGACCCGCGAATGGGTCCACGCAGCCGAGGGAGTCTTCGCTCTGCACGGCATCGCGGTGCTCTACGCGCGCTGGACGATCCCCGAGGACGCCAAGGCCGCCCTGCCGGAGATGGAGGAGAAGCTCGCCGTCAACGTGCGCAAGGATCTCGACTGGGTCGAGGGGCACCTCAAGCAGCAGGGCACCAAGTTCCTCATGGGCGACGAGGTGTCCGTCGCGGACATCATGATGCAGTTCAGCATCGAGTTCATCTACGTCAGGCACCTGGGGCTCACCGCCGAGGAGGCGGGCGAGAAGGGCGGCGACGGGCGCTGGCCCGAGACCAAGAGGTGGCTGGATCGTTGTATGAGCACGCCCGCGTTCAAGAGAGCAGTAGAGAAGTCTGGCTATACTCTAGACTCCAAGGGTCAGTTCAAGACTTGAGAGTGATGCCACAGTCGCGCGGGTGGAGAATATATAGCCGCAGCTTGATCAAGTCATTCTCATGGGGCGCTCCAATATACACCCTCGCTGAAGTCGATGTCGCAATTGTCCATCTTTACACCGAGCTGCCACCGTCCCAGATTTGGCCAGAAGTTCTCATTCTGCCCGTGAAGCAGGCCACTTTCATCCCGTTGATCCAAGTCAATCCATGCCAGGCTTGTATCTCTCGACGATTGGGCTGGAATTGTTTTGCACCCTGCATGTAGCATTCAAGTTAGCAATAGCATCATGTCAAACAACAAGCCTGTCAATAGATGGTATGTTTCATGAGCTTCATGGAGGTAGATTTACACTTATCAGTCCCCGGAAGCTCGTCCTGGCTACCATTTCCTTGAGGTAATGGAGGCTGCACCAAGGCGATATCGATACCTGCATACCCAAGCCAGCTTGCCGAGAATGGGAATGCAGGCGCCCATCGAAACGGCTTCACGGTCGCCTGGAAGAACGGGACGTTGCTAGGCTGGGCCTCAGACGGGTGGCTGGACGTGTCGTGCGGGTACACCCGTATCTTGGTTGACCCATCCGACAGATCTTGAAAGTCGAAACGGGCAAGATGCTTGGGGATATTCCAATCTGCATCATTTTCAAGTAAGCACTCGCGCGAGGGAAGTCTAGTCTGAGGGGCATTGAGTACTTTTCCGTCCGTTCCAGCACGTATACTTATGTGACACATATATCCTCGTGACCCTGGCATTCTTCTTGATAGTGGATTTGCCGTTTTCCTCGACGCGGTAGTCAAAGAAGCCCGGTATTATAATCATCTCATCGTAAGGGCCAACAGGGCTCTCGGTGTACCGAATGATTTGGAGTTGACTGGTGCCGCCGTGATGTTGGCCGCTCACCTCGGGATCCGCGAAGCTGGAGGCGGCTTCCAGGGGCGAGTAGGCAAAGTCCGGTAGCTGGCCGGCTTTACACCAGAAGGTGACAGTATAGACTGTTCCCTTCAGTTTCCACGGCGCTGGCGCGGGCACAATGGGGGCGTCTGTGTCTGGCATGATTAAAACCCAATGTCCGTTTCTGGGACTATAACTTCTCGGTCGAGTTCGGACAAGTAAATTATCACGGAGGCGAATTCCGAGTATGATTGGCCTCACAATGAACAGCTTATCAGACGTCTGCGATGTCGACGGAGCAGAAAATCAACAGTCGGCGCGGGCCATCTCCTGCCCGTCTTATGGATTTAATGATTGAATTTGGAGCGGGGAACCCCGGCCTCGGTTCGGCTGACGTATTGCCGTACTTATACGACGAATCCGGGGTTAAGTGAACTGAGCTGGGACGACTCCAGCGGTCTGAGCAGTATCTAAGCCCCGAAAATCAAAATGATGCACCTAGGCTGGTACTCTGAGTATCATGGAGTTGTGGAGGAGAGTCCCCATGTGCATGATTTTTACACGACACAGATGGTTGAGAATGAAACACAAAGTCGAAGCAAGGATTACGCCTCATGTATCAGTCTTGAGTGTCTGTTTTAGAACCAGTCCGTTAGCCAGCCAGGAAAATAGACTTCACGTGCTTCTGATGTCGAATATAATAGAGATCACAATCAAAATAATTCTACCCAGTAAGAGTCATATCAGGCACCTAGATAATGGGCTAGCGCTAGACGTGCTGTAGGTGGGGCGGGTTCATACTACTACATTACATTACTGACGGCGAATGTTTCGGGGCTCGGCGTCGGGACCGAAGTTGTCTGATGGTGATTCGGCATCTGTCAGGAGATAACGGCTATGTAGCTTCCAGCCCTGATCTGCGAAGATTCAGACAATTGGCAAGATGTGATGTGGATACAAAAGAAAGAGATTGCAGAATCCTTCGAGATAAAATACCTATTTTCAGCTTTACTGCCCCCACTTTCACAGTCAACTCGGGATATTTCAGTGATTCTTGACATACAATCTGCATTCAGCATGATTACGTATCTCAGAGGAGCACTAGAAAGCTCGGACAAAGCCCGGACTATTGAAGCATCTCATGACGCACTACAAGTTGATAATCCGCTCGTTTATATAGCTTACGAAAGAGACACCTGCCAAGTCATCACAGGATGCATTGCATGGTAAAGATTGTTGAACAGGCGGCCAATTACGGGGCGTAGATCTGCTGGGTGGCCCAATCCTGACGCCCTGTTAGCGCCAAAGACTAAGCCTCTGCCTCTAAATCCCTGAATGACTAGGGGCCCGTTTGGGTGCCATCAATCCATTACCAAGGCCTTGGGACTACTGAACTTCTGCCTGCACCAAGCGTCTTCATCTTCAACAACCGTCTGCCTTGCGCCATGTCGTCGTCCTCTGCCGCAGAGCCCGCGCAGGAGCGCAAGGGGCCCGTGAAGCCTCAGCGGGTCCTCGCCTGCGTGCTCTGCCAGCAGAGAAAAGTAAAGTGCGATCGCAGGTTCCCCTGCGCCAATTGCAACAAGGCTGGCGCTCAGTGCGTGCCTGCAGTCGCCGTCGGCCCGCGCCGACGTCGAAGGTTTCCTGAGCGGGAGCTGCTGAGTCGGCTACGGCATTATGAGGATTTGCTGAGCAAGCATCATATCCGTTTCGATCCCATGCACCCAGAGGATGCAGACCATGCCTCTGTTGATGCGGACGATAAGGGTTCCGACCACCGGGATGATTCGAAATCAGAATCGGAGCCCAATTCTGCCTCCGTCACGGAGCCTTCGCCGGGAGAGAGGACGCCGACGAAATCTAGACAGTTGTACGTAGTCCCGTGTTCCCCTCGTGAGAGCTGTTGAGTTGGCTTACACGCAAACAGCAACATTTGGCGCGCTTTGAGCAAGAAGGTAGGCTGTGTTCCTAGTTGCATTGGGCTGCTTCAATTGCTGATCATCTGTTTCGATTCAAGACGTTGGATCCAGAGGGGGGTGCCATATATGACGACGACGACGATGATGACAGCGACTCCAGTGCAGACTATCATGACTCGCACGCTGAAGTGATAGCAAAGGCCTGGGATCGCACATTTGAAGGCCGAGGCAACGACCACCTCTTGTTTGGCTCGCCCGAGGCCAACGTGAATCTATCCACGCTGCATCCCCAACAGGCCCAGATCTTCAGGCTCTGGCAAGTCTATCTCGAGAATGTCGATCCGCTCCTCAAGATTACCCATGCGCCCACTCTCCAAGCACGAATCATCGATGCTGCTTGCGATACATCCAGCATAAGTCCTCCACTCGAGGCACTCATCTTCAGTATCTACGCCATCTCCATTGTGAGTCTGGACGACGAAAAATGTCTCGAGCTGTTTGGACTGGCCAAGATGGACCTCTTGAGCACATACCGCTTTGGTTGCCGCCAGGCTCTACAAAACTGCAATGTCCTGCGGTCCAGTGATCGTGATGCCTTGACAGCCTTGTTTCTGTACCTGGTAAGTCTAGCCTGTCGAATATGTACCATGTGAGTCCATGATTAACGCTATTGCAGCTTGCTGTGCGATCTGAGACGGATCCTCGATCGCTCTCATCCATGCTTGGTATGGCTATTCGCGTCGCAAAACGGATTGGCATTCACAACAAGACGACATACGAGCGCTCAGACCCTCTCGAGGCAGAGATATCACGGAGGCTTTGGTGGTCGCTCGTCATGTTCGACAATCGCATCTGCGAAATGTTCGATTACCAAAACTCGTCCTTGGGTCCCACCTGGGACTGCGAGCTACCTCTCAACGTGAATGATGCAGACATCTGGCTTGAGATGAACAACCCTCCAGTAGGGCATCAACGGCCGACAGAAGCTCTCTTCGCCGTTGTACGCGCCGACTTGGGCGAGCTTATTCGACACAGCGCTTTCCACCTCGACTACATCAACCCTCGACTCAAGGCTCTGTCCCATTACTCGCGATTCGGCTCCATTCCAGATGGTGACAAACTCGCCGCACTGGAGAAGATGATTGAGGACAAGTACCTTGCATTCTGCAACCAGGAGAACCCTGTTCAATTCTTGACCTTGTGGTTCACGAGAGCTTCGTTTTCGAAATCACACCTCTTGGAGTACTACTCCAAGAATACGAAGACGGAGGATCAGCAGTCAGAGTCACGGCGCAATGCCATGATGTTCCACGCGCTTCGGATGCTCGAATGTGATACGAAGCTGATCAATTCGCCACTCACTAGGAAGTATTGGTGGTTTGTCGAGTTCAACTTTCCGTTCCCCGCTTATATGCACCTCCTACAAGAGTTGAAGCAGCATCCCAAAGGAGAGCATGTTATGCGATGCTGGAAAGTGATGAGCGATAACTATGCGCCAAGATCAGCGAACTTCAGAAATTCAAAAAGTCCCAGTAAGTATTGTTATTCTCAGTTTTTGGATCATATCAGTGCAGAATTGCCGAATACGAGTCTTCGAGGATTCTGCGCTGCTGATTTCACCTCATCTTGAGAGAGCATGCTGATACCTTGATTTGCAGTGCGTGTCATCTTCTCCCGAATGATTCTCCAAGCTTGGAGAGCTCGAGAGACGGCCGCCGCAGCCGAAGGCGATCTGTCGCCAGCCCTCCCAGGAATGGTGACGGAAGTCAAGAGGAGAATGGACACGGAAAATCCATTCCTCCAGCAGCAAAAGACAGAGATCGCCAACGCCACCATGAGCCTCAACATCAATGAACTCGAAATGCCATTGTCTGACCCTTTGGGCCTGGAGCCATTACAAACGACTGTAACTGACTTTGGCACAAACTTGCCCTGGAGCTATGACGGCATTTCTCGGCAAGGAGTTGTTGACGTAGGTATGGATCAATTGGATTGGACCAACATGGACTGGAATACCCTCTATCCGGGGCAAGGTATATAGATATTGCGAATCACGGTGTAGTCATTGAAGCCGCCAATCTCTGCTCTGGAAATATGATAGTCTCCACACATAATAAAGATATTAATACTTCAATTAGGTACAGCATCAGTACATGTGCTGACTGGTTACATCTGAAATCCTTGTCTCCAACCAAATTATGTCGTCGTACTCAAAAGGCGGTTGGAAACTGTCCTCGCTGCAAAGCCCGGGCATCAACTGACTGCAAATCTAGACTCTGCTTTACATAAAGATGGCAACGCCCAGAACTCCAGCCATCGCAGCAGCACCTACGAGGAATCCAGTCTCCCTTGGCGCCGCCGCGGCGTTTCCGGACGAGCCAGTGCCGGCTCCACCGGTGCTGCTGCTCCCAGCCCCCGCGGCGGTCCCCGTGCCCGAGCCGGAAGAGGAGCCGCCCGCGGACGAGCTGCTCCCGTTGCAGCCGCTGGCGTAGGCCTGTAGGTTCGAGGTCATGGAGGCGAGGCTCTGGACGGCCGAGTCGCCGGAGCACGACGATACCAGGGAGCCGATGCGGGAGCTCTCGGTGCTGAACCAGGACGCGAGACTATTGTCGTAGGCCGAGAACTCGGACTGCAGCGAGCTCGGCAGGTGCGACACGACCGAGCACAGACGCGTCGGGTTGATGGCGCCGCCCGTGCCGGTGCCGACCGCCGACTCGATGTAGCTGACCACGCGCCCGCCGCCCGACGGCAGCGCGGACAGGATCGAGGATGCGGCTTTGGTGCAGGCTGCTGATTCCTGTCGTGGGACCAGGTTGCCTGGCTGCGCGTCTTCCGCGGCGAGGGCGGGGGCGGTGCAGAGGAGGGTTGCCAGGAGGGCGGAAAGGGCTTGGTGATACATGTTGTTCTTTTCTCCGAAACGGTCTTTGGAGGGGTGAAGGGGGATTGGCTGCAGATCGCTTTGCGATAGAATGTGACGATAGAAGTTTTTGAAAATAAAAAAGCACAAAATTTGCAAACATGAAAATGCCCATGGGGATTTGAAAATCCATATATACAATATACGCAATTTGATATGACACTATAACGATGTCATAATTTGCGAATCGTGATATCGTGAATAGCTAATCTACTAGATGAAAGCTTATGTGGAATATGCCTCGCGCCGTTGTCGTCCTATACCAAGAATCTCAGAAATATGCATATTGGCATGAGCTTAAATCGTCTTGTCAGTGGGCGAAGCTTCGATGACAGACTTTAGTCCGCTCCATGTGTCGAGGTCGTAGTGCACAGATTTCCTCAGGGCTAAACAACTTTTGATCGATTTGATGAGATCATGGAAGTGTCGAAAACTTGGTCGGGAGGGGCGGGTGGTGTTTGACAGACATTGGACGGCACGTGAAATGCCATGTTTGCTGTTATGTTTGTTGTTGAGCCCAATGTGTCCAAATCAATCTACAGTGTGAGGTGTCGTGTTTAAATGTGGCCACGTATTTTGAAAATGCGACTTCGAGCGTATTATTCAAGTATTCTATGAAAACCTGAAGGTTGAAAATAACCACATCATTCAGCACAAATAGAAATCTGTTCCCACCCTCTCATGAGCACCAATAAAACCGTCACTATCACAGCCCACGATGATTCCGACACAATCATGGCTGAAATACGAACCTCTCTCTCAGGGTCTTTCCATATCTATAGAACAGCCATGGAATAGGAACAAACGCAAGGCTCAGAAATCCGAGCAAAGTGTTCCCCCAACCCAATCCCAGGGACGAGTACAGCGGCGGGCCGGCCAGTGTCAGGAACGCGCCGGAGAGGGTGCGGACGACCAGGTTGGCCGCCAGCGCCGACGCGGCGGCCTCGGGACCAAAGGCGTCGACGAGGTAGAGCTGCGAGGGCATGATGACGAACAGGGACCCGACGGCGATGAACGACGTGCCGACGATGGGCGCCATCCAGTGCACCCGGAAGTACGCCGTCCAGCCGTACCAGAAGAACCCGGCCGAGACGATGGGGGACACCCACATCATGGTGGGCAGGCGCATCTCGGGCGTGCCCGGCCCGTCGCCCCTGAGCTTCTTGTAGATCTTGTCGTTGGTCGCGCCGAACCCGGCGATGCCCAGGATGAAGCCTGGAGAGTGTGAGTTGTCTCGTCTGTGGACGGGGTATAGAGTGATCTAGTCTCAGTGCTTACCTATACCGAGACCAAGGTAGGCCAGTCCAGACACCTCCACGCTGAAACCGTACTGGGCCTCGAATACGGAAGGGAACGTCGTAAACAACAGGAAGATCAGGCTAAATACGACTGCGGAGAAGAGCGACAGCAGGGTGACAATGGGAGAGAACAGCAATAGACGGGTAGGGCGGAGGATCGCCCGCAAGAGGATCTGGCTTGCCGTTCGTTGAGTGCCTGATTTTGCTGCTCTATAATATACCTCGCCCTTCTCTCGGTTGATCCTGGCGGCTTTGCGTTGGAGAAGAATTGCAGCGTTGGTTTCGCGCATAAAAAAAAATGACAAAACAAACACTACTCCAGCCTGGAATATCATTAATCGAGGCTTTGGGCAAACCGAATCTAACTTGGAGAAGGGGAAGACATACCAGTATGGAAATGATCCAGAATGACCATCGCCATGATAGGCGTTGAGCAACGAAGCCACCGACAATGGGACCAACCACCTAAGAAATCACGTTGTCAGTACCTCATGCTTTCAAGTCAACGTCAAACTTACTGGTCCCAATAGCGGACCCATGGCCCATAGAGACATGGCCTTTCCTCTCTTCTCCGGCGTCGTCACATCTGCGATGATGGCACCACCGATAGTCATGGGCGCTGAGCAGGCACAACCGGCTATGAACCGAAAGACGAAAAACATTGCAGTGCTGGTACTCGTGGCACATCCAATCGTGAAGGCGATAAAGACGACATTGCAGATATGGATGATAATGAGCCGCCCCTGCATTGTTTCAATCAACTTTCAATCCGCAGGGGAGTATAGAAAACCCCGCTCGCCCTGTCCACAGGCGAAGTCGAGAAACGCAAATGGTGACTCACGTATACTTCTGATAGAGGGCTGATCACGAGTGGTCCAATTCCGTACCCAAGTAGATATATGCTGACGGTAAATGCCGCCAGAACAGAGCTTGTAATGCCAAAATCTCGGACGAGCTCTGCTGCTCCAGGCGCGAACATTGTGGAAGCAAGATTTCTGGAAACATTAGGGTCAGCTTGAGTTCATGAACGCCATCCACGACAAGTTTCTTCCGGAGTTTGAGTATGGAGTTTGAGCTGACCCGTATAAAGTAAACAGGCTGATGAAAACAACATGCGCATTCCGTTTCAGCGATCTCCAATTTCGAGGATTTTGAGGGTCTTCAGGCCCGTTCCAATCAACGACGCGCTGATCGGACACATTTTCGTGTGCCGCCTTCTCGAGGCCAGACCCGGATTCGTCCTGTACGCTCATGTTGAAAGAGATTCAAACCTGCGAATCGCTGGAGAAGGAAAAGGCACGTAAATCGCACAAACAGATCGAAATACTCGACTTTGAAATACAGCCGCGATGAGGGGAATACGAGATCAGAAAATTGATTTGAGTTGGGGATGCCGCGCATATTAATCTGCCCTCCCGCTCCATCATGTCTTGAATGCCAGCCACTATGCATGCACACAACGTGTTATTGCGTTCTGTAGATATTGGTAAGACACGGCGATCAGAGCAGCGGACGAACGGCCACATAATAACATCATTGGTGCAGGGCGGTCACCTCATATTTTTATTTTATGCAACATCATCACTTCTCACAATACAGGCACATGGTATGGACATTCAATGGTCAAGCACCTTCAATAGGAGACGCCCTTGGTTATACCATGCCGATAATCTGCCTTTCAAGAACCGACAGGGCAATTCTGATATGAAAGCTTGGGTGAACATGCGAGAGGCGTATTGTGACTGTCCGAAATCTCGGACGGTCGGACGGTCGGACATAGCCACGACATCTAGCGCTGACGGTTTGGAAGCAACTTATAAAAAGAATTGCCATGAACGTCGGATGGTCAATCTCTCATCTGGACGGTGAAATATTGCCAATACCAGACCCTGCAATGACCGAAATGTATGCGATGAGAGAAAGGTGATGAGCTTCAATATCCAGAAACACAATGTCCGATCAAAATGAAAGTCGCCGCACCCGTCCTCGGCCACCGCCCAATCGGCGGCGGGACAAGCCTCAACTGAGCTGTAATTTCTGTCGTCGCGGAAAGTAAGAACGCCAGAACATGGGGACTTGATAATTCTGAGCTGACTGAATCAGGTTGAAATGTGATAGGGTGCAGCCTTGCAAGAATTGTAGTCGGAGGGGACTGGACGCACAATGCATCTTCATCACCACCCCTCCGACCACGGGCCCAAATCGCCGGAGCACTGCGTCAGGGGGCGTCGACGTCCAAGAGCGGCTTCGATACTTGGAAGACCAGGTCGGATCAATCGTGAACGACCGCGCGTCGTCCCAGAGAGACGCGCGCGATGTCACGCCCCTTCCGACGCCAGCAGACTCGGGAGCCAGCATCGGCAGCCCCACGACGACGACAACGGCCTTGGCGGATGGTGGTAGACCTGCAGATGCAGACTATCCTGACTGTTCGAATTGGTCATCCATCCTCCGTGATCTCCGGAAATCGGAAAACATGGGGTGTAGCCACAAGGCGCGCGTCCCTGTAGAGGGCGAGAACACTGCCGGTCCGCGCCTATTGTATGGCTGCAGGCCTGCGGCATCCGTTGATGAATTGCTTTATGCACTTCCGCCGCGGAGCATGACCAGTCGGATGGTGTCGGCCTACTTCAACGGTCTGGATCTCTCTTCCGGTATGTGGGTCACGCAGATATACATTGGTCCAAACTGACTAGTTGTAAATCAGCTATCATCCATGGGCCGGAGTTCTTGAAAGAGGTATAGTGTTTCTTGTCGTCGTTAAGATTAATGGTGACTGATGAAGGCATCTAGTACGACAATTTCTGGAAGGCGCCGGAAGAAACACCACCATTATGGATTGCATTATTATGTAAGTCCCAGATCAATTCGTCCTTCAGCGTCCTCCGCGAGAATGTCTACTCTTGCCGCACTCGGCCGGATCCTGGCGAGAACGGATAAAGATACTAAAATCACATGGTTTTAACGAAGACAGACGACGTGCTAACTTGCTTCCAAAGATGGAATGCTATGTACAGCAATCCAATTTCAAAAAGCAAATCCAGAAAATACAATGCTTCCCGATGAAGATCTGGACGTGTCACTGAACATATACCGAGATAAACTCGTCCAGTGTCTCATGTTTGGCAAATACACGCAAGGAGGACCACACGCGATCCCAGCGCTGATTCACTATATCGTCATTGAACTCTTCGACAAGAAAGACGCCGACGACGGAACGTGGCTGGTCATGGGCCTCGTCGTCAACATCGCCCGTCGAATGAGATATCACATAGACCCTGACCGGATCGGAAACCTCTCGCCGTACGAGGCGGAAATGCGGCGGCGGCTCTGGAGATCGCTCATTGTCATCGACAGCTCGCTCTCAGAGTCCGTCGGCGCAGAACGGATCATCAAGGACTTTGACGCGGTGCGCGAGCCCCGGAACCTACTGGACACGGACTTTGATGCTAGCACGACGGTGCTGCCGCCGCCCCGACCCGACACGGAGCCGACTCCGATGCTTTATTGCTCGGCGAAGGGCAAGTCGCTCATGGTGTTCGGCATGGTCACTGATCTGGTCAGCCGCCAGCCGTGCGACTATGCCGACGTGATGAAGTATGACTCGCTCATCACCGAGACCTGGTCAAAAATGCCAAGCTGCTACACGTGGCGGCCTCTTGAGCAGTCCATCACAGACTCGCCCCAAGTCATCGCGCGGAGGATGTATCTTGAGATTGTGTATCTCAAAGCGCGCATCGTGTTGCACCTGAGATTCACCACGCCCCAGAGAGACCAAGACAAGTACGCCTTTTCGCGCAAGACATTGTTCGAGTCGGTCTGTAGATTGCTCGAGTTCCACCACATCTGCGACGAGGAGACGCAGCCGAACGGCCAGCTCTTCACGGCACGGTGGAGGTACCTGACCGCAGTTCACCAGAACTTTCTGCTCGCCAGTATAGCCGCCTGTTTCTACCTGGAGCACAACAAGTCAAAAATGGAAAAGGAAGAGCTGGAAACGTTCAAGAAACTGTGCCGAAGATCACAAGGAATCGTAAGTATATGTTCCTGGAAGATTTCATCTTGCTTGTCGATTACCGAGATATCAGACTACAGCGCGGAACATGGCTCTAGGAGATGCTGACCCAAAATTCGTGTCACAGTGGATCCGTACGAGCCGTTCCTCGACGGAAGCGGCCAAGGCTTCTGAAGCATTACGAGTCTCCTTGGACGACGCCGACGATACAAACGCGACGTCCGAAAACGCGATGCAGCAGGACTTCCCCATGTCCATCGATCCACCACAAGACATCTGGGACTATCAATGCCTCCCTAGTATGTGGCTTCTCTCTCTGTCTTTCTAATACACATGGCTAACACGAACAGGTTACTTTGGATCGTTTGATCTTCCATTTGCTTATACCAACTTATTCGATGGCCTCACTGTACCGCCGGCAGTGCCGGGTCCAGAAGACACCCTGTTGATACATCCCATCGCCGGGCAGTCGGATATATTCTCAGCGCCGAGTAATTGGACGTCGGTGGATCATTAATTGAGACGCTGGGGACATATCTTGTGATGTAATTTAGAGAAGATGCGAAATAGAAAAGATACCACAGTGGGATTGCGGGGTGATCGTCGTGATTTAGGTAAGGAAAATAACATTAACACTGTAAACTATAACTGCCTGTGTGTCCGTCCATACGTGCGTCGTGTTTGTGAGTAGCCACTCACATATAATCGAATAATCGACCTAAAGCAACAATTTATGCTGCAAAACGACTTCCATGCGAAAGAAATGTCGACCGTTCTAGAACCTCGTCATGTTCTTTGCTTTTGAATAGAAACATGAGCGCTGACAGGCCATGTCGTTGGCACGGAGCACGCCATCAACCCCCGGTATTGGACCCTGTAGCACAGCAGATCTCCACTGTAATCCGGGGTTCGGTGGGAACTTGGAGAGGGATTTCCAGCACCTTGACGACATATGTGAGCTGCGGTCAGCTCTTCATCATCATCAGCCTCGGTCTGACAACAACAAATTGATTCCATTAAAGATATGTTTGTTTCGAGGGCCATTCTTCTGGCTCTGGCTGCATGCAAAGCAAGCGCCAGTAGCAAAACGGCACTATTGCAGAACGAAGACGACAGCCAAATTCCATTATCATGGACGGACGATCAGCTAGGACAACGCCCGGTTACTGGCAGCAGCAGCGAGCGTCCCAACATTGTCTTCATCTTGACCGACGACCAAGACCTGCACATGCAATCCCTCGATTACATGCCATTTGTGAAGAAGCATCTGACCGACCGGGGCACCTTCTTTAAGCGACACTTTTGCACGATTGCGATCTGCTGCCCGTCGCGCGTGTCTCTCTGGACAGGCCGCGCGGCGCATAATACCAATGTCACGGATGTCAATCCGCCTTACGGTATGATATCCCACCAAACACATAGAGAATGGAATTGCTCACATAAATTACAGGCGGCTATCCAAAATTCTTGAGTCAGGGTTTCAATGAAGCCTATCTGCCCGTCTGGCTGCAAGATGCCGGTTATAGTACATATTACACAGGCAAGCTGTTTAATGCTCATACCATATGGAATTACGACTCGCCACATGCTGCCGGATGGAACAGTTCTGTAAGAATTTCCTTGAGCACATGGCCCACACTCGACTCATAAAGAATTATAGGACTTTCTCCTTGACCCGTTCACCTACTCCTACCTGCGTAGCGTATACCAGCGGAACAAGGACGCGCCAGTCAGCTATGAGGGATCTCACTCGGTGGACGTATTGACCGACAAAGCACTGGGCCTCCTCGACGAAGGCGCATCATCTGGGCAGCCCTTCTTTCTGGGCCTCGCACCCGTTGCTCCTCATAGTAATGTTGATCCGACGGTCCTCGGCACAGGATCAGATGCTCATTCAGACATGGTCACGCCTAAATTCTCGGCGCCCATACCGGCGGACCGGCACAAGGACCTCTTCGAGGACGTCAAGGTTCCCAGGACTGAAAACTTCAACCCGGACGAGCCCTCGGGGGCGAACTGGATGCTGCACCTCCCAAAGCGAAGCCAGGAGGTGGTCGACTATGATGACCACTTTTACAGGTCCCGCCTCCGCGCGCTGCAGGGCGTCGACGAGCTCGTCGACCGCGTCGTCGCGAGATTGGAGGAGCTCGAGATCCTGGACAACACCTACATCATCTACACGAGCGACAACGGCTTCCACATTGGCCAGCACCGGCTTTCGCCCGGCAAGGAGTGCGGCTTCGAGGAGGACATCAACGTCCCGCTCATCGTGCGGGGCCCGGGCGTGCCCGCGGGCCGCGTCGCCGACATCGTCACCACCCACACGGACCTGGCGCCCACCATCCTCGACCTGATCGGCGGCCGGATCCCCGAGGCGGCGCGCTTCGACGGCGACGCCATCCCCCTGACGGGCCGCGGCATCGACGACGCCGCCGACTCGCGCCACGAGCACGTCAATGTCGAGTTCTGGGGGCTCGCGCTCGGCGAGGGCAAGACGTTCCCGGGCTACGAGTCTCGGTGGGGGAACAATACATACAAGGCCTTGCGTATTGTCAGCGACAGCTGGAATCTGTATTATTCCGTCTGGTGCACCAATGAGCACGAGCTATACGATCTCAAGGTACGTGTAATGGTAGACCGTGAGTGGGACAAGGAGAGATGATGGCTAACTCCGAACCAGACCGACCCGGGCCAGCTGAACAATCTGCTAGCCCCCAAAACCAAGAACCCGGATGCACTCAGATCCCTCAACGGCTACCCGTTGGACAAGGTGGTAGCGCGCCTCGACTCTCTCCTTTTCGTCCTAAAGTCGTGCAAGGAGAAGACGTGTATCCGCCCGTGGCACTCGCTCCACCCCGCTGGCAATGTGAATAACCTGGACGACGCGCTCTCGCCGCGGTTCGACGACTTTTACGTCCGGGAGCAGGTCAAGGTCGAGTTCAGCCGCTGCGAATTTGGGTACATCCTGGACGCCGAGGGCCCGCAGTTTGACAGGGACGGGCTCGTCTACCGCCATGGTCTCCCGTGGTCGGAGTGGACATGAGGGGGCCGCTGATGATATAACTTGAAGTACGAGACACCATGCCTTTCTTCACAGTATGACATGTATACTAAGACGAACCTTGAGATTTGTACTATACTATTCCCTGCCAAATTTACATCAAACATTAGGGCGCCCTCTCAACGAAAGAAGACATTTGGGAAGCCCAAGTCAATATGTCGACACAGTGAAAGTCCAGTCCAACAGTCTCGAAGTCGGGAATGTGCTTGGCAGCCGGATAACGGAAACGCATATAGATAGCGCGCGATGTCGTGATTCCGGGGAGGCATTGCGATTGTTATTAGAAGCGCCGTCACTGGCCCCAACCGCCCGGTAGAGCCCCACTATAGCACATACTCAGCTGTTGACTTGCGTGTGAAGTGTGGCGACCAAGGTAACATGCAGGCACCTGAAAAGCGAGGAACAGATTAAGCCCTGTTAAGGCCGAGACCGAGTGAATCAATAGAAATAATACAGTTTTTTTTTATCTGCTTTGTCTGACTCGCCTGACCTCAACTGTGTCGTTTCTGGTTCATCGTACGACAAGAGAGATCGGCAGCGTATACTCATTTACTCTAGAGTATAGCAGCGCCCCTCACTGGCCGGGAACCCGAAACCATGTCATACCATGACGACTCTGCTGCAGACCCGTCCGAGGGCAGCACGGCGGCTCACAGCGAGACCTCGAGCCTGCTGGGAGCCAAGACACCGGTAGACGACGGGCCAGGCGATATTCACAAATACGGCAGCATAGAACGAGATGATCCCGAGGTGGGCACGGAAACGACGGCCACAAGTGATGGCAGGAAATACAGCAACGCCTTCATCGCGAGGACGGTAGTTGCGCTTCTGATCGGTAAGACAGCAACTCATCAAATCGGACGGGGATACTCGATCCCAAAGCATTGTTCTCACTTGTTTGTGTTCCCTTAGGCACCTTTACCACGAATGCCGACGGCTCGCTCGTGCTGGCGACACATCCCGTGATAGGGTCCGAGTTTCATGACCTGGAGAATTCGAGTTGGCTGTTCATCGGATTCATGCTCGCCGGGCTTGCTACCCAGTCGTTGGTAACTATCAGATTCCGTCCCATTGACTTTCCGTGATCGCGGCTGACTTGGAGATAAGTATGGTAAACTAAGCGACATATTTGGGAGAAAACCGTTGCTTTTACTAAGCTATGGACTGTTCGCTATTGGCTGGTTAGTTTATCAATTTTGGAAGGCTTTTTCCTGGTACTAACTGAAGTATAGCGCCCTCGTGTAAGTTGTGTTAACAGAAAGACTGTGCAAGCATATTTGACTGATATGGCACAACTCCGTAGTGGTGCAGGGCAAAGCCTCTGGCAAGTCATTATCGGTCGAGTAGTCTCTGGATCTGGAGGAGCTGGCATGACGGTACTCGTTGCCCTCATAATAACTGGCAAGTGAGATCTGCATTCATGGTGCAGGGAAACCATGCTGACCGAGGGAACTCCAGATCTTGCCCCTCTACGAGAAGTAGCAGCATGGCAGAGTTACTTGAACATCGTATCGACCACAGGCAGGAGTATTGGTGGGCCTCTTGGGGGCTGGCTGACTGATACTATAGGATGGAGATGGTAAGTGCATCTACGCCGCAGCTCGGAAATATGCTTACTTATATTTCATTCCAGGTCGTTTCTTGGCCAGGCTCCTATCTTTGCGGTGGCCACGCTCATATGCTGGTACATCTTGCCGCCGCTCAAACCCGAGTCGTCGGACGTTGCCGGCGGTAGTGACAGCCTGGGCAAGAAGCTCGGCCGTATCGACTTCACTGGCGCCGTGCTTCTCGGCCTGGGCATCTTCTCGCTGATGCTGCCCGTCGAGATTGGCGGGTCAAAGCTCCCTTGGGGCCACCCCGTCATCGTCGGCCTCTTTGCGGTCGGCGGGCTTCTCCTCACGGCATTCTTCTTCGTGGAGAAGATTTGGGCCAGGGAGCCGATATTCCCGGTACGTCTTTTGCGGAATAAGAATGCGGTTCTGTGTTTCCTCATCGCCGGCTGTCAGCTGAGCGCACAATTGGCCGTGAGTATAACAACTACCTCATCACTTTGGGCTTTCTTGCTGTGTATAACTTATCCTCACAACCCATCAGATGATGTACAGCGTACCCTTGTATTTCCAAGTCACGCAGCGAAGCTCGAGTACCATCGCCGGTGCGCACTTGTTTCCAGCAGTTGTCGGTAACACCATCGGAGCATTGGCTGTTGGGTATCTCATCAAGAAGTACGTTTACAATAACTGGAATGATCGCTTTCACATATGATTTACTGACATTGCGGACTCGAAGGACCGGTCGGTACAAGGCTCTCATCATATTTGCCACATGCGCTGGAATGCTGTCTTATTTTCTTCTCATCCTGAGATGGCGCGGAAATACGAATTGGGCCGAGTCTTTGTACATAATTCCCGGGTGAGTAGAACGCTTTCGACCTTCAGCTGTTACGAGCACGTCTGATCATTTTTTTCTGAACAGCGGACTCGGTACTGGAATGACGCAAACGGCCGTCTTTATTGCACTTCAGGCGTCTATCGACGCAAAAGACAGGGGCAGCGCAACGTCAGCTCTATTCCTGATCGGCCCTATGGCGGTAACTATTGTCATGGCGATCGGAAGTGCTCTCATCGTCGCCGGGCTTCGCGACGGGCTTTTGGTCCGGCTGACTGCGCTCGGTCTCAGTGATGACAGTATACAAGAGGTATGCGGTCTATGGTCCCAAGTCTGGCGTCGATGATTGTGTAACGAAACATTCTAATTCCTCTATAGGCCATTGCGAGCGCTGCTGCTGACGTTGCGTATCTGGATCGAGCACCTCCTGCGATCGCCACAGCTGCAGTAGAATCATACGTCGAGGGTATTGAGTATTCTCATTGTAAGTGATTAGTGAATTTCAATCCATTGTTGAATTGAATGCTTAGCTGACTGTGCACAGATGTTTCTTTTGCATGCTCTACGCTTGGATTAATTGCAGCCTTGTTTCTAAAGGAAAAGGCACTTCGCAAGTGAGCTGCAAAACGTTGTCCAATTTCAAGATGATTTTGGTTGATACTCGCAGTCAGACAGACATAGAATATTTCATGGTGCTTCAAGTGTGTACTATAGAGCCTAGAATAAGATTAAGGTGCTGAGTCTGTGATTGGTCGTACATGAAAGCATGTAGATTGGATAGGCGACCGAGATTGATTGCGGCGTAGGTGTAAAAAGGCCTCCGAGATGACTGATAGCATATCGTGAGATTGGTCGGCAGTGCATTCGTATATTCCCCCAATTGACTGTGGTTGACCCCTGGAAGTAAAATTTTGTGGGGGAGGAGAACCAACTGAGCGGTCGCTGTAGAGGCCGGACAAGGAGCAACAAAAAACGTCATTGGCGCTTGCCAAGCCTGTTAGAGCCACTTAGAGGAGGCGCAGCAACCGCGATGTTCATAGATGTCAGTCATTTCGGTCATTTTAGATAACCAAGCGCCTGCACCGTTCGAATCCTTCACAGCGGCAACGGCGATGGCGCGGCACAGCACCACAGCACAGCGGCAGTTTTGACGCTTGCTCGCGCTGTCGGTAAAGTCCAAAAGGTCGCCATCGTTATGCCAAGATGTAAGAACGGCGATTTCCCCTTGTGCGACTGATCATATTGTCAGCCATTGGTATTTATCAAGAGCGACGGAACCTTTCGCGCCATCCTTTCATCATCCACTTTTCGCTCTCTTCCTCTTGTGAAAATACAGCACATACCTGATCACAGACGGGTATATCAGCAATACTCATCGCAACCACATTTCACCACTCAAGCCAGTACAAAGACCTCCCTCTCAGACACCATGACATCCGTCATTGATCAGATCAAAGCGGCAGCTCCGCGCAATCAGGAGCTTCTCGCCATACTCTCAGAGACGGATCACGCGCCTCCCGATCTTAACCAGCAAAGGACCTATCTAGCAGACCTGAACCAGCAGCTGATCCACATTGGCAACAACATCAGCAAACTGGAAAGGAGCCGGCAAAAGGAGTTGTCGGAGCACGCCAAGTACCGCGACTCGGTTATGCGCCGCTTCGCCTACAAGGTCGGCGGCAAGAAGGAAAAGTTCGACGCCCGCGCCGCCAAAGAGGAGCGCGAGTACTTTGACGCACTGCAGGAGGAGCACCGCGCCAAGGAGCAGAAAAAGAGCGTCGAAGCCCTGCGCGCAGAGGCCCTCGGCGTCCGGGACGGTCTCGCCGCCGAGCTCGCCCGCCGCGAGCAGGCCCAGCGGGAGCTCGACGGCATGTACGAGTCCATCTTCAGCGGGCCCACGCCCGAGTTCCCCGACGAGGATCAAAAGGAGTTCCAATCCACCAAGGCCTGGCAGGCGTACGAGGAGTCGAGGACCAAGGCGCGAAACCAAGGGTCAGCCGTCGACAGTCTGCGCGAGGCAGCCAGGCGCTTCGACGGCGCCGTCAACAGCGTCGAGGAGGCCCTCGACCACAGCCGGATGGACATGTTCGGCGGCGGCACGTTCACGGACATGATGGAGAGGAACGCGTTGAGTCAGGCCGAAATGCAAGTACAGGACGCTTTTTGGCACTTTCGGAACGCCCAGCGGTCTGACCCTCTGATCCACGACCTGCCGCCTATCAAGATTGCGCAGGGCAGCCTGATGAGCGACGTCTTTTTTGACAACATCTTCACCGACATGGCGTTCCACGACAAGATCAAGGATTCCCGACAAGAGCTGCAGCGGTGCATCGAGGCGCTCCGCGCGCAGCTCCAGGGCGCAACGAGCAAACATCAGGAGCTTACCCGGGACCAAACGTCCAAGAATGAGGCTCTGAACGCGGCACGGTCTAGCCTGCAACAAGCCAGGAAGGAAATCTTTGAGCGGACAGTGCGCGGTAATGATATGCCGCCTGCCTACGAGCCGCCTGCTTATAAAGGAGCCACGACCTAAGCATCCTCACGATTGGATCGAGCCCGTGAGAAGTATTCCAGGAACATTGCCTAGACGAAAATGACAGGCAAAAGAAACACCAGCGGTCGATAGCAGTGTCGGCCAAGGACTTGCGAAGTTGCTTTAGTTGATACCCGTATTCCATTATGAATAGATACCCAATATACTTTAGTGCATAAACAAAATAACTGACATAGATGCTCAATGAATTCATGTCGGGCGCCACACTAGTAAGATGGCTTGTCAGTATAGAGCCAGTCGCATTGCTGCCTGGTCCCGAGAATCAGCAGAACTTCTCCAGTGGGGGCCAACAAATGACGCCGTTGGAGACATCCTCAGTTAAGGCTCAAATACTGCCATTTCCATTTGATCATTGATTTTTTGACCATGCTTTTACCCCAAAATATCTGGGACTCCATTTTCGGCCATCTCGAGTGGCAAGCTGATACATTCGATGTCTCTGTCGAGGACCATCGCATCAATCGGCAAACGTTGGCATCCCTCTGCCGAGTTTGCAAGCACTCTAGGAAAACCGCGACGCCCCTGCTGTATACTCAGGTACGCCTTTTCGAGGGCGACGTACAGTTCTTTGCGCGCACCATCCTGGGCGACCTGAACACAAGGAGACTTGTGGAGGGTCTGAGTCTCGAGTTCGGGTTGAAGTCGTACGGATCAAGAACTGTCGGCAGTCATTCACTCCCAACGGTCGACCAAGACCTCTGGTACTACAGACGCTGCTTGGCCGAGGCTTTGAGGCTGGCGCGAGGAGGAAAGAACCCGAGTGCCGCCGGTGTTGGGGGAGCCGATATACTGGCCGCGCAAGGGACCGACTTTGACGGAAGACAGGAAGACTTGGCTGGTGTCTTGCTTTTTGTTCTGCCGCGGCTTCGATACCTCCGCATCAAGCTGGGTCCGACAGCAGACCCATTCTATCACGAATCTCGTGGGGTCTGGAGAAGCTCGCTGATTTTGCAGGTCTTGAGGCTGCCGTTTCGTGCCAGGAGAGGCAGCAGCCAATGGCGGCCAAAGAGTGGTCCCGACCCGTGCGGTGAGGATATCCAGCTCCTAACGCCCGCGTCTCTTTTTCATCTTCGCGAGCTAGTCTTGTGTTCCCCGTGCGAGAAGCCACTTGAGTACCGGGAGACCGTCAGATATGACCTAGATCCTCAGGCCATCTTCGCTCCGATCGAAGAGATGCAGCCGTTCTGGGGGCTGCCGAGCCTGAAGAGCCTCACGCTCGAGCGAGCCGCGTGGCGGGCCTACTCGGCGCCGATGCGCTGCGATGTTACTTCGTCGGTGGAATATCTCTGCCTTTTGGATACGGCCATACTGCCAGAAGAGTCGCCCAGGCTTTTGAAACACTTTCCCTTGCTTAGGGCGATTACGTATGCGCCTGCGGACTATTCTCACTCGTTGGATCCTAATCACAAGGTTTTGAACCGCGATGAGCTCGACGAGAAGGAGATCGGGAATGTTATTAGGTTTTGCAGTGAAAAGGTCGAGACTATCACGATCAAGATTGGTCACAGGCCAGCGTATGTTGTACGCCTATCCGCCTAGCAAGTCGCAGGAGACCCTGAAAGCGGCCACAGTCTCGGCATCGACACTAGCATCAGGCAGCCAAAACAAAACCTCGGGCGGCTCCTCACAACTCCAAGGGGGTGTGGAAAGGTTCCCTTGGCTCAACGAAGTCAATCTCAAGTGGGCGCACGGCAGGCAACTACCATAGGAGCCTCGGATTATACCCGAACAGTCCGACATTGACTCGGTCGGTCCCTGATTCCTCTCTGTACGACAAGGGTTCATCGCATTTCGACCGACAGGTTCGAGCGAAAGCAACTTCGAATACGGATACCCGGAGACACGATCATGTTCATAAATGCGGCCTTTCGGATGAATATCATCCGAAGTCGACTAAATCGTGTCTGTTGCTATGATCTATTTTGGACTCTGGACCCGATTTTCGGATGACGTGTAGCGGCGTACAATATGCACCTCGCGGTGTGATCTACGCTTATCGATCGTTATGCTGTGTACACAAAAGCCTTCTTGCCAAGTCTCGTTACAGTATAGCAGTGGCAGGATGACTGCCTGACTTCTATCCACAGCACTGCCACAGTCACGCTATGGCTGACCCCTATATAGTCACCTTCCCACACGTTAGGTGCGAGATGGCAACTGATACGTGAATCACACTCTGTATAAAACCCTGCGCGATTTGTATGGATCGTTCAGTTCGTTGCCATTACAGCACACATCCCACGCCACCACATTACCGTTGCATACCGTAACAAGATACTCTTCGCCCCTCACATGACTTGGATCGCAAATCTGAACGACAAACAGTATGCATATCTCGAACTCATCGAAAGTTTGGCTGCTTGCGTCTTTGGCACAGGCGTCGGAAGTCGTAGTGTCGGCAGGCGACATTGAGTATCGCGGTCTGCAAAATGCGACTGCAAGGTGAGTATCGCCGCTGAAGGGGCATGAGAGATCTTCTGATTCGAGCAATATTATAGGACCAATTCTTTCTACGGCATTCGTTTCGCCGAAGCACCTGTATCCGACCTGAGATGGAGACCACCAGTGCCGATTCAGTCTTGTGGCCACGGAGGCGTTGTTGACGCTCGTCAGCGTGGGGCAGTATGTCCCCAAGGTAGTCCGGCATGGGCAGGTTCTACTTCCTCAAATATCACTGCGCCAGAGGACGAAGATTGCCTGTTGCTTGATATCGTGACACCAACCTCTGCGGCTTCCGATAAGCTTCCAGTTATGGTGCAGATTCATGGAGGAGGTCAGTATCATGACGATTGTACTCTCTCCCATAAATATCACTGACCAGTCCATTAGGGTACGTGGCCGGTAGCGCAAGCACTTCTCCAGGCGCCAGTATAGTGAACCAGGCAAACGGTACGCTCATCTATGTGGCCATTCAATATCGCCTGGGATCCCTGGGCTTCCTGGCTGGCGACGAGATCGCCGCAGACGGATCATGGAACGTCGGTCTTCTCGATCAGAGAGCGGCGCTCCACTGGGTTCAAAAGAACATACACTTCTTTGGTGGCGATCCCAAAAAAGTCACCATTACTGGAGAGAGCGCTGGTGGTGGGTCCGTCAGCTTACAGATGACAATGTATGGAGGATCGGCGCCGGCTCCGTTCCGCGCCGCAATACCAGGTGAGAAGATCTCTCCGACGGGGAAGGAAAATGAAAGTCGGCTGACTAGACGCAGAGTACCCGTGGTGGTCCCCTATGATGGACCAGGCTCAACTAAACAAGCAATACGAGATGTTCATTCAGGCAGCCAATTGCACGTCATTGGAGTGTCTACGAAAATTACCACTCTCAAGCATTCAGCTCGCGACCAAACAGTCGTTCGAAATTGGATACGCTCGGGGCGATTATGCCTACGGATTATGTTACTGGGGTCCCGCAGTTGACGGGCATATCCTTCAGGAAGGCCCTCTCGAGGCGTTCAGCCAGGGTCACTTTCAACATGTACCCGTGCTCATTGACCACGATGGCAACGAAGGGTTCTCGTTCTCAAACACGTCCATCACCACAACCGATGAGATGCTACTAGATCTCGAGCGGGCTTGGCCCAACGAGACGTTCCTCATCGACGCTTTGGCACTTTACCCGGCCTCAACGTACAACGCCAGCGTGATCAAGGCTTTAACAGCCATTCAAGCAATTAGGGCCGAGACAGGTAGCAATATCTCCTTCAGCGACGCGTTTGCGCAAGGAGAGGCCTTGTTTGGCGATGCACTCATCAATTGCCCTACCGAGTACATGGCTTTGGCCGCGTCCAGAGCCGGCCTGCCGACTTACAAGATGATCTTTAACGCAGGTCCTCAGTTTCACGGTGCAACTGGGTCATATCTGTTCTCAGACAACATTGATAGTGAGTGCGATTATTTAAACAATTAACGCCACTTGAGTGTGCACTAACACTGTCATCTACGCATAGCTTTGGGCGAGTTCCCATTTGGCCCAATCACTGTTCCAGGAAATGCCACTCTGGCCGTGATGATGAGGGACTACTTTATATCATTTGCTGTTGCTCTGGATCCCAACGAGCGCAGCCCATCACTGACAGACAGACCTCAATGGCCAGCGTATAAATCAGCAGACAACGGTACTGCTGTCTTGCTTGTCCAGGATGCTAGTATCAAGGTTGTTCCAGACCCGGACGTTAATGAACGTTGCCGATACTTGAAGTCCTCGGAACCTTACACGCGGAGAACCTAGGGGTATGATAGCGGATTTGGTGGACAGCCTTTGACATAACGGCTTAAGCAGTAGACAAGCTACTCTAACCCGCAAACCAAAACAACGAACGTGGCTAAAACTTCCAAAATGTATAATTCTGATCGTGTTTAATTTAATGGACATGGAGTATCCTTTCCAAAGGCATTGCCCCTAGTAAAGCGCTTTGATTTGTTCATTATGGTGTCATCTTCGTGTATAGAGTCGCTTATAATTCTCGCCAATGGGCGTCCGCTACAATTGTCTGGGCTTGGCAAAATAAGAATAGTTATCCCAAACGTGTCGTGCAGCCGAGTGTACGAAAGCGCAGCAGAAGCAAAAGTGTTACTGCACCCACGTAGAACCTTACTACTTTGTTTATCGAACGCGTTATGGGAAAGATCGAATCGTTACTGCAAAGCTGCTCAAGTCGCTGCTCGGGGGAGCATTAAGGCGCACCAATGATGGCATGCAGGGAAAATGATAGCCGCCGCCCTGTGTTACAATAACTTGGCGTATTATACGGCGATCGCTCGCATACCTGGTATACTAATCCGAGGAACCCGAGAAAATGCTACCACGGGTTCGGCCTCCTATACGAATTATCGGCCGGTGGAAAGGAACCAAATGCAACCGCGACCTAATACTGCGTCACGCACACTGACAAAGTCTCAACATTCCAAGCATGATTCATTGCGGGGTTGAGATCACTTATTTGGATTAAAAAAAAAAAAAGAGCATATATATGAGAGACCCTGCTTTGTTAAAATAAGAACGAAAAGAAGATCTGTGTCATATTGTGCATGAGCTTTCGTCAAGATGGTATTGGGCAATCACTTTTACTGGGTGGCCCTGCTCGGCTTGCTGAACCTGACTGTAGCCCTGGGCTTCGGTCATATGCCTAGGCCCGGCAACAACACAAGCGAGCCTCTCCAGGACATTGTCACTTGGGATCAGTACTCTATTATGGTGCGCGGAGAGCGAGTTCTGTTCCTGTCAGGAGAGTTTCATCCATTCCGACTTCCTTCTCCTGGTCTCTGGCTCGATGTCTTCCAAAAGATCAAAGCTATTGGCTTCTCTGGTGTCTCCTTCTACACCAATTGGGCTTTGATCGAGGGGACTCCCGGTGAGTTTCGTGCAGACGGAGTATTCGCCCTGGAGGAGTTCTTCGACGCTGCAAGTGAAGCTGGCGTTTACTTACTCGCCCGCCCCGGCCCATACATCAACTCGGAGGTGTCGGGCGGCGGTTTCCCGGGCTGGACGTCTCGCATCAAGGGTCCGCTCCGGACGAATGCGACCGACTGGCTAGACGCGACGAGGAACTATATCCAGAACATGGGCGCGATCATCAGCAAGGCCCAGATAACAAACGGCGGACCGGTCATTCTATTCCAGCCCGAGAACGAGTATTCCGTCTGCGCCTCGGCGCTCGCCAATGCGTCTCTCGGGGGTATCGGAAGTCTTAATGACTGTCTCAACCCGTATTACATGGCTGATGTCGAGGCCATGTGGCGTGAGGCCGGGATAGTAGTCCCGTTCATCGTCAACGACGCGTTGCCACTTGGCAATTTCCCGCCTGGTTCTGGCCCTGGTGCTGTGGATATCTATGGCTTTGACGGATACCCGTTGGGTTGGGGGACGACTTGTAAGAAGGAAATGACTGCGGGAGATCATGATTATGAAGACTGATATTATCCTCCTGGTATAGGCTCAAATCCCGGGAACTGGAATCGAGACAACGTGATATTCCCTTCACAGCTGACGAACTTCACTGTTCACATGGAGATCAGCCCGACTACGCCCTTTTCTATTGTCGAGTTCCAGGGAGGTTCAGCCGAGCCTTGGTGAGTCCTCAGTCATTCACCGTTCTACTTCTTACTGATGTGGCTCCAGGGGAGGCGCTGGCGCAGCCGCGTGCGCAGCCATGATCAACAACGAGTATGAGAGAGTCATGTACAAAGTGCTCTACGCTTTTCGTACAACTATACTGAATTTCTATATGGTAAGTTCTGTAGAGAGCTCGCCAGCGATATACCTCCGGCAGTATCAACACCTAATCATCACATAGATCTTTGGAGGCACCAACTGGGGCAATCTCGGCCATCCCTTGGGGTACACTTCCTACGATGTCGGTGCTGCCATCGCCGAAGACCGCCAACTCAACAGGGAGAAGTACAGTGAGCTGAAGCTGCAGGCGAATTTCCTCAAGGTTTCGCCTGATTACCAGACGTCTCAACCGTCAGAGGGAACTTTTGGAGTCATTACCAACACCAGTGAGCTCGTGACAACAGAGCTCGCCGCGACCAATCAGTCGGGCGGAAGCTTCTATGTTGTTCGACATAGTGACTGGACGTCTCAGGCGACGGTCAATTACAACCTACGCGTCAGCGCCAACGGCAGGAACCTAACGATCCCCCAGATTGGCGGCTCTCTTTCTCTGATAGGCCGGGATTCCAAGATTCACGTGGTCGATTACGACGTCGGTGGTATCAACCTGCATTATTCTTCAGCAGAGATCTTCACTTGGAAGAAGTCGTCCTCCAAAACGATGCTGATCATTTATGGAGGCATCGGTGAGACTCACGAGCTTGCCGTATCTTCAGAATTGGGCTTGCCTAGTAACCTCGAAGGCGACGGCGTTCGATCCGCGCAGAAATCGGGTTCTACCGTCATACAATGGGATGTACAGGCGTCGCGTCGCGTGGTGCATTTCGGCACGACATTGGAGGTACATCTACTCTGGAGGAACGACGCCTATCAGTACTGGGTTCTCGACCTGCCTAGGCCAGATCCGATCGGCAATTTCGTCTCAGCCTTTAGGATTAATGATACTGATGCCTCAGTCATCGTCAAGGCTGGATACCTCCTGCGCAATGCGACAGTCTCTGATGATTCCTTGTACCTCTGGGGAGATGTTAATCAGACTACGACCATCGAAGTCATTGCAGCACCATTGACTTGTGACGGAAAGTTGTACTTCAACGGGGAGCAAGTCAAGGGGTTGCAAAACATTGGAGGACGCCTCACGGGAGTGGTCGAATACTCGGAGCCGGAGATCACGCTACCCGACTTCAGCTCGACGAAATGGAAGTACATCGACTCTTTGCCCGAAATTCAAGATGACTATGACGATCAACTCTGGCCGATTCTAAACAAGACCGCCACCAATAACACACGCGCCCTGATAACTCCAACGTCCCTATACGCGAGCGACTACGGTTTCCACAGCGGATCGCTCATCTACAGGGGCCACTTTACAGCAACAGGCAACGAAACCAACTTATACCTCAACATCTCCGGCGGCAACGCATTTGCCCACTCCGTCTGGCTCAACTCGACGTACCTGGGCTCCTGGACAGGCGATCCTAGCATGGCAGGGTACAGCCAAAACTTCACTTTTGAAACCTCCCTCGAGCCAGGCGCAGCGTATGTGATCACCGTCCTGATCGATCACATGGGTCTGTCGCAGGCCTTTGCCGTCGGCGCCGAGACCACCAAGGACCCGCGTGGCATCCTCGACTACGCCCTCTCGGGCGACAGCGCGCCGCAGGCCGGCATCCTGTGGAAGATGACCGGCAACGCGGGCGGGGAGAACTACGCGGACCTCAGCCGCGGGCCGCGCAATGAGGGAGCCATGTTTGCGGAGCGCCGGGGGTACCATCTCCCGGGCGCGCCCACCGCAGACTGGGAGGCGAGATCTCCCATCGCCGACGGCGTGGAGGGCTTTGGTGTCGGCTTCTATGCCATCACGTTCGGCTTGGATGTGCCCGGCGGCTATGACGTTCCCATGTCTTTTGTGTTCACGAACTCATCGTCGGGAGCACCAAATGGCACCGAAGTTCCGGCTTATCGTGCGCAGCTTTTTGTCAATGGGTGGCAGTTTGGAGAATACGGTACGATGACTCCCCTCCCAATGCAAGGAAACAGATGCTTATTTATACTATCAGTAAACAATATTGGACCTCAGGTCTCATACCCTATACCCGAGGGTATCCTAAACCACAATGGCGAGAACTATGTTGCGTTGACCCTCTGGTCTTTGGAAGCCAATGGCGCAAAGCTGGCGGGGATTTCCTTGAAGCCAGGTGCGGTGGTGCAAAGTGGTTATACCAAGCCAGATTTAGTTGAGGGCGAAACCTACACTGAGCGCTCGATTTACTAAGATTTTATGACCAGAGGTCATTTCGCTAGATGAGAATATGCCAAACAGAATACTGCTTTGTGCTTGTTATTATTCACCTGTCCACTTGAAGATCTCCGATACATCTAGGTTATCAGCGATTCCTCCAAAGTCTCCATAATTGACAAACGAAGACAGTAACGATAGTCCTGCAGAATACCTCCTAGTACTGCGGATGAGGATATTGTGGATTTCCGCCGAGAACTTCTAAACTCGAGACAGACAGGCGCCTGCCTGCGGCATCCCTGCTAATGACGCGTCCAGGGTGGAAATAGTTGTAGGAGAAGGCGACGAGCAGCATGGGAGCCGCGTCCAGGCAGTACAGATATAGCTCCTTGGACATGAGCAGGCCGTCGGAGCCCATGATGTACTCGGCTACGCGGTACACGGACCGGATCATGATCAGGCCGCTCGATAGATACAGGACGTAGATGAGCTGCTTCCACGGCGCGTCGGTCATCAGGGCTCCTCGGGTGGGATGGTTCGAGATGCGGCGGTGGAAGACGATGGCAACGATCATGAAGAAGCCAAAGAAGATGATTTGGATAAGAAGACCGCCGATGATAATGTGCTCTCCCAGCGTGACGTCGTCGGCCGTCTTGGCTTGGGTCAGCATTCCGCCGCCTGCGATGAGCTGGTGTTAGCGCAGCTGTCAAATTTGGAAACAGCATTGTAATTCTCTTACCTCCACCCTGCGCAAAGAAGGAAAGGACATCCCCAAGCACGAAGACCTTGGTCAGCCAGCGGGGCCGGATCATGGAGTACTGTTCGGCTTCGAGGAGTACGACGAGACGCCCCAAAATCATGTAAATAGACGCGGCGAAAAGTGTCGGGCCGAGAAGCAGCAAGACAGATTGAATGATGTACGGGTTCTGGGTGAAATCTGGGTACTCGGTCGATGACATTGCCCGGCCGACATAACCAACAAGCTCAACTGTAGACGGACTCAATCAGTGTCTGAGATGACAAATATGACCGGGGTCGGGGCTTGTGAATTGTCTACTTACAAAGACACCCAATTATAAATGGTATGAAATACCATGTTCTTTTTCGTACCATCGACACAATGTGTAAGACGGTAGATATTCCAAAACCAGCTATGAAGATAACAGCTGCTGCCATAGATGGCTGATAGCGATAGAAAACGAAGGATTGCACCGCGGACATTTTGCTGTATCGTGCGCAAAGCAAAGCAGTGAAAGACGTCGGGAAGGAGCGAATGAAGAAATTTGAAAAGCAGTCAAAAGGAATGGATTGGGTGAAGAGAATTGCAATGAGTATGTGACAAGCATCAGCGACCAGACATTCTGCCAGTTAGGAGAAAAGGGCTGATCTTTAAAAGGCAGAGGCTCTATACTGTATTCCTGGATTGCTATTTTGGTGCCCAAATAAAATCAAACAAAATCTTCCATGCAACGCTCTACTGGTAACAAACTCAGGAGAACCTAGTCCTGACACGATAAAATTTCGAGTGGATCGTGTTCAATGCTAAGTCACACGCCATTGCAAATGACATGGACTATTGACAGTGGACAAGCTCACCCATCTTCAACGTACAAGAGTCGGCGAACTCCTGCCGTACCACCGCGATTGTTTGATTCAAATGCATTACAGTAAACTCTCGGCATGATGGCTGTGTAGGTATTGTCTAGGGTGAAAAACGCCTGCCTAAGGCTGCGCCTAATTAGGGACGCGCAAACAGAGCAGCCGCATTTCTCGCATTCTTCGCATTGTTCGTGTTTTCGCGTTCCTCGCATTCTCGCGGCCGCAGCACCGGATTTGTGGGGATCAAGGTCGAGATCGTGGTTGCTATACTAAACATAACTCTGGCAACCCACATGTTGGCGGCCGCACGGGACTTTTTAGTTCGGGAGCGATCCGATCTGATTTGACCCTCCCATTCGTAATCTGTAAATTGCACAGTTAGCAAATGGGCGGGCAAACAATTGTCAATCACCATACTCTTTCCTCTAGATCCTGATCTCGACATACACTACGAATTCTATAGCCTCAACAACATCATGGACCGCATTCGCGACTGGAAATCCTGTGTTCGCAGCTTTCTCACAAGCTCCTACTTCGATGGTCACTACAAGAAGAAAGTTCATATTGTCCAACTGTCGATAGTCACGCTCATGATCATCCTCTCGGGCGCACGAGTTGCGGTCAAGCCGAAAGGGATTCCCGTAACGAGAGCAGATACGATCGGAATAGTCATGGTATTTACAAAGACCACTCCAACGATCAAGCATTCTTTTTCTAACTTGAAGTCTGCACAGGGAATCAAGACTTTGGTCGTCATCACCTACCAGCTCGTAACGACGCCTGCACAAAAGTTCGAGAAGTGGGCAAGTCCAAAGGCATACTTTGTTCTCAACTTTATGGAGATACTCTTCTGGTTTGTCGTTATTATCGTCACGTTTATGGGCATAGCCAATTACTGCCGAGGGGCGAGCTGTGGCCTCAGCTGGATTGTAGTGTTGATTGCTGCGGTTCTCGAGTAGGTTGCCATGGCTCTGTCAGCCAACTATTTCTCGATTGCACTGAGACTGATTAGTATTGTAGAATTCTTGCATTTTGGACCGCCGTGGTATCATTTCAAGAGTTTCGCTTCTTCAAAAGGACAGGAGTGCGACCGGACTCCGTTGCCCCAAAGCCCAGCACACAGTATGTTCAGAGCTGATGACTTGAGGCCTGTGGGTATGATGCCAGCCATAAGCTTGTAAGTATAAGCAGACGCAAGTGCATGAAAGATAGAGATGAAGGCATGTGATGCCAACTCATGGACGCGGCCATGATGCAGTCGATCCAGTGCTTCATTATATGGTCCGAGTCTCGCCTTACAAATGAGAGTCGAAAAATGCTTGTGGAACCGATTCCAATGCGAAAAATACAGAACACGATACATACTCCGTGCACAGCCGCCTTGTGATAGTTGGGCTAGTTCAACGGGGCAGTGGCCGATAGCTATACGTGTATTAGGTGGAGCCATGCCCAGATTTGACTCAAGTGTCGGTTTTACTCAACTAGTTCTTTGCCAAGGCTCATGATTTATTAGTCTCGCTATCCCCAGCTGATCATACATTCCATCTTCATTTGCTCTCTCTTTTGGGGAAATGTTGTCCAGCTCAAAAATCAGTCTATGAACCCGGAAAACCTCATAATTATGAGTATTCGAAAGAAACGAAATTTCCTGGACGTTCCCCGGCCATGCGGAGTCCATAAGCCCAAAAGCAGTATTTCGTATTCGCTGCATTTTTCGGACCCGAGGGCCTCATCTACCCAGTCTCTGGCGCCGTCAACCATTGATACTGAGAATGGTAGCCGACGAAGACTCTTGATCATCTATATACACGGCTTCATTGGCAATGATCAATCATTCCACTCTTTCCCAGTCCATGTACACAGATATCTGAGAGAAAGCTTAGCGTCTACGCATGCAATACACACCAAGATCTATCCGAGATATAAGACGTATAGGGCATTCCACCTTGCCAGAGACAACTTCAGTCAGTGGCTAGCTCTTCATGAGTCTCCTTCGACCGATGTTATACTTGTGGGCCACTCGATGGGGGGCCTCTTGGCGGCAGACGTCGTACTTATGGTAAGTTTTCAGAGGGTATTGTGCACTCGAACGCAACTAAGTCCAAGTGCTCGGCCACAGAAGCAGCAGTCTCCAGATGGTACCTATCACCCCAAGCACCGAATCCTGGGAACTGTCAATATGGACGTTCCGTTCCTGGGCGTGCAGAATAGCGTCATTCTGACTGGAATTATGAGTCCATTTCGATCCAAGGCCGGGGCAAGCGACGCATCGAATACCTTGACACTGCACAAGCACATGTCTTCAATTTTCTTACCTCAGTCCCCGGACGGGTTTTCACCCCAGTCTGTACTGCGCCACAGCTTTAGTACAACAGCAGATGAGTACTGCATAAACAACAGAACCACGCTGGACCCTAACTTCAATCCTCAATTCTCCAACGACACTCGAATAGAGGACCGCGGCTGGTGGAACAACGTGCTACATTTTGCCAGAAAGCACAGGCAGGAGGGCATCGGCTTCATACACGCGAGCTTTCAGCACTGGAAAGCACATTTCGAATTTGGAAGCTGTTTGCTGGACTCGCAGCAGTTGAAGTTCCGATACAAAGAATTACTGAAGCTCGAATATGACAGCAGCACCAGCCATGTGGCAAACACGCCATCATCAAAGGAAGCTCCGCCATGCCGATTCGTCCAATTCTATACCGTCTGTCACAAAGATCAACGCCGCCCCAGCAGCCGTGCAATGAGTCGCTCAACTTCAGCAACGGATTCGATACGAACCAGCTGCACGACGAGTCCCTCAACTTGGAATCACGGCAATGTGTGCACATGTGAGGTGACACCTGAAGACGATATATCTTGCGCGACAGACATCTCCCAGGGAAAGGAGCTCCTATTTTGCAAGCTGGCCCGACAAGAGGATGGACAAGTTAATGCACTGTGGAAACGTGTCTTGATGGCTACCAATGAGGAGATCAGTGCTCATACAACGCTATTCATGCCTGGCCCTCACTATGGGAATTTGGTCTGCAGCGTTGGCGAGACTGTAGCTCAATGGGTGGCAGAATCAACAGGATGACTGTAATGTCTCAACATATAGGTATGGAAAACAGACCAGACAGACAGGCTATTGCCTTTGGGCCAGGACCGGTAGAATACCAAGACGCCATGTCAGGGGCATCCCAAGCCGCCCGCCCGTACCGAAGTACGGGAGCCTGCCAAGACGTTTCCGTCCTCAGCCTTAGCGACGCAATGTTTCAGGATTCAAATGTCTCAATGGAATTACTATCAGGATTGAATGCCAAGAAGATTATCGGGAAGAAAATCCGTACCAATCATAGTATGAACACAGTTTACATAATTGGCTGTCTCATTCATCCCGTATTGTTGGTCTTCACCAGAGTATGTTATATCAGAAACAATAGTCCTGCCGCTCTTTATGCCTGCCGCGAGCTCGATTTATAGTTAGCCAAGACAAGTATTCATTTAGCTTCCTGTAGCCACTAACTTCCACCATATTTTCATATACACGGTTCCACTATATGTCAGAGTCTAGCTCGCTTCTCCGGATAGAACTAAGGTTTCCCTGATTGCTTGTCTGGTCCAGAGTAAAATGACTTCTCCTGCTACACTCTCCGGCTCTTGGGCGGACTTCCGATTGGTGCACACGTCTTCATTGGATGTTGATGTGTCCCGTTCCCACATTATATAAATGGCATGGTACTTTTCTCTTGTGGCAAAATGATTCCACACAAGTCGCTGATCCATGCTTTTAGGCATTGCGTGATCACATCGGATATTCCTGTCACGATGAAGCCGACAATCCTTGGGCTATTTGTACGATGCCTTCTCATTTCGGAAACCATGGCATTCTCTGGCCTCCACAAGCACTGGAACCTCGAGGATGACGATTGTGAGCCTGAATTGGAACCATCGTATGCTGGAAACTCTCACCACGAGAGCCTCCCTGGCCATGGTCACGGCTACGGTCACGACTTCCATCGTGGCAACCCTGGACATCGTAACAACTGGGACCATGGCAATCCTCACCATGGCGAAGCGGCCGGCCACCAAGCATCTTCAGGGCATGATGAGACATATCGTGACAGAGGTAATGGTGACCTCTACACCGAGCCTTGGTACGATACGGCAGACTACTACGATGATGAATCTACCCCTCCAGGCTATGAGGATGTCGAATTTACAGGATCGTATCCTCAACCCACCACGGAGAGTAAATCTGCATCGGAGACTGAGTCAGCATCGGAAATTGTATCAAACTCCGAGAGTCCGGAATCTACATTGACAACACCGACGACAACAACAAGCAGCAGTAGTAGCAGCACCATTGCCACTACGTCCTCGGCGTCGACATTCACGGAGATCCTGTGTCCAGACGTCGACCTTCAGTGCGTACAGAACTTCTTCGTGGGATGCGCCAAGAAATTCAACGCCATTGACTCGTCGCAAGTATCCGTGAAACATATAGAGGGCGTCACCGACGCGCGCATCTGTCATCAGCGGTGCCTGGCGGATCCTACATGCACGGCGTGGGAGGACTCGGACGCGCAACTCTCCATCTACGGCACATGCTACCACCACCACGAGGCCGTCACCTTGGACCCCGCCCAGCCGTACATCCGCTCCTCCCTCGGCGTCAACTCGTTCGGCGTCAGAAACGCCTGCCAGTTCGTGACAGGACCGCCCACCCCGATCCCGCCTCCGGATCTCGGGCCCGTGACCGCCACGCTGGTCACGCTGCCCACGTCGGCGAGTGAGCTGTGCCCGTCGTTTGATAACCGGTGCCTCAACAATATCAGGATCAGGTGCGACAGGGACCTCCTCGCCGACGCCAACCGGACGCTGTCTTCCCCCGGCCTGACCTGCGCGCCCCAGGCCAACATTGCGACGGAGCGCCAATGCCACGACGCGTGCCTGGCGGACAAGGCCTGCAGCGGATGGCAGGGCAAGCCCGCCCCGGGGGCGCCGGAGGACGGTGGGATATCCAGCTGCTGCCACGTCAATCAGGGCTTCATCCTGCTCCAGAACCCGCTGCCCCCTCCGTCCCCCGACTTCGCCGGCGGCTCGTACGGCCTGTACAGCAACTGCCCGACGACGGACGACGACGCGCTGTGCGCCGAGGGCCAGTGCGTCGACGGGTTCCGCGTGCGGTGCCGCCGGGACGTGCGCGAGGACTCGATGACGGGGCTCAGCGGCGCGGTCCAGATCGTCCGGGGCGCCGACCCGCCCGTCTTCGTCACCTCGGTCCTCGCGTGCCAGCAGGCGTGCGCGGCAGACCCGAGCTGCGAGGCCTGGTACGGCTACGTGACGGAGAACGAGCCGACCGACGGGGTGTTCGTCACCAGCTTCGTCTGTCTGGTCATGCGCAACCGCAAGATTACCCTGAGGCCGGATCTGTCGGCCCGGCCTCCGAATCAGCTCTTTCCCACGTACTATGGGATTAGAGGGCTGTGTTGATGCAAGGTTTGCTTGGTGGCTTTTGTCGCTGGTCTCGGAGGGTTGACTATCCTCTGATGAAACCTCAATAGGGTGCAAAAAGCGCTGTCGTAGCTAGAAAAGAGGTAAACGTCAAATATAGTGCATCAATCTTCATGTCAAGGAAACCTCTCTAGATAGTCTAGGTACAATCTGACACAGTATGAAAGCAGGAACCCTCTTCCCGGAAATATAGAACAGCTGAGTCCGGAAATAGGGTGGGGAATGGGTTGTATTTCAGACTTTGATGAGCTTGCCCGTGACTACAACAAAACATTCGCATAAAAACGCTGTGATATTATAGCGGAAGAAGTCGGGAATAATTTTTTGCCGTAGTAATTATTAAGGTATGGATTGAAGTCACCGACGCTCCTCCTATTCTTCAAATGTTCGTCGTAACACCGGGTACGATCTTTTCCAGCTTCTCAGTAAGCTCTTCAAACAGCCGCCTCTGTCGGTCCGCACCACCATCACCGACCACGACCGTCGCCGGCATCCTCACCCTGCCGACGTCCAGATACTGACCGTGGGTATCCGGCCCGCCACACGCGCCCGCGACGAGGTTCCGCGAGCCCTGCTCGGCGCTCCGGGCGAGCAGGAACTTGAGCACCCGGAACTGCAGGCTATCCAATTCGCGCGAGAGCTCGCTGTGGCACAGGCCGGGGTTGGTACAGTTGATAATCACCGAGTTCGACTCCAGCGGCAGCAGGGCGGCCAGCTCGCGTACGACAAAGACCTGCATGAGCTTAGTCGTCGGGTACCGGTCGTCCATGCTCTTCAGCGACGCCTCCCTGTCGTTCAACCTGTCAAAGATACCCCCCGGCGCCCCGGCCTCCTCAAAGTCCACCAGGTAGTGCGTGTCGCTGGTCACGACCGTCAGGTGCGTGTGAACCTCGAACCGCTCCGCCGTAGCCTTGAGCTGGGGCAGCAGTAAAAACGCGAGCAAAAACGTCGAGACGACGTTGACCGTGACCATGCGCTCGTTGTCCATGACGGTGTTCCACTCGACCGAGGCGACGCCGGCGTTCTCGAGGAGCACGTCGAGCCGCCGGAGCTCGCGGCCAGCGCGCGCGGCGAACGCCACGACGCTGTCGTAGCTGGCCAGGTCGAGCGGCCACACCTCGACGACGTCGGGCCGGGCGCGGGTCGCTTCCAGGAGCGTCCGCCTGGCGGCCTCGCCCTTTTCGACCGAGCGCACCGCCATGATGAGCTTGGCGCATCCCAGCTCGAGGATGTGCTTGGCGGCTTCGTAGCCCAGGCCCGTGTTGGACCCGGTGATGATGACGGTCTGCCCGGCGAAGCTCGTCGTGGGCTTAGGGGCATTCGTGAATAATTGGGCGCCGATGAACTGGGCCATGTGGCCTGGTGTCCCATCACCTCCAGGCATGATTGCGACTGATGATTTTTTTCCCCTTGGATAAACTAATATTTGAGAAGTCAGGACAGCACGAAACAAATCTCACTGATGGTGGGCTGTATGTCGATAAAGATGGTTAAACTCTCGGAGCTTATAAACGTTGAATGAGTGTCTGTCTAAGGCTCTTGCATGTCCTTTCTGGTTATTTGATTTCCTAGGTGCTGGCGAATCTCTGTATAATGTTGAAAAAGAACGTTGATTCAGGGTTGGTACGTCCCGGAAATAGGACATTGTATAAGTCCATAACATAAGCAGGCAGGTAAGGACGACGGATTGTGATCCCAGCAATAGGAAAGCCCGGACCTCCGGTTCCCGACTGTCCCGTTTTCCGGCTAGCTTTGCCTCAAACGCCAGAAAACAATCTTATCATGAACAAGCTAGATATTCAATGATCTTATTGTATTATTTCTATAATAATATTCTTTATAGTGGACATCTGTTATATAACGGCAAGAGAGGGAATTGAGCTAATTTCTCTGGCCTTCGTCATACAATACCAAGACATGTTCCACATCGGATTGCCATGTCGAGTATATTGCTGACAATGTAGCACCAACTCCCCTCAAGGCACAGACGCCTTGCTTCCACGAGAAGTGCCGGGGCAGCGGAGGCCGAAGCAGCCGTTATACGGACGCGACTCTACTCAGCTGCCGGCCAGAAGAACCAAGTGACGGCCACCGTGAACTTGAACGCAGCCGCAATCCAAAGAATACCGGAGGCACCCAAATCGGTGCGGACCACGAGGCCGCCCACGAAAGCACCGAGCAGGAGCAGCACGGGGGCGCCGACCCGGCGGTTCCGCTCGACGTTGTTGACAGCGAACAGCTCGGCGTCAGAGAAGAGGTCGCAGTAGATGCTGGTGAGGACGACGCTGGTTAGGGCGTTGTACTTGAGAGCCCTGCTGACAACGGCCTGGCCGCAGCTCTGGAAGGCCACCAGGCCGATGGGCACCAGGATGTTCCAGCTGAGCTCGCCGTCGGAGCTGGGCCCCCACGTCATGATGCCGGCGGCGGCGATGATGAGGGCCATCTGCAGGAGAAAGGAGGCACAGAGCACCCAGCGCCGGCTAGGCATGAAGTACCGGTGGAAGCGGCTGAACACGAGGGATCCCACGCAGAACGAGATGAGCGAGGTGCCCGACTTGATCCATCTGGTCCCCTCGGTGGGCGCAGCTAGCCCGAGGCCAATGTAGACCGTGTTGCCTGCCAGTGGTCAGCTCTGCAAGAAGACGAGACGGTGTCATGTCACTCACCCGTCTGCATAGAGACGAAAGAGCCCCATGTCTGTATGGAGGCGCTGTCGAGCAGGCCAGTGACGAAATAGCACAGCAGGAGAACCACGTCGGCCCAGTCTCGGTGGACGTCGACGGTCAGATGCGAACGCCAATTAGACTTGCTGGCCGGCGGGTGTCCCAGTAGCGTCTGCTGTTCCTCATCGACGACACCGCGCGTTCCGGGTCCACGGCCGGCATTCCCATTGCCGACCGTGCCGTATCCGTTCTCCGTGGCCATGGCTGCTCTCTGGACGTCTTGATTGGGTGGGGTGTCTGTTGCTTTTGATGGGCTGACCAACAAAGAAAATGCGACTCGACTTATAGATGGGTGGTGATTGTCCACAACAGCAACGGCTAGTGAAGAAGCTTACGAGAACGAAACGGCTGTCCAGGTCAGAGAAAGCTTTCCGAACTTCCGACGCGAGATATTTTGTCCAAGTAATTCTACTCTACCTGGGAAACGAAACGAGCTCTTCACTAGACTCGCCGAACAGAGGCTGTGCAGTTGACTTAAGAGGTTGTTAGCACGGACAACGGCATTGGAATTGCCGACATGTGCTCGATGTTCCTGGCTTCTTTTTCTCCCCTGCCATGAGCCTGGCCCCTCTATGACGATGATGCTTCTGTGACGGCTCTCCGTCCCCCGTAGCAGTGCACTAAGGCCTAGGGCCATAATCCGCTAAGGGCCAGGCGTCGCTAGGGGTTGGGGTAACCCTTGTCGCTCAGCTCCGCTTGGTGAACAGAAGAGCTGCTCAGAGTGCAAAATGTTCCCCATCTTCGGTCCAGGTTCTAGTCAGTAGTGCCGACACAAGATCCATAGGAATCCACTTGATCGAGCAGAATATACTAAATTGTAGATGCTTGTTTCTGTTCATGGACCCGCTCGCTTTTACAGGTCTATCAGAGTTGGTTTCAGCAATTGTCTGCCTCTTTTCGCGACCATTGAAGCAGAAGTTTGGCAACCTTAGGCGACCTGTCACGAGCTTACAACAACACAGTTCAGCTCCCCGAACAGCGGACGAGACTCGGCTTCCTCGGTGATGCTCTATCGGCGATGACTCGGAAGTCCAATCTGACGAGGGGCTGTCAGACCTCAAGTTTGGGGATAACAGGGGAGTGATTGGTATGTATATCGCGGAGGCAGATGGTAGGTTATTGACATGCCTCGAAGGTTGCGAGCACCAACTTGAACCCTGTCCACTAACAAGCTTAATGTCCCTCAGACGGCTGCATCGGGGTACCTTAAGGGACCCAGGGTACTTTGTCCACCCCACCGAAGTATAGGAAAGTCGAGGTATTGATTGGGAGCTCTAGAGAAGCTGCCCGTAGGGTAGCTCAGAACTGTGTCAAAGACGTCGACGAGGGAGCCTCGGGTCTAAATCTTGATGCGGTCGCCAATGGTTCGATACTCTCGTGCTGGGTTATCGTACGCCAATTGGAGATTTATAAAAGCCCGCAACCCAATTGCTGTCTCGCTCTATTCCTAGAATTTCTCCTGACCTTGTTTGCTTCCTTCTCTTGTTTTTCTTCTTCCCACCAGGCAGTTGCTATACTTCCCGTAGGGCTGAGACCACTGTCGCACCACCACCTTCATCATGCAGCTGCGAAGCTCTCTTGTCGTACTTGGCGCAGTTCTTGGTGAGCTTGGCCTCGCCATCCCCGTCGAGGACAGCCCCCGCCAGCGCCTCCTCGACGGCAAACCGCTGCCCTCCAAATATACAGACAGCAAGAACCCCTACAAGCCGGGATACAAAGATCCTCTTGACAAGGCAGTCGACACGATCGGCGACGAATTGGATCCCTTGCCCTACCGCAATGGATTGGGCACTTCTGTGCTCGGCCCCTGGAACTGGGAGCGTTCGCGACAGAACCCGGATCTCGTCCGGCCGCCAAGCACCGACCATGGCAACATGGCCAACATGCGCTGGAGTTTTGCCGACTCGCACGTGAGAATCGAGGTAAGAAGGTCTTTTGCTCCTGCGATGTCTCACACCAAAATTTTGTCAGGGCCCCGTTGCTAACGACTATACACTAAATTAGGAGGGCGGATGGACCCGACAAACGACGGTCCGCGAGCTTGGCACCAGCGTCGAATTGGCGTCAGTCAATATGCGCCTCGACGAAGGTGTCATTCGCGAATTGCACTGGCACAAGGAGGCCGAGTGGGCGTATGTCCTAGACGGCGAGGTCCGCATCACCGCCATCGACTACGAGGGCGGCAGCTTCTTTGACGATCTCAAGAAGGGCGACCTCTGGTACTTCCCCAGCGGCGTCCCGCACTCCCTCCAAGGCCTGAGCCCCAATGGAACCGAGTTTTTGCTGGTCTTTGACGACGGAGGTTTCTCGGAAGAGTCCACGTTCATTCTCACAGACTGGCTAGGTAAGAAATTGAAACATGCGATTGATATTGTAAACTAACATCCGAGTACAGCACATACGCCCAAGTCTGTCATATCCAAGAACTTCAACTTGGCGCCCGAGATCTTTGCGCACATTCCCGACAGCGAAAAGTACATCTTCCAGGGCACCCTGCCTGGCTCGATCAGCGACGAAAAGCCCAGCGGCAAGAACGTAAAAAAGTCCAAGTACAACTTTGCCCACCGCATGCTCGAGCAGGAGCCCAAGCAGACGACGGGCGGCGAGGTGCGCATCACCGACTCGAAGAACTTCCCCATTTCCAAGACGATCGCGGCAGCCCACGTCATGATCCAGCCGGGCGCCATTCGCGAGATGCACTGGCACCCCAACGCCGACGAGTGGTCCTTCTTCATCAAGGGGCGCGCCCGCATCACCATCTTTGGTTCCGAGGGCACCGCCCGCACCTTTGACTACGTGCCCGGCGACGTCGGCATCGTGCCCCGCAACATGGGCCACTTTGTCGAGAACATTGGCGACGAGCCCATCGAGATGCTCGAGGTCTTCAAGGCCGACGAGTTCCGCGACTTTTCGCTCTTCCAGTGGATGGGCGAGACCCCCAAGAAGATGGTCATTGACCACCTGTTCGCCGACGACCCCAAGAACGGCGAGATCTTCTGGGACAAGGTCAAGAGCGCGGCCAAGGACGAGGTGACGCAGCCCGACTCGGATCTCTTCTCGCACCAGAGGGTTTCTTCCAGCGAGCTCAAGTAAATGGAGGAGCGTGCAATACGTCTATTTCATTTTGCTTTATCTACATGGGCGCAGAATCGGGAGTATATTCGAGACGTGGGTTCGACGATCGTTCGTTTTCAGGCATACGAGTAACTATATTACGGAGTTATCATGACATTGCAAAAGGGTTGACTTGTACAATAATCCAAAATAACATGTTCATTTACCAACGTCAAATGGCTTTGCTGCTTCTTTTCGTTTTTCCATACCCAAGGAAATTGTCAATGAGTCCTCGCTATAGATTCTCCTTGAATAATGGAGCATCTCGTCCGGTCACACGTCGACGAAAAGTATCGCAAGTTGTGCTCGATTGAGACCAGCTGCCGTCCCAGGCGTGTGTCCTCGGCGACTCCCCGCAGCCAGCCCATCAGTATCCAAGTCGGGAATCGTGAGGTATGCCCGCTCCACAATGATTGCGAACATGTCCGTTTCATGACCCTCTCAAAGTCGAAAGCCAAGACCGACCAACGCAGGCCAAGACTTGTACGATGCGGGCCAAGAAAAAAGGAATATCTTGCGACGACGCCCAGCCGCTCCACGCGACTGCCAAGTTGTGCTGTCCCCCGGATAGAGGTCCAGCGACTCTCCAGGATCAAGAGCTGGCTCTTGGGAAATCTTGCCAAGTGCGGGTAAGCTTTGTCCAAGCCTTTTCGCGGGGAACCATGTTTCCTTATAGTCCCATGGCTGAGAAAAATACGGGGGCGGGGCCGCTGTGGATTCAAGTATAGCTTTTTCCACCTTTCTTTTTCATCCCTCTTCTTGTCGCTCAAATCAGGTCATATATTGCTGGTAAAACTACACATTACTCATGCCGTCATGTACGCTGTATTTACTTGAGATTTCGCCATTAATCCCCCACATAGCGACACGACGCTTTTCAGGAAGCTCCCAGCGCCCAACGTCTTGGTGTGGTTGCATTCCGTCGCTGCTGTGTGTCTACGCGTCTCGGGACCCGGTAAGCGGACCGGGGGGGGCCTGATCGAGCGCCCCTTCTCCCAAGTTGCGACTGCGCACCTACTACGGCCGCTTGCGTCGTGACATCAGGGACCTCGACGGTCTCATTGGGCTCCCAGTGTGCAAACATCCACTGGCTTGCAGCGCATTGGTAAGCGCCGCAGCAGCAGGGGCATCTCAGTCGTCACATGGTGGTTGCTGCGTGGTGAGTATACAGACGAGCTGTGATGAATCACTTTTACCGGTGAGTAGGTATGGAGGGGCAATGCTCCGCCCCTGTCGTGTCTATGGTCGATCGAGTCGCAATGGCTCCCAAGTTCGGAAGAGGCTTCGCGACTTGACGTGGTCGGATGGCTGCTTGATCCTGCGGTTTGCCAATGTTTGCAATCAGCAAGTGCAGAACGCCACGCTGAATGGCCCATACTGGGTAGAGATGGATCCACACAGATCTATATATGGAATGTGATAGATTCAGATCTCTCAATGGTAGATGTTTATCCTTGCCCGGGGCTCTATCAGCATGTTAAGCGCCCAACGACCCCAGGAACCCAATAGGAAACAAGTCTTTGATGCCATCAAATGTATCTGGATATAGCATCACGGCCGGGATCAATATGAAAAAGGCACATTTGTACATCGTACACACCAAGCAAGAAGCGCAACAGCGAAGCCCCTTCTGACTGGAGCGAAATGTGGTATCGCCTTATATGAAGCGGATATCATGAAAGATGAAAGATGAACAATTGATCTGTGTCGTTGCCCACAAGCCGTTTGCGGTATCATTTGGGAACGGATCTAAGGAATGATTGAATGAAATATTGTGCTATAGATCATAACGGCAGATATTTTCAGGAACCTACTTCGGAAAGAATTTGTACTCCCTCAAGCCCTTGCCTATAGATCGAAAGAAAATATTCCAAAAAGAAAAAGAGTGAAATAGACAAACCAGCTTGGAAAAAAACAACATGAGAAACCCCACTAGTCCATAGTCTTTTCCGTCATGACGGCCTCGAGCACGCTTCCCAGCCTCTCGCGATCGACAATGGCCCGCTCGAGCGTGGGATAGACGACATCGACGTCGACGCGGTGCTCCTCGTCGAAATTGGTCAGGGGCCACTGGGCGCGCTCGAAGCGCTGGCGCACGCCGGCGTTGAGGCCGACGAGGCGGAACTGGACCTCGCCGCCGCAGTGCAGGCGGATGTCGGCCTTGAGCTCGCCCAGCGCCAGGACGCCGGTGGTGTCGACCCACGAGGCCATGGAGAAATCAAACACGACGACGGAGAGGGGCACGTCGCGCAAGGAAATGTTGCGCTCCCGCCGGATCCGCTCGACGCGGCGCTCGGCCGCCACGCTCCACGACCGCTCCCGCGTCCGCAGCACCAGCTCGTCGCCCAGCTTGTCGTACACGAGCTGCACGGCCTCGACGGTGACGCGCTTGTTGCGCGCCGCGTTGGGGAAGATGACCGAGTCGTTGAAGTGCACGACCACGGTGTCGCTCGGCACCGAGACAGTCGACAGGTCGCCCGCCGTGCTATTGAGCCTGTCCAGGCCCTGCGGCTCTGCAGTGGTGGTGTTGTTGATGTTGTTGTCGCTGCTGCTCGTGCTCATGTCGACGTCGGCCTTGACAAAGGCAGAACGGAGGAGCGCCCAGACGAGACTCCATGCGACGCCGGCTCCAATGCCGATCTCGGCTGATTGGAATATGGTGAGCCAGAATGCCAGCTGGGATGCGATGAAGTCTGCCAGGGACATTCTCCAGTACTTGTAGAAGAGCGAGACGGGGCCAAACAGATTGATAACAGCCATGATCTGGGAAGACGTTAGTACAAGTCTCGGTGGAATGGGAGGATCAAACGTACAATAATGGCTGCCAGCGTAGCCTTGGGAATCCAGTACAGCGCTGGCGAGAAGACGTAGATGGTAAGAATGATCCAGGCGGCAGTGACCAGCCCGCTCAGAGGACTTCTCACGCGGCACTCGGAGTTGACGGCGGTACGGGACATGGCACCTCCGCAGGGCATGGCGCCGAAGAAGCTGTTGACGAGGTTGGTGACGCCGAGGTAGTTGAGCTCCTGGGTCTGGTCGATGGCGTAGCCGTTGCGGCGGCCAAAGGCCTTGGCGACGGCGAGGTGCTCGAGGGCGCAGGCGACGAGGGGCGCAAACGAGCGGGCGGCCGCCTTGCCGATGAGGCCGGCGTCGTGGGACTTGGGCGTGGCGATGCCGTGCGTGCTGACCTTGCTGATGCCCCAGACCAGGTCGCTGCCGCGGTCCTTGTTGACGAGGTAGCTGATGAGCGTGAAGATGAAGAGCACGATGATGGCCCGGCTGCTGGCGACGTACTTGAAGACGAAGTGGCGGTCGCCCAGCTTCTTGCCCGTCTTCTCGATGGCGATGAGCAGCAGGATCGACCCGATGCCCACGCCGCACGTCGGCCCGTCCCATTGCGGCAGCCGCTTCAGGGCGTCGCCGATGATGTCGAAGACCATGGACGGCGTGTCGCTGAGGCCGATCAGGCTGCCGAGCTGCCCGAACCCAATGGTAAGGGCCGTGGCGGAGATGAAGCCGGTGAGGACGGGGACGGAGACGTAGTCGAGGAGGAAGCCCAGACCGAGTAGTCCAAGAATGAGGCAGTAGATTCCAACCATGAAGGCGACAGCACTGGCGATTGCGGCCGGGCTGTACTCGTCAGAGTAGCTAGCCACGATCTCGGCCGTCAGCAAGCCCAGAATCGAAGTTGGTCCGACCGAAATGTCTATAGTCAGACTACATTAGAACCATATGCCTTGGTAAGTCTTGTCATCATGGTCATGCAAAAGTCACCTTTTGAAGTTCCCATGAATACTTGAATCGCAGCAGGCCACCAGGCGCTGTATAATCCGTTCTCGATAGGAATCGTCGCGATCTTGGCGTATGCGAGTCCCTGTGGAATCAACATGACGCCAATGGTCAGGCCGGCAATGAAGTCTTGGATCAGCCACGATGGATGATATCGCGGGAGCCATTGGACGATGGGTAGCTTGTCGACAAGGTACTGCTTGGCGGCGCCCGGAAACTGTGGGCTACCTTCGACGACAAAGTTCTTCACCCGGTTGGTGGTGGTATCTGTCCTCACGACGTTTCTAAAGGCATGAGCCTTCTCGCTGGCGGAGAATTTCGCCATGACTGCAGAGTGGTGGTCAACACCAAAACAGATTCAGTGTACAAGCAGCCTTGTCCGAAGGAGTTCGACGTATATCCTATAATATGAAGCCTCTCTAGGCTGTAGAGCACTATGAGAATGAGATTAGATTTCTACTCGGGTGGCAAGTGGTCCACCTTGGCTAGCTCCCAAGCTCTATATACACAGCCTTGGTGTATGCTACCAGCATACCAGATATAGCCACGAGCCATTCGAGGTTATTTTCGACGCTGCTTCAGATGCGGCTGCATTGTTGTTACCCCCCTTCGGCTCATTCTCGCAATTCTTCGGTATGTCAAAGTATTGAAACAGAAAGCCAGCGTTCGTGGTGCACGGCAGACCATTGGAGAGTAAGAAAGGGGGGGTTGAATACTGCTTGCGTGGCTGCAGACTGGTCGCACCTCCATGAACCATAGTACTATTCAAGTCAGATCCTACCAGATATTGCCGTACCAGAACCGGGGGGTTCAGCCCCCTGAACATCGTTTCTGGGATACACCCTGGGAAGATCTACCGAGAAGGTCGAACTCATGCATGGCGTCTCAATATCTAACAAATGACTGGTGGAGGTGGCAGTGTGATGAGTGTGGCATTCAACCTGAGAGCAGCGGCGCGACAACACTTCCATATGCGGGGAGGGGAAATTGTATATGTCGGATTTACCGCCGTCAAGGGTTGCTTCGCAGATCTGTGCTCGTGACTATCATTATTTCACTACGGTAGGATTGATACAGCAGCAAACAGATTACAATTCGGTGACGTTATTATGTAGCTTTCCATGAATGGCTGCCCTCATTGTCTTCTTTCCATGCATGCTGTTCTCAAATCATAAAAGCTCCACATGTGGAGTTGGGTATAGCAAGTCGGGCTCTCCCGTTCGGCTTCGGACTGTTGGCTTATATGATTCTGCTTGACTCGTAGAAGTTTCACTCAATCAAGGACATATTTTTAAGATCGAATGGACCTCTTCCGCGATTCCCGGAGATTATCTTGCCGTGCAAGTCGCGGCAGTGAATCCGAGAATAAGGTTTCAAAGTAGGTATACTTGTTCTCTGGCGGCGGTTCATTGGGATTAAGTGGCCATCCGCCAGTTTAGGAAGTAGAGCCGAAGTTGCCCAAGAAGCGAAGCGAGGCAGGACAGAGCACAGGTACACACCACAACTTTTAACAACCACTGGAACATTACTTCATGGCATATAGCGAGTACTAGTACACGAAAGCTCGAGGGAGGGGATTGTCCGCGATTCGTCGTACTTACATGGCAAGACTTAATATCAGCACTAGCCATGGTGGTGATTTTCCTGTTTCCTCGATAAAACGTGGGGAAACCTTGTCGCTTCGTGTGCCATTGGCCGACGAGGCCGGTGAAGCATCTGGGACTCGCAAATCGAGAAAAGCCTTCGCCCTCTGTCACATTGACTACGAGCTGCCGACTTGACTAAATCTGAAAGCATGTGCGGAGTTGGGGCGCAGCATTCTCGGTGCCGTTGGGTAGTCTGGTGCAACTTCTCCTCCATAGTGATCCTGGGGCTGACCTCCAAGTGCCGCTGTTGTTCCCAAGCAGAGATTCGTGATGCCGATTGTGCGTTTTTTTGTGATTTGTTTCGATTGAAGTTATAGCTAAGCTTTTTGGCCCTGGATCAGCTGATACATATTGCATGCATTCTATCAAACTGATCAGCCCTTTGTCGCACTGCCAAGGGCGATTTTGGCGTTCTGGCAGTTCTTGGAGAATGCCTCAGCCGCTTGGCACAAGCACGCCTAGAACTTGGCAGGCTGGGCAAAACGCCAAGATGTCTTGGGATCGCCTCAACGCCGACGACCAATGTGAACAGTTCAAGTTCGCGAAGAAATAATCAAAAATGTTTGACTCGCAGATGCTGGCCAAGCAGCGGCATGAGGACAGAAGTTTTGAGACCTCATCACGACGCGACTGGCGGGATAACAGTGTTGAACACGTTTCTGTGGCGATTCAAGAGTGTTATGGGAACAGCGTCGTGGTTTATATTATTGCTATCATCACTAACAATGGACACCTTGATATGAGCATCACGCACTGTTCGCGTTGAAGAATCATATTGCAGTAACAGAGATCAATAGAGCACGAGTAGGAAGAAGGGCCTTGATTCATCGTTATCAAGTTTGGAATGTCTATATCCTGGAGTCATGTACTTTTTGTGGATAGCAATTCTCACGATTGTAAGGTTTTGCTTGTCGCTCCTAAAATGATAGTATTTGTTATTGGGAGATACGGGCCTACGCAATAAGACATAATTTGAAAATCAAATATTGGGACTCACATGCAAATCGTCATGCGCGGTCAGTCATAGCTTGGCTGTGATGCCATGCACCAACGGTAGGGGATAAGCATTGATACCTAAAGGACTTTTGACGCAGTTGACCCAGTGCGTAAGCCAAAACTCGCTATATGTGAATGGAATCAAGTCATGTTGAGCCAGTGGAAATCTTGGTTCAATGATCATGCCACTATTCGATTGGATGACCACATGTTTCAAAAGGCTTCTGTCTCTCTTTCTGGAAAGGAAACACCTTGGAACTCTCATAGTCTCTCTGACCTGTAAGCTCGATACGCCAAAGGTTAGAAGAGGCGCAAAGAACGCACCAAGTTGGAGCATCGCGAGAAATAGGATGATAATCGATATACTGCAAAGTACCTGAGTAGTTTCTGAATCAAGCTGCGGTCAACAGCGACACTCACGATCGCGTATTGCGCCTCAGCCCAGAGCAATGCAGTGTGAGTGGCCCAACAGCGCACGACATAAGACGGTTGGACGAGTACTGCTACTTCCATGGCAATCGTAGATGCACATTCGCGAAAGCACCTGCATTTTATGTGGCACGGCTATGTCGATAATCGATGCTACACCGAAGCTCGAGAAGCCAATCGCTAAGGTTACCACCGCCTGTCATCCAGGCACACCACCTCGGTAGCACCCGCCGCGGAGAGGAACCGGAGTCTCGGAGACCTCGCTGTGTCTTCGGCTTAATAGGATTTATATCATTGCCTTGAATGGCTTCGAGTGCAACATCAAGCAAGCGCAGTTGGCGGGAACGTGCAGTTCCGCGCCAGTGTGGGAAGGGGGGAGAGAAGAGAGGAAGAGTCCTGCAGAGACTGTCAACCAATCATACTTGTCATATAATCATCAGCTGAAACTTCCATTGAACTCAACTGATAAGTAAACTGAAATCATAGTCCGCAAAAGCTTGATCAAGATTTCGAACGTGGAGACCCCAGCTGAAACACTTTTTTTCGTGGAGAAGGTCATAGGACTGCTGACATGAATAGGAGACATTTATTCCCCCTCGGCAGTCTGCCGCCTTAGATATACTACTCGTATGTTAAGATCGACTCGATTCAAGGTCAGCCTTGCCACATAATTATGCTATAGCTTTCTATAAGGTTTCGAGGAAACGGCAATTACGAGGGCCTGAGTTCATAACTGCGATCCCGAATGAGTTGAAAGCTAAGCAGGTCATTAATGTTTTCGGCATATTGCCTGACACACAATTTCGAATAAGATGACAAGGGGCCATCAAGAAAAGAATTCATTGATTTGCTGAAGTCACAATCCGATTCGAGACCGACGTTGCTCCGTATGTTGTCCAAATACAGAAACACGAAAATCAATAAACGAATCAGATATGGAGGGAAATGTCTCTCCAGAAGTGCGTCGAGAGCCCTGTTTTCTACGACGTGGACATCTAATATTGGACCGGTGTGTCATGTTCTTGGATTATTACTCGCAAGCCGCGGCAGAACTATCCAAGTTGGATTATTAGGATTTGACAGTTGTCCCCTCTGATGGCGCAATCATCTACAAAAAGCATTGACCATGGCCGGAGCCTCAGTTGCCGATGATTTTGATCGGATGGCGATGTCAAGGGAAGATAGGCCAAGCCACTCGTTCAGTCTAACGTGGATCGTCTTCTGGTATCATCGTTTGGCTCATCGAGCTTCTGAATGATTTCCAGAATGCTGAGTGTATTTGATTTGACTCCCTTGGACTTCTCTGTAGAAAACTGTCAGCCTTGAGAATTCTTGATACATGAGACAGGTCTGTCAGTAACCCTGTACACAATTTCTTGCAGCCCACGGACCTTTGAGCATCAAAGACCGAGTCACGTATATCCTCGAGCTCTGCCTCAGTAGTAAATTTCTCTAGATAATTCTTAGGAGGTGGAGCCTTCGTCATTCGAGTCATAAGCTCGAGCAAACGGACATCTATACGTTGATCGACGTACATTATTCCGTTGCAACTTGCAGCACTATGCAATGCCGGTACCTTGCTAGAGGCCGCTAAGTTCGACCCGCTAATACCCGCTGGAGCCGCTGAGCAGACCCCTGGAAGCTTCAAGAGCGGAGAAGGAGGGGCACAGGAGGGGCGCCAAGTGTGAATGTCAGGCTCTGACGTCGTTATCACCAAGAGGAGGGTAGCTTCTACGCGAACTTCTTTCACCCTTGACTGCTTGTCCAACTGTGGCAGCTACCGACACTGTACCAGGGGGCGAGCTTCTTAAGTGATCCCTTGCGCAATTGACAGACATCGCGACTGCTCAACATATGAGGCGCCGTCCTTTGACTTCTAAAGCATCAATGATCGTTCTTGTAGGCTTTCTAAAACGTTGTGCCGTCCCTCACATGCTGCAGTAGCGACGGGTCGCGCTGTACCAAAGTGCGGAATAATGCAGGTCGGTAGGAAGGTAAGACGGAAGAAACTTGGAAGCAAGTCTGCGCCGCCAAGAGGAAAGCAATCCGTATCACCGATCCAAGCTTTTTCCTCGTACGATTGACTCGCGAAGTTTTGCCTATATCTTTCCATGGTCATCAGCTCTTTGGGCCTCAGTGTGTTTGATTCCCTCTTCAACCTACATAACATAGCTAGATAACCAATCACCACGCCTGCAAACGCCATCATGAAGCTCGCAGTCTTCAGCGCGAAGCCCTACGACAAGCTCTACCTCAACACCGAGCACGCCAACGAGGTGGATAAGTCGGCCGGCATCGAAGTCATCTACCACGAGTTTCCCCTCAACATCGAAACGGCCGAGCTCGCCAAAGGTGCCGAAGCAGTGTGCATCTTTGTCAACGATGTGGCTGATGCCGAGGTCATCAAGGATCTCGCCGAGCACGGCGTCAAGGCCATCCTACTGAGATGTGCCGGCTTCAACAATGTCGATCTCGATGCTGCTCAAGACCACGACATGTTCGTGGCAAATGTCCCGTCGTATTCTCCCGAGGCTGTGGCCGAGTTTGCCGTTGCTCTGGTTCAGACTCTGAACCGGCAGACACACAGAGCGTATAACCGTGTCAGGGAAGGCAACTTTAACTTGGATGGCCTCCTCGGCAGGACGCTCCATGGCAAGACAGTCGGGCTCATCGGCACTGGCAAGATTGGTGTTGCCTTTGCGAGGATCATGAATGGCTTCGGCTGCAAGGTCATTGGCTATGATCCATTTCAGAACGACGAGTTCAAAAAGGTCGGCGAATACACAGATCTGGACACTCTGCTGCCCCAGAGCGATATCATCAGCTTGCATTGCCCTCTCATGGACAGCACCAAACACGTTATCAACGACCACACCCTCGCCAAGATGAAGGATGGCACCATGATCGTCAATACCTCCCGAGGTGGTCTGATCAACACTAAGGCTGTGATCTCGGCACTCAAGAGCAAGAAGCTCGGTGGCCTCGCACTGGATGTGTATGAGGGAGAGGGCCAGCTCTTCTACAATGATCACTCGGGACATATCATCGAGGACGACGAGCTGATGCGCCTGACCACCTTCCACAATGTCATCGTCTGTGGTCACCAGGCATTCTTTACCAAGGAGGCTCTCCAAGAGATTGGTACGAGCACCTTGAAGAATTTCGCCGATTTCTCTCAGAACCGCGCTTGCAAGAACTCATTGCTGCGCAACAAGAATGATTTGGTCAAGAGAAAGTCTATTCCGATTCGAATTTGAGGCAAAGGTTTGGTGCAATTCTTATGAGAAGGGTCGTGGGTCTACCGCTCCTATATGACACCTCAGAGATACGTTCCCTATATCAATAGAATGCAAGACAACATGACGATCAATTACCGCTTATGGATGTTTATACTCTGCTATATCTCCCCGAGATTGTATAGTCCTTCTTAGGCCCCTTGACAGAGTAGGCTAGCTTCCAGTCCTTCAGGTTCACAGCCTTGATGTTGAAATCGTAGTGTACATCATACAGGTCTTCGATGCAAAGGTGGCTCGCCTCTGCCTGCCAGCCAATCTCTCCATTAACGTCGCCGCGCGGCACCAGGAACTCGAGGTTGTGGAAGAGGTAGTCGGCACGAGTGTTGTCGTCGGTCCGCGCAAACCAAACACTCAGCACGTCCTTTGCATCGTCGTATCGCCACACATATCGCCGCGTCGCCCTAAACTTCATGCCGTTATCGGCGATGAAGTCACCGTCCTCGACGTAAAGATACTCCATGCCCAGGTCCTGCCCCTCGGCCACGGTCCGCCCGTCGTCGGTGCCGTCCCGCAGGAGAAACTTGGCCGTGCCGACGAAGCGGCCGCTCGGATGGCTCGGCAGCTTCGATTTCAAGTCGCGGTCCAGCTTCCACTCTCCGAGCAGCGACCGGAAGACGGCGCCGGCGACGAACTTGGCCTTGGTCAGGCCTGCTACGGCGGTCTCCTGCGTCGCGAGGAGGTTCTTCTCGACTTCTGCCAGGGCTGTGTCTGAGGCGCCGCGGGAGGCGTAGCGCGCGGGCGTGACGATGTCCATGCTTTTTCCGTTCGCTAGCGGCGGCGTCTCCTTGGCCGGGGCTATCGGGATCTCGAGAGCCTTTGCGAACTCGGCCATGAGAAATGCGTAGTCGCCCATGGGGAACTGGGAGCATCGCGGATCGTTTCTTAAAGATAGCGTCCGGTTGATGCTGTCGTCATTCGCGAGAGCCTCTTGGAAGGCCTGTGATGGGCTGGGGGTGGTCCACATGTGCGCCACGAATCTGGCCTGCATCTCCATGACGCCCCAGTACGGAGAGCGGTAGAACCCTACGAAGCCAAGGCTGGGGTATGCCTGGTGGTGCGTGCCGTGGAAGGCCAGGGCGGCCGGCAGGGACGGCGTCGAGGGCGAGAAAAATATGGCCTCAAGGACCTCGGGCTGCAGGAAGCTGAGCGACGGGGCCGGGTCGAACCCGGTCGCCAGAATGACAGCGGCGATATCTGTGAACTTCTCGCCCGAGGGCTCGACCACGGCGGTGGAACCATCAAAGGCGGACGCCCTGCCGTGGGTGACCTTGATCAGCCCCGACCGGACAAAGTCGGCGTAGTGGGAACTCATGGCCAGGAAGGGCTGGTCCTCCAGAAACTCGGACCCTATCTTGATTTCAGGAGCGAAATCGTTCTGGTCGGTGCCCAATACTGATTGGTAGATGGCGTTGGCCGTCTTGGCGGCGTCGACGCTGATGTGCCCTTGGCTGTTGACCAGCGGCTGAGGCCTCACGGCTCTATTGTACGCGGGCAAATCACATGGCAGGAATGGCGGCGCACGCGAATCGGGCTGTGGGATGTGTCAGCAAATGTCTCAGTTGTTTGTGATCTTTGCACAACAGTACACATGCTTACCTTGGCCGAGGTGAAGAGTGGAAAGACCCAAGAAGGCCGCTGCGTGACGTGGTGTATCGTGTACTTGTCGGGATTGGCTATAGGTTTTGCGCCCGGAGAGTTTGTCGCTGATGACAGATGGGATGCGATGGTCCCGGCGATCTCGATGCCTGACATCTGGCCGCCAACAATCAGAATTTTGCTTCCCTGTGTCTGTCCCTTTCCCAGCAGGGTCGGCAGGTCGCGATACTTGCTGCTGTGGACGATGGGGAAAGGGGCACTTTGAGGCACATAGTCGGGCCAGATGGGTTTTCCAAAGAACCCAGTCGTGACCACGAGATAGTCGAAGACGCTGGTCTGGGCGCCCTGATCCGACTCGGTCTCGACTTTCCACCCGCCACCACTTTGGAGCTCTGTCCGTACAACCTTGTGACCAAGCCGAATGTCTGCGCCACCGTATCTCTGGGAGTAGCGCTCGAGATATTGTCCGACCTGCCACGCGCGCGGCATCTGCGGCGCAGCCTCGTCCCAGGCAAAATCACTGAACTGTACGGTATGCTTGCTCTGGTTGGCGACCATGAGCGGGTGCACCAGCCCGGCCGTATCGGTCTTGTTCAGAGGCCAGAGCCCGCCGATGCGGCTTTGGGCGTCGTAGACTGTCACGTGGAAAGTTCCCGGCGTCACATCGTGAAGAAACGTCTTTGCCGCGACCAAGCCGGAAGGACCAGCGCCTACTTCCATGTCAGCTCTACACTTGATATATGATAGCGTCAGAGAATATGGTACCGATTATGCAGACTGTTTTCGCCATGGCGTCAATTCTGCCCGTGTACTTCGTACAGTCAGCAAGTGACCCGATCCTGTAGTACCTTAACGCCGATCCGATGTGTAGATGCGTAGAAGAACCACTGAAAGGTGCAAAGGGACCCGATCTACTCGAACAGATGTTGAATATTTTTCTGATAATTTTTCTACCACCAAGGGCGTGGCAATCGAGACGCCCCTGACTTCGTCTCGTTGAGCGTTGTATATGTCTCAGTCTCTCACCTAAGCACTGAAAGTAACGCTACAGACTACAGTGGGTGGTTGAGTCAAAGTGCTTAGGCCAGATGCCAGCTGTCGGCCACTGCAAGCCAAAATGCCATCAACACTGGCAAGAACGAAGAACGTGTGAAAGGGGAACTTCCATTTTCTCAAAACACATACCCAACATTATTACCTTGCAATTCCAAATGACTAATTTCATTGCGGAAATTCATCTTTCTTCAGAACCTGGTACTTCTTCTTCCAGATCTAGTTTCGCACGCGAGACTCTGGGTCATCGCATACACGATCTCACACAAGCACATGGCATCGCGACATCTCACAAGATCAAAGGTCTCAAAAAACAGATCTCCTATCGATTGACGGAACACGGTGATATGGTCTGATCCGCATATTGAAAGGACACGGGGTCGCTACCAGGCTTCGACAAGCGGAATCACCTCAGATCCGAACCTCGTAATGGTACCTTCACCCGCTGGCTATATGTTGAATATCGGAAGCACGCATCACGACATTCGCCAAGCAACTTGATGGCCACTATTTCCGGGATAAGCGACCGCTCCTCGTCGCTTTTTGCGTTCCGAGTGGTCAGCTACGTCGCAATTGGTACCGCCATATCTCTTTCATCAGGTACAACACGATCCCTAGTGAAGGAGTGGTGGAGACACTTCATGAGCTTTCTGCACCTTTGAAACGGGAGATAAGAGCAGGATGATATATGACCGGATGCACGCAAAATGCCACTCCATGTGGATTGCATGAGAAAATGCATACGCTTCCAGAAAGTCCCACGAGCCACAGGCCACAGCGCTCGAATAGCACGGGTCGTTGCACAAGTCGCACCGGGGGCCGCTGCCATCAGCCGCTCGACTCGTCAATCAGGTGTCTCGTTCCTCAACTAGCAACATCTTGTGCTTCAGCCATTGGCACAGCTATCGTGCAGGGATGCCACATCTGCGTTGCGAATAGACTGAGCAATGCTTTCGCTTGACTTGGATGGACTGGTCGAGTTGTGTTTAAGGGGCCCCCTCTCTTGCGTACAGTTTCGGGCCGCCATTGGTGGTGATGTTTCTCTTCAGCGGGGGCCGATGAACGACCAGTGGCCATTATCCAGCATCCGGTGGGTGAATTGTAGCCTTGTGACAGTTTCCGGGAGCATTCGAACGAGGTAGCTGTAGGTCTGGGAGAAACAGATGGATCCTGTTGGCTTCCGGCATCATCAACCTCCCAGTCCTAGTGTAGAAGTTCCAACAACACACAAGTCCCTCCGGACAGCCCGACGAAATCGTGACTTGACGTCCGCTCGTGCCACTAGATTAGTACCTACCCGTACGACGAGACGAGGTCCGCGAACCCGGGCGATTGGGTCGTGACTCCATTCAAACACGGCGCTGTTGAGGCGCTGTGCACCCGAAAGGCTTCAGGTCGCAAGCTTTGTGAGACCAGTCCACGAGGATGGAAAAATCCCTCATGCAAGCAAGCCGAGGAGCTGTGTATGATCCGTACCTACGCACTTGATCTGCATCACACGAGCTAGCCGTCTTCCTTGTTCGGAATATGGGCACTCATTTCTTACGATCGAGCGGGCCTTATTACAACGCCCAGATTACAATACGGCATTGTGCTGGGGAAGCCCTGAAGACAGAAGTTCCCACCCCCAACCAACCCCAAAGTCTCTTCGTGGGGCACCAAGACAACGATCCAAGCCACCCCGGATCGATCCCGGTAGCTCTGTGCGGGGTAAGATCCTAGTCCTAGTCCTCTGGCTCCGTTCTTCGGTATGTGTGGGTGGTCATTGGCCTGCTAGTACTCCGTACGGCTGACGGATAGAAGGAGGAACCTTTGCCAACGCCCATCCATCCATCCAGGATCATGGATGGTCAGTGGTCTTGGTGGGCAAGTCTTGCACTCAGCGGCACGGCGAGTCGTGAATGTGCTTATTAGGAGTGCTGCATTCGGTCAACATCCAAACCAAGCCAAAAGCCTTGCTAACTTATTTCACTCTCAAACAGTCTTGCTCCGTGACCTGGACGACGAGAGATTGCGTTGAAACTTATACACCTAGGTAGGTACAAGATCACTTCAATATTCCGATTTTCCATCGAAAGCGTATTATCACAAACACGGGCTATAGAATACCCGTGGCAAGCACGGTATGTTACTGGATCTCCCAGTGTGAGCAAGAGGTGAGGTTGCGCCGCCGATAATGATGACGATTACCAGAACATTATATCTGTGATAAGTGTTCCCTCATTGGTATCTCCACCGGGCGTGCTCAGGTCGTCTGAGAGCCTCACCGAAACGTCAGCTTGGTAGTATGTTTTCGGTCTGAATGTTTTCTTTTGTCTCTCTAAACTCCTCCACCGAGTCGATTCCGGGCCGGCAAGACTTTGCCAATGCGGTACATGAAGCCAAGCCCAGGAATTGTGTTTCGCAGCTATCAAAGCTGTGCGCTGTTCGTACGAGGTACGGAGTACCATCCACGTATTCCCAACAGGTGCATTCTTCCCAAGCCCTTGGTCGGCACTCTCGTCGGTCATTACTCCCGCATTGGCTGTTAATTCCGATGCGAGATCTCTTACTTGTGCGCCCAGATGGGCATGATGGTGCATTCTTCAACTGTTGAACGACGCCGAATTGATGCTCCAAATATGGAGTCGAACCCATTTCTGAGCGACTTGGAGCGCAGGCTGCATCTATGATTGGAATTGCTGCAGGCACTAACGACGCTTTAGAGGCAGTAGATTGCAACCCCCGGCGCCGGTCCTTCAAGACCTGACCGTGGCTTACATCCATGATGACGAGCATGGGTTGAGTGATGCAAGGCGCTATTGGCTACTATCTAGCCCCGGTACTTGAGGGTAGAGCGAGCCCGTCCCCCCAGAGCTCGTGAGGGCTGGTATTTGTCAGGATCACACACTGTCAGCTCTTGGACGCCAAGTATGTGACGCTCTTTTGGCTGGTGGGGGTTAGTCACGGATATAATCCCCAGTCCATACCGGCTACGGTAGGTCGGGCAGGTTGCAGCTGCTCCTCCTCTCCTCAAAGGTCCCATCCAGGTTGGCGTCGTCTCGATCCAATTCATCTTTTTCCCAATTCTTACGAACCTAGTCCTCCGCTCCGACATTCAGATTGGATACAGCTTCCCGTCATCGTCTTCATTGTTATTGGAAGCATACCAAGTGCTGCAGCTTTGGACTAGCTTTGCGTATTCATCGACAGTAGTCTGAGGATTGCAGTGCGGCTTTCTTCATCACTCTATCCGGGCTAGGCGCCGCTTCCCGTACAACGTCTTCGACTCAGTCCAAAATACTTCTGATCCACGAAACCCCCAGCGACGCGCTTTTTTTTATTATTTAAAAGAAGACAACTCCTATTTGATCGCCAAGCCGGGTCTACATCCTAGATGACCAAAGTCAATCCTGCCAAGAACATTTGAAAGGTTTCGCAACTTGCGCCAAAGTTTACATTATCGAGAAGCAGCAGTACCTCTTTCATCAACAGTTTGTGGCCATCCTCGGTTCTTTCTCATCCTACAGAAGATCTCACTCATATCTTCATAATGAGTGATCCTGAAAAGCTTTCGGTGGAAGGAGCCGCCTCTCATGACAGTCATGACCAACATCAAATACTTACCAATGGCGACCCATCCAACGGTCTTCCTCCGGACCCTGATGCCCATCTGAGCCAAGAAGAGAGAGACCACATTGTAAGACAACCTGAACGTTTGATTTGGCCGAGTATAATACTAAAGACTAGATCAGGATCGCAAACTGGTGCGGAGGCTTGACTGGGTCTTGATACCATGGGTATGTCTTGCCACATTTGTTGCTGAATATCCGAGCCAATGCTTACCTGGACAATCAGCTCTGCGTGCTTTATCTTCTTGCATTCCTCGACCGGACCAACATTGGAAATGCTAAGCTCGCCGGTTTAGTTCCGGATCTAGGGTTGACGACAAAAAGCTACAATTCTACTCTAACCATTTTCTTTATTTCGTATTCTGTATTCGAGCCGCTCACGAACATTCTACTCAAGAGGCTCAGGCCATCGGTCTTCCTTCCCATAATCATGTAAGTGATTGAGTTGACTCGGATAACATTCTCTTAGCTAATTTGATTCCGCAGGTTCTTTTGGGGATGTGCCATGGTAGGAATGGGATTCGTCTACAACTGGTCTGGCCTTATGGCTGCCCGCTGGTTCCTGGGTCTCGCAGAAGCTGGTCTCTTTCCTGGTATCAACTACTACCTCTCATGCTGGTACAAGCGCTCCGAGTTTGGAGTCCGTGCAGTGAGTCATCAATGCATTCGCTGACTGCGCTTCGCAAATACAGTGTCTAATGAATTTATAGGCTATCTTCTTCTCGGCTGCTGCCATTTCTGGTTCTTTTGGCGGTCTCCTTGCTGCGGCGATTGAGCAGATGGATGGCATTGGCGGAAAGCCTGGTTGGGCGTGGATCTTCATATTGGAAGGTCTTCTGACTGTTGTTGCCGCGATTATATCCTTCTGGGTGGTGCAGGACTTTCCTGATGAGGCCAAATTCTTGTCCAAAGAAGACCGAGCGCGCGTTGTCCGACGACTGAAACTAGACAAGCAAGCTTCCGCCAACCACGAGGAGTTCAAGTTGACCTACCTATGGGCTGCCCTCAAAGATTGGAAGATGTGGCTCGGCATGGCCATTTACATGGGCTGTGACATGCCCCTTTACGCCTTTTCGCTCTTCCTGCCCACCATTGTCGCTGAGCTTGGTTGGAATAAGAGTGTCGTCCAGTCTCAGCTCATGAGCGTGCCGCCCTACGTCGCCGCAGCGATCATGACCGTCGTCATCGGCTTCGTGGCAGATCGTACGCGGCAGCGCGGTCTCTGCAATATCATGGTTAGCATGGTCGGTATTGTGGGATTCTGCATGCTCATCGGCTCTTCCTCGTCGGCCGTCAAGTACGCCGGCACCTTCCTGGGTGCTCTGGGCATCTACCCGTGCATCTCCAACACCATCACGTGGATGGCCAACAACACCGAGGGCGTGTACAAGCGCGGCGTCGTTCTGGGCTTCGTCATTGGCTGGGGCAACCTCAACGGCGTCGTCAGCAGCAATATCTACTTTGACCCGCCGCGGTACTACCAGGGCCACGGCGTCATCCTCGCCTACATGGGCATCTTCCTGCTCGGCGGCAGCGTGCTCATGACCACCTTGCTCCGGCTCGAGAACCGGAAGCGGCGCCAGGGCAAGCGCGACTACCGCCTCGAGGGCAAGTCGGCGGCGGAGATCGAGGCCCTCGGCGACAAGCGGCCTGATTTCATGTACACATTGTAAAAGCATTCAGGAGAGGGGGAAGGGGCCATGAAAGAGGCATGGGTTTACACGAAGAAATTGATGGTATTAGGAACAACATGGTCTGCAGTACATGTCGTCGCGGCATGTCATTCTTTGGCTGGACTGTGGTGCTTTTGGTGGTATAATTGTCTCATCTGATACCCCCTCTTTTCGAATAGTATGCTAGGGTAGGTAGTCCATAGATTGAATATACAGCAACAGCAAGGCAAATCTAGTTTCTGAAGTGAGCCGACGTGCAAGATTTATCTCTTGGTCTATCTCTGGCACAATCGATTGGCAGGTTCTGCCCAGAACTCAGTGATTTTTCTGGCTTCTCGATGCAGCCAGACACATCATACTTGTTTCTTGTCTACTATAGTCGGGTTGTTTTTGAGAATTCAATAGCGCAGAGTCTCTACTATCACCGTTTGAATGTCACGAGTCACGACTGATGTATATGGTATCCTCCGTAGATCGCCGCGTTGAACATATTGAATAGCCCTCCAGAACAATCTTTTTGTACCTCAAAAGGATCACTTCGGACCAGGCCGGGGTTCCTTATATCGACAAAATCGACTCGACTAGTCGTAAGCTCCGATTCCAGGGAATTGTTGTGACTTGTTTAACGCGAACACGTGGACTGTTCTTGGAGTGAATCAGGGGTTCGCAGCTGAGGACATTACTGATTGAGACGGCGCTTAATCTCGTGGTACTGCATCTCGAGTGTGAGTACCATCCCTATTTAGCCGCGACGAAAACGTACTCAGAGATATCCCTGTGGTAGGGAAGGTAAACAGGGAGATGGTGGGCAAAGCCATATTTCAAACGATCCAACCCAGCAGATAAGGTTGGCCAATCACATGGAGAAAATATCCAAAATGACAACCGCAAACGGTAATTTCCATCAGTCCCAAATTCAAACTTTGCTGCCTACTCGAGAACTGTATCGCATGAGGGTGGAATTTTGGTAATCGAATAACCAAGGTGGCCGTTGACAAACGACAGATCACTGGTGGCTCTGACATGTCAATTCACAATCGCCGAGTCTAATGGTCAGAGGTTTTTGGGCATATTGCAACAGAACCCGGTACATCCGGCAGGAGTGGGCGAAAACCGGGATCCTCGATACCACGAAAACAATAAGAGACCCCGGGAGACAATGCATTCTTCACCTCCCGTTTCGCGCATTCATCGTTGACCTGGCCCCTGGCGCTTTGCTCAAAACACTCTAAATATTTCTGCAGCATCCCATGGCGTAATTCATGGATATGCAGCGGACAGAGACAGCTCAGCTCGTGCGCCTGAAATCCGGGATGAGCGGGCGGATCTCAGGAGCGGAAAATATTTTGGTTGACCGAAATTTTCGAGTAGTCGAGGCACTTTGCCGTTGCGTTACCCCGAGATGATCAGGGAGTCGACAGTCGATTGGACAAAGCCGCCTGCAGGCTGCAGGTGCTGTGCAGCAAACGCCCGTCGCTTCTTCTCGCTTGTGGTGATCTCTTTGAACACATGACAGTTGTCCGGGACGTACAATATTTGTTTAAATTTCTGCTCTCAAATTCCAATGCGTTTTCTTAAGTGGTAGCCGGGTTGTTTTTTTTTTCTCCACGAAAAGGATCATGATAATGATCCAACAGCCTCCATGTCGGGATCTGACAGTCTGGGGCCCCTCAAAGCCACCATGGAATGCAATTGGTGGTGCATCGAGGGAGGTGGTCAGATTTATCGTCGTTTGCACTGATTGGTCTTTGAGTCTCGTTCACCGGAATCGCAATGGTGTCCGGGCATCCACGTGTGTATGCACAAGAACAATGAGGCGCCAGGGTCAACTCCAAATCATGCAGAAAGATGCGCGATCGACAGAACCTGCGTCCAAGATGCCTTTGTAGTTGAGACAAGGTCCTTGGGGGATAGCACTTCCCCGGATCGGCTTATTCTCTCCACGATGTTGACCATGTCATGCAACTCGTTTGTCCGAACAATCCGGAGCCCGATGAGAACAAGATGAATTCGTCATTGCGGCTTTCTGTTGGCACCAAGCCTTTATGGTGATTGGTAGCTGCATATTTTGGTGAGAAAGAAGACGACATTGCTTACTCTGTTTGATCTGACGAGAACTGCATGTACCAGAGAGGAGGTGAAGGTGTGAAAAGAATTAAGAATTATCTATCCGTGGAGCGTCAAAACTGTTCGGTGGGAAAGAAAGAAAGACAGAGCATCTGCACTCGCTCCTTCCTTCTCTTGTACACCGACAAGGCACATCAATATTGAACACCACGTTGGCTTTGGTCGCCCCGTGTAACCACCCGGCCGAGGGCACATGAAGACAACATCGCGAGCTCATCCTACAAGACTTCACAAAAGAAGTCTTGGGTCGTTTGCGACTGCGGCCCCGCATGAGAGGGTGCTGCTACCTTATGGATGAGGCTGCACTTTTGACCTAGATCCAATCAGCCCGCCGACCAACTGACCTCAGAGCATCGAGACCTACCTCTCTACTTGACCCGACCTAGTCTATCTCCCCTTTGCAGATGGCCAGTTTCAACTCGAACCATTCACATCTGACGAAAAAGAGGCAGAATGCGGGAACTTGCATGTTAAGCTTAATTTGAGCTTCGCGTTCTCTCAACCCGCCCTCGTCCTACCCATCGCATCACCGCCCGCCGCCCTGGGCTCTTTCCACTCGAGTAGCCACTTCACTTTGGATTTTCAACAAAATTCTGCTTGGAGCCATTCTGAACAGACTCGGATTCCTTTTTGTGCCACGGCATTGTCATCTACCACGAAATCCTTCACTACTTCAGTTTCCACGAACGCAGCGCCGAACCTGCATCGACCTTGTTCAGGCTCTTGGTCCTTCCAGCACAGGAAAAGAGAAAGCATTGCAATTTTTGTGGTTTCTTGGATTCAGGCTCGATTTCCCCACTACTACCTAGAGACGCCATTGGAATCTCTGTTCTCAGGCTTCCATCTCAGCAAAGTTCCATTGCCGCCCCGGGTATTTTGCGCATAGATTCAGCCTCTGCGATCAACGGTCGAGCTACACATGGTCTCAATGTCTCTTGGATAGCTTTCCAACATTCCTACCGATTTTGGCCCACGGCTCGCATTGGTTGTCACAACTCCTCACCTATCACCCGGTCCAATTTCGGCGCGTCTTGGCGACGGCGACAATATGACACCGAAGGCGCTGGCTGCTGCGGTCTTCGGCCGTGAGGAGGTATCTGGCAGCCTCACTAAGGATCAGATACAGATGATTGTCGCCTTTGAACGCGCCGGTGCTTCCTTGTCCGCCCTCGGACTGCTCTCAATCTTCGTCGCTTTTGCATCGTTCAAGCGCCTCCGAACAGTTCCCAACCATTTCATCGTCTTTGCCTCTATCGCAAATGTTGGTGCGAGCGTGGCTTGTCTGATCGGTTACAATGGAGTCCTAGCCGGTAACGACAGCGCTCTTTGCCAGGCACAGGCCTTCATGTTCGAGCTGTGAGTTGTTCATTTGGAAGATTGTAAATCAGAGGCGTAAGCTGACATCATTTTTCTCCCAGATTTATGCAATCAGATCCGTGGTGGTCTCTCGCCATGGCTGTCAATGTCTACATGGTCTTCTTCTTCTCCGCCAATCCAAACAACTTTCTCCGATATTGGTGGGCTTACTTCATCGTCTGCTACGGTATCCCCCTCGTCCCGTCCCTGGTTTTGCTGTTCTCAAGCGGTCACATGTATGGAAATGCCACGGTAAGTTTACATCACTTAAGGAACAATGGCACGCGCCGAATACCCACCCAATATCTTCTGCTAATGTTTACCCCGTAGATCTGGTGCTGGATCGACCAACGTTGGAGTGGTCTTCGAATCTGGACATACTACCTCCCTATCTGGGTCTGCATTCTGCTGTCTTCCGTCATCTACATCGCCGTTGGTTGGTATGTCTTCAAGCAGCGGAATCAGCTTCGAAACCTGTCTCTTAGCGATCCGAGCAGAGAGAGATCTGGTAACCGTGACTCGGCAGAAAAGGTACGTTGGGTTCCTGAAATTCGTTTACAAGAATGGTACTGACTCTGCTGTTAGCGACTGAATGTCAACGCAGCAGTCATGGGTAGTATCGCTGCTGAAGTAACGCACACCACAACAGTCCAAGTCGCATCTCCCATTTCCGACACACCAAAAGCAGGCATCAACTGGTTTGCAGGACCGCCAACGGACTCATCCTCGAAGGACGAACAGGAAGCCGTGCAGGCGGAGCCGACGTATCACACTATGACGAGGATCACGGCCGAGCCGCCGCCCCAGAAACCTTGGTATCGACGAATGGCAGTTGCCTACAGCAGATGGTGCAGCAAGTTCTCGCATATGGACCCGGTCAAGCTCGCCTATCTTCGAACGTCGTTCATTTTCGCCATCTCCGTGCTCGTCACTTGGACCCCTTCTTCTATCAACAGAGTCCATGACCTTGTCACGGGGAGCTACGCTAGTTTTGGACTCAACTTGGCCAGCGGCATTGTACTACCACTACAGGGCGTCTGGAATGCCATCATCTTCTTCTCAACAAGCTGGACCCCTCTTAAGGAAGAGTCCCAATGGGTTTTGAATCGCATCCGAGGATTGCCGCGTGGACTGCAGGATGCCGCGGCGGTGCGGAACGAGAGAGAGCGTGGGCTGGAGATGGAAAGCAGGCGCCGTCGAAAGGGCAGAGACGATACATCGAGTGTTACGGGCAGCACGATGAGAGTCATGCGTGATGGTTCGATGGCTAGCCTGTGAAAAACAGCTCGGGAAGCGAAAGACGATTTATTGTCACACGGGAGGCACCAGTTTATGGGAGACGGAAAGGCTTCCGCCATACGATTGTTTCAGCATTGGTATTTCTGCCTAAGATGGCAAGCAAAATGGGATGGTTGGAAAATGGTTTCACGGTTCATACAATAAGCTTGCATCTCGAGGGCAGGCAGTAACGTTAGACTGTATAGTATAATGAGGGGAGCGGCATGGAGTTTGGTCCCTGGGCATGTAATAATCAGTAGTCTCATGAATGATACCCTTTTCACTGAACTTTGGCTGCCACCACTGCAACTTTCTTGACCTTAAACAGCATAGTGGTCCGATCTCGTTCCTGAATTGGAAACAAGTTCCCGAGGTTGTACATCGCCCCTGCCACGAGGGTATGTATGTGCCACTGCCACACATGCGGGGTTCTCAGCAACGCCGAGCGAGACCCAGTGGAATCTGTGCAACGGATTACAAAACACATCTCTTTATGACGATTTCTGGTTGAGCTTGAAACTTTGTGTTTCCTTTTGAGTGACCAAGATTTCCGTATTTCTACCTCGTTGCCTGGCAAATCGAAAAACAGGGAAGCAAGATACAAAAGAAAACATCCACAATGAGCGGCGGAACCACCGAGCCCCAGCAACCTCTCCCAGAGGCCCCGGCCCCGGAGACCAAGAAGGAGCGCACGGCCGAAGACGTGTTCGAGCCGCACATCCTGGCCAAGACGGATCCGGAGGTGGTCAAGATCGTGCTCCGGGGCGTCAACGCCGGTGTGCCGCCGACCGCGGCGGTGCCCATCGAGGAGCGCCGCGCCCACCCCGACAAGTACCGGCCGCCCTGGGCCCAGGCCACGGACGGCTGGGACAGGGTCGCCGACCGGGATGTCACATCGGGCGACGGCGCCACGATCCCGGTCAAGGTGTATCACCCGGATCCCAACATCTGGGGGGATGGGCCGTATGGCGTGCACTTCAATTTTCATGGTATGTGACAGGGGGTCGAAGATGACGTTCTTGTCTGTGGAATTTGTTTCAAAACTTGGCTTCGGAGAACTGACTTGGTGATAGGCGGCGGCTTCGTCCTGGGTGATTTGGAGTACGAGTCGACTATTTGTGATAGCATGCGCAAGGGTGCCGGAGTCGTGGTCATTGATGTCAACTACCGACACTGCCCTGGTAAGAAATTTCTGGCGGAGAATATGACGTTCCGCTAACGTGATCGCGAAGAGGTCACTTGGGGCAAAGCGATCGAAGATGCATGGGCCGCAGTGAAATGGGTAAGAAACAGACATCACTCCTAATTATGGGACGAGAGCAGACGAAGGCTAATACTGTTCGAACCACTCAAGGCCAGAAGCTCAGCAGAGTCCCTCAAGATAAAGCCCGACTCGCTCTCGGTCGGCGGGATATCAGCCGGCGGCCACATCTCGCTAGTCCTACAGCGCATCCTCCGCGACGAGGGCATCCCGCTGCGCATCTGCCTGGCCACGGTGCCAGGCACCACCAAGGCGCTTTATTATCAGTACTACACGGACTCGCCGCACGCGTCGTTCCACGAGTTCTTCCGCGGGCCCATCCTGCCGTGGGCCACCATCAAGTACTTTGGCGACGCGTGCTTCCCGCGCGCCGAGCTCGCGGACCGCCTCGCCCTCGTGCCCGACTGGTGGGCGGACCCGCTGAACTGCTCGAAGGACTGGGCCGGCCTGGGCGAGACGTACATCCGCACCGCCGAGACGGACCCCCTGCGCGACGAGGGCGAGGCGTACGCGCTCAAGCTCGCGGCCGCGGGGAACAAGGTTTCTCTGAAGAGGTACCAGGGCGTTCCGCACACGTTCATGTTCTGGAAGGGCCTCGCGCAGAAGGAGGAGTGGGATCAGGATTCCGTCAAGGCTCTGAGGGTGGCGCACGGCACGAAAATGGTGCCGATCGATTTTGCTTGAGGGGCGTGGTCAGGATGCATATTTAGGTAGGCTTTACGAATATGATATCTCGATTTCTGGGAGAGGCATGGCCTTGCACAAGAGCGCAGCCGGTTCTATAATTAGCCTCCACACTACATGGATTTATGAGAGAAACCCTCGTACGATGGTTCTTGTAACACAGAGGCTATGTTCTTACAACTGTCTCTAGAGGATAAGAATGAATCTATCAAGGCGTGTTACAACACCAAACTAAAAACTCCTGAGCCGGCAACGAGGAGCGAGACTCTTGACCGATGATTGGGGGCCACACCGGCGAGTGAGTAGACATTTCAGAATAATTTCGAAACGATTTTGAGTATATTAGCAGGCGCTTCGCCTCCAAATAGCTGGTGATATTGGATGTTACCCCACGTTGTAGTATTTCTGCTTGGTGTCCAAATCCACCCAGTTGTGAACGATTTCGTGGTTGAGTATCTCGAGGTAGGCCTCGATGAGCTTTGGGTCTGTAATCTCGTGCTCGTAGTGAGTTACTACCACCCACGAATGACTGCTTGCCGAGGCGATCACTCTGCCGGGGTAGATGTCATATTCATGAACACGCTGTACCCCTCGCTATCGTTTCTCGAGGACTCCAAATCGTCGATAAAGAATTCAGCCGCGTATCGGAAGATTCTGTCAACCTATGCCACCATGGACTCTTTGTTAACGACGGAACTTCCGAGACAGTAAAAACCTATTCTCGAGACTGATAGGGCATCGATCTTGCCCACCATGAAATAAGTCGAACATAGCTGGTCGAAACTGGACGAGAGGCAACATCATGCCATCCTCCTCGGGGCTGTCGTGGCATTTTTTTCATTCCTTTTTAGAAAAAGGAGACGCGTAATATGGAGGCTGTCCAGCGTCGTCGAGGCTTGTAGCATCCCTATGGCACTGAGGGGGCCATCGAGGGGGCCCTCATCAGTATTGGCAAGCCCTGGAAGATGAGGGGTCACAGGGATGTCGTCAAAAGAATGGTGAAGCCGTTCGTGTCCTCCCAGTATTACGGGGGCTGTACGACCGGGATGATGGATTCGGTGCGCACGCGCCGATAATAAACCATCTCGGCGAGAGCGCGAGTCTTCTGCCACTACTTGAAAAACTTCAAGCCAATGGGCGCATCCCGAGTGCCCGTGATGATGGGCTCTCACGAAGCTATGTCTCTTCGTGAATCGGCATGATTGTCATCATGCGTCCTTGGCCAAAACGTGCTGATTACTCCATCTGCGGCTCATCGTCCATGGCTTTGGAAGGGTGATCCTGCATGGAGATCGACTCCAGGAGGAGCGTGACCCTGGGCAGTGGAGGACCTAGAGCTTGTGTTGTCTGACCAATTGATGTGGAAAGCCCTTTCAGTGGCTACATCACTTATTTGTAAGTCTATGTGGACATTAAGAAGAATGATGGGAAGTCAAGTTGATCTTGGCACATGTGTGCTGTTATTAGTCAACTGGTTCAGTCTTTCCTGTAGGGAATTCTTAACGAAACTTGGAAATATGAGAGTGAGACAAATTCAAGACTATCCAACTTGCTGAGAGCTTCGGTCTTATACTAGATGGCTGAACATTTTCTATGGCAAAGAACCTTGTCAATTGACTGTCCGCGTGACTGTATCAACTGTCAATCTCGTTTGTCGTTGAGTCTATACCATTACAGAATGAGACTGACGCGAAAAATGACAAACAAAGTAAGACACATCCCCCAAAGAGGGCCGAAAGTCTCTGTTTGCCATGACTGTGAACACCAGCCTCCTGTTTTGCTACATCTCATTCATCCTCTGACATGATACACCACAAATACTGCAGAGTATTGGTAGATGCAAATATTCCAACAAGAAAATGAGAGGTATCTCTAGACAGATTGGCTAGTAGTGCAATATGACAGACAGATACCAGGCATGCTCCATGTGCAAATGCACGGAGAACTCACGCAAGACGCTAATCTTGATGATTCTGGGCCTCCTCTCTAAGATTATCGTATCATATAAGTACAACATAATGATTATGCCTTGTAATGGTGAATACCCAAAAATCGGACGAATAGAAAATTACGAATTGTCACTTGATTTGATGCGGACCGCATGTGGCCACATATCATGTCAGTACCTCATACTACTCGAGAGTGAGAACCAAGAAATTGCTCCGTTCAACAGTCAATGTCTGTTGCATTTGTACAAAAGTATACACAAGGCTCTACATATTCAGGGCGGCCGTTTTCGGCCATATCTTACAGTCGGACGGCGTACAGACTAGCACGCTCCATCTCTCCCAACACGCCATTGCCAGCAAGCGTCCACCGTTCGCTGACGCTCCTCTCGTCGACCCTCATCCGCAGAACGCCGCTCGCTGCCCAGTATTCCATCAGGGCCCTGGCCTCATTCTTGGAAATGCCCTTGATATCGAGGACCTCGACTCCCTTCAAGGAGGCAAAGACGCGCTCGTCGTACTTTGTGTAAAAGGGGTCCCGCGCGGGGATTGGTCGCTGAGCCTGCGCAGCGGCGGCTTGCTCAAGGGCCTTGTCGACCGATTTGGACTTGTGGTAGTTGCCGCGGGTTGTGATACCAGTGATGGCCGCACCGTTGACGAACTTGGTCTTTCCACCGAGAGCCTCGGCGAAGACGTTGATCAGAGCCAGGTCGTGGCTATGGATGGGCTTGAATGCAGGGCTCTTGTAGTCGCTCACGCGCATGATGTGATCGAGTCCATCAAGGTTGATCATGATCGGGGGGCGGCCCGGGAGGAGAAGTTCCTGCCACAAGGCCTGAAAGACGGGCCATGCGACTTCCTGTTCCTTGGTGGCCGTGGCCAAAGCGGCAAGGGTCGTGGAGCGCGACGTGTTGAAGGGCAAGTGGATGTGGTCAAGCTGGCAGTGGAGGCTGGAGAGGATCTCCTTGTTGCTTTCTTGCATGGCCTGCATCAGCTTGATGAGATAAACTGGCTGGGAGAACATCTCTGATCTCGGGATCTCTGAGTATTCGGTCGCAGCTGTCGTAAGTTCCTGGCCTGGAGAGGATGTTAGTTTCCCCTCTGGTAGCCTCAACAAAGGTGCCCTTCTATACCTTCAGGAATGTTTATCACAACATATTTGTTCATGAAACCTGCTGCCAGAGTCTGCAACCCCAGGATGCTCTTTCCGCTGTTCCTGTCTCCGGTCACGACCGTCCTCACTGTCTCCTTCTTGCTGACCTTGTCGGTGATGTGCTTGACGAGGTCCACAGTCTCCTGGCGAATGAGCATGTGAGGATGCCTGAAGAGACCCCAGTTCTGCGTCGACTTGAAGGCATCGACCGTTCGGAGCTGGTCGATGAGCTCGTTGGGCAGTCCCACCATGGTTCCGACGGCCTTGGGGTCGACGATGTTCTCGGCAGTCACCGGAGCGAGGCCGGGCACATTGATCGCATTGTCGTTGACGAGTTGTATCTTCTTCCTGAAGGCCTTTCTCTCGCCCGGCGCGACGGGCTTGCCAGGGTCTCTCGTCTTCTTACTTCGTCTGGAACCAAGGACGAGCCGCCTGCCAGTGCGAACATGGCCCGACGGGGTATCGCCCTTGGCCAATTGGGCCGTCGAGGTGCTGAAGGGTGCGCTCGTGGCCGGGATGGCAATGGTGGCCGGCCTGAGGAGGCTCTGAGATGGCCGCGCCAGGCAGCGCCAGCAGTTGGGAGTCGCCATTGTGGTTTGGAATCTGGTGGTTTTCGCGGTCGCCGCAAGCCGCCTCCAATGCTGCTTTGCAGATCGCGTTTCCCTGCCAAAATTTGGGAGCTGGCGTCGGGTCCCGGCCAAAGCCTCACTCCGAACCAGCTGGCGCACCTAGAGCTCCAGGTAGGCTAGACTGGATGGAAGCGCCCAGCGCCCAGGTCTCCGTACCAAGGTTACCTTCTGCTAATCAACCCGCTAGCACTTATCGATAGTGGGGGACCCTCCAAAATTTCTGGGAAGTTCAATCGCAGTCAACTTTTCTCGCGGCGCTGGAGAAAGCAGACCTTTGCGATCATATACATACAAAGAAACAAAACGACTGTTGGACGTGCGCCACAGACCGACCACTGCATGAGACTGTCGACTGTATTTCACACTTCTGTTCACTCTCAGTAAACCAGTAATATCATCATTACATTTCGCACAAACTCGATATCATCACACACACAATGGCGCCCGCAGCCAAGCTCGAGGTGCAAGTCACCAAGCCGACGCCCTACACATTCGACCTCGGCCTGCTCCTAGCCAACGACCCCAACCCGCTGCCGCCCCAGGACCCGTCGGTCGGCGCGGAGGAGCGCCTGGCGCAGAACGCCCGCGACGCCGCGCAGTCGCTCATCAACCAGCTGCTCACCACGCTGCCCCTGCAGTCCACGCAGGCCGGCGTCCTGCTCGACCTGCCGGCCCCCGCCACGGCGCTGCCCCGGGAGAAGCCCCTGCCCGCCGCCAAGGAGCCGACCAAGTGGGAGAAGTTCGCCGCCAAGAAGGGCATCAAGCCCAAGACGAGGGAGCAGCGGAGGATGAAGGGCAAGCAGTTCAACGACAACACGGGCGAGTGGGAGAAGACGTGGGGCTACAAGGGCAAGCCCAAGGAGGGCGTCGTGCCCGACAACTGGATCACCGAGGTCGACGAGAACGGAGAGGCCGTCAAGAGCAGCAAAGGAGGCGCCAACAAGAAGAGAAGAATCAAGGCTTAAGCTGTGGCGGATCTGTCGTGGTTTTGTGGCATTCGCATTTGATTTGCAAGCAGCGTCTTCCTGTCCCTGAGAATGGCCAACAGGAGAGGCAGAAGAGCTTCAGGGTCCTGCTGCACCAACGGCGTTCGAGGACTTTGGCTGGCGTTCCGGTATTCATTTTGACAAGGGACATAGTGAAGTGGATGGACAAAAACTTGAGAAGGGAAAACAAAAATTGCAAATGCGAAGATAGTATATTCTCGATCTTGTGGCGGGAAATCCCGAGTTTCTGTCATGCCTATATTACAACTGCACTCGAAAAAAGAAACCCACATTCTCAGCTTTGCAGGTCAGGACCTATTTTCCTTCTTCTTCTTCTTTTCAATCCATGTTTGTCCGAGCTCGCCCATTCAAATACAACTATCAATAGCAGAGATCTGCTGTCCCGGCTTCCACATGACTTCCAACTGGAGAATATCCGAGAATGGTTGGAGATGGTCGTGTCCGACAATGAATCGGTGTCCGAAAAGGCTGGAGGTTATGGAACTCTCGTGCCACTCGAATCTGCTCAACACGAAGTGAACCAATCAACTATAATGAACCAACCCAAAAGTGCTTCTTATGTGTCGCGCAACATCCTCCAGATCGAAGCATGTCGATTACGACTCGGTCGACACGGCCCGCAACGTGATGCCGAGTACGGCACTCTTGTGCCGCTGGAATAGCTCGTCATCGAAAAGAAGAAATCATGACCACTAAGCCACCGTCTCTGTGGCTTGGTTCAGCAAGGCGGTTCTCTGTACTGGGCGCCTGCCTTGAGAGCATTGCCAGTCCGTCGTACCTCGAAAGCCATCGAACTGCCCAAGATGTGGGTTGCCATAGCAAAGGGCGTTGTGACGACTCGACGACTGAGATCCTAGCTTTGGACCTGCGTGCCGAAATAGTCGATACCGAGTAGATCGCTATAGCTGTAGTCTCTCTTTTGTACAACATGAGTACACGTCATAATTTATGAAGTGCAGAACAAATGAAAAAATGTGCAGTTCTGTCATCCAAGGGCATCAAATCGTAACCAGACGGCAAGGACAAAATGTGCAAATTTTGCCGGATGAGACGCATCTATGTCCAAACATAAATCCGGTCTCTACCCGACAGGGTATCGTGCCTTCGATGACCAAATAGACAGGCAAAAGCGTCAGGTAAACGCAGCGCATGATGGTAGATGACAAATGCAAAAGTACTGTCTCCCGATATCCGGGCAACATAAAAAAGTCCCATCTGCAAACCGCTCAATAATCGTTGGGCAGACGATTGATGCGGACCGCTGGAAGAGATGCGCTCGCAGTCATCTTGCGAACTTCTCCGCGAATCACATGCCCGGCCTTCTTCTGCCATCTCATCTTTCGCTAAAAGTTGAGCGGCGAAAGAGGCTTGATGGGTGATAGCGGGCGCAGTTCACCTGGCCGGCCGTGGGGGTCATGTGCGATGACTGTCAAGCCTGTCGAGGCAGAGTTTGCGCCGCCATTCTGACCTGTCGTGGACTTCTTTCGAAGCTTCCCGTTTTGCTGCTGGTCAGGGCTCTGAACTTGAAGGGCCACGTGCGTGCTCTCGGGAGAGGAGTTGTTGAAGCGGTCCTCGCCATCGTACGACTGGTCGCCCCGTGCAACGTTGGCACCGGCATCGTCGGGACTGACATGGCTAGTGTTGGGTCGGGAGTTGCCAGTAGCCTGGCCGTTGCCGGCGGTGAGCGCTGCTGGCGGTGGCTGATGCATGAGAGCGTACTCCTCTTCTATGAACTGAGCTTCGTTCTTGCATCCCTTCCAGCATTCCCTCCAGTCGCAAACCAGGAATCTGAAGCAGAAGGCATCAATTTTCAGGCATGGCTGGAAGCATATACAGAGATTTCGGAAATCCATCCTGTTCTTTTCCGAGTGTGCCAGTAGCAGGCTCAGGTGACAGGTGATGGCAAACAGCAGATAGTAGTTGTACGGCTGCAAGTTTGAGAGTTCGTCGATGAGAAGCTGAGGAACAGTCTCGGCACCTGAGCATTCACGCGAGATGCGCTCCTGTGCCTCCTTTGGGAAAATCTCGTCCGGAAGTTCTCGGAGCCAAGCCTTCAGCATGGATCCAATAATGTTGATATCATAGAGGTCCTCCTGTGCGAAAAGGTCGACATCGTACTCTGTAAGGTGCTGGTTAGTAAGAATCTTTGTGGTATGCCGATTCTGTGCCTTTGTATTGGACTTGCCTTCATCGAATCTCCTCTGCCACTTCTTGATCTGCGGTCCACTTCCCGGAACTCGATACAAGCCTTCTACGTCGCTACCCTTGTAGTTGAGATAGTCGATGGCGCGCCAGGGGAAAGCAGGCATCCAGAATTCGGTCTTATCGCGGGCATCCTCAAGCTTTTTGGATATCCTGGTCTTCCGAGCCTGTTCCACCAAAGGCAAATTTATTACCTTGAGTTGATAGTGCTCATCGTCAATTACAGGTTCCTTCTCGGTGGTGCTGGCGCTCCGTCCAGACTTGTTGCCAAAGAAGCGATTGGAGAAGATGTCGGCTGCTCGTGAGCCAGAACTCTTCAGATTGCCAAGAAATGACGAGCCGGCACTCTCCTTGAAAGACGACGGATGGCTTCGGTTCTGGTTGTGTCCACCATCTCCTCTATCAGGTCGCAGGTCCTTATTATTCGATCTGTCGCGATGGACAGCGCGATCGGCGGAGTGGTTGCGCTCAGAGGAATCCATCATGGGTCTGTAGGAACGGTCGTGTAGGGCTTCCTTGTCCATTGGCGTCGTCCTCAAAGGCTGATTGCGAGGAGAGGCGTGTGCTCGTTCTGGCTCTTGAATCCTTATCTCCGATGCAGCTTCCCTCGGACTGGGTCCCTCTCTCTCCTTCATTGATCTGGTCCTAGCCAGAAGGGTAAACGGCTTGGGCTTGCCCTTCTTTGAAGATGAGCTATCGTTGTCGCCCACCAAAGACAAATCCGAATGGGACCGCTGTGAAGCCATGGGTCGGCTTGGTGCCGAATAAGGTCCGTGTGGCTGATCTGCACGTAGAAGATCTGTGGTTAGCACTTTCAACCGCAACTCAATGGCAAACCGCCCGTATTTATTCGCAGTAGCGACGTGTGTGCGATTGCCAATTTGGCGGCCAACTCACCTGCTTGTCTCGGCGTTTTGGCGCGATCGGGGTTGAGCTGCGACTCTGCACCTCTAGACATCCCCTCGCTGCTACTAGTCGTTGGGTTTGGGCTTGGGTCACGATTTCGCAATGAATCCTTTGTTTGTCCCCGCCGATGTTGCGGGGTTTTAGCCGACTTGAAGTTCCAGAAGCGACTTGCGCTTCTTGTATGTTTCTCCTCTTCGCGCCCGGCCTTTCGCGATGCAGATTGTGGTCCAGCGATCTGGAAATTGCCAGCGCCGTCTCTCAGCAACGTGGGAGTTCTGCGCCCAGCATCGACAGCTGTCTGTGGTACGGGAGAGGAGGAGGGCGTCCGGTCACGCGGATTTGTTTGGCTTGGTCGAGGGTCGGAGGGTTTCGCATGAGCACTTTGGGGGTAGTGGTAGTATTCCTGATCGTAGCTGTCTGCAACGGGTCCAGCTTTGTAGTCGAATCGAGGGGAATCGGAGCCCTGCGAGGATGAGAACTTTGATTGCAGCTGCGAGGGCGATGTCCCATGCGAGGTGTGGACTAGTCTAGTCTCGGGTTTTGTGTTTTTGGAGGTGTTGAACTTGCTGAATGGCGATCGTGGGGATCGTGGTGATTTGGAGGGTGCCGGAGAAATCACTTGTAGGTTTGTCTCACTACCGGCAGAAAGAGCGGCAACAGTTCCACGAGGGCTCTGCGTTCCCTTGGCTCCCAAAGTGCTGGAATTCGGCGTCGACGACGTAGGGGCGCTGAGGGTGGCCGAACCGTTGCTGCCAGTACTGGGACCGCTGCGAAAATGAGCGTGAGATTGGGAGTCGGCCAGGGCAAGCGGCTGCGGAGCTTCTTTGCGTCCCATGGTTTACTGCGCAAGCGCCGTCGCAAGCGGAAACAGTCCTTGCAGGCCGCTGTTAGGGGTGCGAACAGAACGGTAGACTCCAAGAATGTACTGTGTCATTCCGGGACATGAGCCTTTCGCGTGCAGAGGTTACCGGGCGCGACAGAGTCCGGAACAGTGTCTAGCGTGTGTCTCTGGCATGCAAGCAGCCCATATGCCCGGTATCCCAGCAAGTAGAAGACCAGGAGTCTGCCCAAGTCCTGGTTCCGGCCTTGGCGCGACTGTGGCAGACTGGTGAAGGGTCGTGAGCTGCCGGTGCGTATGTACGAGCCGTGTGTCAGGGAGTGAGTATCAGAGTGGAGGATTGGCAGCAGGAAATACAGGCAGATTGTGAATCTGCGACACTCGCACAGGACAGCTATGATCTCCAGCGGGCAGCCCCAGTGGGCGGAGCGACGACAGTAGGAGCAGTAGCGGCAGCGACAGGGGTAGCGGGCGCCGGGCAAGCAAGGCACAAGACAAGGAAAGCAGCAAGAGAATTGGCGTGAGCGAGGCGCGAGCAAGGCGTGGGCGGGCGGGTGTTGGTTGGCAAAGAGGAAGGAAGGAAAGGAGATCAGCAACAAGCAAGATCCTAAACGCCGATGGGATGGTGGATAGCACAGCACAGCAAGCACCAAATCAACAGGAACGAGATATATCCCTATGCGGCCCGGGGGAGGGACCACAATCTCTGGGGAGGAGCTGTTTGGCTGTCTCCGGGCGACGATCGCAGGACGGCAAAAGGGGTGGGATTGCGGCGCCCAAGGACAGAGAGAGAGAGGAAAACGACTGACTGTTTTGGGGTGGGCTTAGCTGGCAAACGTCGAGTCGATAGATTGATTAAAAGAGTGCCTCCTCTTTCACCTAACCTAGCCAGCCCACTGCAATGCCAACAGCGTCAGCCTAATAATATAATAAGCCTGCTTGCTGGAACTGGAACTGGAACCTGGAGGAGGCCCGGCCGTTGCTTGCTGCAAGTGCTTTGTCCAACACACGGTAGCCGCTAATGTACGTGCTGTAGTGTAGGGTAGGTAGAGGAAACTGGCGCTGGGCCGAATCCAGGAACCAGAAACGCCCAGATTCGTTGAATCGTGGCCGCCGTTTGGTACATTATTCAGACAAAACACATGGTTACAGACAACCATTGGCCACGTTCAGAATGGCCTCGGCAGCACTAGGTAGTTCATCACGCATATACAGCACACACGACATCTTGGGCAGGATAGGTTAGTAGTAGTACATAAACATGTACTCATACCTAGCCATGCATCCCTAACGGAGGATCTGCTTGTGGCACAAGCAAACAATGGAGTGTTAGTGTAGTCGGGAATATGAGTCCACATGCGCCCGAGCCAAACTTCATGTACAGTGCTTTGTTTCTAGAGCCTCAACAGCATCGTCATATATGCTGAAGAAGCAAAAATATATGATATATCCCGCAACGCGTCGGAATGTCTTATTGCTTTGCGCATTCGGGCTGGCCTTTTAAGTTGGCGGGCAATGAAATGAAAAAGAGCAATCATAGCAAGACAGTCGTGGAGTCCCTGAGGAATATGACCATGTACCTGCGCAATGGCCCCAGCACCCTCGGGGTCCGGCAGAAATATTCCAGTATATTGACATTATTTGTGTGTAGATCCATGGGTCAGAAAGGATCATGTCATGGCGGTGCCCGATCGATGCTGACAGCAAAACTTGTTTGTCCGGGCAGACATCACGAGGTGTTCCTGGTTCCTGGGCGAATCCATCCATCCGTGTATTCCAGAATGTCTGCAGTGTGCACGTCTGCCCATCCATCCACCTGCCAAAGCTATTTATTCTATGGGTCCCTTTCACCCATCAGCGATGGCGACGTCAGACATTGCGTAGATCTACGGCTGTATCTCCGGTCCGATGTTCTCAAGTAGACAAATAGCACACTGCAGCCTCGTCAATCTATGTTGCACGGGTGACGCCCACATGTTCTACGGCCATCCCGTCCGGGTCGCTGAAGATACCTAGGTAGAGAAGAAGCCTGGTCGCGGGCATCTAGATCCCCCTCGCTCTCCCCACTGGCTGGCTGCTCGAGTTCGCAAGGCGGGTCTTGGCGCTCAGGAACGTCGAGTTCTGCAGTGTGGTGTGGGATTTTAGACGAGGGGCAAAAGGTTACGCATTTTTCTGAAACGTCAAGTTAGCGGCGTAACCCCTGCCTCGCCTGCTGCACACTCTAGCACACTCGACCAGAGGCCCCTGTATCAGAACCGGCTATTCAACCAACGACGACCTGTGTGGGGCACCCAAACCATCTCGACTTCAGTAGAGCCCAGGTTTTTGTTGGTGGTGTGTACAAGAATAAATCCAGAAGGCTGGTCCCGAGAATAGGGATCGCAAGGTCAACATTCATGGCTTGCACATGCGTGATCAAGCGCCCAATCACGAGAGATCGCGTTTCAAGTGCTGCGAATGACCATACGACATGCGATGCTCCCCAAACAGATGCACGGCAGGCAGAGTCAGTGGGTTAAGCTTATTGGGCATCCGACCCCGTCCCAACGTCTGACAAGGGAACAATCCACTAATTGGGCAACTACTGCGTAAGACTCGGCTTTCCTGTACCTTATTACGTACATGGGCGTATGGATCTCGGGTCACTGTTTATCATGTGTATTGTCGATGTGTATGGGAGTTGGAACTTGAGATTGGATATTAGGTACATATCTGGATATCCCTTACGTCGGCTGTGTTGTCTTGACGCTGACCGCAAACCACATCGCTTCTAATATCAAAACTGCGTCGGATATACAGACCGGTCGCGGGAAGAGGTAGGCTTGGTAGACCGTAGGTCAGGTCAAGAAGAGCACTAACCTAGTGCAATTGACCAGCGCGATAGAGGCAAGAGTGTCGAGCAGAGTCAAGCCGAGCCTGGATGCCAACAAAAAATCTCAATACTAAATACTCGACTGAGTTGGATGACAATGTTCCAGAACCAGCTAAGCATGACACTTGGCGCTCTTTAGCACGAGCCATGTTCCTCGAGCAGACCGTGTGCTTCTTTGGTGTGCTTGGTCGGGCCACGATCTAAGGAAATGACACTACCAGATGCAACTATTACGGCTGGCCATCAAGATAGCATGAATTTTTCCACTCCCAAGTAATGCGTTGTCAGTTCTGGCAGTGCTTGTGTGCGCAAACTGTGGCCCTCTTCGTAGTACCGCTTCTCTCCAGGATATCTAAAGATTGAGATTCTGAATAGCTTCTGGCGATGCATTCCTGCTTGAAAATCTGAGAGCTCGGCAGCCAGAGACGAATCTAACGCGTGTGATGCTGATCGATTCTGAAGCCAGGCAGCCATACAGCACCCATGATGTCTCCATGTGAAGAGTCATCCTGTTGACATTGGCTTCATGCCAGGGCCCAGGCAGGTGCATGCTCCCAGAATATGTGTCTGATTCACCTGGACCACGGATTCTGAAGAATCATCTCTATTCGTAAACCTGAGTTCATCAACGCAGTCACGTCCACCACATGGACCAATGTAGCCGGCCGAAATGACAGTCCTGGGCATGATTCGATGCCTTCCCACACAAGTGACAAACGGCAAATTCTCCTCGCTCCTCCATAAAAGCAACTTCATGTCCCAATCTCTGGAGCCAGGCAGCCTCAAAATAGTGTTCGAATTTGTTGTCCACTCGAGATTTCAGGCAAGTAGCAATCGTAATCCAGCAATTTCCAGCAAGTCTCCCTCACATCCACAGGCAAGCTGAAGACTGTAATGGAAAGTGTTTCGCGTCACATCCAGGTAGTGAGAGGTGGATGGACACTTGGAAGTGATCATAGGATGTACCCAGCGGACCACTACCGGTTGCAAAAATGAGGTTAATCTTAATGAGACCAGTGGCCTCGCTTCAGAGATTAAACTGAACAGAACAGATACTACACTTGATCAAAGCCTGTAAAGCAGTTAGCATTGGAGCAGAGGACTTGAGTGGCAGTTTATCGTCTTACCAAATCGGCAAAGAGAGCTTGAGAAGAAAAAAGGAAAAGGTCAAAGTTGGGGAGGGAAGGCCTCAATAAATACTCAGAGAAAGGGTCTGTGCGCAGGGCTACCGATTGCGCTCGCAGGCAGCAGCGGCCAGGCAGAATCAGAGGTACGGCGGTACTTACTGATTGTGCGCGCAAAAGCTGATTTTTCATTGGCCAGAAATTACGAGATGTTTAGTGCCTTCCAGATTTACTGTTTCAGCGGCAGAAATTTAAACAAATCAGTAAGTACCAAGGTAGACATTTTCCGGGTTGGATATTCAATGCCCCGGACGCCGGTTCGTGCACGGCGCCGAATGTTCCCACTTTGGCAGGAACCGAGACCCGGCGTCATTTCCCCACCTGCCGGAGCGATGGCTCTCATGACTAATCTGATTCCTCTTTGGCAAATGCCTTTCTCGCACAGGCCCAGAATTCCTAATCCGTAGTACCATTACCTCCAATCTTCAATATATTTGCAGCTGACAGTCACGAAATCTGCATCGCACTGCGCCCTGACTACACCATCCTCGCAAACGAGCTACAAATTCTGTGCCAAGAACACGACCATGTCGAACCTTGACAAGCTCCCCGAAGAGCTCCAACTCGCAACGGCAGCCCACGTAAAATACATCCAGAGCCTCGACACCAAGAAGGACGAGTACGAATATTGGTTGACTGAACATCTGCGCATGAACGGTCTTTACTGGGGGTTGACAGCGCTTCACCTCCTGCAGCATCCCGACGCGCTTCCCCGCGACGAGACGATCGATTTTGTTCTATCCTGCCAGCACGAGAATGGCGGTTTTGGAGCAGCGCCTGGCCATGACGCCCACATGTTGTCGACCGTGTCTGCCGTCCAGATCCTCGCACTAGTAGATGGTCTCGATGAACTTGACACCAGAGGCAAGGGGAGAATCACCACGGGCAAATGTGTGTCTTTCTGCCGCCACGAATCTCTGCACGGGAGGCTGACGAGCAGCAGTCATGGCGGATCTACAGAACAAGGAGACTGGCACTTTTGCTGGAGATGAATGGGGCGAAGAGGACACGCGTTTTCTCTACGGTGCTCTCAACGCCCTGTCGCTCCTCGGCCTCAAGCATCTCGTAGATACCGACAAGGCCGTCGACCATATTGTAGCTTGCGCCAACTTCGATGGAGGGTACGGATTGACTCCGGGTGCCGAGTCACACTCGGGACAGATATTCACCTGTCTCGCCGCGCTTACTATTGCCGGACGCATGGACACTGTAGAAGTAGACAAACTCGGTAGGTGGCTGAGTGAGCGCCAGAAGCCCAATGGTGGGTTGAATGGCCGTCCCGAGAAAGACGAAGATGTCTGCTACAGCTGGTGGGTATTGAGCAGCTTGGCCATGATTGGCAAGACGCATTGGATCGACCGGGAAGCCCTGATCAAGTTCATTCTCCGATGCCAGGATACGGAACTGGGAGGCATCTCGGACAGGCCTGGTAACATGGTCGACGTCTGGCATACGGTCTTTGGCCTCACTGGTCTGAGCCTGCTCGGCTTCCCTGGCCTAGACACCGTTGATCCCGTATACTGCTTACCCAAGTCGACGGTCGAGCGTGTCCTCGGTTCGCAGAAATAAATCAACAGCTACATGGTCTGCTTGAAGAACGGGCAATGTAGTGGCCCCTGCAACAATGAACCTGATGGCCCTCCACAACAAGTCGTCTGATTTCTAGGAAACAATCCTTGACATTCATCACAAAGATCCTCACACAATGACACGAATCTCTTGCAATCTAATAACCTTGATGCAGTATCTCAGTGGCTTCTAGGATACAAGGCAAGAGAAGAGAAAACTGCTCTGTCCCAATGAGATCTCGCTTCAGACAGCGTCTTTGATCGCGAGGGACGTGGCATACAAACACAACCATGCCCAGAAAATCACTTCATCTACAGTTCGCCACGGATACAGCTGTTCGCACAAATATACAACATGAGAGATTACAGCATGGAAACAACTTTTGCAGTCGTCAAAAATGATCGACATGGCGTGAAATCATGGGATCGAGGAGCGGGTAACTGCAACGATCATCAGGTGGTTTGGGCGGAAACGCTGTGTGGCTCGAGCAGAGGACAACGTTTCGTCCGGCAAGCCATTGGTGCTCAAGCATACGAGGCCAGGAATTCTTGCACCTGTGAGATCAAGGACTAAACCCAAACTGTTTATTTCCTTTCGGACGAGTGAAACTTGGAGCCCCCCGAGAGAGATTGCCGTCGAGACAACTTCCAAGAGGATGGCCAACTACTCGTTCGTCAGCCGTCCCATGAACCTCCTAGCACCTCTGCCTCGTTACCACTCATTCATACTCATTCTTTTCGGCAACAACTCGGACATCGCCTGAATTGAGTATTCGCTCCTGTGCCTCCTCTTCTTCGGCTGCCTCGTCAGGAAGCAGGCCCAACTTACGCAAACGCTTGCCGCCCAAGACCAGGATCGCAATCAGAACACATGAGAAGAGGGTGCAGAATGCAGAGATGCCCCATACCCAGTTGACTCCCACGCTCAAAGTCCAGGGCGCATAGAAGAACTGGATTGCCACGGTGAAGGACACCCGGTATACGTTGAGGGCGGTGCCCACCTCCTGGGGGTGGCTCTTGTATACCTCGATAACATAGTTGATCGCTGGCGGGATGCACGCCGTCGCCCCGAACACGATCATGGCCTCGGCCACGGCGAGCGCCATGAAGTGCAGGTGATAGAAGACGGAAGCGCCGAACAGGCCGAGGCCGATGGGCGCGACCACGAGCCCGGGGAACCAGGCCGTGTGTAGCCTGTATTCGGGATGCCATACGCCGCCGCGCCGCTTTTTAATCCACAACGGCAGGCGGTCGTTGATGAGCACGCCGTAGCCGACACCGATCAGGGCGCCAATCCAGGCCGAGAAGTAGAAGTAGCCGGTGGCGTTGGACGAGAACCCGAACCCGCCCTGGTCGCGAGGCGCGACGAGGATGATGGGTATTTGAACTCCGGCCATGACGAACCAGCCGTAGTTGATCAGGTTGTATATGCCCGACAGTATACAAATGGGGCTGACAAACACCTTGCAAAACACGGAGTACGACATTTTCTATGTTCATCAGTAGCCGAACAAGTGGTCGCCAGCATCTGCTGCTGAGTCGATGGAGACCTACAATATTCTTGGCCTTGCCGGGCGCCGCAACTCGCGTGCCGGGAAAGAACAGAGCGCATCGTCTGCCAAGCCACGTTCTGGGAATTGGCGAGGACGAGGGCGGCTGATTTCGAGCTCTGTCCCAGCCTGTTTCCTCGCCCAAGACGAAAAACAGAATAGCAGAGAGGCCGTTAGCAGCAACCGTCCACCAAAAGCAGATTGGCCACTTGTGATACTGCACGATAAAGGCCGAGAAGGTCGGACCGGCCACGGACGAAACCATGTAAATGGTAGAGTATATGGCAAACGCCCTCCCGCGCTGGTGCAGGAAGAAGATCTGAGCGATGACGCCCGCTGAGAACACCTGGGTCGTCGGGCAGAAGAGCCCGGCAATGGCGCGGGAAGCGCAGAACGAATTGAAGGCGCCAGGGCCAGCGCTTAGGGAGGACCATATCGACGTGGCCACGACGGCGATCTCGCTCCAGAAGCAGCACGACATGACGCCGAAGACGCGCACGGCGGCCACGAGCACGACGGGGCCGACGACGATGCCGCCCAGCACGGCCGAGATCTCATCGCCGGGATCAGTGACACTTCTCTCCCCGCTGGAGGCTTGGGCACGCTCACCGAGTAGGAGGACTGCTCTGGGGTGATGCCAAAGTCTTCGGCCTGAGCGGGAATTGCGAGCACGTTGGACACGGCAGTGGCGGTCCCGATGAACGTCCCTTTTGGATACGAGTGTTAGATCCTAGCCATGGTTTTGATACAATATTCAAATTCAGGAGTCATTGGCAGGCCTTGACTCAATATGTTGTGTTTACACCCGTTCGTGCTAGCAACTACAACGTACCAAAGCACATGATGCCGAAAATGGCAATCTTCTTGGACATGGGCCAGTTCTTTCATCATGTTAGCACCGCCAAGACTCGAGAAGCATTATACTCCAGGACTTACCAATGGATCGCGTGGGTCGTCCGACGGCTGAGGTACTAGTTCTATACCCTTTCTCGAGTATTTAAGGTTTGCCTCTCGTCCATTTAGGGCGTCGCTGGGCCTCTTGGTGGTTGCCTCGGAAAAGGTACGCTCAGCATCGTGACCTCTCGCATCCTCCAAGTGAAAGGCGCGAGCGGACATGGTGTTTTTGTCTTGGTTGGAATATGTCCCTAATTGAACAATGTCATAAATTCTGAGAAGAGGAACTCATGTCTGCCGCGCAGCAGAATCGTACTATTCATGGCTCCGATGATGTCCATTTATATCCGCAGCCGGTGCGCCAGGCACCCCTCTGAGCTACTACTACTCCGCACAATGGACAAAGTATAATCATTTCTTGACTCTGTCCGTGTCGGTTCCGACCTACAAACCTTGGTAAGTAAGCAGAAATAGCCGTGGCTAAATTGTTGCTGTGAACTGTTTGACACGACACGAACGAGAATTTCCCGTCGCCTCTCAGATTATAGACTCCTTTGTACGAGAATGGGCCGTCAATGATTCAGATTATACGATTCATAGTTTGCGTGCCAATGAAATATTGCCTACCTATATCACAGACAAGGATGGCATAGCTACCTGCTTAGTATCAGATCATCATATCAGATCATCACACATTTGGAACGTCGGCCGATTATTGTTCGGCAGTGCAGCATAATGCAGACCGGGGGAGACATTTGGAACCATGTGGACTCCTGGACAAGGGAGGTTTCCTTGGCATATCGCTGTCCTTGGCATCCCGTCTTCCCGCTCCCATGGTATTGGATCTTTGGGAAGTGCCATTGGATCCCTCTCCTCTTTCATGCGGCCATACTATCTGCTTGCGGTGTCTCCCGGTTCTCGGGTGGCTCGACCCGTCGGCCTAACCCGTGACCATTGTATCCACATGGGACCCAATTACAATTTGCTCCTTGAACCTGCTTTTGAGGGTATCCCGACTCCCCGACTCCCCCGTGGCCGGGCCGCCTGGTTTTCGTTATCATATCATGACCGTTCCCGGCTGCCCCCAGTGGCGTAGAAAGATGCTTAAATCGACGCGGACGCCAGTAAGCTCGACTACACCATAACTGTGTTTTCAACCGAGGTGGCGTTTTGCAACAGTCCAGAGTGCTAGCCAGTTCTGGCCGCGACGAGTCTAATTACCGTTCTTTACCCCAGACGAATGTCAAACGGCTGGAAAGTTTATTATATTAGCTTACAATAAGCGTCCTTGAACTACACAGTCGGCCGCCATCATCATGGACCCGAGCTCCATCGACATCGCCGTGGTGGGCGCCCACATGCGCGGCTTTCCCTTGAACAAGGACCTGACGTCCCGGGGCGGCGTATTTCAGCACGCGACGTCGACGTCGGCGTCGTACCGCCTCTTCGCCCTGGCCAACACGTTTCCGCACAAGCCGGGCCTGAGCCGGGCGCTCACCGACGAGGACAGCGGCGCCGTCGAGGTCGAGATCTGGCGCCTGCCCAAGGCCGAGCTGGGCGGCTTCCTCGAGACGGTGCCCTCGCCGCTCGGCATCGGCACCATCGAGCTCCGCGACGGCAATTGGGTCAAGGGCTTTATTTGCGAGCCCTACGCGCTCCACGGCGCCACCGAGATTACTGGGTTTGGCGGGTGGAGGGCCTATACGGATAGTCTGGATTCACAAATCTTTTAAGTGGCAGTCACTTGTGATGACGACTTTCTGAGGATCATGAATGGTGGCAAAGGGGGTGCTGGTCGGGGTTTCTTGATCAAATAATGTTTACTTCGGAGCGATTCGGCATTTTGCGGCAATTCTATAGAAATATCTTCTGCTCTCGACTATTAACCGGCCAACTGTGGATCGGAGTATTCAGTTATTCTCCGTTGTGCAGCGCCAAGCGACCTCTGTCTGACACCGCCACCCCTGCCAAGCCGATTATATATGATTATAGGCCGGACTCACCTGCAGGACCGTCAGCAAAGAATTCTGATGCCTAGTTTCGAGCAGTCGCAAAGACAGTGATCATCCTACTCGACCCCGACTTGAACAGAGTTGACGCGGCATGGCTCGTGTCTTTGACAACGCGACGGAGTTTTGCTGCTTTGAATAATCCTACGGGTCGAAAGGACCATGGTGATACTCCACTGCAGATTATGTTGAGGCCGGGCTATGAATCTCTGGGCTTTGTAGATATTTATGAAATTTGTAGCTTGAAAATAAAGGACATAAAGTGACTGTATTCCGCTCGTCAATTCCGGTTGTCTGTATACTACAATATCGATCGAATCTTCTTTACTCGTTCAATATAGTCAAAATTCAAGGATTCGTCAGACTTTTGATCACCGAACCTTCGCTCTGATCTGCCATATCATATCAAACACTTACGATACGCGACAAAATGAGCGAATCACGAATCGAACTACAAGAGTCGATAAAACTGATCAACAATGACAGTGTCCAAGATATCGTCTCCGATGCTGATCGCAAAATAATCAGGCGAGTCAAATGGAAGACGGACCTGATCATCTTGCCGTTATTGTTGTCCATCCACTTTCTAGCGCAAATGGTAGGCCGTACCGTTTCTCTTGGAAGTGTGCATTGGAGCGCAATTGACAATACTTCAGGGACGGTCCGATCTTGCAAACGCCAATGTTGCAGGCCTAGATAAGGACTTGGACCTCGATGCCAGCAAGTACAGCCTAGTCGCGAGTATCTTGCTCGTTGGATATCTGCTGTTTCAATTACCGGCAATGCTCTTGATGCGAAAGGTCGGACCGCCAGTCGAGGTTTGTGCTGTAGTAAGTATCGTTTTGTCATACGGGTAGCTGATTGACTTCTTTTTACAAAGTTCGCCTGTGCCATGATAGTATGGGGTGTCGTCACTGTCTGTACCATCAAAGCCACCAACTACATACACTTGATGATCATCCGAACCCTGGTCGGCGCTTCCGAGGCCTTTATACAAGGCTCAATTCTGTACCTTTCGTTCTGGTATCCCTACAACGAGCTTGCTACGCGTGGTGCTATCCTCTACTCTGGTGTTGCCCTCGCCGGGACCTTCAATGGCCTGCTTGCCTACCTCATCGAGGTGAACCTCGACGGCGTGAACGGGTGGACTGCATGGCAATGGTGAGGAGCTCGGAACCGCATCTTTCTCTTCCTGGCCCGGCAACCTGCTAACATCAAGTCCGCGCAGGATATGCTTCATCGAAGGCATCATACCCATCGCATGGGCCTTCGTCATCCTCTTCCTCCTTCCCAACACCCCAGAGACCGTCAAACTCTTCTTCACGCCCGAGGAGAAGAAGATCATCGTCGCCCGCAGCCGGGCAGCGCACAACACGGGCGAGAGCAAGATCATCCCCAAGCTCATCCTCAAGGTGCTCGCGCAGCCGCAGTTCTGGCTCGTCGTGCTAATGGACTCGGGCGTGCACTTTTGCACCACGTCGCTGTCCAACTTCATCCCCGACATCCTGTGGGGGCTGGGCTACGCGAGCGTGCAGGCGCAGCTCCTGACCGTGGTGGTCTACAGCGCGGCGCTCGCGGGCATCCTCCTGGCGGCGCGCATCGCCGACCGCCTACAAAAACGCGGCGCCGTCGTCTGCGCGTGCTCGGCCGTCGCCGCGGCGGGGTATGTCGTGCTGCTCGCCGTCGAGGACGACAGGGCCCGCCTCGCGGCCACGTGCGTCGTCGCCGCCGGCGCGTACCCCATCTCGGTGCTCAGCCTCGTGTGGATGGCGACCAACAACGTCGGCTACACGTTCCGGGCCAGCGCCGCGGGGTCGGTCAATGTCTTCTCGCAGCTCGTCGCCATCTCGGCCAACTTTGCCTTTGGCGACCCGCCGTACTACCGCATGGGGCTGGGCATTTCTCTCTTCATGATTGCCATGTCGGGCGTCGCGGCGGCGCTGCAGATGGGGTATCTCAGCTTGATGAACAAGGACAAGAGGGCAGAACAGCATAGTGAACTTGCTTCGAGGAGGCGCCAACTGACGATTGATGAGATTGGTAACGCTCATCCGGACTTCTTCTTTTCTTTCTAGAGCATCATTGTCAGCTATGACTTTGGATTATACGTGCCTACACATAGAATCCCAACAAACTCGAATATTCAAAGTGAATAGCAGGACTGTATAGCGTGAAACATTCAGCCGATATCGTATGTGATCTCACAACAGCCAGTTCTTATGTCTTTCATGCTTGTATTATCATGATATCTACTATAAAAACAACACGTGCGCATCTCTATGAGGGCAGATGCAGTATCCATAACGCCATATTCCAGTCCCAACATTGTTGTCGTCCAGATCCTCAACTCCTGGATATCATATAATGACGTCTTACTCGTCATCGTCATCGTTGCCGCCGGCATTAATAAACACCAATCTGGAGCCATTGCCTGCCGTTTGCCAGACCTATCAAGAATTATTAGTAAGTGGATCTCACATTGAACCTCACACAAGCAGAAAATACTCACATCAATGCTGGCATATTCATCCAGAGCGGTCAACCATTGGTCTTCCGTGAAGCCCTTTGCCAGTACCCTCTCCCTGACCTTGCGCAAGCTCAGTTCAATGGCAGCCTCCTCGTCATCATCATCCACATCGTCAGGACGGCAAGCACCGGTCTCCAAGAAGCCCTTGACGAGCTCCAGAATTCTGGTGTTGGCATCTCTGCCACGCTTCCGCGGGCCCTCGTGAGCAGCCAAACTCTCCTTGCTGGACTCGATCAAGCGCAGAGCTTCATCAACATCATCCTGGTCCACCGAGTCTGCAAATCGCAGACGTGCCAGAGCTTGTGCAAGACGAACGACACCAAGCAGCGTACGAGGAGTGGTGTGCGCAAAGTTCTGACCCTTTGACTCGGCTGTCTTTTGAGCCTTTCGCAGGCGAACATAGGTCTTGGTAAGGTACTCGGTGACGGTCTCGGGAACCGTTGGGCGATAGGTTCGTGCCTTTGCGACGTAGGCACGCACTTCATGTGGCGTGAAGACGACGTTTGGCACCTCGCCGTCGGCCGCAGTCGGGTTGTTGGCGTAGAGGTCGGGGTGCTTGCTGTGCATATGTACGTAGGCAACGTGCTTCGCAAGCTGTGCATCGCTCTCGCGCGTCGGGGTATCAAGAAGGAGGAAGAGAACATCGAAACGAGACAAAAGGGCGGCGGGAAGGTTGATGTTCTCGACTGGCGAGATGCGAGGGTTGTATCGGCCATAGATCGGGTTGGCGGCAGCCAGAATGGATGTCCGGGCGTTGAGAGTTGTCGAGATACCAGCCTTGGAAATAGAAATTGTCTGCTGTTCCATGACTTCGTGGATGGCGGTTCTGTCGTTGTCGTCCATCTTGTCAAATTCATCGATACAGCAGATACCATTGTCAGCAAGGACGAGGGCACCACCTTCGAGAACCATCTCATCCGTGACAGGGTCGCGCATGACAGCGGCTGTCAGACCGACACCACTGGAACCACGGCCAGAAGTGTACACACCACGGGGAGCCACCTTTGAGATGTACTTGAGAAGCTGCGACTTGGCAACACCAGGATCACCCATCAAGCAAATGTTGAGGTCACCACGGATGCGCATACCATCACCCATCTCCTTTGTCACGCCACCAACGAGCAAAAGCAGCAAAGCCTTCTTCACGTCCAAGTGCCCGAAGATCTCAGGGGCTATAGACTTGGCCAGCATTTCGTAAACAGCACCAGACTGGCTGAATGTATGGATTCGGCGAAGTAGTCTGTCATCAATGACCATTGCCTCGTACGCCTTCTTGTGCTGAGAGATGTGGTGAGCCTCAAGGTAGGTATCGGTAAGAAGTCCGGCACGCATAGCCTTAAAGCCTGTGTAGGGTGTTGGTAGAAAGATACCCGAGATGTCGACAATGTCACCAGGGTTGACTTGTCGAACGGTGCTTCCGTAGCACATGATGGTCAACTGCCGAGGAATCTGACCAATTGGCACCTGCTCGGCCATCTCTTGAATCTTGACCTCCTGGAAAGGCAAGAATTTGGAAGCACGAGACGACTGGAAGAGCTGGCCCTTGGACTGGTTCTCCTTACACTCCTTGGATGGACAACTAGTCAAAGGTGCGTACGACTTGTCGTTGACCGGCTGGAAGATTTCGCAACCACAGCGGTCGCAGGTGTAAGCACCGACCTGGACGATGGGCTTGACATCAGACACTCTTGTCGCGATACCGCGGATTGTGATGAGATGTCCTAGATGCTCACCCCTGACCTGTCGTACAGCCAAGGCCTTGACAGGCTTCTCTTGAGTAGACGTCCTCGGCTTGAAGACCAGGGTATATCGGCGCGTGAGCTGGGCGGGGAAGGTAGACTCCAGCATCTCGGGGTTGTTAGTACTCTCGGCGAGCTGGGCCATCTCCCGGTTTCGGGCCTGTCTCTTTTCCATAATGACGTCCAAAACATCGTCCTTGAAGCTGACGCCCGTCGCGGGAGGAGGCATCTTGCTGTCAATGGCTCTCGAGATGAGCTCGACGTAGGATTTTGTGTTGGCCTCGATAGACTCGACGAGCTTGAGGGCGCGAGCCTCGTCGCTTTCTGCTTCCCACTGCGAGACAACCAAATGTTAGCTACATGGATTGATGAAATGTGGCAAGGGGTCAGAGTAATGGCGTACAGTCACAATGTCGTCGAGGTCTACCAGCACTTCGTCGACCTCACGATTCGCCAGCTGCTGCATCATCTCGGCATATTTATGCTTGGGTTGCTGTCTGGCAGCCTTTTGCCTCCGGCGCTGTTGTTGAGCATTGTCGTCCTCGTCCATGAAATCGTACTCATCATCGCTCAGGTCATCTTCGTTGATGCTGATCTGACCGATGGCATGGGTGATGCTGTCCTGCGGGGAGGTTTTGAACTGCGTGAGGAAGTCCTCGAAGGCGCTTTGTTGCGCCTCGTAATCGACATAGTTGCGGGCCTGAAGAAGCGCCATGATGGGCAGTCAATTACCTCTCTTTGCCGTCACCCGTTTGTACTGTGTCGAAGACTGAAGGTTGCGAAGAGGAATGCGCCGGGTATGGTTGTGACGCGAACGGCTGCAATGATGTCGCAAAGAGAGCAAGGTCGAGGCTTTCAGTGAGAGACAGGCAGACCCACGGGAGGTTGGCATCAATTTCAAAAGCTCGACGCGCCAGGGGCCTGCGCGCTAATGTTAATTGAAACGCGTCGGGCTGCCCCTCGACGCGACAAGTTGGCGACCCCGTATCTCAAGCCAAGCCAGACTTGCCCAGGCGCGATCTCGCCGTTCTTACTCGGGCCAACCATTAGCAGAAGTTGCGAGATAACATCCCCAGCAATGCATAAGTCGGCATAAGCTCCACGATCCACTGCATTATCTGAGTCGCATGGATCCATCTCACAGTCAATCAATTCATCCATCCTCTGCCTCGGCTGCGGCACATGCTGGACGAACCCCGACCGACCCCCGACCGAAGCTACCTACCTGCGCTAGAAGCTCGTTCCGGGGAATCCAGATAGATCATGCCGCGAGCTCTAACGTGCGCATCCAATTCATAATATCACGACATGTAACCGCCTAAAACCACGTCGCATCGATCGCACGAGTGTCCCTCGCAAGTGTCCAAGCCCACAATGGCTTCTCGCAAGAATGCGCAGTCAACCGCTGCCGAACTATCTCTCGTCCACCTGAAGAACTGCCTCGTAAACCTACCCTCGTCGCTCGTCTCTTTGCTCGTCAACATCAACACCCCGGCGCAAAATGTCGTGGTCGAACTCAACTATAGAACGCCTTCTCCGAGCGGTTCCTCCCAGAGTAATGGGGCCTCCTCGCAACGCTCAATATTCGTGGGCTGGACGGGCATGCCAAGTAAACGCAAGCTTGCATCACTAGTTGGTCGCGATGGCATCAGTGCTTCGCGCGGTGGTGCCAGGGACCAGGAAGTTGCCTCGGTCGAGATAGATGCGACTCTGGCCTCGACTATTGGGCTACACGACGGTCAGAAGGTCATGGCCATCATACACGTCGATCCGCCGCTCGCCCATACCGTCAACATCGAACCGCTTACACCCGAGGACTGGGAAATAATAGAGCTGCACGCCACCTTTTTGGAACTCAATATGCTTTCGCAAATCCGTGCCCTCCCGAATCCTCTTTATACTGCCGGCCAGGGACAGCCCCCTTCTCCCCATCCGCTTACACTACATCTGTCACCAACATCGACGGCCAACGTCAAGGTGCTATCGTTAGAGCCCGCGCCGAGCGCAGACACCCCATTTGTCAAGATCGCTCCCGATGCGGAAGTTATTGTCGCCCCAAAGACTCGAGCGAAACCGTCCAAGACCAGCCGCGAAAGTCGTAGTGTGGGCGGCACTTCTAGAAGGAGTGGGAAAAGCTCGGCTAGCACTGCCAGAAGGAAGAGCCAGCGCGAAGAGAAAAAGCCAGCATTGTTTCTGAGAGGCGTGGACAGACAACTCTGCGATGAATGGTTTGAGGAGTCAGCCGACACATCTGATCTGACTATCTGGGTGGATCGCGATTTGCTTCTATCCAGGGATTTCAGGGGCGTCAACTATGTTGCGGTCAATGTTGTGAAGCCGGCTGGGCTCCAAGCGCCAATTGACCCTCAAAAACAGCAACAGGAGGCCGCTGCAAATGCAGAGGCAGTGAAGGCTTGTGAGAAGATAGTTGCCAACCTTTTGCCATGGGACGATCTTCCGGACAGTCAAACAGTCACATTGTCCTCGAATCTGTGCGCCTCGCTGGGCTGCTCTGGCATGGTGGGAGGCATTGTCAAGATTGAGCCAGCGCCTCAACCTATTTCAAGAAGCACCGTCCAATGCCTCAAGGTCTATCCTTATCAGACCGCTAGCACAAAAGTCTCGGAAGGCTTGCGGTTTGGTGGAGAATCTAAGTCTGAGAAAGAAGAGGCGGCCAAGATGATTGCACGCATATATAGTGGTGCCAAAAGCCAAGGCTTCCTGTCCGGGCCCTTGACTGACGGCATGGTTCTCCCAGTCAGCAAAGATCTCGAAGCGCCACAGGGCTGGGAGGGAGGTATTGTGAAGCTTGATCCTCCCATTATTTCTACCGGGTCCAAGGAGCCGACTAGCTGGTGCTTGGGTTCAGAAAAGCCAATCCCACTTGATGTTCAACCGCCAATACCAAAGCCTACTGGATCGGACGAAAACGAGTCCGTCAATGAAGACCTCGAGACCGACTCGATTCTGGTTGGCATCGACTCCCTCTTGACAGAAGTTCAGTCCCACCTGTCGCACATGTCATCCATATTGCTATCAGGTGCCTTAGGTTCCGGCAAGACCTCTGTCGCCAAATCTATCGGCCAGAGTTTACGAAAAGACTATCTGTTTCACACGACATACTTCCCTTGCAGACGTCTAGTCAACGATGAGAGTAGGATCTCTACGATCAAGGAGACTCTCAACAGGGTTTTCATGAGGGCTAGTTGGGGCGCGCGATTAGGCGGCAAGGCTCTGGTCATTCTTGATGATCTCGACAAACTCTGCCCCGCGGAGACTGAACTCCAAGTAGGCAACGACAATGGAAGAAGTCGCCAAATAAGCGAAATAATCGTCTCGATAGTGCGGCAATATTGTACGCGCGACAGCAACGTGGTCCTTCTTGCCACAGCACAGGGCAAGGACTCTCTGAATACTGTTGTTGTTGGTGGCCACGTCGTGCGCGAAATCATTGATCTCAAGGCTCCCGACAAGAACGGACGGAGAAGGGTCATGGAAACTGTCGTTAACCAATACACCGTGTCTCCTTCGTCCCTTGAAAGGCAGGATACGAATCATAGCCGGCCAACAACAGCCGATGGAAGCGCAAGAAGCGAGGACGGCAATGCGTGGATGGACGGTGGCAGTCAGCCCAGCAGAAGGAATTCTGCTGCCAATTCAGGCACGGACGGCTTCCTTTTAGATCCCGACCTCGACTTTCTCGACCTTGCAGGCGAAACCGATGGCTATATGCCAGGGGACTTGATTTTGCTAGTCGCCAGGGCTCGCAATGAGGCTCTTATTCGCTCCGTCGGCGAGAACCCGACCAACAATTCGTTGGATATGGTTCAACTCAGTCGGGTTGACTTTGACAGTGCACTCAAGGGATTCACGCCGGCGTCCCTGCGAAACGTGACACTGCAGTCGTCTACCACAACCTTCTCCTCCATTGGAGGTCTCAGAGAGACACGGCGGATTCTGCTAGAGACACTCCAGTACCCAACCAAATATGCGCCCATTTTCGCTCAGTGTCCCCTTCGCCTACGTTCCGGATTGCTGCTGTACGGATTTCCTGGATGCGGCAAGACCCTTCTGGCCTCAGCTGTGGCTGGCGAGTGTGGTCTCAACTTCATCAGTGTCAAGGGCCCGGAAATATTGAACAAGTATATTGGAGCTTCGGAGAAGAGTGTCCGCGATTTGTTCGAGAGAGCAAGTGCTGCCAAGCCTTGTGTTCTGTTCTTCGACGAGTTCGACTCGATTGCGCCGAAACGTGGCCACGATTCGACAGGTGTGACGGATCGCGTGGTGAATCAGCTTTTGACCCAAATGGATGGTGCCGAAGGCCTCAGTGGTGTATACGTCTTGGCGGCGACCTCCCGGCCTGATCTTATCGATCCAGCATTGCTCAGACCTGGTCGTCTCGACAAGAGTCTGTTATGCGACTTCCCAGATATGGAAGATAGGATAGACATCCTTCAGGCTCTGGCATCCAAGGTCAAGATGTCAGACGAGGTACTTGGATCCGAGGAAGCACTCCGCGAGCTTGGTCGTCGAACTGAAGGGTTGACTGGTGCCGACATCCAAGCTCTAATCAGCAATGCCCAGCTTGAGGCCATTCATGATGTTTTGAGCGATGTAGACTTACAACCCTCCAGCAAATCTCGCCAATCTGCTGCAACCAACACATCAAACGCCACCGCGCGGCCGAGGAACTTTGTTCAATTCCGTTATGGCGCCGAGGAGGCGATGGCAGAAGAAAAAGAGCGGGCAGCCAAGGGATTCAACAGATCCTCCGAATTGGCCGAGAATGCTGCCATCGCTGCCAAGCTCCAGGATATCAAGCTTGCCCGGAAGAAGTCCAGGTATGCCCAGAAGTGCCCTGCCAGCCTTCCGAATGGTCACGGCGCAGGAAAGGCAACCAAGAGTGATGGCGCTGGGGAAGTCGTCATTGGCTGGAAGCATCTTGTCAAGGCCCTTGAGGATACCAGAGCCAGTATCAGCACCCAAGAGCGAAACAGGCTTGAAAGAATCTATCATGAGTTTGTCGTTGGGAGAAGCGGAGAGATGCGAGATGGTCAAGGCAGCATGGAAATTGGTGGACGAAGCAGCCTGATGTAAAAGCACCTTAGGTTGGGTCAATGGCCAGGTTAGCGGGAATCAAAATCTAGCTTCATATTGTAGCAGACTTAGAAGATACACTTGTGATATTGACACCATCTACAACTGCGAAACAACTGGAATCCTCATAAATATTTGATTTTGTCAATCATGGGAACTCGTGTTGATAGCTGACGACAATGATACTTGTTGTGCATCTGTATGCATGTCCATGCAGTCTCATCGAGTACATCAGCCACAACGTGATACGTAATGTGAATAATTGATGCACATGACATCTCCATGCCCATTCATCAAGTCACAAAAGCCCCCGCCTGGCTGGCAAACAAACAGTTAACAAGTTGGAGGCTGCCATGTCCGAATCTGTAAGGCTTAGGCTATAAAATGTGGGGCATCAAGCTTGCGGCTCTCTGGTGCAGGAGCGTTTGTGTTGATAGGCGCGAGTCTGGACACGCTAACCCGGAATCAGCTAGCGCCGACATGCGTCGCTGCCTCTTAAGACTTGAGGCTGTTGTCAATTGTCTGTGCTTGCATCGTCCATTGTGAATCGCTTCAACCTTCGCACGACTGTCCCCTTCAACTATCGGTGCCGGCACCCCTTTGTAACGCCTCCATTCCCGATAATTTTAATACCATTCGACTCGGATGCAGATTCTGCGCACAGCGCCACCCATTTCGAAGCCATCCTGGACGTTTTGGCCCGTCAATCGATGAGTGTCCCGATTGAATAGGGGTCCCTCCAGATTTCCACCTCGCCCAGTTCGCCCAAGTTCGCCATCTTCTCGCGCGACTTTCAAGCTGCCCGAGCCTGCAGCTCAGAGCAAACGCAACCTACCTACCCTCCCCCCCCCCCCATTCGTAAGTTCACTATGTCTTTTTTTCGCATGTTTATTTCGGCGCGTTCCTGCTCTATTTGTCACCTTCCCATCGCCGATTCTTGCCCTCTTGGTCCTTCTTTTTGGCCTTTTTCTCATTTTCGATCCCATCTCTTTCTCTTTTTCCCTCCCTCGTTGCTATATTGTATACTATACAATGGTAGCAGCACTGTACAATTTCGAGAACTTGCCAGAAAAGCACTGGGGAGGTTTCTACGCTACGTATGGTGAGCCAGAGCTCGATGAGTTGCGCATGATAGCACCCACGATACCCTCAGATAGGCAAGTTGCCAGTATCTATTTCCTCCCATCTTTTTTTTTCTTGTTCTCTCCAATACTATGGAAGGCGTCGGTACAATCGTCATCCCATCAAAGACACAAAGGCTGCAATCGTTATCCGATCACAGACACTGAGGTTGCAAGTGCAATCGTTATCCCATCACGCATACGCATCGTCATCCATCACAGTCATATAGATTGCAAGTGCAATCATTATCCCATCGAAGACGCATTACACAATCATGGTCATACAGCACAATCATCACCCATACCGTCGCTCCGCTTTTTAGCCTGGGACCTAGCCACCAGCACAAAGGGATTTGAGGCTGTTAGTCGAGGGGCAGCCTGCAGCTTCATTTGAAACTGCCAGTCGAAAATCCTGGCTGCCAGCTCAGGGCACTCCGCAGGTCATCGTGGTTTCCAAACCCTAACCCCTCGATGTTTGCCTACAAAAAACACCACTTGCCTCTCACCCTGCGTCAAGTTTCTTCCATCTCAACTCCATCATCCCACCACTATTCCTACTTTCGAGTTGTTCTTCGGAACCTCCCCAGTATGGGTCCTCTTTATGAGTCCTCTTTACGAGCCCTCTTTACTTGGTCATCCAGAAGTGCCTTGACACTGCCTGGGGTTGTTCTCCGGAACCCCCTCGAGTGTTCTCCGGAACCTCCCCTCCGGCCATGTCTGGCCTAGTTGTCTGGTCCGTTTTCCATCGACTTTGCATCTTGCTTTCGTCCCATTTCATTTCTACTTCGTCCGAGGCCCAAGCACTTGCTGTCTTGAACCTCCTCTTACTCTATTGTTCCATTTTGTTTTTTCTCAATTTCGTCCCAAGCATTCCGCTAACTATTGATATAGCAAAAAGGCAGACAACTGCCAGATATGGCCGGCCTTGCGGTCCCTTGGTCGCAGACCAAGGGAAAAGCTGAAGAGGATGCTCGGAAGATGCAGCTGGCCGTTCAGGAAGAATGCGCAAAGTCGGGGAAGCCAGCCCCCGACTACGAGCTCCGAGGTATGTGTTCCAAATTATTTGTGACCTCCACCAGATTCAGAAAGCTAACGATTTCTCAGAGCTAATCGGAAAGGGCTCCTTTGGCCGAGTCTACAAGGCCACTGGGGCCAAAGACGGCAAGGTGGTTGCCGTCAAGATCATTGATGTCGACGAGAGCGACACCATGAACCCGAAACTCGCCGACACATACTCGGAGTTCATGAAGGAGGTCACGGCCCTGCAAGTCCTCCGGGAAGGTGGGGCAAAGAACATCAACCACGTCCTGGAGGCACTGCCGGTGGGCCGGTCGATGTGGATGGTTACAGAATACTGCGCGGGAGGCAGCGTGGCAACTCTCATGAAGCCAACTGCGCCGGGCGGTCTACAGGAAAAGTGGATCGTCCCGATTCTGCGGGAGGTTGCCATCGCCATCTTCTGGGTGCACCGGCAGGGAATCATTCACCGAGATATCAAGTGCGCCAACGTCCTGGTTACAGAAGAAGGTGGCGTCCAGCTCTGCGATTTTGGTGTGGCGGGGATGATGGAAAGCAAGTTCGACAAACGCTCGACGTTCATCGGTACTCCCCACTGGATGGCGCCAGAACTGTTCGACATGAACGCCTCCTACGGAACGGAAGTCGATATTTGGGCTTTCGGATCCATGGTCTACGAGATTGCGTCGGGTCTCCCACCGAACGCGGTAGCACAAGTCGGCTTGTCGCAACTTGGTGGATTCTTGCGAGAGCACCTGCCCCGGCTCGATGGACCTCAGTACTCTGATGACCTGAAAAGTCTTGTAGCTTTCTGCTTGGTAGAGTCGCCCAAGCACAGACCTACGATCGTCCAGGTCAAGAATCACCCGTACATCAAGGGAACCGAAGACAGATACCCCTCCAGCAGTTTGGCGTCGCTAGTCAGAGCGTACAAATTGTGGGAGGATCGCGGAGGAAGTCGGAAGTCTCTCTTCAATCCTCTCATAGGTGCACAGGGACCTTCGGATGTTGATCTTGCCTCAACATCTTTGGCCGATGAGTGGAACTTCAGTACAACGCTCGCCTTTGATGAGCGCATTCACGAGAACCCGGATGGAGTTACTGATTTCGAGGCTGTTCGAGACGTCTATGGATCACAGGTGGACTTTCCCGGCACTGGTTTCAACGAAGAGACCCAGAAAGCCAAGCCCAAGGGCAGAAGGAGGCCACCCCCTCAAGCACTTTCAGCCATGAGAGCCCCACTAGAGAAAGTCTTTGACCCGAACACCATCTCCAACTACAACGAGAACTCACAGGCGTATTATGGACACATGCCTATGCCGCCTCCGCCTCCGCCTCCCCCCGCTTCTGATCTACCACTGAGAAACGACAATATGCATTCCACCTTGAGAGAGTCTCTGATCGATCTAGACGCTTCTCTTGATGGCGGCGATTTGTCTCAGTTTGCCTCAATGGACACAATCAGAGCTGGACCTCCTGGCCATAACTCCAACCTTGGTCCTGATCCTGGTCCTGGTCCCAGAGCGTCCATGGACAACAATTGGTCATTCTCTGGTGCAACCGATTCGTCATACGACCGAGCGCCCTTTTCCGATCCAGCTGAGGTGAACAACGGAAGGCCTGGACCCGATTGGCAATGGCCTACTGTTATCCCTCCTGCTTCCGCAAGCGCAGAGATTACGAACTTCACTTTCGATGGCGAAGATCCTACAAGGCCACCGCTGATTCACCAGCAGACAGAGCCAATAGGTCTTCCGTCCCAAGGATATGATTTGCAAGTTCCAAGATCAACCAACGACCGAATGTCTGTCTCATCGCTCATCGACTTGGACGAAGGTCTTGTGGACTCCGGCATGCCAGAATATACCCGACCGTCCACGGCCAATTCTGATGTTCCTTCCATGACCGGATCTGAGATGGGATCGAGCGCCAACCCCTTTGAGCTTGAGCGTCACCCGTCCATCTATGCACCAGCATCCTTTACCCAGCGCGAGCCTTCCATCTACGCACCCGCCTCGTTCACCCAGCGCGAGCCCTCCATTTACGTATCGGACGCCTCACAGTACGCCTCACTCACCGACACGAGCGGTCCTGATCCTTCCATGATGCAGAACACTGTCCGCCACCAGCCGACCGTCTCTGACGCATCTGGACAGTCCTATATTGACTCGGACAACAGCGACTACACCACGTCGAATCAGCGAGTGAGCAGACGAACGAACGGCTCTGGCAACAACGGCTTGTATCCCGTCGCACCACCCGCTGCCAACATCATGGAGGGCACCGCATCGACACACGATGTTGCCGAGGAAATGCGCAGGCTCGTCGCTTCTCTGTCGGATCACTTGACGATTATTGGCCAACAAGTCGGTGATCTTGAGCCCCGCCGCTCAAGCCGCATTTCTGCAGGACGCATCAGCGAGGAAGACATTGGCAACCCAGCAGATTGAGCTTGGGAAGACCTGAATACAGTGTGTCTTGTACAACAGCTTGAGTTGGGTGTTTCGTGCAACGATAGGAATGCGTTTAGGACTGGCCTAGGGAAGGGCAATGTTTTGTTTCAAGAGAGCCATTGTATTGAGAGTTCCACGGCAGCAAGCAAGGTTTTGTTCTGGAAGGGCAGTTGTATTTGAAAGTTCCACAACAGGAACATGAATTGCTAACATGGAAGGAAATGGCACTGTAGTAGTCTGTATTAAGCGTGCTGCAACGAGCACCGGAATGCCATGATCATGAAACACCACCAAGAGCATGTGTTTTAGATGCCTTTTGTAAATTGATATCTACGTGAAGTGAAGTCATCTACGTTCAAGCCATTCCAATCATATCTCCCATCAATAGGGCTCTGTACTTTTCCACGGCCTCCCTGAGCCTGATCAATATGCCCGCGGCCATCATCTTGACCTGGTTCTCCTCCCCGTCGCCGCCCTGGTCGCCGCCACGCGTGCGGTCAAAGACGCCGCTGACCCACTCGACGGTCTCGACGACCTCGCGGCCGTGGCGCTGGCACAGACCGCGCATGTCGGCCTCGTGAACGTCGAGCAGGGCCATGAAGGCAAAGAGCACGGCGTGCGTGACGCCGGCCTCCCCTTCGCAGCTGGCCCGGACGCCGAGCAGCAGGTCCCAGAGCTCCGACGTCATCTGGGGCAGGGCGAGGGTCGAGGGCCCGGCGGCGTGTAGGAGCAGGCCCAGGGTCTTGAGATAGACGGACAGCAGGTGCGGCTGGAACAGGACGCCGCGCAGCGAGGCCGAGGGCGAGTGCAGCGCCGCCAGGAACCGCGACGTCAGAGGGAAGAAGAAGGACGTGGCGATGACTTTTGCCGTGGTGTTGGGGATGCTGCGGATGCCGGGCTTTCTGTTCAAGGATGACTTGGTCGTCACCTTGACCGGGTCGTTGAGTCGCGAGGTAAAGGTTGACAGCTTGAGCGCGTCAGGCCCGGTGGCGGCGTCGGCGGCTTCGGCTGCCAGAGGCGCGAGGAACGTCTGCGAGAGCGACTGGGAGATGCCGTCGAGGGCGTTGGGAGGCAGCGCCTTGAGCGTCGAGAGCGACGAGCTGTACCTGTCGGGCGGCGGTGCCAGGGCGTAGTGTTTCTCCATCTTGGCGGGCAGCTGCTTGGAGGGGAAGGAGGCGGCGGGGGCGTACTCGGACGTTTCGTGGCCGGCGATCTCGCGGCCGCTCAAGCCCAGGACAACGAGTATGGAGGCGCGCTGGGAGAGGGAGTAATCGCCGTCGAAGAACGTCTTGGCGAACCACCGGCCCATGATCTGCGGCTGGGCCACGACAATGGCGACCATGCCCTGCAGTCGAAGGTTATCAAAGTCTTCTAGGTCGAACTTGTTCGATAGGCCGACCAGAAGCGATGCCAGCTCCTCCGCATGTGAGCTAACTTCAGTGCCGTAACTGGCCTTGCGGCGAATTAGCACCGGTGCAGTGGCGATGGCGATTTTCTGCCGGTCGTAGTTTTCTCCATCACGGAAATATGTAATCAGATCTCTTATGTAGACGGGCGCCTTGGGCTTGTCTCGGTTGATCAAAGTCGGGTCGTCGTCCGAATCTTCAGAGTCCGAGTCTGGCTTTGCGTATGGGACTAAATCGTCGTCTTCTTCTTCGTCATCGTCCTCGATTTCTTCAATGATAAACCCCGTCTTGGGTGTTGATGGCACAGGTCGGGGCTTTGGCTTCGATTCCGTCTTCTTCGTCTTTGTAGGTGTCTCTGTGTTCGCCTGAACCTTCAGAGGGCTTACGGGCCCAACCTGGTCAGAAATGTTGATCAATGACTTGTACCACTTGGCCTCATCCGTATGTGTCTCTTCAGAGTGGAAATCCAGTTTCTGATCACTGCCATGTACAATACCAGACAAAGCTTCTCCAACGATCATGCCCAAAAACTTTGCTCTCTGCTGTGATGCATCGATCCGCCTCGAGATGGCATTCAGATAGCTGCCGCTCCGCAGTAATATTGTGAGCTTGATTGGCGAGATACGATGGACATAACCGGCACTTAACAGTAGTACTTGGGCATGAGCTAGATGCGATTTTAGCAGGGAGTTTTATGAACTGCGGCTTAGTCTTCTCACCTTCTTGTTGTAATATGGGTGAGTGCTTGATATACAATTGGTCGCCAAACTGATTCAGACTCCGTTCCAGTACTGTAGTAATGGCTTCCTTGTCGTGCGCCAACACGGCTGTGGCCGCCCTCCTAATGCCGGAGCTCTCGCCCAGCCCGGCTCCGCTTGCGTCCGTGAGCCAGGAGATTAGATGGCCTTTTCGAACTTGGCTGGATCCAATGACTGTCTTCAAGACGCCCGCCGCTGCCCATACCATTGGATAGTCCTCAGTAGACTTGTCGAGAGACATGGGTAGTCGCGAACCTAGGACTTTAAGTATTATCGTCAAGACCCGTCGTTGATCCATTTGCGGCATGGAGTCAAGCAATTTTGGAAATATTGGCGATGTATCGTCTTGAAAGAGAAGTGTTTCATACAGATCTCGTATGAGAAGGTCTGGATTCTTGTTAGCTAGCTGGCATGAATAATACGTCTCTAACTTACCAGCATGTCCAAGTTTCAGGGATCTGGTTAGAATGTCGGCGCAAAGTTTTGTCGCGTCATCTTCCTGCTCTTCGGATATCCATGTTACCAGGTTGGCTCCTATCCATTGAACATATGCTTTGCTATCGGCGATCCAAAAGTTCTGTTTAGATGCTTCTGCTTCCCGAAGAAGAAATTCGGCTTCTGCGGATAGCGAAACAATCTTTCCTCCGGCCACAAGAGATATAAACTCTTGTCGGATCGCTCGAGCCTTGCTAGGGTTCTCCAATGATGGCGCAAGATTCTTCCATATTCTTCGTACTTGGTTTTCTGGCTGGAGTAGATGGCCCGTAAGACCCATGACTGACACCAAGTTCATGACGGTGTTTGACTGTTTGGCGCCTTTCGGGTTGCTTGTTCCTTGTTGCATTAGAGCTTTCATGTAGGCAATAGCGGCATTGATGCCTGTGACGCTGAGCAGGCATTCTAGCAAAAGGTTGAGATCTCTGCTTTTGCGTCCCTTTGCAGAGTCGTCATTGATGACATCCCAATAGTTTGGTACTATCTCGGTTACCAGTACGTGGATGATCTGTGCTGCCAGAGGACTCGGCTGGAGTATATCGAATGTATGGTTCCCTCGCGAGCCCTGTTGCAAGTACTGGAGCACGGATATGAGATCTTCATAGCCGGGCTCACTTTTCAGTGCTTCTAAGGCTTCCTCTGGAGATGCACCTTTGAACTCGGATTTTGAAACTGCAGTCTTCTTGACAGGCTTTGAGATTGTCAAAAGTTCTTCAGTCTTTCGATGGACCTGACCGACAGGTCTTAGAAGTTCTTCCATGGTTCCAAGTAGGAATGGGACTGATGAGTGCTCTTGCTGTTTGTGGGAGAGGCACGGGTATGCCTAGTTTGTCGGGTCTCGACTATGCGAGTGTTGTCGTTTGGCGTTTGGCATCTGGCAACCGGCACTCTATCCGGTTCTGCTCAGGTGAGAATTCCAAATGCCTCCGGGATCACCTCGCGGCCTTGTCTCTAAGCATGACCTCTCCCATTCACCTTGGAAAATTGTAATTGTGCACTGATTTAGGTGAACTGGAAAGTCCTCCATCAAGCTCGTCTTGATGCAGTTGCCGCCCCAAGACATGAAAGAGAGTTTATGCTGTTAACTGGGCGGAAAGCGTTAGTGCCCGCCTACCTTACCCAGGTCCCACATCCCTAGGTTAGTGTATGCCTTATCAACCGATAAGCCCCAGCTTCTGACGTTATTCCAGGCAGCTCCCGCAGCTCCAGCCGGTGCTCAGGTACCTAGCGCCGAACTCCCAGTGAGTTGGTCTTGCTGATGTACCAACATCCCACCTTCCCACCTCCATCCACACCACGGCAGCAACAACCATCCGCTTCTCTGGAGCGCAGGATCGCCGAGATGGCCGTCAACGAAGGGAGCAAGGCCAGCGAGGCCGCACGTTGGAAGTACCTCAACCGCATTCGCAAGGTCAAGGGCCCTTTCAACCAAGACGCCGAGTTTCCAGAAGACATGCCGGATCCTCTCGAAAAATACAAGGTCCTGGTGATTGGCGCAGGTGGTCTTGGTTGCGAGATGCTCAAGAACCTGGCCATGTCTGGCTTCAAGAACATTCATGTCATTGATATGGGTACGTTATGTCCGCCTTCGCAGAGGCTTCACGGCTTCATGGTCAAGAACTAACATGGCGCCTGTTTCTTAGACACGATCGACATTTCCAACTTGAATCGCCAGTTCCTCTTCCGAAAGAGTGATGTCGGCAAGTTCAAGGCCTCGGTCGCCGCCGAGTTCGTCATGAAGCGCGTCAAAGGTGTCAAGATCACACCACACAACTGCAAGATCCAGGACTTTGATGACAGCTTCTATTCTCAATTCCAGCTTCTCATTTGCGGACTCGACAGTATAGATGCCAGACGGTGGATCAACGCCAAGCTGGTGAGCATGGTCGACGACGACAATCCCGAGTCACTCAAGCCGCTGATCGATGGTGGTACCGAGGGCTTCAAGGGCCAGACTCGTGTGGTACTTCCTACTATTGGGCCCTGTATCGAGTGTCAGCTGGACCTGTATGCCCCTAGAGCGGCAGTCCCTCTCTGCACACTTGCCACCATCCCACGACAGCCTGAGCACTGCATCGAGTGGGCGCACATCATGGCCTGGGAGCAGGAGAAGCCGTTCCCGGCCTTGGATAAGGACGACCCGGAACACATCACCTGGCTGTACGAAAAGGCTCTGACTCGCGCCAAGGAGTTCAACATCCCAGGAGTGACATATTCCCTGACTCAGGGAACGGTCAAGAATATCATTCCCGCCATCGCATCCACGAACGCCATAATTTCCGGTTCTTGTTGCCTCGAGGCCCTGAAAATCGCCACAAACACCGCTCCCTTCTTGGGTATGGATAATAATTTCATGTCCTACGACGGAACCGAGGGCATCTATACCAACACGTTCCAATACGAGAAGAAGGCCGACTGTCCTGTCTGCGGTGATGGCGGCAGGCCCCTGAAAGCTGATCCCAAGTGGACACTTCAAGAGCTGATAGAGTCACTGAAAGACAATGCAGTAGCGCGATTTAAGCAACCGTCTCTACGAGCAGATGAGAAATCCCTTTACATGCGAACTGCGAACTTGGAGGAGAAGACGCGACCCAATCTGGAGAAGACCCTGGCGGACGAGCTGGGCTTGGTACATGGATCCCAGCTTGTGATCACGGATGCGGCGTTCCCGGGCTCGAATTTCAAATTCATCCTCCAGTTCACTTAGGCATCAACAAATTGCACACAAATCATTAGAGATACCAAATAGACGCATCATGACCCAACCAATATGTACTTGATCGATACGAACAGGAGATCATCCACGACTGATCATCATGATGCGAAGCGTTGCGAAGCTACTCGGTCCTCGTCAGCTCTCATCGCGGAATTTTCCTGATACACGGAAACTTGATTACTGTAATACATGTCTAGGCCGAGCTAAGATCCCCGCGTTATCATTGTTTGCGAAGACCATCTACAGTCCGCCAATTCCTTGAGCTTGCACCCCCGCGTAATCGTATTGCAACGATCCGCCATAAGTCAAGGCCGAGTAGCCCATTTGCTGATTATTCGTACTCATCCCCGTGTTCAGGAATCCACTGGCATCTCTTCCGGCAGACTGTGTATTAGATGTCGTCACGATTGCCCCAGTGGAAACTGCTCGTGGCTGTGACTGCTGCAACGAAGCCCGCGGCGGGGCGGGACTGGCAGCAGTGGAAGGATTGCCACCATCGCCAAAATACAGATAGTCCTGCGGCGAGGGCTCGACCGACCGGCTCCTCCGCACGCTGTGGTTGTGCCGCAGCCTCGAGGTGTGCCCCGGTTTCCGCTTGCCGGTCGGCTTCCTCGACACGGGGCCCGTCCGGTCCGCAGCCGACGGCAGCTCCGCGTTGAGCGGCACCTCCAGGATGTCCGAGAACCGGCGGTCGTCGCCCGAGTAGTCGTCCTCGGCGATGGCCTCGTAGGGGTTGTTGCTGTTGATGGGCGCGCGGGCGTCCGCGTCCGCCGGCGTGGTCGCGATGATCCCCTTGGACCGGTCGCGGACCGACGATAGCCTCTTGAGCGTGTCGCGCAAACCCATTTTGTAGATAGGTGGGGACCCCTTTTTAATGGTGGTTCTCCAGTCTCCAGCCAGGCAGGGAGGATTTCCCGGCCCTAAGATCGGACGATCCGTCCACTCCAATCCGGGCGCAGGTGCCGCCTGGTTGTCGTTGCTGTCCCGGAATAGCAGTGCTCTCTTTTGTGGCGATGAACCAGTCCAGAGCACGATCGGCTGTAATCCGCAATGTATTGGAGTAATTGCTCTCAACGGAAGACTGTTTGTCGATCAAAGAATAGAGTTGAAGAAACAATAAAAAAAGGAGAACCATTACGAAGAGTAGCAATCTCACGTTTTCCAAGGCAGGCGTTTAGAATCAGACGGTTCCCTCTCTAGTTGCAGGATCTTAGGGCGGGCTGTGCTGCAAAAAACTTCCTGGTCCCCTGAACCCTGGGGGTTGAACCAGCCCAGCTGAGTTTCGAATAAGCACCGCCGAGCTGGGCCTCTCGATCCCCAGTCATCTAAAAAGTGAACAGTCAAAAACATGTTTTTTCTGTGTGCCAAGAGGGAGAGAACCAAACATGACCACTGAATGGATGGGGCGGGTAGGGGCCACCTAGAGCTTACAATACAATTGAACCACTTCAATGCGTTTATACTCACTGATAGTGCACCAGCCAGTATTTAGTGGCCTGGCCTACCATATCTTGCTTGTACGATTCATGCACCATCCTTTCAAAATAGACAGCACGTCAAAGTCGACAGACAATTATGCACATACTTATCTATATCAACTGCACCGAAGACATGAGAATTTGGCTACGATATTGCAAACTGACCTCGGTATCTACGAAGCTGGAGCAGAAGATCGGAATCACCATTATTACGAATCACACTACCAGAAACAATGGCCTGTGGTTTTTACGGTCTTGTTGTGAGTGACAATTGCTTTGTTCGCCCGATCACAAGGCCTTTGTTGAGCGCAGATATCTGCAGTTCGTCTTTGCGGCGTATATATATGTGATCCGTAAGCATGGACAGTCTTCTTTCGTTCGACACAGCTCAAGAGACAGCTTCAGCACGAGCAACTCTAGCACATATTATCCAATCCGGACAACCACCCTCGAAAAAAAAAAAACAGCACACATTCAGTCATGGCTTCCTCGGAGACACTCGTCCTCAAGGAGATCAACTTCTGGCCCGATCTGGCCAAGTACCTTACTGCCTACCACCCCAACGTGAGACCTGCGCAGGGTAATGTAAGGCCGGTACACATTGAACTCAATTGCACTGTATGTGCAAATGAGATCGGTCTCCCGAACTGGGTCAAAGATCCCAAGTTGAACAAGGAGCATCCCCATCCCGACCAACAAGAAGTCGAGACGCTCATGGTGTTGCCGTGTGGCCATCTCATCGGCGAGGCCTGCTGGGTCAGTTGGAAGCAGCAATGCGAAGCGCAGGACAAGCCGCACAGCTGTCCCCTCTGTAGGTTCGAGATGCGCTACCGCTGCCCCTGCGCCGCGAACATCCCGGCGCGCCGGCTGCGGACCACGACCAAGTGGCCGCGCATGGAGGAAACCATACCCAAGACACAGATGTGGCGGATCGGCGCGAGCGGCGAGCCCGAGATGGTCGGCAGGCCGCTGGGCAACAACTTCGAGGTCGAGTGGCGCGAGTGGCCTCCACAGGACCGCGTGCCTTTCGACTGCATGGCGTGCAGGATAGAGAGGTTCAAGGACCAGCTTCGATATAACTCGCATCTTGGATCGGAATTCTCGAAGACTCGTTACCTGGTAGGTACAGATCCCGTCATGGAGGGTAGAGAAGCCGTATTGGAGAACCTGCAAGGCGGTTGCTCGGACGAGAACATGGAGTTGAATGAGAGACTTCTGGCGGCAGAGAATTCTGTGGAAAGCTGCTCCGTTGGTAAGTACCCAGGGTATCATGCTGATTGTCATAACAGACTCATCAAACCATTGAGAGGCAGATTATTCTCTCCTAGACTGTGTATAAAGCCAACAGGTAAGTAAAGTCAATTGATACTGTTATATTGCAAGTAACTTTCCAACTTTGATACAAAGAAGCCGTGCCATTTCGTGGAAGATATCTGCGAACCGTGAGTGGTATTTCCCCGTTTCTGAGTATAGTGAGACGTGGTCATGCTATGAAATTTAATGTCAAGCATTTCTGTCAATTTGTGACCGCTCAAGCTTCGTCGTGGTTATGAAATAAAACCATAGATATGTAAAACAAAAGTAGTTCTTTACAGTCATCTCTATTGCCCATCAACCGGTCAGTTTGCTCTGGAAAGAATAAAGTATAAATAGGAGCTTTGTGACTGGGTGAGTGTTATTACTAGTACCTAGTATTGGCAACGACGTGGCGGCGCACGGCCACGCTCAATTGGCCAATCCGCGACGTGCAATTTGCAAAACTGGGTATGCGACATTGACTGGAAAACCGCCAGAATTTGGCAGCCAACTGTGTAAAGAACAATCACTGCAGTTGTATCAATAAGAATGAACTATTTCTACTTTTGACATCTGGAACATTGTGTGAATTGTAAAGAGATTCGGAAAGTGAAGTGAAGTTGAAAGCATTACAAAGAAAACGGCCTTGATTGGCAGCAACGAGGTCCACAGACCCGGAATAATTATTATTGCGGGGCAGACCCATGACGAGCACACTGCAGCCGGGGGCCGTTGAACTTCAATCCCCGATTGCCACAGCAGAGCTAGTAGCAATCTACGAACAAACGTCCTCGAACTCCATCGGTCCAATTGACCACCAACAATCGCAATGGCGGTGCTATCTAGGATTGCCAGCTGCGGCGCTCGTCGCCTGCAGCATGCGATGCCCTCAGTCCGCTCTTCCGCCCGCGCCTTCTCCTCCACCTCCTTCCGCCGCGCCAACGAGGGCCCCGGCGTTGACCGCACCACCCTGATGCCCGTCGACAGCAGCTTTGCCCACCCCGCCGACCCCTTCGGCATGCAGCGACTCCAGAACCAGGACGGCACCGTCGAGGCCTCGAGGGAGGGCAGCATTGAGGGCGTCGCCGCCCGCAAGGTCCGCCACTACACCGTCAACTTCGGTCCCCAGCATCCCGCCGCCCACGGTGTGTTGCGCTTGATTCTCGAGCTGAGCGGAGAGGAGATCGTCCGAGCCGACCCCCACGTCGGTCTGCTGCACCGTGGTACCGAGAAGCTCATCGAGTACAAGACCTACGTCCAGGCCCTGCCTTACTTCGACCGGCTGGACTACGTTTCGATGATGACCAACGAGCAGTGCTTCTCGCTGGCCGTGGAGAAGCTGCTCAACGTCGAGATTCCCGAGCGCGCCAAGTACATTCGAACCCTGTTCGGCGAGATCACCAGAATTCTCAACCACCTCATGTCCGTCCTGTCCCACGCCATGGACGTTGGCGCGTTGACACCTTTCTTGTGGGGTTTCGAAGAACGTGAGAAGCTCATGGTAAGATAAGACCAGTTTTATTAATACTGCTTTCCTATGATGCTGGGGGGATTCATCAACACAAACGCCTTGGCAATGAGATCCGCGAGAAACAACATCATCAATCGAACAGGCAGCAGAAATGGCAGACGAAAACAACGCAGTCCGCTAACCAACCAAACAGGAATTCTACGAACGTGTATCTGGTGCCCGTCTGCACGCTGCATACGTCCGCCCGGGTGGTGTCCACCAAGATATCCCCGCGGGCCTTCTCGACGACATCTACCAATGGGCCACGCAATTCGGCGACCGTATCGACGAAACTGAAGAGATGTTGACGGACAACCGTATTTGGATCAACAGATTGCAGGGTGTCGGTGTTGTGTCTGCCGCAGATGCTCTCAACCTTTCGTTCACTGGTGTCATGCTCCGAGGATCCGGTGTGCCGTGGGATATCCGAAAGAGCCAGCCGTACGACGCATATGACAAGGTCGAATTTGATGTCCCAGTCGGCATCAACGGTGACTGCTACGACAGATACCTGTGCCGCATGGAGGAATTCCGCCAGTCGCTCCGTATCATCCACCAATGTCTGAACGACATGCCCGCTGGACCTGTGAGAGTCGAAGACTACAAGGTCACCCCGCCCCCGCGTGCCGCCATGAAGGAGAACATGGAGGCCCTGATCCACCACTTCCTGCTTTACACCAAGGGTTACGCCGTGCCACCTGGTGAGACTTATTCCGTGATCGAGGCTCCCAAGGGAGAGATGGGTGTGTATCTTGTCAGTGACGGTAGCGAGAGGCCATACCGCTGCCACATCCGTGCCCCCGGTTTCGCACACTTGGGTGGCTTTGACCACATTTCGCGAGGCCACTTGCTTGCTGATGCTGTGGCGGTGATTGGAACGATGGATTTGGTGTTCGGTGAGTAATTACAACGTCTTTCGTGCTTGACTTATTACTAACAATTTGCAGGTGAGGTTGACAGGTAAAATCGAGAATGTGAGAGAAAACCATAGAACGATGACGCCCAAACGGAAGAAGACTGCGCGATCCCGATTTCCCATTTTGCATGTACCATAGTAGAGGTTATAACCATGGGAGGCAAAGCATCGCAAAAGGAGACGAGGCATGTTTAGTGCCAGTACATATTGACAAGTTTTGAAAGAACGCTTTTTTTTTGTGCTCGTTCCGTCTAATAGTCTGATGAGTGTGAGTGAGTAATAATGTGCCTTGGAATCTGAAATGCAAACACAGTCAATCCAGGGGAGGGAAAGAACAGGTTCAGGCTTCTTCGAATGGTTGAAGACAGATCAAGATCGACCAGCGTAGGTCACAATTCATTGTTGACGATCGTAAGCTGCGATCGACTATGTATTAACATGAACAAACATGCGGCTCCTATCACCTACCTCCTAAGGATACGGCTGTTACTACCACGAACCATTGTGGACTCGTTTGTCAGTGGGAGATGGTTTCAAGAGTCCTAGCCCAAAAGAAGCATCAACTGTACTCTGCTGGAATCCATGCCTATTAGCAACAGAGATGGGTGCATTGACAGCCATTTCGAAGGTCCGCAGTATGTCTACCAGATGTTTCTCCTGGAAGGGTCAGCAATTGTTTAATCACATCGTATCCGCCTCACTTCATGACTGCTGCATAATTATTGATAGACTGTGGTTTAATGACCAGATAAAAATTGGGGTGATGCAATAATTCGCCCCTTCGCAAGGGGTGGGATTGACAACGGGGATGCGATTCTCCCACCGCTACGCCTTCGGCTACCTCGCCACGTCCCTCAGCCTGCCAAATGAATTTGTTTAAAAAAAAATTCTTTTGCTGTAACCAAAAGCCATTGTACCTTCCTCGGCCCCGAATCACTACGGTATAGGGTGTTGCGCTGATCTTTTTTTTCCTTGACTGTTTTTTTATCATGTCTGTAAAGCCGAACTCAAACCTTGATCCTTTGATGATTGTTGATGAACTCGGAAATAGGAGAGCGCCCGCCATTTTTATTTTATTCTTAGGATTCAAAAGAAGAAATGGCTTGGAAGAAAAATAAAATAAAATAAAGGACTGCGTAAAACCTACATTTTCATTCGGCAGATGGGGTGTCCTTGAAAGGCTGTACTGTTCTTGAATAAGTCCATTGATGAATATGGAGGCGTAGTTTTTACAAACCATACACGTAGAATCTGTACGGGATGACAAGTAATAAACACTGATACTACAACCACCAGAATCAGATATTCATGTATGCCTTCATACTTGCTCGAATTCATCCATGTGCCAGCCTTGGAGGAATCCAAGATGTTGACACTAAAGCGAGTTTTTCTGAATCAACTCCCAGCGCTATTGGTAGATGCAAAAGTTACTGACTGTCTTTTCCCTTTGATGGATGTCGCCAGCTTTTCTAGGTATGTTTTTATGTGATTAGTGTAAGGAACTGTATGTTCTCGAATTCTGTGTTTCCTGTATTGTTCGACAATTCCTGATATTCACATTCCCCGTCTTAGCTTTTTGTGCTTGCCAGTCAAAAAAACGAATTGCCCCGAATCACGCGACTAGAACCTTTTTTTTTTTTTTTTTTCACATGAGACTGCCAGTATTGGTATCAATCTCTCGTCTCGTATCCTTCATTCCATTTGGCCACACGCGGGCGCCAATTTCTAACCCCGTGTCCATTTGCTCCCATACTCGAATTGGCTTCTCAATGTCGCCTCTATCGACGCCCCGAAGATATACTCAAATAAAGACGAATTAGGTTTTGATTATTATAAGCCAAAGTCCACCACAATCATTATTTTCGATTCGGAGGCGCAATCGTTTAGAGAAAGGCAAACAGAACCATGGCTGATTCCCTCACAAAATTACAATAAATACAGAGGGTTTTCGCCCGTCTTCTGTTTTCCAAAGGTCTTTCGCCCATCGTCTGTCAAAAACTTTTTCTATACAGCTCAAGCACCTCATTTCTGTTTCCCAGAACACTTCCATTCTACAGCAGTCAAACGAACGACAGTAGTAAGCTCTTTCCATCATCTTTTGATCGCATGAAACTGACAACCGATTCCCATAGTATAACTGCACACCAGCCACGACCATATTGAAACACTTTTCACCATCAACTCACCACACTCCGTTCCCCCTGTCTACTAACAACAACAATGACAAAAACAATGGACCAGCAGCTGCAGAAGCAGCAGCAGAAGCAGCAGCAGTCTTCCTCTCACAAATACAAAGCCGTCCTCCTCCAGTTTGGCGAGATGCCGCCTCTTCCTCACTTGGTGCTTGCTGAGAAGAAACCGTCTTGCTGTCCTAGACCTTCCGCCGCTCACACAGAGCCCGGGCTCCAGTTCGGCGACATGTCGCCACTTGTGCTCTCTCCCGGACCCTCTGCTCCTCCCAAGCTGCCTCTCGTATTGCCTTCGTCGCCTGTTCTCCCTCCTTCGGACGATTTTTCAGACCAGAAATCGCCTTCTTCGGATAACCCCGTCCGTCCAGCTGAACTTTCAGAGGAGGAACGGATGTACATACTGGAACGGATGATACGGGAGGATATGGCCTTGGGTTACCCAAGGAAAGCCGTCGAGGCTCCTGCGCCTACTAGGAAGGAGAGGAGAAAGCTGAAGCAGAGGGCCAACAGGGCCAAGGGGCGGAGGGAGAAGGCAGAGAAGGAGAAGGCAGAGAAGGAGAAGGCAGAGAAGGAGAGGGCAGAGAAGGAAAGTTCAAAGAATGAAAGTTCAGAGAAGGAGAACTCAGAGAAGGAGAAGACAGAGAGTGAGAAGGCAGAAGGAGACGATCACACCCATACTCCCGACGAAGACCCGGCCGTCGTCGCCGCTCCTGCACACCCAGAGCCCAGCGAGAACTCTGCTCCCGCCGTGGCTTCCGCGCTCACCAGGAAGCAGAGAAGAAAGCTAAAGCAGAGGGCCAACAGAGCCTTGGGGGCAAGGGAAAGGGCAGAAAAGAAGGGCCACAGCCATCCCAGTGGAGATCCTCCTCTCACTCAGCCGGCACCCACCCCCACGACGAGATGGGAGATCGAAAAAGGCGCGGGCCAGCCTGTCCATCCCTCCCAGGACGCCGTTCTTCATTACAAGAAGGCCTGCGCGCTCGCAAGCAGAGGCCAGCTTCCCCCGATCCCGCAAATCCCCTTGCCACACGGTTCATTCGTCCCTGAGCTTCGGCTCTTCGACATCGACGTGATCCCTCCCCCCGGCGCGGGGTTCGGACGGTACTCGATGAGCTACTGGGTCCCGAAGGTCCGGTACATCGCGATCAAGTACCTCCGGCCGCCCGGCGCGCCGTACACCATCCCCGCGCTATTCGGCCCGGACCCCGACGGCGCGACGGCCTGGTACTACGGACGCTCTAGCGGCGGCAAGTTCATGGCGGCGTACCCCTGGATCTCCGTGGGCGCCGGCGAGGCCGTCAACCCCGGCTTCGGCGCCCCCGGCTACCACTTTCCCAGCTGGGATGACTGGAGTAGGGTGTACAACCGTGGTCTCCGCAAGGGCCCCGTCCCGATGTGGCCTTCCGAGGAGGAATTCGACGGCGACGACGACAACGGCGAAGAGAAGAAGTAGGTTGGTCGGACCGACGAAGTGGTAGCAGAGGCTCAAGTCCAGCACGCGACTTTCGACTCCTCGCACGGAATACCGCCCATTGAGAAGGGAAATGATGAAGCACCTTCCACCTAGGTTTTGTGGTTTTATTCGGAGGAAAGACGCTCGATTTTGGTTTCTCTTGTTCTCTTGGGCAACTTCCGGAAGGTGTAATCAGGGCTAGTTGGAGCATTACGACTGAGATGCATAGAAGTTGAAAGGAAAGCTCATCCCTAGTACACGTTTTGGGATAACGGGTTGTTTTTGTTATAATATTATCAAGGATGTCTAAATCTGTGTTGCTCAAATTCTTTCTTTTACTCAGCTCACAATTTGTGTCAGTCATGCAATTCAAAAAGCCTTGCTCATGTTGAGAAACAGCCGTCCACATAATGATCACATAAAGAAAATCATACATGAATGATTCCACCAAATCACAGATCATGGCCAAATAACAAACTCGGCCATTTCAAAGCTGAATTATTGCTCGGCTATTGTACCAGATGATAAGCCTCCAATTCCAACCTATACAGTAAGCCGACTCGTCCACCTCCCCTCAAGGCTCCGGAAGCGGCAAAAGATCCTGCCCAAACACGCCCTTGCCGTGCAGAACATCCAGCCTGTGGATCTGCGCCGGATACGCCAACATGCCCTTGAGCGCGTCTTCCCGAAAAAAGTTCCTTCCTCCCGGGCCGTTGTCGTGCGCGGTGCGGTTCGCCGAGCCCGAAAAGGCCTCGAAGATGGCAAACGTCGTCTGCGAGTAGCGCATGCCGAACCAGGGGCCGGTGCCGGGCTCCAGCAGCACGCCGTGGTTGATGTCGCGCAGGAAGGCGGCGACGAGCTCCTCCTTGCCCGGCAGGGCTTCCAGGTGGATATAGTAGGCCTTGTGGCCCGGGTTGGCGTCGGTGCCGTGGATGACGAAGCCCGGGTGCGTGGTGTCGTCGTCGGCCCAGCTCGAGGCGGGCGTGATGGGCTTGAGGCCGGTGGGATAGGTTCGGGTGGTTTGGTTGGAGGAAGACATTTTTGATGATAAGATTGATGGGTTGAGTGTCTTAGGATGTGTGTTCTTTGGGAGATCTGATTTATTGTTTTCGGATGGTGTATTTAGTCGCTTCTTCTCGTCGATGGAACTCGTATTTATACCTACTTCCCGCTCTTCATGGTATCTTTATAGCTTACAAATGATACTACAATAAATTGCAGTAGTTCTAAGAGTTTTCGAACACGCTTGAAATCGCGATGGCTATACAAAGCAATCAGCTTTTGCATCGATGAATGATGACGGCGAATAGATAGACGAGAACTACTAAATACCTTTGATTAGTATTTCTCCATGCAAGGGATCACTAAGCAACGCCGACAGAATCATCCATCCAATCAAGTTGGCTGCTTCTATAGTATATAGTCGGATCTTAAATACCCCGCATGCATGTCGCGTGAGAATCTGCACAATAATATCCGAAGGGAAAGAATAAACTCCGACAGATTCCTCTGAATAATGTATGATCGAACTATACTGCACAATGACTAAAATATGTGAATAACCGGAGCATAATAGGCCCTGACTTGGTGTACATACTTATCTAACCTACATATCAACGAGGATGAAATTCCCAGATGTAGAATATGCTCATTTCAAGTCATTATGATTCATTTCGACTCTGTGGCTAATAAGGTGATAATCAATCATTGTCTTTGATTATGCACTCGCCGCCGGCTTGCCACCGAGCGGATCTATAGAAACCTTGCCATCCGCCTGCTCCATGGCCTTCTCCGTCACATGTGCGCCATCTAATTTGCCGGCCTCCTTGATGGCAGCAGCGACGGCCCTCTTGCACACGTCCAGCAGGTACGCCTCGTCCTCAAGGCCGACGCTGAAGCGGATCTGGTTCGGGTCCATGCCGTACGCCGCGTGGTACTCTGGGTTGTCCTTGCCGTAGATCATGGAGTTGTACGGCATGGCGAGCGTCAGGTGGGCGCCGAGATGCGGGCCCTGGTGGAAGGCCAGGTTGTCGTAAAAGGCGATTGTGGCGGCCTCGGATACAAACTCAACCGAAAGCAGACAGCCGTACCCAGGCTTCGGGAACTCGGGCGATGGCCGGCGCCGGAACGGCTCCAGGTTCTCGGATCCGGCCGAGTACGGCGGATAGCACACCTTGCGAACGGGCGCGGCGGGGTCCTCGGCCAGGCCCTGGAAGTAGGCGGCCAGGGTCGCGGCATTGCGGTTAAGGATCGCCGAGCGGGCGAGGTAGTCGTCGCTGTTCTTGAAGAGCTGCTTGGCGTCGCCCTCGAAGAACTCGTTGTGGTAAGTCTCGGCAAAGTCGGCCTTGAGCGCGCCGTAGCTCGTGGGGAAGTTGGGGTTCAGGGCGAGCGAGCCAGCTAGGAGGTCCGCGTAGCCAGAGAAGGATTTTGTGAGTGAAGACATGACAATGTCGGCCGCCGACAGGACGTCGATGTTGCAGAAGGAGGAGAGCGTATCGTCTACCACGATCCAAAAGCCGTACTTGTCCGCCTGTTGTCGCGATTGTCAGCCGCCGTATCTGGATTCATAAAACTAGAGGCATTATACTTACAAGTTTGCGCAGTCTGATCAGGTCCACGCTGACCAGGATCGGGTTCGACGGAAACTCGGTAAAGACGTAGCTGCACTGCCCTCCCTCCTCGAGGTACTTTTCAAACTCATTCAAATCGTTCTCGTCGCACTTGCCGTAGTGCTTCAAGCCGCCCGGGCTTTCCTCGAAGAGGTGCCAGGAGCTATCTGCAGTACCACTTTAGAAAATGTCATCTACACACCAGCCACGAATACCCAAAACTTACGAAAAACAGCCCCAAATACCGCCACCGGGTATGGCCGTGACCTGACAATGGCCTCGTGACACCGCAGGATAGCAGCCATGCCAGACTGGTATAGGTAGATATCTTCTGGCTGGACCGGCTTCTCATACTCCTGCACGGTACTCCGAGCCAGCAGACCAGCGATGCGCTTGCGCAGCAACCCGTGAGCCTCGGACTCGGGGAGATACGTCGGTGGTGGTGCGGCATCGGCATCACCGTCGGCGAACGCGCCGAGGTACTCGAGGCTATCAATCTGGGACAGCAGGTGCTCGCCGAGCCGCGTCGAGAAGCCGAGCCCGCCGTGCTGCCACATGAAGATAGCGCCCATGGTCTTGGCGGCCGGGAACTCGACCAGGTACAGCCGGACGCCGCCGACCTCGACGGCGTGGTACGCGAGCTCGTCGGCCGCGACGGCCTTGTCCTTGCGGAACTCGGCCGATACGGCGTGGTCCCGGTTCGCGCGCCAGACCTCGGGCGAGAGGAACCCGACGAGTCCGCGGCCCGGGGCGGTCTTGATCCGCGCACCGATTTCCTTGGTGAGCTGTTCGCAAAGTCAGAGATGTCTCTACCATGTAAGTTTTGTGGGAGTTGTCGTTGGGGACGCACCACTGCTGAAGGCCCAAAGGGCATGAATCGGGGGTATATGCTCTTGAGCCTAGCCACGAGGCTCATGTCGCCCTCGCGGAACTTGACGGCCGACTCCCATTTCGGCACGTGGAAAGTGATTGTGTGAGCGCCTTCCGGGGGCAGCGAGTGGCCAAACGGCGTCTCTACCTCGGTAGCCATGTCTGATGAGAAGACGATCTTTCCGAGAAGGCTTTAGTAGTAGTACTTCTAGAAATCCGCTTGGAGTAATCTATTGCCTAGGTACTTGTACTATGATAGAACACAGATAAATGACAGCGAAGCAGAAAGGGACATGTAGTAGTTGTGAAGCTGGACGGATGGTGTCGGTGGTTGCAACGGCTTTATAGCCGGTCCACCAAACCGCCAACCCGAACATGAACCCCTGTTTGTGCCCGCCTTTGACGGGTAGCGCTGATCGTACCAGACGAGACACTTCTCCACAGCTTTGAGGTGCACAAGTTGCACCAACTATTCAAGGGCTCCTAAATAAGGAACTAGACATGCTGTCGGCCGCCGCTTGTTCAAGTGCTGACAGTCAGCTTCCAAGTGAATCTGATGAGGTCGAAAGCCACCGCCATCTCTCTTGCGTGCCGTGATGGGTAGCATCTCAACGACTATAGACAGAACTACAGGCGCACTGGCCATGACGAGCTGATAACACACAAGCAAATAAGTCAGGCCGACAACAATCACCACGTCAAGTTACAGACCGTACATCTCCGCGGTCGAAGCGTTCGGAGAACATTGACCAGTATCCGTCCTGGTGGCCATGCCTAGCGGGGTCATAACCGACTGATTGGCAGCTAAAACATAACGATCAATTAGGTAGGCAGTCTTTGGAACCCTTCACCCACAGTCTACAGATAACAGCAGAGGATACGTCACTCAATAATAAGCTGACACCCAGGATCCTATAGACAATATATTTGTTGAAAACCTCAAGATAGTGTGTGTTATACAATGCGGTGATCAGCTCTGAGCTCCGGCCCGAGACGGCCCCGTCATAAAATTCCCGAATATTTCCTGCAGTGCGTGGTGACTTCTGTTTCGGGCATATCACCGGAATGGAGAAGTACCATGGCAACTAGAAAATTTTGTATTCAAAAAATGTACTCTTTCGCTCGATGAAGTCCACAGTGCCAAATTCATAGCTACAGACTGCCACGTTTTGAGCTCGCGCAAGCGACAGTGTTCTTGATCCATATCTATGTACAAACCATCCTCCAACAGACACGAACTTTACCAAATCTGTCGATCCTTGCCCTCAAACACAAAGTTCAGTGCTACGGCGATGAAGAGTGATACACAGAGCGCAGTAGGCCCCCATCTGTCGTAGTACTTGACCACACGGCGCTCTCTTATCGCGCCGCTACGGTAGAGATAGATGCCGACGGAATAGCACAAGGACACGATAGCCAAAAGGGTGAAGACTCCAGAAACAATGAATGAGGTCTTGGAAGGCTTTTGGCCAAAGTTCAGCAATGTAACAGCAATGGTGCCAATGTAAATCGAGAATTCGAGCTAAATTTGCATATGATTAGTTATGCATTCAGCATGTGAGGATTGTTTGGCTTGTTTTACTTACCCAACCAAGGAACGTTCTTTCAGCAGCAAAGTAGACCTTGGGCTCAACCCTGACTGGAACGTAAATCTTCTTTCCCTTGGGTGCCTTGAACTTCTTGGTCTGAAGTTCTTGGCCGCCAAAGAACATGCGCTGCCGGTTGCTCGGTCCGATGGCAGAGCCACGAGGGTGCGGCGTCAGAGTCTTGAGGACAGTCAATGCACCATTGCCTGCGGCCTTGGAGTATTTCTTGGCGACTTTCGAGTAGTATGTCCAACCCCCAACACGTCTAGCTTCCTCGAGGGCATCGTCCGAATCCGACTCATCATCAGAGTCGTAGAGGTCATAGTCTGCATTGGCCATGACCTCTCCCACTGTCTGGTCTTCCAGGTCGGTGAGGTTACGTGGTTGGCCTCCGTTGAAGTTCGTCCGCCCATTAGAGCTTTCGCCGTGGCCGTTGCGAGGACCTTCTTCTTCGTCATCCGAGTCGTCCTCGTCTTCGTCGTCCGAAGTCGTGCCACTGGCCGGAGACTGTCCTGGCCGGCGGATACCAAAGTCCTGCGCCACTGGTTTCCGGATGTCGACATCCATTTGTGGCATCCAGTAGGGTAGCAGGTTGATGCGATCAGGGAAGAGTGTAGCAGTTCCATGAATGAACTTTGAGAATTTGGGGACGGCCTCGACGAGATGACTTGCAATGAGCTGACGAACCCACTCGGGAGGCTCTTGGCCGTGCTGTGTCTGGAGTTTGACCTCTAGAACTGCATATGGGAAGCGCTCGACATCACTCGGGGGCAGTTGAGAGAAGGGGTAATCAATGCCGATATCCATCCGCCTCCAGTTGTCACCTGCGCGCTTGACACCGTCGAGGTTGTCCTCACGGACCATGGTGAGCTCCGTATCAAGCGAGATACGCACTCGGGCATCAGCCGGCAGCTGGAAAGCCGTCCGGTTGTAGAAGGATCTGCAGACTGGCTTGTAGCCCTTCTTCAGAATCGACCACTGGACCTCCTGAGCAAGCTTCTCGTCCTCGGCAATCTGCTTCTCCGACTTCTTGCCCTCCTTACGAGCCTTTTCAAAGATGGCTCGCGGGAGAAGATCTCCCCGCATGTAAGGGTTGACATTCTTCTCCTTGATCGAGAATCGGGCCTTGACAGAGCTTTCTCCTGTCCAGTCTTCGCGATGCGTCTTCCTCTCGACAAAGATCTGCTCGGTCTGCATGCCTCCATACCACCGAAGTCGGATGGCTTCGGCTCCCTCGGTCTTCTTGAGGCGGCCCTCGTACAGGTCCCATGTCTCTGGGTTGTCGTAGTAGATGGAAGTGATGGCAGCGTCCTCGGCGTCGAATTCCTTCTTGGGGTTGAACACAAGCACCGGGAGATGCTTCAAGATGATGAGCTTGAGCTCGGTGATGTTCTCCTTGTGAACCCAGTACTTGGTCGTCTGACGCACGAAACTGCCCTGGCTGCCACCGGCCGAACTGTCGCCCTTGACGGGATTGCCTCGAGTCCGGACGATATCATACATGCGTGAAAGCTTGACAACGTCTCTATCGTAGTCTTCCTTGAAAAAGGCCTTTTGGCTCATCATGACGCCCCAAATCGGCTTCAGATGCTGGCCAGTGACCTTGTCGTGCTTCTTGATGATCTTGAGGAAACCGGTATAGTTGACCTGGACAAACTTGGCAAGGTCGTGAACGTCGGCGATGATATCACTGAGGAATTCCTCCCTGGCAATGAACTCCTCCTCGCTGGGCCCTGCCTCGTTAGGGCCGCGCTCGGCCATCCTCTTGACGAGAGCGTCGACCTCTTTCTGCTCCCACATGATGCGGCGCTGAATCTCGGAGGTCTTGACCTGGGACTTGCGGTAGACCTTCTCGAGCTGGTCGTCGAGCAGCCTGACGAACTCGACCTCGTCGTCATTGTCCCAGTCCGGGGGCGCATTGTTGTTGGAGGAGGACTCGGCGGCGGCGGCCGAGTGGGTGGTGGCCTTCTTCAGGCGCTGCTTGAGGGCGTCATAGTCGATATAGTACCACTGGTACTCGGAGATGATGCTCGAGCGGAGCTGTTCGCCGAACTTCATGACAATGGTGCCGGGGCGGGCGCGCCAATTGCGAGGAGTTCTTCCGTTTCGAGTCGAGATCCAGGTCTTGGCTTTGGTGCGCACGTCTTCTACTATCAGCATGTGGTATTCATTGGGCGGCAGAGGTGTTGGAACTCGAAAGCGACAAGATTCGGGTATGCTATACAGGCAAGCGAGCGAGCGCAAGAAGAGGAGGGAAGCTGGTTGGCGTACTTGTTTGTGCTTGAGGGCCGGAGAGTCAAGCTTGGAGAGTATGCGGCGATAATGCGAGGAGTTTATTAGAGCAGGCGGCGGGCGGGAAGCAGCAGCAAGGAAAACTGGCGACGACCCCCGACAGTGTGGAAAAAATAGATAATGTACGATGAGCAACAGACCAGTACAGAAAGGTCAGAACTGCGGCAGCTGCACTGCGATCTGGGAATGGTTTGAGCTGAACCGACCCGCTACTCTGAGGCTGTCAAAATGAAAATAACAAACAGAGCAAGTCGAGCGAAGCATGGGTCAAGGTCAAGCCCATGGATGGACAATGCAGTTCGTCGCTCCATGGTCCAGTCCAAGGTCCAGGCTTGACCTAGCGGGCGTCATGGGCTGGGCGATTTGCTAGGCGCTACTACGTAACTAGGCCGCCCCACGAGAGCTCCAGAGATACCCGGCTGGCAATTGGCCAATGGCGCCTTCGTCACGCCCGCACGTGTCGAGATGGCAACCTCGAGTGCCCCACCATACAATACAGAAGGAAAGACATCCAGTCCACTCGATTGCATGAACTGGTGCACACAAGAGCGGAAAATATTGATTCGTTTGGAAAAGAATAGTTTTCAAGAGTCAGCCGCTGGTTGAGCAGGAGTTCTGTATCTGTTTTGGGGTGAGGATCGATCGCATTTTCCATCATGTAGTAGGTACAGCAAGAAAAAGAAGGAATATGCCGTTGTTTTCTTTTCATGCCGGCCGCACGTGCCCACTGTAAGCCCCTCCTTGATGCCTGCAACGGCGCGGGTGTGCAAGGTCGACGGTTCCGGTGCGGGCTGCTCTGCATTCGATACGGATGGTTCCACGGATAAGGCAAGGTGAATGAGGGTCGTTCGGCACCTCTTTCGATGGGAATACGGCCGACGGTACGAGTTATTGAGTGCAGCGATAATTATACTGCGAGTTATTTGTTCGGAATCAATTGATCATCTGATTCATATTACATCAGAGGAGTACATAATGTATGGTTGCATTTGTCTTTGGAAACCTATTATTCACGGCTCACTACTATTGACTTACAGTGTTTATGGGACGATAATATGCCCAAATTTCAGACAAGTATAATCCCGCAAAGTTTTATCTTGACTACTGTGTAGAAACTGCTTTCCCCCATGGCTCCTAGATATGTATATAAATCATATCTACTTCCTTTGCTTTCTTGTAGTACTCAAGCAATCATTCTGTATTTCATTTGGCGTGTCTCTTCTCAGGGAAGTAGAATCCAACGTGTACTTTGATAATGCCGGCGGCACTGGTGACTGTACTGCAAACCGACAACAGGCCCTATCCAAATTAAACTGCCAGGATTAGAGCGATAGACAAATCTTCTTATAACTATATTATACAAAGAAAAAACAAGATAAAAACCATGTTCACGACCACCAACTATTGTGTAGATTCCATCTTGTATTCCACTAGTGACATCCGACATTCTCACTCGTCAGAATCAACTAAATCAAGCTTAGTATCTTACCAAATTTCTTCTCAAGCCGGGGCGTGGACACGAAACCTCGAGTATATAAATATAGATTAGGGTACTCTGTTCGTTGATCATGTGTACACTTGATGACATTTACGTATTTCCATGATCTAATATCCTTGCGGTCGAGGATCTGTGAAGAGAAAACCGCTAGTGGTGACCGCCGAGATATGAAAGCACAATCATGGCAAGAAACCCTGGCCTAACTACCAACTGCATTGATGGAGTTTATCCCGGCTCGAGACAAATTCTAAGGCCACCAAATCAGTACGCTTATCAAAAACAACAGGTGTCAAAACTATAGAGGTATTAAATGAACAAATCACACTTATACTAGCCAACAAAACAAACGTTATGTGATACAAGTCGAGTCGAGCGTAAAACTACTTCGAAATGATTTTGGGCGAGCCTAAAACTGGCCTGATTTTTTCATATACACATTAGAATCCAAAATATACTACATAGGCGCCTAAACTCATCTATGACTTATTGACACCCAATACCAGCCCTATGTGAGGCTTCACCGAGAAGTTAAGAAACCAGAAAAAAAAATGTACAATTGCGAAAGATCGTATCTTGGCTCCAGTCTTTCTCTTTTGTATAAGTTTGTCTCTTTTTGACAAGCCATTCGCTAGCACATAAAACTTCTTCTAGGTATTATTCAAGGACGAACAAACTGATAACTCTCAACTTGATTTCGACTTCTTGGCGACCAAGTCAGCACCTTTTCTTCCTCCATCCCGTCGGCGCCACCGCGCTTGACACAGACGTTGAATTTCTGACCCCATCTTTCGGCGACGAAGAAGAAGCTAAACTTGGAAGTCGTCACATCCCCTTCCCGGATCCCCGCCTCGGCGGCCCTCGACTGCGGGTCCAGCCCTTTGACGACGCCGCCCTTGGCGGAGAGGCTGCTCTCGTCGAAGCCGAGGCAGAACTCCTCCTGCGGCACGCGCTGCAGCGTCCAGTCCAGGCCCTCGACGGCGCGCAGGCAGTCGGGAGGCAGGACGATCGGCACCGCCTCGGACATGTCCCGGTAGCCCGCCTCGGCGGCCGGGCCCAGCTCCTCCGCGAGCATGGCGTTCCACACCGCGATGCCGTGGGGCTGTTCGCGCTTGCGGAGCTCGATCATCTCGAGGATGAGCTGGTCCAGCGAGCGGCCCCCGGCCTTCTTCAGCTGGTGCGCCAACGACAGAAAGTACACGAAGCCGCGCTGGTACGGGATGCGGCTGACCAGCGCGCCGGTCCAGAACCGGCTCTGCACGTCTTTGTTCTTGATGTCCCGGTCCGGGTTGGTGTAGTACCCGGAAATTCGAATATTGAGGCGGCGGACAAAGTCGTCCTCGTCAATGACGCCGAGCCGGTACGGCAGCACGAGGGAGTAGTACTCGGCGATGCCCTCGTTCCACCAGCCGTCGGCCATCTCCTCGAGCGTGGGCCCGCCGGGCGAGTGCCCGAGCCGCGGCCAGTTGTGCACCGTCTCGTGCATGAGGAACTCGTCGACCTCGTCGGCGTCGCGCGGCACCACCGTCGACCACGCGAACACGAACCCGCGGTGCAGCCCGCGGCCCGAGACGCACTTTTGCACGTTGCGCCTGACAAAAATGCGGTAGCTCGGGTCCTCGTCTCGGAAGAAGGCCGCCATCCGCGGGAACAGCGCGTGCATCTTGGCGCCCAGGGCCGCGGCGTCGAACGGCGGGCTCGAGAGCCAGTACATGGCGAACGACCCGCCGCTCTCCGGGGCCGGAGGGTAGCTCTGTAGAGGCCCGACGGCGAAGAAACACTCGTCGAGCACCTCGGCCTTTACCGGCGCCGTGACCCGTGTGCCCTCGCCCAGGGAACAGGCTGCTCGCGCGTTTGGCGGGCAGGATCCCAGGTCCCATTCAATGGTCGTGTCAAAAATATCGTCGACGGCAGGCCGAAGGATAAAAGCCATTCCGGCGCCGGTCAAGCCACCCCCATCTCTCTCGAGGGCGATCTGGGGACCGCAAGGACTTGCTTCGGTGGCATTCCAAGGCGCCGCCGTGTACTCGACTGTGACCTCTCCGCCAGCAAGGTCCCTACCGGCACGGAACATGCGTCGGCGTCCGTCCTTGGAATCGGTGGAGTAAATCGGGACCAGGCCGCTGGCGTCTTTGATGGTTATGGCTTCTGCATTGTATTGCTGTGTCTTGATGGGACCCCGAGCCAGGACATGGTGGAATAGAATGTCGTCCTTGGCCTTGGCGGGAGTAGAAAAGGTCATGCGAACATGAATTGACTGGTCATTGTCCTCGCAGTCTAGATGTGGCGTGAGGACGACTTGCAATGATGGCATGGTCTTTAATTTACAGCTCTAGCCAATTTAACATGTACAATAGAATTATTGATGAAAGAAATGATGAAGTATGTCTTGGTTGTATGACCAACTGTTGAAGTGCTTTAATGGTGCTGCGTTCAGGGCGATAAAGACATATAAATAGTTGCGGGGTAGGTAGTAGCCAGGGTCCTATAAATAATAGGACTTTGGATGATCTGCGTCTTCTACAATCTAGGTATACTCCACTTTAACATGACTTTTGTTGAAAGCATCCACGTTATGTTTGAGATAAGTCGAAGACATACTCTTTTCAAGTTGAGTTCGCAGTCATTTATTTGTTTTTTTCGCGAATCCTGTTAGACAGACGACACACTCTGAATGCATTTTCAGGGTAGTCATTTGTACACCTCTACAAGAACAGCCGTACAAGTGGTAAAAATCTACACTGCTGTGCCTTACTCTTGCTGCAATGGATCCGGAGTCCTTATCTTCAAATCAAACGGCTCGACTGTATGCTCTCTCGCCCAGTCCACCACCGCGTCAAAGTTCCTACAAGAGTGATACGTGAATCCTGGCGGCATGTTCGACTGCCACTCTTCGTCCCAGCGCAGCCAGTTCGTGCTCACATCCGAGGCGCACATGATTACCTGTCGGATCTGGTCTACGCAGTGATCCAAGTGCTTCGCGCTCAACAGCGACATGCCTTGGCCGCCCATATAGTCCTCATGTCGGTAGCGGTCGGGCCAGAGACCGCGGCGGATGTTGTCCTGTCCGTGTTAGAATTGCATTGCGGGCTACTAGGACTCAAATCTTACCAAGCAGTGCAACTGATGAAATACATCAAGTCCAATGAGATACTGATCCTCTTCTCCCGGTATGTTGATTGTCAAGTTGTTCAACTGAGCGGCCTGGTTTCGCGGGATCTTGCTCCACATCCAAGCTGTCGAAACATTTCAGTCAGTCTCTGATTCCAATGCCATCTTCGGAGAGTCAAGCTGTTCTTACGACTGTACAGCTCGGCCCAAGCATCATCAATAGAATCTGTTGGTGTGCATGTAGGGCAATCCAACTGATAGGGTGACTTCTCGCCGGGAAGGTAACCGGCGTTGAACCCTCGAACGTGATAGCTGATTGCTTCGCTCGCCGGGCCTGGTAGAATATTAGTCTGGGGGTCCTCGATTTGCCGGACAGGAGAAGAAATATGCGTACTATATATGACTTGATCACGATGTTTTGTTCCTATTTGGAGAGGATAAAAGAAAACGACAACTATAACGGCTACAAGGAACAACTCGACAATAAGGTGGCCGACATGACTAAAACTTCTCCGCGTAGGACGAATTGGAGCCCATTGGACTTCATCATCAGCATCGCGACTCTTGTGAAGAAGGTGTTCCTTGGAGTCAGCCGTGCCGGCCGACTCATCACTACTGCGATGGCCAAACATGTTCGTGAGTGGTTGCAACAGCCCAGAGACAGCTCGGATTCTGTCCTGGAAATAATTGGAACAAGTCTCTCGAAGGCAGGTCGGCCAAAATTGCGGGTGAGGGAGAGGGGGATCGCGTCACCCGCTCAAATTGATCACTTCCTCACCGATCACCCGGTTGTTTTCGAACCCCCCAGGATCTTGGCTGTTCAGCTGTTGCAGAAATCTGATCCGCTGTGTATTCAGCGCCCTGGCATTACCAAACATGTACTTTGCCGATCTTTGGGCAATCAGTACGGGCCGGGTCACTTGTACCATAAAAGTAAAAATAGAGGATCCTGATACAACACGGCAAAAGTACACCGCAGGAAGCAATCTTTTGAGGATGGGTATAAGAACGGAGACCTCTAGATCCGCGACTTCCTGACGTCCCGTGGATCGCCCAGGGTGTAAGATTGCATCAGCCTTGAACAAATGTGACAGTACCAGACAAAGGAATCCTGTACGGCTTATCGTCGATGTGATGAGATATATGGGATATGCGCATACCGTTGGGATTCATTTTGTTTCCATACGCCGCAAGGGAGGATGATGTGATTGGGTATCCAGACTTTCACCATAGCGCGTGAAGCGTGAAGCCAACTGCATATGTGCGGCGCAACCCTACAGGCTATAGCGATAGGGGTTCTATAGTTATGGTTAGCGGTTTGCTTATCTGGCCTGCATGTAGAGCTGTGCCGCAGACTATAGGATCCCTGGCTCAGGTAGGACCCTGGATTACAGCCCCCCCCCCCCCCCCCCCCCCCCCCCCCCCCCAGGACTTTTACAGAGGTTTGTTCTAAATTCTGACACAGACAACACCCATGTCGTAGGATCTCGCTTCCTCTGCATGGATCATATTGACCCCGGAAACCCGTGTAGGGTACCTAGTCCCGGCATCGAATAACCGATTTTGTGTTACCACGAAGGATCTTGTATAGGAGAACAGCCTCACTCGCCTTCTGGTGGGGATTGGCATGGATTATGCTGACATCCCCTAGTATGGTGCAACTGAGAGGCGGTATACCAGAAAGTCTTTCTGATAGAGAATTCGAGGTAGCTAGACGAGTTATTGTTGACGTTCAATTTGATACCGAAACAATCGTTTCCCTCAGCTTTGTTGCTGTCGCCCTCTGTCTCTTCATGCGATTGTACTAGCAATAATCACTGCTACTTGTTTCTCCATACCATTTTGGCATCAATCTGACACCTGGTGTGGCCTTCAACATGTCTAATCAATACGAAGAAGTGTCTGCCTTCAGTGGTCCAGAGGAACAACTCCTGGGCTACGAGAAGCATGCGAGAGACGAAGAATTTGACGGAGGTTATACCAAGAGAGACCAATCTCCCTACCGCCGCTGGTGGAAATGGGGTCTTCACCTGATCTTGCTCCTCTCCAACCTCGCACTGTCCGTGTACCTCCTGCAGTACTCGAGGACGTGCCCTCCCGTACAGAGGACCCAGTGCACGACACTGCGCGATCACGAGCTGCCCTGGGCCGAGGACATTGTCTCCTACGAAGACAAGACTTTTGTGGCGAGCGGGTTCCACGAGCACGACGACGCGCCGCCTACAGATTTTGAAGGCTTTGGTTACGCCAGCGTCGATCGGGCCTGGAGGAATCTGACCAGCGGTATGTCCTTACTACAGGTTATCATGATTGACTTGTGCCGTGGCTGACCATATCAGTGGGCGTCATTGGCCTCACCAAGGAGCAGAACGACCAGCTCGCCGTACCCAGCGTGGAATCTCTCAGAGAGCCAGGCGTGTACCCAGTCGCCATTGGCATGTTCCATCAACTTCATTGTCTGGTATGCAGTATAATGAGCCGCATCTGACGCCTCGAGATGGCTGACACCCAAGCAGAACTATCTGCGAATCCAGCTGGACCTCAAGCCCGGCCAAGATCCCACCGAGACGGAGGAGATGAGATGGAAGCACAAATGTGAGCATACAGACTCCTAGTCCTTTTCCAAATTATGGCACATATTGACCTTGTTATAGCCCACTGCATCGACTACATGCGCCAAGTCGTTCAATGCCACGGTGGTAAGCGCCCCTGAAGCCCTCGATTGAAATCTTGACTCTTGCTAATTTACATCGTAGATTTGACGCCGATATCGTTTTGGTACGAGGGCACCGAAGTAGGATACAGCTTCGATCACGCTGTTGTTCACCAATGCCGCAACTTTGACTCCATCTACAAGTGGGCGGTTGAGCGCGGGTCGGAACTGCACATTGAGGATTAGATGGGATTCGAGTTCTTTATAGCATACCGTAAACTTTAGCTCTACTCCCTGAAATTGAATACATAATTCTTACACGTCGCTTTTTCCAATGATGAAGTGCGAATATTTTCATGTGCAACCCCATTTTCTATGCAATTGAGCTTGTCGGATAGTTTATATGCAAACCCATCTTGAAAGGGCTACACATCACTCACTGGGACGCCACGTTGGAGTTGCAGTATCTAATCGAACAAGGTCTATAATTAAGTTCAGAGGAGCATATATACTAAGCTAGAAATCTATAGCATCACGCGACCTTGTAGCCCGAAGTATTTCTCTGCAACGCGAAATCGTAAATCTGGTCAAAATTCCGACAAGTGTGACGAATGCTGAAATTTGGCTTGTAAGGCGGAGGGTTCGGCAGCGGCAGCACGGGAACTCCAGGTATGGTCTCCAAGGTAATTGGAGTGAGATCCTGTTCGCAAGCCGTCAGTGACATATCCTAGTGCTTCATCTGGAGTCCAACTTACCCCGTGGCAGGTCAATACCTGTCTGAGATACTCGATGCAGTGATCTAGATGGTACATGTCAGCGCGGTACGAGTTCGAGGCTTTGTGTATGTAAATGCGTACCTAAATGTCTTGACTTTGACCATTCAGACTCTCCGGGATGATGTGTCTGCTCGCCGGAAGCCGACGAGTAAGCCGCATGACGCAGATAGTCCTGTATCTAAGTTAAAACTAGATTTGATCCGTGTTGACGCCTAATGTCATACCAAGCAGTGCAGCTGATGAAAGACTTCGATAGTGACCAGGTAGTGCTCCGAGTCTCCCACCAGATGAGTGGTTTCCACCTGTAGTTGATCATTTTCTTCCCTCGTTATGACCGTCATTCCCACTAAACTTTTATTAGTGCCGTTTTGATTGAGATTCACAGCATAACTGACCATTGTAAAGCTCTTCCCACAGCTTATTGTTTTCGGGATTTGGCGACCCAAAGTACGGGCTTGGACTTTCCTTGGAGTCTGTGAATCCGGCCGGAGTGAAAGTGAGATTAACATAGTCGAATGCATCACGCGCAAAAGCTACCAAGTATTAGAATAGGTCCCCAAGGATGCGGTGGAATGAAGACATACGCAGTTCTGACGCAAGCAGAGAGTATTGGTGCCCCGATGGACTACCGTGTGACGAAAGAATCGTTACCGCGACGATAAGAAGGAAAACGATCAAATGCAAGAGGATACTATATGATTTCCAGCAAATCTCGATATAGCGTGCGCTAGCACTCTGTTGCCGTATTTGAGGTTGATCTTTTTCTTCGTCGCTAGCTGCGACCGGCGAATATTTGCTAGAAGAGCCAAACATGACTTTTGGCTGTCACAAGACGTTGCATCTGGCTGTTACTTGGTCTAAGAACGGAGAAATGGTGATAATGGAAACGATAGCACAAGCTGATGAGACTGTAAAAGGATTTTAGGGAAGAAAGAGAGGTAGCGCTTAGCAGGGCAGACTTACACACCCCTGGCTTTACCCATCCAATTTTAGAGGGTACCAAAAGTTGCTGTGCCGCTAAATAAAACCGGATATTCATGGCCCATAGCATCCTTTTCGGGATCTAGAGCATCTTATAATTCATATTTTTGGATCTTCTCTACAATAGAAGCAACGAACTTGAAAAGAATGATTAAGTCGTGCACGCAAATCACAGCACAAGAACAATGCGCAGAAGTTGCGCGCATGATTTTTAGGCAGTGGTTTCATATATCACAGGCTACATAATGACACAAGCAAGGTCGATAGAACTGTCATATTCATGAAACTCTACATTTCCCTTTTCTCACCACACGTCTTTCCTCAGTTCCCATCTTCAGATATGGAATTCTGCATGCCAATTATTAGCTAGTCTCAGTATCAGTCAAATTGGGTGATCTTCCATACAAACCTTTTCCAGCAGCCGTGTTCATTTGTCAGCCTCCTCGCTCTCAGTCTTAGCATAGGCAGCGTAGATGACCGGGCGTCCGGAAAGATCTCTCTTCTCGACGTCTTCGGCCTCGGTTTTCGCGTAGGCGGCGTAGATCACAGGACGACCAGAGAGATCCCGCTTCTCAGCCTCATCGACGTCCTCGGCCTCGGTTTTCGCGTAGGCAGCATAGATGACAGGACGGCCTGAGAGGTCTCTCTTCTCGACATCCTCGGCTTCAGTCTTGGCGTATGCAGCGTAGATGACGGGACGTCCGGATAGATCTCTCTTCTCGACATCTTCGGCCTCAGTCTTGGCGTAGGCGGCGTAGATGACGGGGCGCTTGGACAGGTCAGTCGACTCTGCGACAGGCGCGGCGGCGACAAAGGTGGCCAAGGTGGCGAGGATAGTGGCTTGGATGAACTTCATCGTGAGGCAATGGGGCAGAAACTGTGGGAGCAAAAGTTTTCTTTGGCGGACAGTTGGACGGGAATGTTGGAATGCAGAACTAGGTACCAATAGGCCTATAAGAGGGTCCGGGTCCTTGGGAAATGCTTTCTTTGGAAATCATAAAGATTACCCCGGGTATCACGCATGTCCCCGGGCCACCAAAGTACATGGAGGTCTATGGACTCAGGATCACGAAACGAGGACCGTGCCACTGGATCATGAACGAGTGGACGAGGGAAACGATCCAAGGGAACCTATCTCAGCCTTCGCGGCCGCCTTCTCAGGTCAACCCACAGGTCTCCAAGCTCAAACCTGGTAGAACCCTGTACTTTTCCTGCTTCCTCTTATACACAGCAGATACGACCTGGGTAGCTTTGTGGAGTATTGCGGTATACCACAAGTATCAATATACATGCAGCCCTGTGAATTCCATCCAGCTCGCTTATTCCGACCATGTTGGCATAGGGCTGCTCATATTGACGTCCTGAGGAGGCGATATCATTGGTCAGCTCGCACTTTGTTATCTTCTCCCAGAAATAGTAGAGAATCGCCTTGCAAACTGGAAACCGCCGCAAGGGTACGTGATATGCAATAAACCGTGTAGGATGTTGATCCATGAAGTCGGTTCCCCAGCTTCCAGAGGATTGAGATCGGCTTCCGGTAGAATTTCCCCAGGTTGGTACCTTGACAGCTCATACTATACGGATATAAAGTTGTATCTTGGCAAGGAGCTCGCGTATGCAAGGCTATGGCAAGGGATGCCAAGTAGCTTCATAGCTGGCAAGTAAGGGATCACCGTCAAATCAAGCTCAACCAAGCGATGCTGCATGGGGGCTATTACAGGGCAATTTAAATGCGGAAACACGGCAAAGCCTTATCGGATGCCAATTCCACGTCCTTCTCGACTCCAGAGCGATGATGCTGCTACAATTGAGTCAGCACTGCTCAAGATTAAGCATGGGCAATCCTCCAGGAAGCGGCACAGTCAACTCTCAGCCCAGAAGACTATAGTAATTCTTATCGGCTTCAAAGTTACCGACAAAATATATGGGTCCCGTCCAAAATATCATGTTATGATCTGAATCCCTGTCAGGGGGTAATCCAATTGCCGAATGTCTGTTGATTACGCGCGGGTTTGCCAAACGTCAGTTTAGGTCTGTGTGGCGCAAGCACATGGGGCACGGAACAGAAGAGAGCTCAGAGGTATACATAGTACAGCCCTGAGATTGATCAGACCCATGTCAGAGCCTCCTAGCCACGCATTATACATGCCTGTTCTGATCACATAGCTCCTCCGCCGATCCGTATTTGTGTTCAATTGACTATGCTATTCTTGGCTCGCTTTGGGCACGACTCACCGCCTGAGAGACTGATGGCGAACCAGGAATGGCTACTACAGCTCTTGTCACCAGTCGCCGATCCGAGGGTCTGCCATATGCGCTGTCACCCACATTCGGCGCGGAGTCCTGTTCTTGTTGCGGGTAGTCTGTGCCAGGTCTTCCCTTTGCCTTCGAACCGTCCCTTGTAGCTTGAGCCGCTGCTTTGGAAACCATCATTGACAGAAAGATGATGTCTGAAAAGGTCGCATCTGATGATGCTCTGGACATTGTATCATCAACATCATCGTCCATTCATCCAGGGCGAATCGAAATTAGCCAACTCTTGCGCGAGGCCACAAAATGGGATACCGCATCTTTTTCTATCCTTCGGCACAGCTCACAGATCTCTTATGTCTTTGTTTGTACACCGGTCTCATCAGGAGCAGCGCAGTGCTTGACATTGTCCCAAGCTTCAGACCATTTCAAAGAGAGCTTGCAGGGGGACTCGACCAGCCCGTCCCATCTCATCTTTCAGATCGACCAGAAAGATGCACATATTCCAAGCGCTTTCTCGGCCATATTGACACCACTTCCCGGCGGGATCGGTCTCGAGTTCGAAAATAAGACTAAAAAATATGACAGAACCTCGTCAGAGGGGTCCGAAGGGTCATCTCAGGGCTTTGTACCCAGAGAAATGTATCTCGAATCACCCAGGTCATCGAGTACTTTCATCTCCGGCACAGTCCAAAAATACATGACCTATATTCTTGCGACACTGGCAATCCTCATCCTCGGTGCGGTGATGATCAGGTCCCTGGATACACGTCCCAGCGACACTCACATCCAGTACCAAGTGGGAGACAGCGTTGGTCCCAAGTATACCGCTCTCCTTCACCCCGAAAACGTGACGGCCTGGGCTGAAAAGCACTATAACCCCGAAGACTGGTATATCCGGATCGACGATCAGGCTCTGGTCCCCATCGAACTCATGGACGAGCAAGAGTGGCGGTACCAGGAGTATTTATCCAACCGATACCCCGAAAAGGCCGAGATGCGTAAGTGCAGATAGTATCTTCCTATATTTCGTCCGAATTTGAGCTGACCAGAGAGTTTCAGGTGACTCGGGAGCCTGGAGAGACGTCAACTTTCTGCAAGATCCCAACAACTTCATGTTTCCGACGGACAAGCAGTTCCACATGGGTCACTGCATTCGCGCAGTTAGGAGGTATTGGCAGGCCAAGGAGACGGGGCGACATGTCTGTCCGTGGGATATCGACTACCTCCACTTGAAGCATTGTTTCAACATGCTGGAGGAACTGATATTTGTGCCCGGCCCTCGAGAAGAGGTTCCAGGGGAGATGTTGAGCATGAGTTGGAGAGCCAAGGTTTGCATGTGGGAGCCATAGTACAAATAGGCGATCCAGATCGATAGACACCTAGTTGGGATAAAAATTTCTGCTCGTATTTCAATAGCACGTATCGAACAAAACATCTCTTGAAGCACTTTCAACTCGACTTAATGATAAGCTTCATGCCCGCGGTGCGGAGCGAATGAATCGCTCGTTCTTTTATCATGCAGGTTCATGGAAAACTGTCTTTGCCAATAAGAGAACTCACTATGCAGTACATATGCAACATGTTCTTGAGATGGAAGATTTCTATTATTACTGCGCTAAAATCTTCTCATTCAATGCTGGCGCGTGCCTGCTTCTGCTTCCTCGCTAAATGGCACCATCTCCTCCATAGCATTCACGGGTTGATAGACAGGACCGCCACCCGACTTTGCCGAATTGCCACCCTTTCGGAACGGGGACACAACAGTGAAGTAGATGATGAGTTGCACTCCCAGAACCAGTGCCCACATGTACGCTGCAGTTCTGCTTTCGTTGGCCATGATAATTCCACTGTGCGGGGTCTTAGTCAGTAAATTCGACATCGAGCAAAGGGCAGTAGACTCACAAGAACACGTTGATGCACCCTAGAATATACAAGGTGTATCCCAGAATCTTGTGGTACTGCTTCATCCACGCCGGCGGAGCGAAAGTCCTCGGACCCCGTTGGGACTTGACGTAGAGGAGGTGGTGTCGGACTCCAAGGGCAATCTGGCAAGGGAAGAATAGACCAATGGCGCACCCGAGGATCTGGTGTGGGCCGAAAAGACCCTGGAACTTAAAATACAAGTCAGTATCCTCGTCAATGATTCTTCGTTGTCTGATGCTGGTCCTACTCACCCCATGTCTGGTAAATGAAGTAAACAATGCTGACCCTAAGCCTAACAGAACCACACTCGAGGTTACTGCCTGTATCATCCAGTGGCGCCGGACAGAGGACCAGCGATCAGAGACGGCGGAAAATATGCCGAGCGGAAAGATGAGACCAAATGCAATGGCCATCAAGACACCGTGAGCGAGATAAGCATTCGACTTTGTTGACACGCTACCCTTGCCGCTGACGGTCCCGGCGGCAATGGAGACGCGGTCCCGAATGACTGGGAAGAAGACTTCGCTGGCGCCGTGCACCTGAGTCGCGGTCATGTCCATTGAGAACCAGTCTTTGTACATGTTAGCCATTTGCTCCATAAGTTTGATTTCATAAGTACTCACTGTAAGAGTTGTGTCTCTCCAAATGCTTGTTGGGGTCATCGCTGTGGTGATCCTGAAAAACATTCGTGGCCCAGATCCAGGGCTGGTTCTCGGTATCGACTTTCAGGCTGTTCCCATCCCATCGGTTGCAGGCATAGCAAATGAAATTGGCGACGCTGTAGCCATCATTGAAGGATGTATCCACGACTTGGAAGTCCGGTATGCCTTCAGCAAGCTCGGGTCTGTCATGGAATCTTGAGGTTGTGTTAAAAATACCATTCATACACTAGAGATAAGTATAACTCACGACGATGATCGAGGTCCGACGACCACACTTCCGTGCTCGACGCCTGGATACATGACAAACATCAGCGAGCGATGCATGATGTAGCCAGACCCAAAGGCTACCCAGCCGTCCCCTCGCGGGAACTTGGCCGACATGGTCATGTAAAAGTCATCTCCTCCGCTCGATTCATTATGAAATGTGTTGACGCCGATACAAAAGTCATGTTCGTCGACAGCATTGACTGCACAGAACTGAGATGCTGCACGAACTGAAGTAACTCCTATGAGAACGAGGAACAGCCGTAATACGGAATGAATTGAGTATGCCATTGTGCCAATATGTGACAGCTCCCCGAGAACGTAGGTCTAAGAGAAAGGCACACAAGAATTCGTGAAATACGTGTTGTTGCAATTTGCGCCTGGCAGTCTTAGAGACCAAGTGTTTTGCGAGTTCCGGGCAAAGATTGCTGACCGCTTTGCCTGCTGGCCCTGCTATAGTTGCGCCTCGTGATCGTCAACGAAAGTCGTGTCTATACTTGGATATAATCTGGTACCGATTCAAGTCCCCTGTCCCCAGAATCCTTGGATTTTAGACAGGGGTGTAAGCACTCCATAATGATCCGGCTATAACATGGTACCTGAGATGTGTACAACTAAATACCCTTGCCAGGCCAGACCCCCATCATGCAAGCCTAATTCCTCCAATTCCGGATCCTATCACTGGGGCCAAACGCCCCCTATAGTGCCAATCAAGTATGTTTGATTGGTATTGATACCTGTAGTGCTTACACACTGGTGGGACTGGAAGTTATCACCAACCTCACCCGTGCTTTTGATACCCCTGTGGCTGTCATGACCTCCCTGCTGGCTGTGCCCTACGGACCAAATTGGTTCATGCTCGTGTAAATGCATTTCCACCGCAAATCCCACGTATGCATGTCAACCAAATGTGTTGTTTTCTACGATCAGTAGGCTGTAGAACCAAATTCCGTTTTGGTTCCTTGCTTCCGCTAGCAGGTGAGAGACTTGGCCAACTTATCTTTGCATCACAGAAAACTACACAACTTCAGTGTTTATTCCGACCGCTCTGGTTGTCGGTGAGTGTCCAACCAATTCCAATGTGACTGTTCAACAGAAAGCTTCACAAAATTCAGACAGTGCTGATATTTCCAATTCGAGCCCAGAGCTATGAAACTTCCACTGGTGGTATCTGCCACTCTACTCGGCCTCGTGTCCGCGGCACCATTGCCGGGCTGGAAAGACCCGTTTAGTGTGGCCACACCTCTGAAGTCCGAGTCTTACAAGCCCTTTGGAACACACGCATCTGAGAAAGAGAAACAAAGACTGGTCAAAGAGATCATGGAAGCAGAGGCTTGGGAAACATACGATGGCGTCTATTTGGGTGGCGAAGAGCAGAAGCTGTATTAGTGGATGGATGATAAATTGGCTTGGGGCTCACAAAGACACCTTTTTGAATTGAAACAACTCGATTTTGCTCTCCATATCTTCTCTCTCTTTTCCTCAGAAAGAAGAAGGGGAAATCATTCGTACTACACAACTCTCAGTGACTAGCGAGCATTTGGCTAAAAATTGTCAGTCTCTGGATCGTCTTATTCCCGAATGTCCATCTATCGAATACAATGGAACATGAAAACCACTTAATAACATATCGAAACTAGTTCATGGCTTCGTTGCAGGTAAACTTATCTTGTAGGGTAAGATATCTATTTGCACGGATGGGCATCCTTTGGAATTCTGCAGCCGAACAGATAAGCCTTACAACCGAGCTGCGACGTAGTGCTTGGCAGACGCTTCCCACAACCAGTCTACTCTCCAACTCGCCGTACCACCCCCTTCGTCTCCCATGTATCACCTACAGGGCCATCGCAAGGCAAGGGATCCGGCGGGCTGAATGAGGCCACTGATGATGATATTCTCGGAGAAGGTCATGCAGCGAAGCGAGCCTTCCGCACCATTGCCTATCCTCAAGCAAGCGCAGGCCATCTGACAACGGCACCTCCTAGAGTTTCGCTCCGAGAATTTGGGGTATCTAGTCAATTCCCAACCACTGATCACTCAGACTGACCTGTTTGACATGGTGATTCCCTATAGTTGCTGAGACATCAGAACCAAGTCCAGTTGTGTTTCTCGCGAGGTAGCAGCCATGGTCTCCACGACTATCTATGAGTACTTCAAAGAAGATGGACCTTATTCTTCCCATCGTTCTAGAATATTATCGAAGAAACGTTTGGCCCTAATATCTTTGACTCTTTTCTCGTTATTGGCATTCGCTCTTTTTGGAGTTTTCCCAAAGAGTTTGAGCCAAAGTTTCTTCTTTGCCCAAACAGCCTTCAGCTGTGAGAGCCCGGCAGTACGAGCCGAGTGGAGGAGATTAAGTGAGTTGACTTCGTTCGCCCTTCCACAGACAAGATGTGACCTATTTCCATCTTGGTAAAGTCAAATAAATGAGTACTGTAAATACTGACAGAAAGACCAATGGCTAGGTGCATCACAGAAGCATGCATATATCTCAGCGGTTCAATGCCTTCACGAAACCCCGTCTAAACAGAAGCTCCCCGGTCGTCTTTCAGATGATTTTCCCTACACTCACATACACTTGAGTGGTGATAGTAAGTCTTCGATACAATCCTTATCACAAGAAAGAATACTAATACATTTAATTCAAGATCATTATACCGCCGTCTTCCTGCTCTGGCACCGGTATTTCATCCACATATACGAACGGGCTCTCCAGACCAACTGCGGCTACACAGGCGCTCTTCCGTGCGTAGTTCCCACGGTGACCTTTTTTTGCAGTCCTGTACTCATGTTGCTATTCATCAGATACTGGGACTGGACACTCGACAGCCAAGACCCCACAAGCTCCCCGATCTGGTCGAGCAGCGACGGCTTCGGCGGCGACGGCCAGACGCACGCCCCCGTCACCGTCAAGAACGGATCGTGCGTCGCATCCGGCCCCTTTGTCAACTACACCGTGCAGTGGTCCAACCTCGCGTCCGATCCGCACTGCCTGTCCCGGGGGTTCGGTCGGGACAAGTCTCCCGCGCGGTTCTCGGGCGCCGCGTTTGCGCCTCACGTCATCGACGGGCTGTTCCAGCATCGGGACCTGGCGACCTTCTCCATGCGGCTGGAGGAGACCAGCCACGATGCGATCCCGAATGGCATCGGCGGCGACTTTGCCCTGTTCACGGCTCCCAGCGGTAAGTGCTGATTGGGCCATCACCTGGACTATGCGGGAGAACCAAGGCTAACGAGTACAAGATCCTGTATGGTTCCTGCATCATGCGCAGATAGACAGACTCTTCTGGCAGTGGCAGGAAAGAAACCCGGGCAGTAGAAAGACCGCGAACGGGTTGGTAGCTGCCATGAGTGAAGAAGACGTTGCCAGGTGGGAAGAAGTGCTGGTGATGGGGGATCTGGCGGACGATTTGGAGAAAGAGAAGATCTTGGACACGCAGGGGGAATTGTTGTGCTATACTTACCAGTAATAGCTTTGTATGTACAAGCACGGGGTTTATAGAGAACTACCCTCGAACGAATACTACGTTTGAGTCGAAGGTGAGAGATGCAAAGTTACTAAATATGCCCAAAATATGTCAAGTTCAAGGCAACTAACAAAAATAACCACCCAAACATATCGGTTTTCTGTACGAGATGCAGCTGGAGTATTGCATTGTAGTGTGTAGTTTCAGAGTATACATGGACGATAGCTCACTTATAAGGTAGGCCGAGGCTCTAGCGGCCGGCAGGTACAACCCCCCCCCCCCCCCCCCCCCCACTAAAAATTATGATTCCCAGGGACGGTACCCCGCGCTGCCCCGCGGCCAGTGTAAGTACACAAAAAAGTTCATGAAATTTTATGAAGCATTTCACGATCATCCTGCTGCGTCCAAGCGAAATCATAACAGCGGCCTCGGAACTGCCATCCTGACCCAAACTACTCAATCCCTTGCAGAACCACAAGGGACTCGCACAAACGGAAAAATGGCCGACGACAAAGACGCCCTCGAGGCGCGAATCCCCGCGACCTGCCCGTCGTCCATCGCGCAGATCCTCACCCACGCCTGGAACCACGACCTGGCCTCGCTGCGGCCGCTGCTGGACGTGCCGGGCCGGGCCAGCGTGCAGGAGCCCACGACGGGCGAGACGCCTCTGCACGCGGCGATCCGCGCCCCCTCCCCCGAAAACAACCAGGACGCCGCCAAGGCCATCCTCGAGGAGCTCTTCTTCAGCGGCGCCATCTGGAACGACGTCGACTCCAACGACGAGACGCCCGGCGACGTGGCCGCGCGCCTGGGCCGGACCGAGCTGTACCAGATGTGCGTCGAGGCCGGCGTGCGGGCCGAGCTGCTCTTCGGGCTGCTCGAGGGCTACGAGGAGATCGAGGACGAGGACGACGAAATGGACGACGCCGAGGTCGAGGCCGAGGAGAACGGAGACGCCGACGGGGACGAGGCGCCCGAGCTCGTGTCGGCCGAGCCCCAGGCCGACAGCGAGCAACAGCAGCAGGAAGAGCAGGAAGAGGAGACGGAGATTGTGGACTCGAACCCGGACAGAGCCTTTGCGCCGGCCAAGCCCGTGACCGCCGAGGACCAGGTCAGCTCGGACGAGTACCTGCGCTCGAACCTGACCTACAGCGACGGCAAGCTCGTGGACTCGTCGCTCAACGGCGTCATGATGGCGTGGGAGACCGAGATCATGAAGGCCTCGGTCGAGACCCTTCTGCCGGGCGGCGCGGCGGGCAAGAAGATCCTCAACATTGGTTTTGGCATGGGCATCATCGACACCATGTTCGCCGAGACGCGGCCGTCCCGGCATCACATCATTGAGGCCCATCCCGAGGTCATGGCATACATCAACGGCCCCGACTGCAAGTTTGGCAAGGCGTGGGAGGCGAGCGGACCGTCCGAGGGTGCCTTTAAAGTGCACGAAGGGCGTTGGCAAGATGTTGCGGCGAAGCTCTTGGAATCTGGCGAGACGTACAACGCCATCTACTTTGACACATTCGGCGAGGATTACTCTCAGCTGCGCAATTTCTTTACGGAATCCGTTCCTGGGCTTCTTGAGGAGGACGGAAGATTTGGATTCTTCAACGGTCTAGGCGCCGACAGACAGGTCTGCTACGACGTCTACACCAAAGTAGTCGAGATGCACTTGTCCGATGCGGGTATGGACGTGGAGTGGCAAGAGATGGATGTCGACATGAAGGACTTGAATGAGGAGGGCAAAGGCGATTGGGAAGGTGTCAAAAGAAGGTATTGGACTCTCAAAAGTAAGTCATCATGTGCATCGTCCTTTTTGGTATTTTCAGTCTATCTAACCCAGAGACAGCGTACCGGTTGCCAGTCTGCACCTTCATGGGCTAGGTCTTTTCCAGTCTATCTCGGTTCAACTACGCCAATGGGGCCATGTTTGTACCAATGCCTCGGAAAGTATCCTATTTGCATACGCTCTATGTAACCCAGACAGATGTCTCAAAGAATCAACAGTAAACTGCCGATAGCTTATTTGAAGTGCTCGGGGTGGAGAATACCAGCAAGGTTTCCTGCGTTGACTCGCTTAAGCGTCAGCGCAGCAATGAGAGCAGCACCCACACCACTACCATCCTCGGCAGCGAGGATCTCAATCGGGTCCTCCTCCCGCAGGCTCTTCTTGTTCGGCCAGTCGAGGATCTCCTTGAGCGCCTGGGCACCACGAGCCTTGAAGTGGGGGTACTTATTGAACACGGAACCGTCAGCACCAACGTGACAAGACGAGAAGTTCTTCTTCTTGCAGATAGCAGCGACACCGCATGCGGACAGGCGTGCAGCACGGGTGCCGATCAGCTCGGCAAGACGACGAATAAGCTCGAGCTCTGGGCGGGTGGTTGCGATGCTGAGCTTATCAGAGAACAAATCAGCAGTCTCCTGCAAGTTCTCGAAGGGATCACTAGATAGATTCTGTTAGCCATGTCATAGCATGAATCATGTCCGATAATGCGACTCACTCCTCAACAGCAGACAGGAAGGAAGCGTCCAGGCTGTAAGGTCTGCGGAGCTTCTTAATGTCCTGGCCCTCAAAGATGTGAACTTCCTTGTTGTCGTGAAGCTCCACCAGCACCAGACGGAAGATCTCGCCGAGGTAGAGACCGGCAATCATCTTCTCAAATGCCTGTTGTCCAGGTCTCGGCGACTCCTTGTCAATGATGATGTCGTAGGGGGTCAGCGGCAGGACCTTGTGCTCGTTGTCAAAAGCACCCCACTCGCAGTTGATGGCCATGGGGCAGTCCTTGGGCAGGTTCATGTGAGCCAGCTTGGGGATCGAGCCGCAGTTCTCCATGTATGCGGCATTGCAGCCAGTGCCAAAGATGCAGCCAATGACCATCTGAGGATCCGTGTAGGCCGAAGCAATGAGTGTTCCGGTAGTATCGTTGATCAAAGCGGAGACCTTGATGGGCACCTTACGCGACTCAAGAGCAGCCTCCAGCATAGGGACGACGTTCTTACCCTCGACACCATCAATGTCGAAACCCTTGGTCCACCGCTGCAGAATACCCTCATCAATGTAGTTTTGAGTTGCCGGGTAAGAAAATGTGAAACCAAGCGGGATCTTCTCGGCGTCTGCGGGCAGCTCTCCGTGGTGAGTGTCGATGAACTGCTGAAGACAGTCGGCAATGTACTCCCACAGCTCTTCAGACTCGCCAGTCTTGAGCTCCTCGGGCATGCGGTACTTTGATTGAATGATGTCGAATTCCGACTTGTTATCCGTCAGGGTGATCTCACACACACGCAAGTTCGTACCGCCCATGTCCAAGGCCAGATATGTACCCGTCTCGTAGCCATCGGGGAAGGCCATAACCCAGGTTGGGTTCATGGGCTGGAAATAGTAAGTCAGTCAGGAATGTTACGCGGATTCGTATCGGCCAAGGTTCACCCACAATGCTACCACCCTCAACGCTCAGACCTGCAACAGTTAGCATCATCAAGTCGACGTGCTTGGGGATTGCTTACCCTTCTCCAGCTCCGACACGAAGTGGTCAGTGATCTTCTTGAGCCTGGGAGTGTCAACAGTGAACTGCTGCTCCAACTTCTTAATTTCCTGCAGCAGGTCCTTGGGGACATCTGCCATAGATCCTGTAATAAAGGCGTTAGTGGTGGGTCAAGCGACACAGGTAACATAAACACGACCATGATGATAGGTATGCCTTCTGGTCGTGGCACCCCGAGCGGATTCCCATTTCCAGAGACTCAATGAGCTGCGGCTCAGATGCAGGGGGCGTGCAGATGAAGGTCGCTCTGGCGGCGATTGGAGGTGTTTCGTTGCCGGGCATGCGGACTTGGGCCGCACTGGCGGCTGTTGATAGCCAGGCATTAGGGAATAGTGATGAGGGTAGTAAGAGTGGTGAGATATAGCAGATATCTTGGACTCATAGAGTGTTCATGTACAAATGAGGAGGGGTGAATGATGGGAACTCAGTAGGGCAGGAAAGGGGCTGGAAATTCAGAATGCGTGAAGCTTGACAAAATCGACAAGCAGTTCTGAAACCATTCTCTTCCGCCCAAAAGGCAGGCTCGATCCGTGATTTACATATCTGCTCGGAGGACCTTGCCCGTAACCGTGGGCCAGAGTCTTAGGTGGTGGAGTTGCAACTGCCATCCTGACGTAGAAGAGGAAGCCTCAAGAATCTCACTGTCCATCCAGATCGTGATGTTTCCACCAGGTTCGACACTCGCAACTGCAGTGCAGGTGAAGATGGAGTGAAGTCTGGGGCCGGAGGCAAACCTCCTGAGACCCAGTATACGTGTTCAGCCCTGTGGCCGTTGGATATCACGCCAAAATGGTATAAGAGCTCTGTTCCAGACGTTCCGAAAAACAGGCTGCTTTCCTCCGGAGCTCCAGGTGGGCATTGGTGTAACATGGTGGAACGCACGCAAGCAGAAAAACATATGTACTTACCCTTGCGGGACGGGGGCTTGCGAGGACCGAGGCCAACCATTTTGACGAGTTTTGAAAGTTGTAGTGAGTCTGTCTGAGTATGGGAGAAAATCTCAAGAGTCAGCAATTGTGTTGTTTTAAACGGGCTGGTAGGCGCTGCCAGGATGACGCAAGACCTGTGGTCAATACCCACCTGGGAGGATCGGGCCGGTTATATGATGTGAGCTTCAATGCAAGCTTCAAGAATGGCAATTGCGTCCAATGCAGACGGGTATGCACAGTTCAGATGCGAGGTATATGCTTTCGAGGTATCGTGCTCCAAGATATGTTCCTGTTACACGGCCAATCGCGGTTGGTTGTGATTTTTGAGTGCAAGGTGGGATGAAGTTTTGAGCGCGCGCTGGGTTTTTGATGAGGGGTAGTACGTAGTATGGCGGGCAAGGCGGGCTCACTGATCAGTCAGGTCAGTCTGCTATTATTACGGAATAAGGTTGGATCAACGACTTGTGTCAGTCCAAAGTATTCTAGCTCCCGGTGTCCGAGTGGAAACCACACGGACCAGACTCGGCCAGAAGCCCAGGAACCAATGCAGATTCCAGCTTTACGAGTGGCAATTGGGTCTTGTCACAGCCCGGCAGAGCTGGAGCGTACAAAAGCTCGCTGATACCCAGGGGCAAGAAGGATGGTTGAGGCCCTACAAGGTACCTACAGTACACCACAAGTATGGACCCTGGTCTGTGGGTCTCTTGGACTTTCATCAGGTCGTCCAATGTTAGTGAGGCGGTGTGGTGAGAGATATATTCATTGTGTGCGATGTTTGCAGGCTTGGCCCAAGGTTTTTCACAATGACACACACCAGCTCGACCGTTGGGAAACTGACTGCATAGGCTTCACGCAATGTATGTCTTTCCAAGTTGGAAAGTGATCATGTTGGAGTCCAAGCGGCATCCTTCACTAATACACAAATAAGGGAAGGAAGCTTGTTCGATTGCTGTACGGATACTCTGGACATCTCAACAGTTGTCTGGATTCCAGAAGGGGCATCGAACACTGTTCACAGAGTCTGATTTGCTGTACGAGCTTGTGAACTTTGAGAGACGTTTGTTTTGGATCGTCTGAATCAGGCCACATGTAGAGTCTCTGCAGTGATACGTCAAGGTTCATGTCAACCAGAACATTGGGAAGTGCCCCGCGGCGGCGGCATGGAAGGCATGTGCTCGGGAGTCGGGGCTTGATGGAACGGCCCCCGGTGCTTGTCGCACATGCGTTAAGTATCGTGTACCTGTGGGGGTCGCTCCCGTTATCGATAACTTTTGGCCTGGCCAGATGAAGATTAGCGCAGGGCGAGCTTGCCGGAACAAACTAAATCCCACGTTTCGTACAGCAAGAAGCAACGTAAGCTCTTTGGGTCTGGCCAGCTGTAATAATAGCGTACGTAGATAGCTGTCTCTAAAGCCAGGTTGCCAAGACATGTTGACGAACCCATTTCACCACGAATTGTTGCAACAGTGATCCTTTCCGCAACTCATTTGTTTGTTTGTTTTCTCCTTCATTCACCTCAATCGCAACAATTCGGGGTCGCTCCATGGTTGAGCGCTCCTTGCGAAGGTTATCATCATGAAGTCGGTCGCAGCTTTCGCCGTTGGCCTTCTCTCGCTCCTTGCGCCTACAGCCGCCAACACCAATGTCGCCGGCCCATCAGTATCCAAGGTCACTCTGCCATCGACCTTCAAGCCGCCACAGGTGTTCAAGAATGCCAATCTCGTTCACGTCATCTCGGTAGAGAAGAACTACGCCAAAGAATCCATCAATGTTGTCATTGAGAATGTCTCAAAGGAGCCCCAGACCGAGTACTTCCTGCCCTTTACCAGCGAGCAGATGGAGAAAATCGGCGGCATTGAGGTCAAGGATCGCAAGGACACGACACTTACTGGCTTCGGCATCGACGCCGTTGAGTTTGATCCTCTAAGGTAAGCTGCATCTTTGCTCAAAATGGCAGCCAATGCTTACATGATTTGTAGCGACACTCAATTCTACCGAATCCGACTTCCCAAGGCGATCGAACCCAAAGCTCAACAGACCCTGGGCATTTCGTTCTTCATTCTCAAGGCCTACACCCCTCTCCCGGCGGCTATCGAGCAGGCGGACAAGCAATACCTCGTTTACCCATTCTCTGCATACGCCCACTCTGCCTACCCGACGCTGAAGCAGAAGACCGAGGTCAAGTTCCCCTCTGGCGACATTCCAGACTACACCAAGATTGCCGGCAGTGGTGATGTGAAGGAGTTCCCCGAGAAGCAAGGATCCAAGCTCATCTATGGACCCTTCCCCGAGGTTCCGGCCGGCGCTGTGTCTCCCGTCCTTGTTCGCTTCGAGTTCACCAAGCCCGTCACCCACGTGTCAGTACTGGAACGTGATGTTGAGGTCAGCCACTGGGGCGGCAATGTCGCCTTTGAGGAGCGCTACACTCTGTTCCACAGGGGCGCCAACTTGTCCTCTCTCTTCAACCGCGTCAAATGGGCTCAGTCCCAGTACTTCAACCCCCAGACCTACGCTCTGAGGGAGATGAAGTTCAGCTTGCCCGGTGGTAGCAAGGATGCGTACTTTACGGATGTTATTGGCAACGTGTCGACATCCCGGTTCCGAACCAACAAGCGCGAGGCATCGCTCGAGATCAAGCCTCGCTACCCCATCTTTGGCGGCTGGAAGTATCCTTTCACAATTGGCTGGAACTCGGACTCCAAGAACTTCTTGAAGAAGAAGACTGGCGACGGCTACCTCCTCAAGGTTCCCTTCCTTGAGGGCCCTAAGCAGGCAGAGGGTGTCGAATACGAACAGATCCACCTGCGTGTGCTCTTGCCTGAAGGCGCCGAGTAAGTTTTGTCCATACGTGAACAATGAATGACGCTAATCGCTCGCATAGGAACGTCAAGTACTACACCTCCATTCCGGAATCGTCCATCACAGAGTCGATTGTCGACAAGCAGAAGACCTACCTCGACACCGTCGGACGTACCGTCCTGACACTCAAGGTCCGCAACGTCCCCGACGAGTTCCGGGAGCGCGAGCTTTACGTATCGTACGACTACTCGTTCATTGCCAGTCTCCGAAAGCCCTTTGTCATTTTCGGAAGCGTCATCTCCGTCGTTGTTGGAACTTGGCTGCTCTCCAAGGTCGAGGTCAAGTTCGCAACAAAATAAAGGAGTTCAAAGGCTGTAATTGTATGTAACTGGATTGAATTTTGCGAGACAACTCGTGGGCACCTGCAAAAGACAGTGTAGCCAGAAAAATAGAGAGACAAATGACATGAAGACACTGGAATCGCATGATGTCTCGATGTGATGGAAATTTCGAGAGACCTTGCAAGCGTGCCTCGCGGATGCTGTTCTCTTTGATAGGATCCTGGACCACCGAACAGGTTGGGGCAAGCAAAACGACATCGGCTATAGCCCATGTGAAAGCTGGGCTGCAAAGTTGGGTATAAGAAAGAATGGATAAAGTTGTCTGGATAAAAGTCTCCAGCCTCTCCATAATCAATCATCGTGAGATTCATGTGACTCCATGACTTTTGACTGCGCCAGCCACTGAAAGCCCAAAGTCAAGCCAGTGACAGGCGAGGCAGGGTCCAGGGGTCCTCCCGATGACAAAGCTGGAGCCGCGTCGTTGAGAAGCGGAAACTCCACCAGTCAGTCCACACGACCAGACCCCCGATCAGTCTATGTACACTAGCATCGGGCGGATCTGCACGCTGACGTCGCTGCGCCATCATAGGCTGAAAGCTCAATGCCCATGTGGTGATACCTATGAGCAATGAGAAGAGTTGCAGCAATAGAAGAAGTGCATAAACGGTCGCATGGCTCGGCTGCAGCGTTTCATCATTCTCCTTATTCCCTGACCATAGGTGAAGGGCTAATCATGATCAAGACTGGTCACCGCGACAGAACAGGCGGGGCAACCGTCCAGCGACCATCTGCTATCCAGTCTCGTACTCTGGAGTCTGCAGTCTACTGTGTAGACACGAGCGCTGTGGCAACTGTCTTTGACTTGCCCAGCCTCGATTCACCTTGGATAGCGCTCTCCACATCCAGCAATCACGAGATGGCTTGCGATTTTCGTGACCCAATGAGGCTCTGCGATTTATTTCTTCGACGTTCCGATCCTCACTGTGGTGAGGCTCGAGGTCACAATTACGGTGCCCGCTGTGCCCTGTGCCCTGTGGATGAGAGTGCAACCAAGGCAATGCGGTCCGCCAAGACATGCCCTATCTTTCTCACATCAACCAGGTTGCATAGGACGCAGCGCCCGGTCTCGATTAGCAGGGATCGCAAACCTGGCACTTAGGACCACGCAAGAACAAGATCCTGAGTAATGAGTTATCCTAGATCCAGCGCCTATTACCCAGAAGACCATTTGTGTCGCAGCCACACACATCCGGTAGGTACATGCCTTAGCCGACCCAGCAGACTGCTCCGTGCCGAGCCTTATTCGAGGAAGACTGGTGGTGGTCAGGTTTCTGTTACCTTGCTCCTCCTCCCGGGCTGTGTGGTGGGAAGCAACCGATCCTGCCAGTCTGAGTGAGAGGGATACCCCAGGTTGTCATGGCCAAGGGTTTTAACGTGTGAGATCGAGGGTTACCTACATTACCTACATGAGAAGGTCTCGGCGTGCTCGATGTGTCATCTCTGACAGATAAATATACGAAGCCGCCCGCACCCCATTCGACTGAGACGTTGATCTTCTATACTTACACAATCTAATCTCCATTTACGATATTTAAAGATTGATCCGTCTGAACTATACCGCCTGTCAAAGCGCCCAGAATAGTCCAAGCTTCCCATTAGCAGATCGTCAGGTCCCGATCCAAAACTCTATTACCATCGTCTTGTCTCTGGACTCCACCATCACGCTTCGGAGTCTCACAAGCCGCCGCATATAAACCGAAGAGCTGCTCGCTTGGGATTTTACTGGAAAAGAGAGATCTAAGCAACGCTTCATTTTCTTTCTACAACGAGAGAAAAAGAACAGCCTCTATCACAACTATACATAAACCTTTACCCACTTTCAAACCAGTCAACATGTGTTTCGGATCGGGCCAGCCCAGGAGGCAGTACTACTACCGCGAGGAGTTGACTCCCGTCCGCCAGGTCCACCACGGCCATCACCATCACCACCACCACCCGCGCGCCAGCTACCCTTCGCCGCGCGTCAGCACGAGCACCTACAGGCGGAGCGGCCCCGTCGTCTACCAAGAGAGGTCGAGCCGGACGAGATACTACTAGACGACGAAAGAAGTCTCTAGAGAGCATCACATCACTGCTACCTCTCTCCTGTCCATCCCCAGGGTCAGCTCCCACCAAGCAGGAATGCGAGAAGCAATCGCGATTCTGTGCTTCACCCCGTCTCGGATCTACACGGAGGGGGACCATTTCTGTGTCCCGCCCGCCGCCGATCGAAAGAGACGGCATTCTGCAGGACACGCGCGGCCTGAAAAAATGGCCTCCGTCGTTTCCTGATGGGACACTTGTCAAGCCACTGATCCAAAAGACTGATTCGGGGATTGGCGGGCGGTCCTTTTTGAAATTATGTTCGCTTTCTTCTTCTTGCCCTTTTATGTTTATCATTTCTATCTGTTTTAATGCCTTATGTATGACGACGAAAACGCTTTTTCTTTATCAGAGTATTCAGCGAGGTCGGGAGGCGTTTTGTTGTATCATTGGATGCGCTATAGTACGATTGACAACTCTGCTCGCCCAATCCGGGCATGAGGTGCCGGTCTAGGTGCGTCATACTTCCAGAGAGGAATGGCGGGGTCTTTTCCATTTTCTATTTGGGGGCGCGTCCCGGGTTTGGACAAGTCGGCGGCAGCTGAGAGCGGAGGAGGGGCCGATCGATCTTCTTTGATGTATTGGAAAGATGCGCCGCGACGCAACGAAACGAATTTAACGCCATAGAAATCGATAGTCTCAAAATATGATGTCATTACCATACCTATGTCTGGCCATGACGGCGCGTGTGAGCACAAGTCCTTTGCCCGTCTTCCTAGCCTTGGAAATTCTAATTAGCCAGGAGGACCAGCTGGGCAGTAATGATGTAGTGAGTCGCGACCAAGTCTTTGTCGGTAGTGGAATCTCCGGGGCTCCTAGAAATAGATAAAACAAAGGGATTGCTACCCTTGGGATTACATCGCGAGTTCCGATCCCTGCTTGAGTATACTACATCCTCAATATATTAAAAATCTCCGTTGCGACAAGATTTCGACCCACCAAAGCCAACTTACAGCTATTCGAAGGAGCTACCCCAGTAACTTACCATATCCTATATCCCGTGAGTTTGACGATTGCAGCTGCCACGACGTTGTTCCTGGTTCGAGAGTTTGCGCTGTCGCGCTGTCCTGCCGCGGATACATGTGTCGCTTGTTTAAGAAGGGACAAACCTGCTGACGTGAATCGACTAGATATCAACAGTCGACCGTAGTCAGGAACGTGAAGCTTTGTCAAGATGTAAGTAGCATCGCAACATTCCACAACCTCGCATTGTTTTCTTCGTCGCGATTATGCCGAGCCCCAAGGCCTATGGCGGAAGCCGCTTCAGCTCCCTCTTGTTTCCAGCGGATGCGCCAATCCAAGTGTTGGGATCAGACGAGTCCCGATGTCCATCTCCAGGGGGTCATGCCATGAAGAAGCCGGAGGTCTTTGTACACGCTCGGGGCCCGACGTCGTCCAGCGGATCGAGCTCTACAAGCAACCCTGCGGATATGCATCGCCGCATAGGACAAACAGCACAGAACACCAAGAGCTATGGCGCATTATACCCATACTTACCAGCATCGTGGCTATCTAGGAATCGCGCACTTTCTATCCGCTCCAAGACATCGAACAAAAACGATGGTGGTTCCAGCCGCCTGCCTTTCTCGTTCGGATCCCTCAGGGGAAACTTGCAGCCCGAGCTGTCGCGCAAGCTGTACAAGCTGATCAAGTCGACCAACAACCTGATCACGGCGCACGACACGGCAGCAAAGGAGCGAAATACCATTGCGACGCAGCTGTCGGAATGGGGCGAGCAGACACAAGACGAGGGTGTCTCGGACATAAGCGACAAGGTCGGCGTCATCCTGTCTGAGCTGGGTGCCCAGGAGGACAACTACGCCCAGAACTTGGAGGAGTCGCGCGGCGTACTCAAGGCGATCCGTAACACAGAGAAGAGCGTGCAGCCGAGCCGCGACAACAAGGCCAAGATCGCAGACGAGATCCAAAAGCTCAAGATGAAGGAGCCCCAGAGCACCAGGCTCGTCGTGCTCGAACAGGAACTCGTTAGGGCTGAGGCGGAGAACTTGGTCGCCGAAGCACAGCTGTCCAACGTGGTATGTGAAGGCCTCTGGAAATCAAGACGCTTGGGCGACCAACTTTGCTAACACTGCTTCTAGACGCGACAGAAGATCAAGGAAGCATACGACACGGAATTCGCTGCCGTGATTGAGCGCGCCGAGAGACAGATCATCCTGGCCAAGCACGGCCGACGTCTCCTTTCGCTGCTGGACGATACCCCCATGACCCCCGGTGATGCGCAGCGCGAGTACAGCAACGGCGGCGAGGCGCGCCAAATCTTGAACGACGCCGAGGACGATCTCCGTAACTGGGAGCCGAGCCACGACGAAGCACCTTTTCACGATGCTCGGGATGTTGCCGCTGAATTCTCGCCACCTGCGGCAGCAGAGTCGCACGTCCAAGAAGAACCTGGTCTGAGTGACTCGAGCATCCAAGCAGAGGCTCAGCCAACTACGACAGCAACTCCTAGTGCCGGTGTCGCTGCTTAGAGGGGGCGTCCCTACTACCGTGTGCGACTGTAACATTGATGGTTAGCATGCTTTGGTTTTTTGGATTGGTGTCTAGATATATGTATCAGTTAAGACTGAAGTACGACGTTTAATGCCCATGGGCTGCTTTTTCGAAAAGGAAGGGCGTTGTGGGATGAGCAACAATTATTGGGCTGGATGTAACATAGCTCTGAAACGAATATCACGTCTTTTATGACCCAACTTACTTGGCCAGTGTTGTGAGTCTCATCTCTTCAAAGTATGTGATTATACAAAGTAAATATTTATTGCTTGGCATGACTTCGCTGTTGAGCGACAGCCGGCGGCGTGCTAGCGTCAGCTGCTAGCGCAACTTCATCATGATTCCCGAATTGATCGTGCGAGACTGAACCGAACAACCTCGAGCTTCCGTTTGGCAATCAAAAATGGAAGTCATTCTCTCACAGGGTCGGAGGCTTCCAAGGTCATCACAATGGCTTTGTAGGGCCTGCCATCAACGGCTTGGCCCTCAATTACGCACCTCAAGACGCTTATATTCGAGCCAGTCAAAGCCGGACATTTACGATGTGGTATGCGTTGGTGGCGGACCTGCAGGATTGAGTCTTCTGACGGCTCTGCGTGAGTTCATAGCCATGGACCTTCTTTTACGTCCGATTCCTGACGTGTTATCCAGGCAGTAATCCCGTAACCGCCGGTCTGCGGGTAGCACTCATCGAGGCGCAAGACCTGTCGAAAACGCGATCCTGGAAGCTCCCTCCCGACCGATTCTCGAACCGCTGCAGCTCCCTGACACCAAAGTCTGCCCGTTTCCTCGACCAGATCGGCGCATGGGATCACCTGCAGCGCGACCGCGTGCAGCCGTACCACGATATGCAGGTGTGGGACGGCGTGACGGACGCGCGGATCGAGTTCGACTGGGACGGGGCCGCGGCGCAGCAGGCCGGCACGATTGCGTACATGACGGAGAACCTCAACCTGACCTCGGGACTACTGCGAACGTTGGACTCGGTCGGCGGGGCGGACGTCTTTGACGGTGCCAAGGTCGAGAATATCACGCTCGGCGAGGACACCGAGGAGATGGACCTCAGCCAATGGCCCATTGTCCACCTCTCCGGGGGCAAGCAGCTTGCCGCGAGATTGCTCGTGGGCGCGGACGGTGCCAACAGCCCGGTCAGGACATTTGCGCAGATCGAGAGCCGCGGCTGGGACTATTCAAGGCACGGTGTCGTGGCTACGCTGGAGCTCGAGGGCGAAGGCTGGGGCGGAGACGCCACCAAGATTGCCTACCAGAGGTTTCTACCGACAGGACCCGTGGCCATGCTCCCGATGCCAGGCAGATACTCGACGCTGGTCTGGTCTACGACGCCGGCCAATGCTGCCTTGCTGAGGAGCTTGCCGCCGAAAGAGTTCATCGCTCTGGTCAATGCGGCATTCCGCTTGAGCACGGTGGACTTGGAGTTTATGCACACGATCAACGAGGGACAGGAAGATGAGCTTATGTGGAGGCTCCAGCACACGCCCGTCAAGACCCAGGCCGTCCCGCAGACTGTTGTTGGCGTCCAGGAGGGAACAGTGGCCTCGTTCCCCCTGAAGATGCGCCACGCCGACACCTACATCGGCGAGAGGGTAGCCCTCGTGGGCGACGCAGCTCACACAATCCACCCCCTGGCAGGCCAAGGTCTCAACCAGGGCCAAGGCGATGTGGAGAGCCTGGTCAGCGCAATCGAGTACTCGGTCCTGCACGGCGCGGACCTGGGCACGCGCATGTCCCTCGAGGCCTACAACCAGGAGCGGTACGCGGCCAACCATGTGCTGCTGGGTGTCTGCGACAAGCTGCACAAGCTGTACTCTGTGGAGAGCGGACCATTGGTACCACTGAGGTCGCTGGGTCTCAGCGCGGTCAACTCCATGAAGCCGCTCAAGAACTTTTTCATGGGCCAGGCAGCTGGAAGAGGGATGAAGTTGTTCTAGGTTATCAAAACGAATGAAGGCGATCCATCAGTGACCGTCATCAATGTAGAATACACGTGTAATTAACTAGACAGAGCTGAGCAAGCAATAGATGTACACTACCATATCTCAACACGTAGCTATGCAACGTACTTGAACATCATTTGAAATAATGAATTGTCCAGGCCATACATCGTACAATCCGATTATAATTTCTATAATCATGCTGGGCTATGAGACAAGCTAGGGGTGTGTGCGCAACAATGACCTTGCATGGAGGGGCGTGTTATCGGGCTCTGAATTTTTGGGAGATAAGGGAACTTTTTATCGCGAACTACAGGCGGCTGCGATTGCACTTCAAAAGTCAACCCCACCAAAAGCACATCACAGTCAGTCACAATGGCACGGAAACCAGAGTCGGAGGAGCGCAAGGTAAGACAGACTCTAAGATTCGCTCGATTCTCAGTTGCCATGCTAACGAATTGCCCCAACAGACGGTCGGCATCAACAAGGAGACGGTCACCAACACCGTCTCGACCGACTACCCCGACAACTACCCAGACGCAGACGAGAGCTGGGACAAGGACTGGTTCGCCGAGAACCTGAGGATAGAATTCCACCAGAACGACCAGTTCGAGGCGCAGTTCTCCCTCATCGGCGTCGACGCCTCCATCGCCAATGCCTTCCGCCGCATCCTCATCTCCGAGATCCCGACGCTCGCCATCGAGACGGTCTTTGTGAACAACAACACGGGCGTCATCCAGGATGAGGTGCTCGCCCACCGCCTGGGCCTGATCCCCTTCACCGGCGGCAAGGAGGGCATCCGGAACTTCATGACGTGGTGGCACAAGCCGGCCGAGGGCGAGGACACGTACTCGACGACGTACGACCACAACACGGTGCAGCTCCGGCTGCAGGTCAAGTGCGAGCACAACCCGGACGCGGCCGCCGGCGAGACGGACCCGCGCAAGCTGTACCACAACGCGCACATCTACGCCAAGGACATCGTCTTCGAGCCCGTCGGCAAGCAGGAGAAATACTTCTCGGGCGACGACGTGATCCGGCCCACCAACCCCGACATCCTGGTCGCCAAGCTGCGCCCCGGCCAGGTCATCGACCTCGAGATGCACATGCACAAGGGCGTCGGCTCGGACCACTCCAAGTTCTCGCCCGTGGCCACGGCCAGCTACCGGCTCATGCCCGTCATCAAGATCCTGCGGCCCATCCTCGGCGACGACGCCGTCAAGTTCCAGGAGTGCTTCCCGGCGGGCGTGATCAAGCTGGAAAAGGTGACCAAGAAGACGGCCAAGGCGGACCCGCAGTACGCCGGCCACGAGGGCGAGACCATGGCCGTCGTCGACAACCCCATGTACGACACGGTCAGCCGCGAGGTGCTGCGGCACGACGAGTTCGAGGGCAAGGTCAAGCTCGGCCGGAAGCGCGACCACTTCATCTACTCGATCGAGAGCACGGGCCAGTGGGACAGCGACGAGCTGTTCCTCGAGTCGGTCCGCACGCTCAAGAAGAAGAGCCAGAAGCTGCAGACGCAAGTCGAAAACATGGTCTACACCTACTCCGGTTAATAAAGAAAAGGAAAAAATTAGAAATCGGAAGTTTGGTTGGCATGTGTTTTCTTTGTCTCTCGCGGCTTTTCTGTGTTTGATATACCATATAGAGGCGTTTTGATCGGAAAAGGTGATCATTTCAAGGCATTTATTTCTCATCATGGCATTTTCCTTCCCGAGCAACGTGCAATTTGACAAGATTCATTCAAGTCCCCACGCGTCTTTACTTTCTATGACGATGCTCCTCATGGGTAAAAGGTGAAATTCTAGGTTCTCTTCGAAGGTGATACCAGGAACCCCAAACATTCCGAGACTTGGCGACGAACGTGTGAGCTCTCAAGGCCTCTCCTAGTGACGCGTACATTAAGGAACACAACCAGTCTAAATCTGGTCTCTTCGACCACCCCCTTCCAACGCCTTCCCCAGTCCCCCCTTTTCTAATCCGATCGCCTCATCAAAATCTCCATCCCGCAGCTCGTGTGCACCTCACAAAACGGCGTCCCGACCAGCGCGCCCCGGATCTCCCTGTTACACTCCCACCCGCCGCTCAGCGTGCCCGCGCGGCACTGGTGCACACTGCAATACCCGTAATAATCGTACTCGCGGCCATGGGGCATGCAGCTCGGGTCCGCGACCAGTTCTTTATGCTTCGGAGCGCGCTCCAGGCGCTGGTCCTCGCACCCGGCCGCCGCGCACGTGTGGTGGCCGCAGTACTGGCCGAGCGGCGTGAACCGGAAGCTGTCGTAGGTGTGTTGGGGATCTTTCGGGAGGGGCGCCGGACACCCGGGGGCCAGACACGTGTGGTCTGGGCAGTAGGCGGATTCGCCGGCGTCGTTGTGGCAGTGGATGTGCCAGGTGCACTTTGCTGGCATGGTGAATGGCTTGTGTAGGTTATGATTCGGTGGTAGTATTGCTTGGTCGGCAAGAGTATGTTGGCTGATATCGGTGTTTTTTTTTTTTTTGCGTTGGTGGCTGAAATTTGTTACTGGTTACTGGTATATTAAAAGATAATTACTTGGTCAGGTACAAAAATGTGTTATTTATAATTTTATTTTGTTCAATAAATCTGATGCTGTGCAAGAAGTATCAAATTCTTGACTTTATAACATTCATGTTGGCTGACTCCTATGTAAACTCAGCTAGAAGTGAATCATGAACCCTTTCGACATCACATACAAGACGCTTTTCCCTTGAATTCATTGACTACTTCAAGTCATAGACAAACATGGAAATCTATGCCTTGGCGACGCCATCAAGGTAAACCTTTGCAGCATCGTCAAACACCTTCTTGACAGCTGCCGGGTCAATCTTCTCCGTACGATCGAAAGCGTACAGTCCGTTGACTTCCTGCTCAATATCGGTCCTGAATCACAAATTAGCAAAAATGCCTAATGATGTCCACATATTTGTGGTTCACTTACAACTGGGTCCAGACAAAGCCGGAAGTGAAGCCTCCCTTTACAACCGCCGTACACAGAGCCTCGATCCTCTTGAGCAGGTCGGCCGGGTCGCTAGCGGTCGTGTAGCCCCAGTCGCGCTCGCCCTTCTCCGACTCGGAGCGGGGGGCGATGTTGACGCCGCCGAACTCGCTGCAGATGATGGGGGCGCCCTCGAGGTGCGCGGTGCCGCCGTCGCCCGTGATGGGCTGGGCGAACATGTGCCTGCCGCCGTGCAGCTCCTCGTTGAACCGCGTCTCGGCCGTGAGGCAGCGCTTGGCCAGGTCTGGGGCGTCGTGGTAGTCGTGGTACGTCGACAGGTCCGTCTGCACGTGCTCCCAGCCGCAGTTGTCGTTGATGGGCCGGCTGGGGTCGAGCGACTTGGTCAGCCAGTACAGCGAGCGGATGTGGTTGCGCTGCTCCGCGTTGTCCCGCAGGTTCGGGTACGCCCAGCTCTCGTTGACGGGCGTCCAGGTGATGACGCTCGGGTGGTTGATGTCCCGCTTGACCGCCTCGGTCCACTCCTGGTCGAACCGGCTGACGTACTCGGCGCTGAACTCGTACGCGTTGGCGATCTCGCCCCAGACCAGGTAGCCCAGCTTGTCAGCCCAGTAGAGGAAGATGGGGTCCTCTACCTTTTGGTGCTTGCGGCAGCCGTTGAAGCCCATCTTCTTGGCCAGCTCGACGTCCAGCTTTAGGCTCTCGCCCGAAGGAGGCGTCAGTCCGGTCTCGGGCCAGTAGCCCTGGTCCAAATTCAGGATCTGGAATAGCGGGAAGCCGTTCAGTCTGAGAGTACCATCTCCTCGCTTCCAGTCAATGTTGCGCATTCCAGTATAGGTATCCACCTCATCTAGGACCTTGCCGGCAGAGTCATAGATACGGATCTTGAGGTCGTAGAGCGTGGGGTGCTCAGTCGACCAAAGAGCCAGGCCGTCCTTCCAAGCCCGGGCATTGTCCAGGGGAGCAGCCCCGGTCACGTCCGCCGACACGGCCTTGAGCTTGTCCGCCGGGAGTCGCAGGCCGAGGTCGAGCTTGACGTAGTCCTTGTCCTTGGGCAGCTCGCCCTTGACGCTGCCGACGGTCACGCCGCCGATGCTGCCCTCGAGTTCGACCGTGTACTGACCGCCGGCTCTGCGGCCCAATACCGAGACAGTGCCCTTGAGGACGCCGCCCTCAATGTCGTCGCTCCGCAGCACCGTCCCCTCGCTGCCGCCTCCGACTCTCGTCCTCGGCACAGCCTCGACCCACACGTTCTGCCAGATGCCCGAGGTGGGCTTGTAGAAGATGCTCTCGGGGATGGGGGCCCAGTACTGCTTGCCTCGGGGCTGCTCGAGGTCACTGGGGCTGTCCTTGGCGCGGAGCACGAGCTTGTTCTCAGCGTCCTTGCTCAGGGCGTCCGTGACGTCGACGTCGAACGGCACGTGGCCGCCGCGGTGGCCACCAACAAAATGGCCGTTGACCCAGATCTGGGCGTCGTAGTCGACGGCGCCGAAGCGGACCAGGACCCTGTGGCCGGCGGCGGCCTGGGCCGGGGTCCTGGGGTCCGCCAGCGGGGTCTCGTACCAGAGCACCTCGTGCGCGGCGTTGTCGCCCCAGCCCGAGGCCGGGCACTGGAAGGCAAACGGCACGTTGATGGGCTTCTTGACGTTCTCCGTCGCCCCCGTGTCCGTCTTCCAGTACTTCTCCTTGAGCTCCGGGAACGCCTCCAGCCGCTGGGCGTCCTCGGCGGCGCCCGCAGCACCACCCGCGGACCCGCTGCTGCCGCCGCCGGCGCCAGTCAGCGCGACCTTCTCCGGGGGTCCGTTAATGTGCCATCCCTCACTGAGGCCAATGTCCTGGTCGTCAAACAGTAGCGACCAGGACTTGCCGTTCAATGACTTCCAATTGAGGTTGGGACGGGTGAAATCTGGACGGGGGTATTGAGTCTGGGCTGACATTGTCAAGCAACAATCTTCTCTTCTAGAGGCTTGCTAGTATGTAGTGTGGTAGCTTGGCGTGTGATATGATGTGCTCAAGACCAGTGCAACCAGTGCAGTTACTCTGGGTAGGGAAATATAATGAGTGGAAAGGATGATATTGAAAGAAGCTGATGTGTCCTCAGAATTGCCACAACAACAATGGAGACAACAAAACCTCAGTCTTTCAATTGACTCGTTTGACTCTCGGTATTTCAGTTGATCCCTATCGAGGCGGCAGCAGGAAACCCCCCAACAGCCAACTGATCGGCCCTGCGCCTATGCATGAAACGGCCGGTGGAGCGGGATTGTCGTCATTCGCGACCAATTGCATATACCGTGCCACGGAAAACTGGACATTGACCCAGCTTTCCTGTTTATAGAGTTATCCCGAGAAAGGATGGTGCTTGTCAATGCAGAGGCCATGCTGTTGGTAACCATAACTCGCCGTAACCGTTTATCTGAGCCTTGGAAACTGCCATTCCTGCATTCTAGTGGATGCATTAGCAACAACGGATCTGCATAGGCCCTCTTTTCGAGGAGACAACAGGTCCACCATAGTCCATCGTTTAATATAAATATTGTATCGGCTATCGCGCAAGTATACTCACTCTTCAAATATGACCAGCTTAGGGGTATAAACACATATTAATTCATTCAAACATGATTGCCCATATCTTGGACAAGTTGGCCAGTGCCTAACACCTAGCCAAGTTCTACCTACAACGCCTCAAAGCTTATACGAAACCATGGTCCGCATCATGTACCCACATGCCGTAATCACATTCCGCCACAAAGATGCCTCGACATCTAACTATTTGTGAATCCCTTCAAATTGAGAAAGGCTAATCAAGAAAGACCAGTCACTCTTCTGACGCTTCTCCTGGCGCCCTCACCACTGACCATGATGAGACCCTCCATCTCAAGGGCACGCATGACCTCTGCAAAGTCGGCAGGCTCGACAGCAATGCTGGCACCCTCAGTAAGGCGTCTGCTGACCTCGCTCCATCGTGCATTCTGTCCACCGCTTGTCATTTCGTCAAGCAGGCTGAGAACAGCTGTCTTCAGCTCTTCCTTGCGCTTGCGATCAGCCGAGCTCACACCCTCGTTCAGCAAGCTCATGTCGATTCTTCCTTGCGAATCAGTTGCCGATGTCTTGAGGGCGGACTGGATCAATCGGTTGGCCTCTTCGACGTCATTTCTAGTGACTGTCTGGGCGAGACGCATCTTTGCATGTGCTTCAGCAAGACGAATCATGGACTCGAGCTGACGAGTCGTGGCAGTAATGCGCTTCTCAGCAGCTCTGACATCTTGTCCCATCTTGCGCATCTTGACATAGTTGTCAACCAGGGCTTGAGCCGCCTCTTGAGAGATGGTAGGGTGGCATGTCTCACGAGCATATGAGATGTATGCAGTGAGGAACTCGACATCCTGTAGTCTGTTAGCAGCTGGTTTGAGGGCGAGTAAAGAATAAAAGCTTACCAAGATCTCTTCACTCTGGGCAGCGCTTTCGGGCTTGTCCTCCAGGTACATGGAGAGCAAATGTCTTGCCAGCTTCTTGTCGTTGTTGTCATCTTGACGATCAAGAATGAGATACACGAGATCGAAACGAGAAAGCAGTGTTGGCGGGAGATCAATGTTCTGGGGAACAGGAAGGTCTGGGTTGTAGCGGGACCCGATAGGGTTGGCCGAGGCGAGGATGCTGGTTCTGGCATTGAGGGTGGTGATGATACCAGCCTTGGCCACTGAGACCGTCTGCTGTTCCATGACTTCGTGCAAGACTGAGCGTGTAGCATCAGACATCTTGTCAAACTCGTCAATGCAGCAAATACCACCATCAGACAGAACCAGAGCACCAGACTCGAGGACTAGCTGTCGTGTTTCGGGGTCGCGGGAAACATAAGCTGTGAGACCGGTTGCTGATGAACCCTTTCCACTGGTGTAAACGCCACGAGGAGCAATCTTGTGGACATACTTGAGTATCTGCGATTTCGATGTCGAAGGGTCACCGCAGAGTAGCACGTTGATATCGCCACGATACTTTGGGCTACCACCCTTCTGGAATGTCTTGTTTGTACCGCCGAACATCTGCAGGAGAATTCCCTTCTTCACATCGTCCATCTCAAAGATAGATGGAGCAAGTGATCGAGACAATAGATCGTATATGTCACGTCGAGCCGCGGTCTCCTTGATCTTTTCCACTTCCTCGGGTGAGATTTTCCGTGTCTCTTCAATCTGGTTTTCCTGATCATTGGCCTCGTCATCGAGTGTCGAAACGTCGGCACCCAAGCGCTTGCTGTCAACCTTGGCAACATGTACAACATCAACGAACGTCTTGAACACGCTCTTGACCGTTCTCATGCGAGTATTGACTCGGACGGGGCTGACACGGTAAATGCCAGTAAGTTGGATACGGTCACCGGCTTTGCAAAAGTCTACCAGCTCATTGTAAACGCAAACGGAGACTGAGTGGGGGGTCTGACCAGCAGGCACAGCATCGGGTGTCTCTTGCAACTTGATGACTTGCTTGTCCTCAAACTCACAGCGGTTGTGGATAATCTGCATGGAGTTCTTGGAGTCGCAAAGCGGGCGAGGACAAGAGGTTGGCTCTCTAATCTTGCCACGGTCCAGGCCAACGAGGAGCGAGTGGTTACAGACGTTGCATCTGAAGTATGCTTGGCGCATGTCGGGAATGACTGGTGTTGTGCGGATGACTAGACCCTTGACACAAATGAGCTTGTCCATGTCGGAAGGGTTAAGGTCTCTCAGATTCGTGACCTCGTCCAGACCGTATGGGCGGGTCATGTATGTCTGGTCCATGACCTTCTCCTCGAGGCTTGGGCCCTGCTGGGCCTTCGGGGTCGATGCGGGCTCCTCACCTCTCTCAGAGCTGGGGTACTGCATATCGGAGCTTGGTGCGCCGCTTTGCTGAGAAGCAGAAACAGCCGTCCCGTTGGTCTGAATCCTCTGTCGTGACGTTTCGGCTTGGGCGAGCTCGATCATCACATCGTGAACTGACTGATCCATGAGCGGAACGATTTCCTGTGGGTAATGCTGGATCTGGTGCCAAATCTTCCTCGTGGGCGGGTAGAGCTTGAAATCTGCAATGTTGACGTATAGAATTCTCGTTCCAAGAATCAGCATGTTGCTCAACTCCTCCATGTAAGGCTTGGACTTGGCATCTGGATCGGCGTCGCTCTCGGCCTGCGACAGTCCGTCGGCCCACATGCGGTACTTCTTTTGAAAGTTCTTGAGGAAGTCCTTGAAGGCAGCATATGTATCGTCGATCGAGACAGTAGTACCCCAGATGGTGGCACCATCTTGTCCACCCAGCACATTTGCCTCGTCCGTGTTGGGGTCGACGTTTGAGAAAGTCTGCGCATCCGAGTGTATCTCTCGTACGACTCGACCAGAGTCGTCCAAGATGACGCGACTGCCACTACGGACACCTCCGCTGAAGATTTCCGAGTTGATATCGCCTCTTCGGTTGCGTCGAGCCCGTGGTGTAGCTGATGAACCAACGAAGAGAGCACTGCTATCACTTCGCAGATCTGACTGAGGATGCAGAGATCGGCCAGGGCTGGAGCTGGCTTCGTATCGAATCGGTGAAGAGTCTGGTGAGTTCTCCAATTAGCCGCAGGTTCAGAGAATGCATTCTGTAGTGTCAAGGAGGGACTTACCGCCCATCAAACCACTGCCGCTGGCCCTCGGTGTGCGGTCGCCATCGTTCTGACTCTCGTCCCGGGTCGTCTGCGAATTTGTCATGTGCCGCAAAGGCGAACTAGGGCCGGCGGTGCCATTGGCGCCGGTGTCCTGGCTCTGACTTTCAGTGTTCTGGCGCAATGGGGACGAAACTTCGCCATTGCCAGGCGCAGGAGACGAAGACTGGTAGAAGAGGGGGCTGGAAGCCAATTGTGAAGAACGAGTGTTGCGAGGAGTGTTGCCATTCGCATTGCCAGCCGCGGGGCTGCTCTGCGGTGCCTGCGAAGATCGGGTGCTCCGCCTGGGAGTGCCAGACTGGGAGCGGCGCTGAGATGGAGAGGACATTTTGAGATACCAAGTACAGCACAAGAAACCTCAGTCGAAGAGGAGTGTCGGAACTGTTCTGTCCTGTCGTGTCTTGGGGTTGGCTGACGATAAGAGTGAAAGTGACGGTGGGAGCTGCCAATGCTACAAAAGAAGGTGGGCGTCTAGTGAGAAAACACGACCCAAGCGCGTCTCCCCTTTTGGACGCGATTCTTCGCGTAAAGTGGAAATTATCCAATCATGTGTAGGCACATCTAGCGCGTTATGACAGACAGACTTATGCACTCACTCAATGGAGCCCCACTTCTTATTTCAACTTGTATTCTAAACTTGATAGAAAGACCTGCTTTCTTCAATACGGCATTACCATGCTACTTTGAATGTTGAACAAGAATTTTACTGTTCTTGTGGTCTCTCTCTGGCGGATTCGCTTGGGAATCTCAGCGTATTTCAAAAGTCTTTGGGTCTGAACCCTCAAAAAACCCTGCCCTACCTCTCGGGCGATGAATATCGCCCGCTCCAATCCGACGGTAAGTCGACATGGTTGGTTCGTTTCCAATCGAATCTTGCTCTAGGACTAGGTAAAACTCGTATATCGGTCCGGAGTAGAGAAGAGTCAGGATCAATCCCTCTCCCTTGTCGCGATCAAGTGGTGCATCCAAATAGAGGGTGATGCCAAGAAACTCGTCCCAAGGGGGTTCGAAATCAACCCTCAGAGGTTTTCCTCCACGAGCGTCTGGCAGCGGGAAACCAAGCGGCTTGATTGGTGCCCGGACAATGAGTTGAGAGCTGAGAAGCTTTGATGAATATGCTGGCCCTTCCCAGGTGACGTTCGAATCGACCAATGTCAACCAGCCTTGAAATTCTGCGAGCTTCTTGTCATCTAACTCGGTCAAGATGCTTACTATCATGGAGGGCTGGACGCACAGCCAGGACCACGTTGGAATACTGAGAATTTAGTTAGCCAGCCGCTCGTTTTACCTTCTGTGAAACATAACAAGACTCACTTGGATTCATTGTCGCCAGCTCTCTGCTCTTCGTCATGCTTGACGTCGACAAACCAGCCAAGGTCGTACCATATAGTCTCCTTCCACAGGCCTAGCAGCGGAACCTGAGCCATGCGGTCCTCGTAGCGCTTGACAATGCCAGCAAATGCTGCCATTCTATCAGAGCGAAATGTCAAAGAGCGAGCAGAATACTCTGTCACCCATGACCACCACGTCTTTCTCGCTTGTAGTGGGCTATCAAAATCTCGTATTCCCATACCTGTTTCGCCTTCGGCAGAGGTTGCGCTACCTCGTAGACTGTTGAATTCGGTGTCGCTGATAGTTCCATCTTCAAATTCAAGCCGGCCATGGCATTGAAAGAACATCTGCTCCTTGGTGAAGTGCACGAGTCGTCTGGACAGTATCTGTTCCTGCAGAACCCAGGCTCTCTGGCAGAGGGGAGAGGTCCAGATATCGCTTCTTGCTGCCACTGGATGCCGCACACAGCATGCAACTTCGCGGCCCTCCCCGTTGATCTGGCCTTCTACCTTGATGGCTGGGGACGAAATGTCTAGAAAAAGGCCCCCTCTACTGTCTGAAGAGGATGTTGCGGCAATGGTGACATAGCTGCCCTGGTAGACATGTGCCATCTTGCTCGCTTCAATGGACCAATCGAGAGCATCATCTTGTATGATGCACAGGGAATCGATCCATAAGTAGTCTATATCGAGAGCTGTCGCTACAGTCACTGCATCTCTAAAGGTTGTGGGGAGTTGTTGCAGCTCTATTCCATTCGCATGAGCGGCGTATGTGCTTGTTGTCGTCCTTAATAATGGAGTCGCAGGAGAAGGAACGCCCCAGCAATGACTGAGTGCAATGTATCGGAACGAGGGGTTTGATGTGTTGACATCTCGTGATGAGATGACCTTGACCCGCCCCAAGCTGCTTCTAGACACATCGACGAATCTCGCTGGTTTGACTGACACGCCCGATTCCGCACATTGAGGATGCCCCTGTTGGCATGAGCGCAGCCAGTCCAGAAGCAATGGCACTCAAGTCTCGAATGTCGATGTCTCTCCGGACCATATGGCACGTTTTGCCAGGTCGCCTGGATGTAAGTCAGCCGAAATATTTGTCGATGGTATGGACACTATACAAAATGTCCGCAGAGTGTCAGTCGTAACATTCAAAACTCAACGAAATCACTCACTTGTACTACTACAGATACCAGTCAAGTAAGGACCCCGTAGAGGAAAAGTATAACCAGTGGTTCCGCCCGCCGTATCATTTCTCCAGAATTCAGGCCTGAAGCAGAATGCAAGCGACCGATTTCGCCTCCTCTGAACCAGTTTCACAGCCAAGCTGGTCGATTCTCCCTCCGCGGATTTTGCAAGCGAGCGACACAGGAAACAGTCGTCGGATGACCTTTGAAGATCCTCGAGACTAGAATTGTGATCAAATGTCAGAACGTCCCCGAATCTTGAAGGCCTTGGGGCTATGAGTCCCGAGTCTCTCTTCTCATCCTCCGACAACGACGCCCATAGAATCGCAAGCTTGCAGCGTTCACAAATCGACATTACTTGTATCGATTCAGAAAGCTATTCCATATGCTGTGCTGATTCGCAGAGTATGCGGCGTTGGAATTGTGAATGCTGGAGTAAAAGCTGGCTAACACATTGCCCGAATTGTCATGATGAGAGGATTGGGATATTAGGAACGCATCACTGATTTGAGAAGCAGCTACAATGAAAACAAATGCACACCCCTCATTCAGGTATTTCGGTCAGCATCGTGTTCCTCAAGCCGTGATAGGCAGATCTAGTTGGTATGACGGTATGGAACACCATAGCCACCGTGCAGTTCTTTCTTGGTACATATACATTTATCCTCCATATGTTCATACTGATTGAGCGAAAGGTAGCATGTCAATACTTCAAGGCCGTGAGTTCGAGTCATAAGACTGAGCTGAAGACACAAGAAAGACTATAAGCTGTTATGCTTGATGCATAATTAGTAGCATAACTTTATCAATGGTCCCTGCACAGGAGGATACGTGACCGGAAGTGAGCTTGGGTCCAGCAGCGCTAAGCCGCTAGCACCAATTTGGCGGCCATAGGTGCTTTGGCTTGGGATGGGTCGCCAATTGACAGCACACTGCTTCAGCATCGAGAACACCATCACCACCAACCTGCGAAACGACGCTGCCTCGAGCCCCGAACCCAACTTTGCGCACCCACGAACCTGCGCGCCGCTCAAACCGCCCATCATGGCTCCCGGAATGTCCCTCTTCTCGGTCAATGCGATCCTGATCCTCTCCGCCGACGATGGCTCGCGCATCTTCGCCAACTACTATTCCTCACCCCACCAAACTCCGGGCGGTATGTCGTCTGTCGCCTCCTACGGCAGATTCGAAGGCTGACCAGAGTCCTTGCAGCGTCGGAGAAGAGCCCCTACGCAGATGTCAAGTCACAGAAGACCTTTGAGAAGGGTTTATTAGAAAAGACCGCCAAGCAGACCGGCGACAGTATGTGGCCCCAGACGAGAGAGACACCTCCCGGGTCCGACGCTCGGCGCTCGCTGCTAACTCTCGGCCACAGTCATCCTCTACGACAACAGAATAGTCCTGTACAAGATGGAGTCCGATGTCATGATGTACGTCGTGGGATCGGTCAATGAGAACGAGGTCCTGCTTTACAACGTCATTCTCGCACTGCGGGATTCTCTGGTGCGTCGTGCCAACCAAACCCCTTTGCGCCAGTAGTGGGATGGAATACTGACTTATGATCAGCACCTGCTTTTCAAGCAATCTGTCGACAAGCGGACCATAATCGAGAACTACGACCTCGTTTCTCTCGCCATTGACGAGATTGTCGACTCGTGAGCTGCCCTCCATGCATATTGACACCTCGTACAGCAAGTCACTGACCATTGATGGTAGGGGAGTCATCCTCGAGACAGACCCAGTTGTCATCAGCCAGAGAGTATCGAAAGCACCGACGCAAGATGTCAACCTCAGCCGAATCGACCTCAGCGAACAGGGCGTAAACAACCTGGCACAACTAGGAAAGGCCAAGTTGACAGACTGGCTGCGCCAGGGCTTGTAAGCCAGGTTCGGGGTAGTCATTCACGATACAGGGGTGAAGCATTAGAGCTGTGGCATGGCGTTGGCAAAAATTCGTTTGTTTGGTTCTCTTTTCCTCGAGGAATACCATGATGAGGGCACCAGGTAGCCATCTAAGTCTATACTAGTCTTTCAACGACATCTATGATCTGATCTCCGCTGCAGCCTTTCGCAGCCTGTTCATGACTGCCGCCGCAATATCATTCTTATCCGGAATGCCTTCGACAAATATCAAGTCAGGCTTTCTTCTGTCCAGCTCTCTCAGAGCTGAAAATAGCCCCTGAGCTACGCTCTTGGCATCCTGGCCTATACTCAGGTCAAACAGCTTTCCAATAGGAGCACCTTCATTGCTCAATAACTCGCTTTCCTGCACGTCGAGCTCGACCGCGCCGTCCCGTGACTTGTCCTTTGATTGCAAGCTTCCAGTCCGCAATCCAGCCCCGGGCCTCCATCTCTCGGTTCTAATTACCCCTATATTTGTCGATGCTCGTTCGGGTTCCGCTGATGCTGCTAATGCTTGTATCGTCGCCAAATCTGCCTGGGCAATTCCCTCCCTTCCATCTGCCAAGGAAGCTTCGTATAATATCACCCTGGCCTTGGGACTATAGTGCTTGTACTTCATGCCAGGGGCCCTCGGGGCTTCGCCCTTTCCGCCGGTTTCAGCATGGTCTTTGTAAGCTTTTTGCACATTTTCCCAGCCCTGGCAGCTACGAATCTCGTCCAAGGACACTCCTCCGGGCCGCAACACCACTGGCGGGGAGCACAGTCCATCCACGACCGTAGACTCGACTCCGACTTGGCAGGACCCGCCGTCTATAATGAGCTCGATGCGCCCATCCATGTCTTCGAGCACGTCCGAGGCTGTAGTGGCCGATGGCCGTGTCGAGGCGTTTGCTGACGGCGCAGCCAGCGGACGATCCGCGAGCTTGATCAGAGACAGTGCCAAAGGTGAAGAAGGCATGCGGGCGCCAAAAGTCTTGAGGCCTGCCGTCACTTCGGGGGCAAGCTTTGACGGCTCCGTGTTCGGCAGTAATATCGTAAGCGGGCCTGGCCAGAATTTCGAAATGAGCGGCTTGTATATCTCGGGCACCACATCTTCTTGTCCGTTGGTCGTCGTGCCGTTTGCTTCTGGTCTCAACAACCGCCGCAGCATATCAAGATCCGACACATGCACAATCAGAGGGTTGTCCTGCGGCCGCCGCTTGGCCGAATATATACCCTTTACGGAGGCGCTCCTGGTGGCATCCGCGCCCAGCCCGTACACCGTCTCTGTCGGAAATCCTACGGGCGTATCCTTGGATCTGAGGTAGTCGGCAGCTTCTCTGAGAACCCTGATGCTGCGGTTCTCTCCCGTCGCGACCTTCCAGCTGCCTACATGCTCGCCGTCTGCAAATTTTCCAAGATTTTCCGCCTCTACCTTGAGGACACGGGTCGACACGACCGGCAAATCCTGCGACATTGTGTTGAATAGCCTATACTGGAGCAGAGCTCTGACAGTATGTAATGTGGTAGGGCTGCGCCAGAAAGCCAACGTGAAAGATGACTCTAGATTGCGAGTCGCAATATCGTGATGTTTGTTGGTTTGAAATTGAAAATAAAATTGAACAAACTTTCCTCAGCGATAGGAAATGGGGTATCAACAGTTCCGTGAAATATTTCGGCCGATTTTCATAAAGATGTTGGGCATCGACAACTTTTGACTCATCGTAAGAAAACTTTCTTAGAATGGAAGCGATAATAGGTGACGACGGGTTGATTTACACGCCCAGGGTGCTGCTAAAGACACACCCAGGCGGAAATACCAGACAAGCTTCGAAGGCGTGTTTCGGGGCAAGGTACAGTGCAGTAGGTAGCCCCTTCCGCGGATTCCAGGGACCAGTCCACTAAATGCTACTGCCATCTTAGCACTATGGCGCATACGTGTTTACGTTTTGGCGGGGGACACCTCATCACAATCGAGACGCAGGAGCTGTGAAGGTCAACCACCAAAAGGGCAAACAGCCGGCGGCACGACTGTTCCAAGATCCCACCCCCATTTCGACATGCGCCGACTCAGTCCACGGTCCCAATGTCCGCCATCAACCTCCCCAATGGCGACTCTGCAGCCCACAGGTCCGATGGCCTCACCAAGGTGAACAGCAACGGCAGCAGCGCCGCTGGCCCCTCGGTCCACGATGCCAGCTCCCTCGAGGATGTGCGCGCCTCGCTGGCTGCGCTTCATACCCGCGAAGCCGCCATCACCTCTCGACTAAAGACCCTGCTGTCTTCCCAGGCAGACCTCTCCCGCGAGCTCAGCCGCCTCGACATACTGCGTTCGAACCTGGGCTCCCAAGTCATAGCCACGCGGTCCATATCCAACGGCATGCTCTCCAGCGCCGCCGATACCGCAGGACGCCTCTCAAACAGAGTGAAGGAGCTCGACCTGGAAAAGGACCGGGTCCAGCAGACACTTCAGGTCGTGGAGCAGGTCGCGGAGCTCAAGGCATGCGTCCACGGCGTGGTGGGCTCCATGGGCGCGCCGCAGGACTGGGAGGCCGCGGCGGGCTACATTGCGCGGGCGTCCAAGGTGCCAGAGGCTATCATCCGCGGGCGCTTTGCCGCGAGCATCGTCCCCAGCGTCGAGGTCCCCGACGCGCCGTGGGTGACGCTCGAGAACGCCAAGGAGAGTCTTTGCGGCTTGTTCCTCCGGGAATTCGAAAAGGCGGCCAAGGACGGGGACGGCACCAAGGTCACGCGCTTCTTCAAGCTGTTCCCCCTGATCGAGAGGGGCGACACGGGACTGGATGTCTACGGGCGATACGTCTGCCAAGGCGTTGCTGGCACGGCTCGCCAGACGCTTAAAGAGGTCCCTGGAGGTCAAGGCCGCAAAGACGGCTTCTTCTACGCCAATGCTCTTACCAAACTATTCGAACACATTGCACAGATTGTGGAAGGACATGGCGGCCTTGTCGAGCGTCACTATGGAGCAGGGCAGATGGTCAAGGTGATTGAGAGGTTGCAGATGGAGGCTGATGTGCAAGGTGGAATCATTCTCGATTCGTGGAGTGACGAGAGGGGTGTCGACAGAAGGCTCACCGACGTCAAGAGCTACCCATTCTCGTTCTTGGTTCAAACCTTTGTGCCACCGTCTAAGGGCCTGGCTGGCACTCCCAGGATGAATTCACCAGCATTGGGCGGTGGCAACAACCCCAGAGCAAGCGAAGATGAAGGTGTCGACATGAAAGAAGTCGATGAGCTTCTCCGGGAGATCTCTGTCATGCTGGGCAGATGGGCATTATATTCGAGGTTTCTTGCAGGAAAATGCCGTGTAAGTAGTCTTGAACGATGTGGATTCAAGTACCAAAACACTAATACGGCACAGAACCCTTCGATGACCACAGACGCCGAACTAACACTTCCTGATCTTCTTACCAACTCGAATCTAGGCAAGAAGGTCTCCTCCAAGCTTAGCACACCATATTCAGTCATGTCGACCTTCTTTTTCAGGAGGTCAGTCGAAAAGGCATTCCAGCTTGACGAGTCGCCATCGGGTCTTTCACTGAGCCAAAGCAAACCCATTGATGGCAACCCACCCTATATAATATCAGCCGTTGACGATGTCATGTACATTGTCAGCGCCGTCATCGAGCGATGCCTCTCCACATCGCAACGGGACGTTGTCACTTCAGTCATCCCTACAATCAGCAGGGTGCTCAGCGCCGATTTCATTGGCGTTATTCAGAGAAGAATGCAACATGACTGTTATCCACAAGCCGCCATACAAGGGGCCTTCCCGCCAGAGGACAAGATTGTTGCATTTATCGTGCTTATCAACAGTCTTGACGTGGCGATCGAATATCTCGATCGAATCATCACGACACGGCTCGGTATATCGACAGACACGAACGACACGGCTGCCCCGAATCCCTTGGCTGCATCTTTCCCATTTGAGCACGACGCCAACGTAATTATTGCTGCGCTCAAGGGGCTTAACTCAAGCATTTCTCTCAAGGCGTCTGAACTGCTCAACGAAGGAGTGGCTCATCTTTTCTCGAATGTCATGGACAAGCGTTTGAAATTGGTTGCTCAGGAGACTTTCCGCGATGCAGACTATAGTCTTACAGAAGACGAACTGGCAGAAATAGCACGGCAGAATGACGAAGAGGAAGAGGACATGCTCGACCATGTACAGCGACAGTTCGAGCGCCGCTGGTTAGCACTCGTTAAGCCCGTCGAGCGGATCATGGCGCCAAGACCATTTGCCACACTTATGAACAGAATGGCAAAGGAGCTTGCCATCACCCTGGAGAGGAGGGCATGGCGATATGCCGGAAAGGCGACTGCATACGGTGCCATTAGAATGGAGAGAGACTTCTCTGGTATTATCAGCATCGTAGCGAAGGGCAATTATAGCGTTAGAGACCTGTTCAACAGGGTCAGCCAGATTTTGATGGTTGTTAACATAGAGGACGACGAGTGGGAAGAACTGATGGCCGAGGGCGACGACAGCATCGAGTGGGTTCTGAGCGAGGACGAGAGACGAAAAGCCAGGACTCTGGTCAAAGGCTGAGCGGCAGAGCCTATTCCTATGAAAGATGAAGACAAAATAATTAACAAATGCCAACCCATTAATGCAAATGATGTCTCTGTCGAATCCAATGCTCTATATTCGACACTTCTGCCGTATGCAGAATCACCCGCTGCCAGGGCAACTCCATATCAAGAACCAAATGATTCCAAAGTCGATTTATGCCTTTTGAACAAGAGGAGCATTGGAGTGAGACAGCCCATATCTGTTGTATATTCCTGGTGCCCCACTTTTGTACTAGCTTCCGTGCCATTATGCAGCTTCTAGGCGCGACGCAGGACTTCTTATTACCACCAGCCACCCAGTGCAAAGAAGCTTTTTGGTTTCTCGTTCGACTGCAGGTACGCACCCACCAAACAACACAAAGCCCGATTGCAAGCTTCATCGACGTCTACAACCCGGAGGAGGCTTTTCCCCAGATATGGCGTCGAATCAATATGCCCTGCTCGACGATGCAGCAGAGAACGAGCTCCACAACCAGCGTCTCCTTCCTCTAGAAACGCGACCATTCCTGCGACTGACCAAACGCCTGCTCGCCCCAGGCTCCCTCACGAATCCCAACATCTTCCAGCTGCCGACGCCCCCGCCCGATGGCGGCAACATCGCCGAGGATGGCGACAAGATGGCGACAGAGGACGAGCAACAACAGCAGGAAGCAGCCGAGGCGCTGTCGGCCGAGGTGAACGCGCTGCGGGAGGACGTCCTGTTCGACTTTCAGGCGTTCGACGTGGTCATCGACCGGCTGCAGTTCCTGGCGACACAGAACGCGGCGGAGCGGGAGCGGTACGCGAGCGACCGGGGCCGGATCCTGGAGACGATGGAGTCGGTGCGGCGGTCCAACGGGGACCTGCGGGCGCAGCTGGACGAGGCGCGGGCGACGCTGGCGCAGCGCAAGAAGTTCGACGAGCTCGCCGACCGCATCACGGGCAACCGCATGCTGCGGCCGCGCGAGGAGCAGGCCGCCAACATCGACAAGCTGACCGAGGAGTGCGAGGAGCTCCAGCGCGAGAGCGAGACGTACGCCGGCACCTGGCGCGAGCGCAAGGAGCAGTTCGACAAGCTCGTCGACGAGGGCGTCAACCTGCGCCGCATGATCCGCGACGAGCAGGAGGAGGTCGAGCGCCGCGAGGGCATGGACGAGGGCGACGCCGGCGACGAGGACGGCGCCGCCTCGGCGGATACGCCCGCCAAGGGCAGCCAGAGCGGCAACGCCACGCCGGCGCCGCGCAGCGAGGGAGGCACCACGCCCATGCGGCCCGGCAGCAGCAGCGGAAGGACACCGGCACCGGAGGACGGCTCGAGTTCGACTGGTGACGGCGGCCTGAAGCCCAAGCCAGAGCCGTCGGGCACCTTCTCTGCCGCACCAAGCCAGGCCCCGACACCAAGAGTGGACAGTCCTGCAGCTGGCACGCCGGCTGCCGATATTCAAGCGGGCAAGGATGAGCCCGAGGATGGCGAGGACGTTGAAATGAGTGAGTCGGCTCAGGCTGTTGCTGATACCCCAATGGTCGAGGGCAGTACCGAAGAGGCGCGCGACGCTCCAACACCACAGATCACAGTGGACGCACCGGCTGGCAGCGAGGACAAGATGGACACTACATGAGGGCTTGCTTGCCCATGGGTCTGGCTTTTGATAGGGAAAAGGAGTTCCGGTTTGCAAAAAATTATACCCATCTCAGCAATTAGACATTCAATGTATGGTTGGGATCTTGATGCGACTCCCTGTGTCTTGCGATGTCTATTTGTTTTCCGAGAAGGAAGTCTATTTTTATTGTGCAGGTTCTTATGTCCGTGACCAATGCTTCAAGGTGGTATCATTTTGTCGTTTCTTTCGTTATCATACAGGTAGGTGCCTCTTCCTCCGTGACCGCTGTGTCCGACTCTTGTTCTTGTTCATATTCCATACCACCTCAAGCGTCCTCCTTGGGCGCGCTGGCGAGCACCTCCTTGGCCTTGGCCATTTCTTCCTGGTTGCCGCCGTCCTGCGCGCCCTCGGCCGTGGCGATCTGCTCCTCGAGCCGCTGCGTCGCCTCAAAGATGCGCTGCTTCAGGGGTCCGAAGACGGCCTTGGTCTCTTCCATTGCTTTTTGCTACACAGGAACATTGCGAATTAGCCGGCTGTTCATAGACGTCTGGGATGGGGGCCATGTATAAAAGTAGCGTACCTCTTGCTTGAGCATAAAGTCGGCGTTGCTGTCCGTGTCGCTGCCGCTCTTGATGTTGGCCTCGAGCTTCTCGATGCGCGCCGTCTGCGACGAGAGCTCCTTCTGGTAGTACTTTTCTTCCGTCACTAGGCGCGAGACGGCCTGGGTCGCGATCTTGAGGGGGGATGGGGCTGGCATTTCGCTCTCGTTTGGTAGTAGAGTATACTGGCTTTGTCTTGGAGAGGGATTGAGAGTGCTGTTTATCGATTGGGAAGCTCGGAAGCACTTTCGACGTGAGATGCTGCAATTGATTTGAGGGTGTGGATAGTAATGCTGGAGCCTTGAAAGAAGAGTGGTTCTCGCTGCCTGGGCGCTGTTGACAAACAGGCAGCTTTCCTTTGGAGGGGTTGGCGGGGTAAAAAGGGGTTATCCATATCACCCCAAGCTGGGGAAATAGTATAGCAGTTGCCTACCATAAGGTCAACTGTACCGTAGGTAACAAAGGTAATGTCTCAATAGAAATCCAGAAATGACATCAAATGATCAATTTGATATCCAAGGGACGTTGACCAAGAAATCCAGCAAGAGCTCCAGGACTTTCCCCGAGTTTCAATGCTCCCGAAATCGAATAAATGGTCTGATTGCCAACAGAATTCACGGGTTAGGGTTGCTGTAAGCAGATGGTCGAGGAAGCAGAAGATTCCAATGCTTGTAGGCATCCATCTAGCTTCATGTGACACAGATGTATACAGCCATTATAAGACAATCGACTCATTATCGTCCTCAACAAGCTCATCTTTGACCTCTTCTATGTTTTCCTCTTTTGGTGATCTAAGAGAGCTCTTCTCAGAAGTCATCACAGATTGATTTGCGCCATCTGCACAGCTAACAGTCTGGACTGTCACATGCACATCCTGAGCCGCCCTCCTTCTTTCCCTCCTCTTCGCTCGCTTCGCCCTCTTTCTCGCTCTGTGTTCCTTCTTGTACTTTTTTCTGTAGTACTGCTCTTTGTTCCAAGGTAAGTCTTGACGGAAATGAGACAACCACATCTCGAAGAAATGCTTCAGACTGGGCTTGGCAGGATCGTTGGTTGCATGTTGTCTTTGGAACTTATGCGAAGCTTCCTCCTTATCTTTGCTGCCTTCGGTCTCTGACTTCATGTTGATCACAACAGCAGTCTCAGTTCTGTTGGGTCCCAGGACTACCTTAATCACTATTTGAGAACCGACGATACTAAGGTCCTGGGTCGCGACGTTGCTCCGTCATCAACCTTCCGCTCTGTGAGCTGAACTTTGATCTCCCAGTAATTCGGCTTGTCAAAGAACAATTCTATAGGCGTTTGAACTGTTTCTTATCCCATTTAGTCGTTAATTTGTTGGCGGCATCTGCATACGTTATTTATTTGCTAACACGTATCAAACGCCGTGACAGACTGATGTGACTCAACAGTAGTGGGCACAAATTCATGGAATATTAGGCGAGCAATGATGGAAAAGAACAGTAACTACAAGAACAACAGACACGACTGTCTCAGAATATGCCCTTATACATATCACGTGGGCTAGCAAGAAGTCGGCAATTACTGGCAGTATAGTGTAAAATTGACACTGAGGGTGCATCGTGACCTCAAGTGCAGAAAATGAACACCCTGCGCATCCAATGTTTTTTTTGCCCAAACTTGTGCAGAATTCATTCCCGTCTATTCCTTCATTCACTAATATTCACAAATTTCCTGGATCGCTCCCTTCTTCTTCTTCTTCTCCTTTTTAGGTTTCTTGGGGGTTTTGGTTGCCGTAAAACTCCACGGATCATCCACAGGAGTTGCCTCGATCACCGGCTCTTTGTCTGGCTCCAGCTCCAACTCTGCTTGCCACAACTCTTCCCCCGACTTTTGCTCCACATCTTCCAAGTCTTGTCCAGGCTCTTGTTCAGACTCTTGCTCAAGCTCTGGTTCAGGCTCTACATCGAGTGTCCTGGATAACGTGGTCAGTTTCTCTCCGAACGACCCTCTATTAATTGGAACAATTTCTTCCATTGTGCCAGGCTCTATTGCTTTGTCCTCGAAGGCGATTGCCTGTTTGACTACATACTCGTCAATACATTAGCCTTTTTGTTTCTTTTTCTCTTTTCTGGAAGTGTTTGCAACTAACTCGCCAGCGGATTGAGGTGGTGATGATTTCTGACCAAGCGCTTCAGCTCTTGGAGTGACTCGGAGAGCACGGCCTTTTTTTCCATGAGAGTTGCTCTCTCTTCTGTGGTTTCTTCTCCCTCTGCTGCGATGCGCTCAATCTTTGCATCAGCCAGAGAGTCAACCTTTTCGGGGCTGAACAGATTTGGGAGCTTAGAAATCAAGCAAGCTTCGACGGCGAGATCACTGAAATCGTCCACGGCTCTCTTCAGTGCGACCTGGTCAAAATTAGTCCTCATACTGAGAAAGCGAGGATGGGGCGGCTTCATATGCTTCGATTATCGCCAGTACAGTACAACGTACCTTGTAATATGCTTCCATGACATCTGTAGCTGCAGAACTTGCGAATATCTCCATATCGGGCTCAGTATCGGGCTCCAGGATATTGAGCAAAGCATCGACCGACCAAGCATAAAACTCCCCATTCTGGCTGTGTTTCTCCAGACGGACTCTCAACTTCTCACGATCGCGTCGCTTTTGTGTTTTTTGCACGTTCTCAGTCAGGTAGTGGTTGTAAGTGATTGGATGTCTGGAGGTATGCGAAGCCAGAATCTCTGCTACCTTGTTGTTGAGCGCATTTTTCAGGTCATCTAACTCTGGCGATACAAGTTCTTGCCATAACTCAGCTCTGGTTTTGTGGTCAACCACATGGCTGAGCACAGAGTCAATGACGTGGTTCACAGCCTCGAGTATCCTTTGCGAGTACCGGGCGAGATGACCTCGCCATGGTTCAGACTGCTCTTGGAACATGTCGTGAATGACCAAAGGGTTGTACGTGCCTGGGAGCTCGCAACCCCTGGATCTTCTCATCAGTTTCTTGACTTCTTCCAGATAGTCTTGTCGGAGTACTTCCCGTGACCCTCCTTCGCTGTGGTGATCGACAATCCGCCTTGCGTGGCCGTCCAAGCGCATGGTCTCTGCAAGATCGGTTAGAGTATTTTGCACAACAGCTCGAAGTCTTCGCTTTCCTCCTTCGGGGTCACGAGCACTCCCGAAGAAATAATCGCTGTACAGGCCGCTGATCGACTCCCTGACTAGGGTGGCAAAGTGGTAGCTGGCGCGTAGTAGATAACTGCGCTGCTCTGGAACAGTGTTTCTCGAGGTTCCCAATTTTTCTAAAGCAAGGGAACTTTCATTCAGTTCGGTCTCGACGTTCTGACACAATTCTGAGAGTTTTCCCAGAATTTGGTCCGTCAGAACCTCGCTCAGCCGAGTTCGTAGAGAAGCGACGCCTTTCTGCTTCCTTGGTAAAGCAACCCAGACTCCTTGACCTAGGAACAGCTCTTCAGCCTTGTCTCGTTCCTCATTTGTGGTATCGCGAGACTTGAAGTCTCGGTTGCGCAAAACGTGCCACCCCAGACGAAAGTGGACATCGCGATTCTGGGCGAGTTCGAGGTAGGCTCGCTCACTATCAGAGCCAACATCTAGAGTGTCTGGCTTTGTGATCAGACCGATAGTTCGAAGGCCGTGCGGGTCAATCTTTCTTGCCATCTGTGTGACTTCCTGTAGAGCAAAGTCGTTCTTGGCGGACACAACGGCGAGAATGATGCTGAGGGACTTGACCATGTAAGATCGCACAAGTCCACGGACCGTGTTTGCATCTTCGGCGGATTGATCTTTGTTTCCGGCAAGAAAAAGACCTGGCAAGTCGACAATAGTCAGATTGGGCTGAGCAGGCCCCGTGACCTCGATGCGTAATACGTCTGAGCTGAAGGTTCTGGACTGCTCTCCAAGTCCCATCTGCACTTTCGCCTGTTCAATCAAGTGTCCAATATCCACCTCATGCGGGAGCGCCGTCTGTTGGAACTTTGCAAGGTAAGCTCGTTCTTCCTCGGAGCGGTCGTTGCCTGCCTGAATAGAGATCTTGCATGTCTCGGCATTGCCGGGAACATGCCTGAGTATCAGCTCGGTGGCGAATCTGGTACACTACAATATCATGTGTCAAAAAATCGTATTTGCAGATTTTTGAACAGCTCCAAATCAAAGAGAAAGTGCGTACCAAGTTGTCTTTGATAGGAAAGGACATGCCCGACACAGCCTGTAGAACAGAGCTCTTGCCGCTGGATTGATCTCCGCAAACCACAATTTGTGGCAGGTCCACATAGCGGCTGATTCCCTTCGAGCGAAGCCTGTCGATGGTGTCCATCAGAGCCTTGTGATCCCTTGATTGGAGGGAAGCCACTATTGAGGCCGCCATGTTTTCGCCCATGATGTTCTGAATAGTGGTGTCTGGCGGCAATGATTTTGATAGTAGCAAATGGCAAGAAATAGAGGTTGCGTAGAAAAATAGTCCTGAACAATGTCTGAAATTTCAGAAAAATTCAATCGGCCAAGATATCTTGTTTTGTGGGAGAGTTCTTGCCGACAAGAGACTTTGGGCACGCATGCAGGAGGCCTACCATAGTCGGTGTAACGACAAACGGAACCTCCGCCAGAGCCTTGTTGGTAGGTCCCGTTTCTACATATTGATGCATGAGTACATGTCAATCGATGGTTGGTAGTCTGCAGCTGCATACGAAGTATTATGTTTCATTCAATTCCTTGTTTCTTTTTACTGCAGACATCGAAACAGGTAATATTTCGCCACCAGCGCGGTCATTCCATCCCCGTCTGTAGCTGCCAGCGGAGCAAATGACGGGCGTTTGGTTCCCAGCTATATCATTGTTTGATGAGAGAAAAGCAAGAAAATTACTGGCAACAGAGTATCAAGGATGCTTTTTTTGTTATATCAAGTCCATCATGGTTCACTTATATATAGCCGATGTTCAGTCCTCTCACGAGTTACCATGAGACTACTATCTATAGCACAACAAACGCAAGTGATTGTATCCGCGGCCCGAAAGAGACGTGCCATTCCGTCGGGTAAGTACCTAATCAATAAGTCCAATAATGTACTTTTCTAGACGCGTCCGAGGAAATATCGCGCTAGATGATGCAATGAAGCGTCGCCGCTCCCACCTCATCGACGAAAACGGAAAATGGAGCCAGTCTGCAGGGTATACTGTCCCGACAGCTTGGGTATGCAAACGACCACGGCGCCTAATGCCGATTCGTGACTGGCCAGTCGTGGACCCCGTCATGCACGTTGGTCCGTTGGTGAAAGATAGTCATTTCTATTCTTCAGCAACTGTATTTAGTCGGGCAAAGAATTCGTCCTCTCTGCACGTCAAAACCAAGCGACCCCGTCGCCCGGCATCGCGACGTGGCAAAGAGAGTGAAAGAAGAAGCAATTTCCCATACCGATCAGATCATCATGTATGCTGCCAATATGGAGACCAACTACCCAGACGCCAGAGACGATGGCGAGCATCGCCCGGCTGCTGCGTGGCCGTACGGAAGCTCGGCTCCCGCGCCGAGCAGCTACTCTTCCGGGCCGGGAATGCTTCCCTACTCGGCAGCCAACCCAATGCGCGTACCCGCTTATGTGTACCCATCCGAGCTGATCTCAGGCCTGCGACAGTCCCAGCCGACGTATGGAAACTCACCAGAGACCACGTCTGCGGCGCCGTACTTCAACTACATGGCCCAGGACAGCTGGAGCGGCCAGAATGCACCAATGGGCCACCTCGGAGACTATTCGATGGAGCCTCGAGGCGCGCGATCGTGGTATAACACTATACAGTCTCCACAGCCGTACGACGTATATTCGCAGTACCCAGGAGATAATGCCGTCAGTATGGCGGAAACCCAGAGCATGCCGCAGTGGCAAGATCATACCAGCCCGGATGCGACTCACTCTGCATACCCGAGCGCAAGCCCGCTGCAGGTACCATCTGCACAGTCTCCATTCCACTCTTCGGAAGCGAGCTGGCTTCGGGAGATAGATGGCGCCTTTGATCGAAATCCAGATGGTTCATCTATCCATGAGACCGGGTCCATCTACTTGCCTGAAAACGAAAGGTACTACCATCGGTATAAAGAGGGGTCCTACTGGTTCCCAAACGATGCTGTAGGTCATATATACTCCATGCTTTGCTTTTCGTCTCTCCTTATATTTCTTCTCGACACTTTCGTTGCTTTATCCAATGGTATTAATCATTCTTGGTGCAGGAAGAGCAAGATCGCCTCGACTTCCAGCATGCCATGGTTCGCAGACTTACAGGTGACAAACTGGCTTTATGTCCAGTAAAGGCACCAAAAAATGTCATGGATGTCGGCACGGGGACGGGTATATGGGCAATAGAATTTGGTACGAGGCTTGCCAACTGGTTTCGATGTTTGGGCATTCGAGCTGATGTATTACACAGCCAAGGAGAATCCGGACTCGCGCGTCTACGGTATGGATCTCTCCGCCATACAGCCGGAGAAGCACGGGGCGCCCAACTGCAGCTTCGAGGTGGACGACGCCGAAGAGGAGTGGACGGGCTATCCCATGTTCGACTATGTCCATCTGCGGTCTGTCTTTGCGTGCTTTTATAATCCCAAGCTCGTCATGGAGCATGCTTGTAAGTATTGGAAACGCGCGGCACTGCTAGTCGCTGTCGGCCCTTCGTCTCGTTTTGGTTCTGCCTTTGGATATTTCGCCTAATATTTATACCGCGGGCATAAACAAGAAGCTAACTTGACAGTTAAAAACCTTAACTCTGGAGGATGGATCGAATACCAAGATTTTGATCTTGATTTGAAACAGGCGAATCCGCACTATAAGGGCGACGCAATGATGAGGTTCAGCCAAACTGGAATTCGAGGATCCATGATGAAGGGTCGAAACATGTTAATACCACGACAATACAAGCAGATGCTGCTGGAAACTGGATGTGAGTGAAGCATACCAAACATCACATAATACAAGCCTGCTAATACACGGGGGACAGTCGTGGACGTACACGAGGAGAGGATCCAGTTGCCGGTGGGCAACTGGATGGACGACCCTCGCATGAAGCTCGTGGGACAATACATGTACCGAAACGTCCTGGACAGTCTCCGCGGTCCTTGTTGGAAGATGTTGAGGGCGGCCGGGCTATCTCCCCAGCAGATTGACGCATTTATAACAGAGGCCAAATCAGAACTAATGGACGAGAAAAACCACTTGTATGGCTGGATGTGAGTAGTAATACCAGAGGCTGAGCTAACCAAGAGGGCGCGCTGCTAACACCCATGCTCCAGGACTTTTCATTGGGGTAGAAAGCCATAACATACGAGTTGGATGGACTCGGATTGGCAAGTCCGAGACATAGCTCAGAAAAAAAAAACGATACCCAAGGCACAAATGGTGGAATATATGGAGTACATTATGTACGACCTTGAATAGGTCGATACGGCCGATATGCGACGAGCTGTGGAGTCGCGGATAGAAGTCAAGGATATACCTGCATTTGACTCTTGTAATATAAAAGTACAACCAGGCCAGCATAGATTCAGTCATGTCAACAAACGTCCAGACATTCGGAGCGTTAGAAAAGTCATCGTGGTAAACCTGTTGTTTATGATGGTCAGTGGTAACTTAATTGCATCACTGACGTATGTACCAGTATTAGGTCGGCGTTAAGATAAGCCGCCTTATCAGTGGCGCCATCGGATCGCGACGGGAGCGCCCAGGCGACTTTCAATTACAAATTCACGGCCCTTCCGGTTCCCTTGCCTCAACATTGCGACAACCAACCAGACTCATCGACGCAACGCATTTCCTTCGCCGCAATGGCATCGCAAGCTGTATCAATGCGTAAGCGACTCGAATATCCCATCAATACCCGCCATCCGAGCTGACCACCCAAAATAGCTTCCCTGGGCTCCAAGGACAACAAGCCCGTCGCAAACCTGGAAACCTCCAAGCCCAAGGTACGATTGGCTTTCCCTCACATTACCTGTCGCTCTGCTGCCCTCAGAATCGAAATACTGACGCCACACCAATAGCCCTGCTGCGTGTGCAAGGACGAAAAGTCGAAGCGCGACGAGTGTATGCTGTTCTCCAAGGCCGCCGACCCTGCCGCCGACTGCAAGTCCACCATCGACCAGTACAAGAGCTGCATGGCTGGCTTCGGCTTCCAGCTCTAAGATGCGCGACACCGAGGCATGACAATACTTGGCACTCGGGATGGACGAGGGTCGCAGAGGGCCCTGCTGTATTATCACCAAAAGAACAGTGTATACCACCACAAAAGAAGGCCTGCCGTTCCTGCATTGACAGTCGACGTGGCACTTGCATAGATTTGGCGTTTATGATTTCGAGGATTTAAACAAAGCATTACGATTCCCCCTCTCTTCCATACTGGAGATTTGACTTTGGAGTGATGATCGAACTCTACATGGAAGACGTGACACATGTGTGCTAAGGGACTGCTGACAGATGTGCACGGCATGGCAGGTAGATTCATTTGGTGTTTCCAACGCGAGGCTTTCATTACCCTCGAAGGAATCGGATCACATGTCTATTCGTCATCCAGGACTTGAGTGCTCTCAAATATCATAACCAATGACTGGCAGGTCGAATAGCGACATCGACCTTCTCTCCGTTACACCTTTGACTGGGCAATCGAAACCGCGAGCTCGGGTACAACTTTCCCGTCACGTACTGGTTCTTCTCCGGTTTCAGAGGTTGAATGCGCATCCAGCGCCGAGCCAGCCTCTTCTTCTGCCTTTTCTCTGCTCAATCTGCTCGCAAAGTCAGTTTCGCGACCATATCTCAGCTGGCCTAGTCTCACGTACCTCTTCTTGTACAGCACCACGGCCGTGATGAATCCCGCCCAAAGCAGGACGTAGAAGACCAAGGTTACCGGCCATCCGACGCGCCACCGGGGCGCCCCGTTGGCTCCGGCGGTCGGGAAGAGCAGCAGGGGCACCCAGATGTTGAACGAGTATCCAAAGGTCATCATGGATCCCTACAAGTCGAGATTGTTAGCCATATCGTGGAAGAGCCAAGGTGTATTTTATGCTTTACCAAAATGAGCGCTCTCTCCTCGGCGTCATTCTTCACGATGGTATTCACTGTCGAATACAGAATCGGGCTGAGACAGCCAGAGAAGCCAAAGAGGTACCAGGCCGCGAATCTAAATCTTTGCATCAGTAAAAGCCCATTTCAAGAAGAAGAAGAGCAAGCTTTCTTACTTGAGTCCCGTCGGAATGGACCATATGGTCATGCATATCGTGGAGAAGATGACGGCCCCCGAGGCGATGCTGTAGATGACCCAGGAGGGGTAGATGGAGGCCAGCGTGGTGCCCAGCCAGGAGGCCAGGATGGTGATGGCGTTGATGACCGTGGGCAGCTGGTTGATCTTGACGACGCTGTACCCTTCGGCCTTGAGCCACAGGTTCATGTATTGACTCGGGTAACTCGAGATGATCATGCAGCTTTTACACGACCGTTAGTCTGATTTGTTTCTCAAAAGTGCAAGAGAAGAAGACATAATCTGGGAGTTCCTCACATGTAGCAGAAAACAAACAGCCAAATGTGCCATCGGGCGAGACTGCGCTTAAACACTTGCAAGTCCAGCTTGCCCGCCCGTCTGACCTTTGCCCTCTCCAGTCTCTTCTTGGCCAGGCTGATCTCGCCTTCCGACAGGAAAAAGGCCTTGGGCGAGTCGGGGATGCCGGGGAACAACAGGAAACCCGAGAGTGCCACGGGAATGGTGATGATTCCGTCAATGATGAAGAGCCATCTTAGAGGAGAGATTCTTAGTCAGTATAGTTCATCCAAGGCTACTTCTTCCTTGTAGACTCACCTCCAGCCCGGCATGCCGCCGACTCCCGACAGATTTGTATACGCGGCGGCCTGGAGATAGCCGCTGATCATGGACCCGAGCGGGTTGCAGACGAACCAGGCGCCTGCTCTCTTGAAGAGCTCTGGACCGCTGTACCACGAGCCTTTTCTCGCGTCGTCAGCACATATTCTGAGTACAAAAACTAATAATTGGTAGGATTTACTGGAACTCACCCAAGATGAAGTGCGTTCCTGCAAATACTGGCGCCTCCAGGGCACCGATGAAAAACCGAGCGACGTAGAGCTGGGTCACATTCGTTGCGCGGCTCTGTGCAAACGTGATGAGACCCCATATGACTTCCAGACACGGGAGCAGCCAGCGGGCTCTGCGCAGAAGAATGCAGGTCAGTAAGGTCACTTAGTCATGGGAGAATATTGGCTCACAATTTAGGACGGGAAATCAGAAGTAGGAACGGGACCTGGAAGATGACGTAGGCCGTATAGTAGCAGACGTTGAAGTAGTTGAGCTCGTTTCCGTAGAGCGCAAACTCCTCTTTCAGTCCGCTCGTATAGGCATTGCTGATATTGGTTTGGTCTGAGAGGAGCTTTTCGTTAGTCTACGTGTTCTCCGCTGATGGCGTTCTTATCGATTTACTCACCCAAGTATTTACAGAAAACTATATTTCAGATCAGCAAAGTGCTTCTTGGCGAGGAGGCATGTCCATTCAGTATACTCACAGCATAAACAGGAAAATACTAGAATCGACAAGTCGAGCTTGAAAAGAAGTCTTGCTTGTTAGGATGATTTTAGAGTGCTTGCGGAACTTTATCATAACTCACTTTCTCTCTTCTACTGGGTATTCCGACGGATACCAGTTGAATACCTCTTTGATTGCCTTTAGAGGCGAGACCGTTCGCGGCTGACTCTTGGGTTCTGACATGGCTGGGGAAATGATTGTCTCCCAAAGATGTCTGTCTCTAGTCTCGTCTCGACACTTTCTAGTCGGCTACGCGAAGGGAAGGGACGCGAGGGAAATAAAATCTAGACGTCCCCCTCCCGTCTTTTAGATTTCGACTGGAAAATGCTATCTACCCAGGCCGGGGGTTGCTCAGTTCAGCCCCCGGGACTTACATCACGGCGGGACGAACCCGATCCATGTTGCCACTACACCTCTGAGCAGCATGAAAACCCACCATCCCATCGGAAACAAGCCTAGTCGATTGGTTCGACCCAGCTAGCGGGACTCCGGGAATATGTGAATGCCTGGATATTCTTATATTTCGTGATGCCAGCCGGGGTTCTGGCCGGTCGATGAGGTGCCTTTGTCCCCGCATTGCGTGCTTATTTCGACGTTGCGCCGCGTCTCCTGGCCACAACAGTCCCACTCCATGAAAGGAAGACCAATTGAGAGAGCAGAAGAAGGCGTGAGGAATTCCAGTCGTGAGAGTCGGATCATGTTTATCTATCAAGTCGTGGGCCCGAGGCTTCTTCACGACGAGTGGGCTGGCTTACTTGGTCGTCATGCATGGTATAGCATTATAGACGTGGGGGCGCTGTTCGTCTGTGCTATTCTGACGTGACATTGATTTCCAATCCCATAAATATGACCGTTGATGGCGTGCTAGACTTGCATAATGGTTGCCGACGAATATGATCAGTGGTTCGTTGTAGTATACCCCGCGTCTCTATTTCCGAGTCTTGGGCTGAGCGCATCATATAGGAGAGTTGTTATAAATTGGCAGGCACCGACTCGAAGGGCTACTCACAGTTCCCCAAGTATAAATCTAGCTTGCAATAGATAACTCCATATCGCTGATATTCGGAACTTCAGATTGAAAATCAATCCTCACTGAGACTCACAGACAAACAGTCTTCCAAATGCCAGGCAGAATCATTGACACTTACGAACAAGTCCCAGTGACCAAAGAAAATTGTACTTACCCCGCCTGCCTTCCAAAAGGATCGTGAATTGTACTAATGGTAGGACAGTGGACTGGGCGGAGCTGATCACTCTCGATCTGTCACTGTATGATCAGCCCGGAGGCAAGGAGGAGCTGGTCAAGCAACTCGAGCATGCCGTCCGGCATGTCGGTTTCTTCTACGTGAAGAACTTCAATATCAGCCAAGACGAAGTCGATCAGCAGTTTGCTCTTGGACGAGAGTTTTATGCTCTCCCACTCGAGGAGAAGCTCAAGTATCACAGCCAGAGTGACCTTGAGAGCGGAGAATACAATGGCTACCGGCCGGCTGGTCATCGCAAGTAAGCTAGATCTGCGGATCAGTGATACAAATGTTCTTTTGAAGAGACTAATATGTCTACATAGAATTGCCAACGGAGTCAAGGATAATATTCAAGTATACAACATTCCAAAATTCGATGGCTTCCACGCACGACAACAACCGCCAGTCCTGGGCGAGCATGTCCGCGAGATTGAAGCTTTCAGCCGAGTATGTTCTGTTGTCCATGTGTCAGGTGTCCATGCTCACAGCCATGTTCTTCCTTAGAAATGCCACGAAGAGGTCGTGGTCAAGCTCCTGCGCCTGTTCGCCATCCTGCTCGAGCTCCCCGACGAGGACCAGCTGGTCCGGGACCACCAGTACGACGTCAAGGGCGAGGACCACCTGCGCTACATGCACTACGCCGCGCGCAGCGCCGAGGAGAACAAGAGCCTGGCCGAGCTCTACGTTCCCGGACATACAGACCTGGGCACGCTGACGCTGCTGTTCCGGCAGCCCGTCGCAGCGCTGCAGATCCTGAACTCCGAGGGCGGCTGGAAATGGGTCAAGCCGCAGGACGGCACCATCACCATCAATACGTGCGACGCCCTCACGGCGCTCACGGGCGGCTACGTCAAGTCGAGCATCCACCGCGTCCACGCGCCCCCGGCCGACCAAGCGCACGTCGACCGCCTGGGTGTTCTCTATTTTGCTCGGTACGTTCGCTCTTCTCCCTTGTCTCATTGTTCCTTTCCCGAGTGTAAGTCTTGACTAACTCACACGACCACCAAAAAGACCCAACAACCACGTCGTTCTCGATCCCATCGCCAACAGCCCGGTCCTCGACCGGCTGGGCCTCAAGACCAACGCGCTCACCGAGCTCGGCCAGCACCTGACGACGGAGCAGTGGGTCAAGGTACGCCAAACGCAGCAGCAGAGGCCGAACAAGGCGGCGACCATCTCGGCCGGGGGCAAGTACGCATACGACAAGAAGGACCTGGAGATCCTGCCGGGCTTGCACGCCGAGATCCACAACTAAGAGAGGTTAGAGGAAAGGCCATGCTCTCGTGACGTGATTTGGCCACTTGACAGAGATTATGAATCATTCCTGATGAGCTGTGTTTGCTATTTGACTCATGTCAGTTACATCAAGCAACATCACCAGCCATTGAAACGGTCAGTCGTCTGACAGTATATTGTGGTTTTTAATATTCGTGGAAATGTACAATTGAATCAAATTTGGGTCCCGTGGAGACTGCTTTCCGTCTTGTTTATCCCATAACCTTGACACTCGGTCACGCTATGGGCAAAACAACCACTCGCGTGGAGACACTCCAGCTCAATCCATCTCGGCCCGACGAGAATTTATCCATACATGACTCTATCCGAGCTTGCTCTTGATGAAAGCGAGAGCCTGGGAGCCGTAGATGGTCACGTACTGCTGGTGGTGGTTGGCGTCATTGCCGTTGCAGCAGTAGGGGTCCTGGGAGTCGCAGTACGACTGGATGATGGACGGGCTGGCCGGCGAGCAGGTGTAGCCACTGGGGCGAGCGGCGAACTAGATTTTTGGTCAGCTTACATGATGCAAATGAATACTTCGAGAGGCTCTTCTTTTGAAAAAAAACTTACACCACCAGCCTTGCAGGTGCCGACCTCATACGACAGCCCGGCGACAAAGTGCGGGTCGCCCATGAAGATGGCGGCCTTGACGGCGGCGAGGGCGGTGCCGGTGAGGGTGGCGCCGGCGCCGCCGCAGAGGGCGTTGTCCATGATCTGGCCGCCCTGGGAGTAGCCGATGAGGACGATCTTGGTCGAGGGGCAGCGCGAGTTGAGCGAGTTGACGGCCGAGACGACGGCGGCGGTGCCCTGGGTCGCCGACGAGTCGTAGCTCACGCCGCCGCAGCTCGACTGGCCCCCGCACGCCGGGTACACGATGGCCGCGGACTGCGAGCCCGAGTACGCCGCCAGCACCTGGTCCACCAGGCCCTTGGACGTGCCGTAGCCCGCCGCCGCCGTCGTCTCGCGCGCCCCGAAGACGTAGACGCCCGGGCAGCTCTGGCGCTCCTCGAGGTCGATGGGGTTGGCCGTGGCGAGCCCGGCGGCGAGAATGGGGAGGATCGCTGAGGTCTTCATTTTCCTTTCTTTCTGCTTTGAGCAAGTGTCTTTCGGTTTCCGAGAAGAGAGTCGAGAGAGAGCGTGTCTGAAAGTCCAGAGATGTCCAGTGATCCGCCAAGTCTTCCAACCACCAAGATCCCCACGGGCACCTTGGATTTACTTATACATGATCGCGAACCGGACGAAAGGGGGCTCGTCTCGATTGGGATACGAATGAAGCCTCCGAGAGTCCAAGGACCCCCCAGTGCCCAGTGGCGCTGGTATCCAAACGGAAAGGTCGCCCCTTGTGAGGTTAAAGCTCATGTGGGTTTGTATACATGCTACCGTCTCCCGGGTGGTGACACCGGGCGCTCACTGTGGTACGGCTCCTTTATTTGTTCTTCCTCGTCCAGCGCGATGTAACACGGGCTCCGGGAAAATCGGAACAGCGAGTATGGGGTACATTAAGCTTGCTCCAGGAAACCTGGTAAGCTGTGGGGAATCTCATTCCAATTCAACACTGGACGGTAGTCGGCTGCTCGGTCGGTGGCCGTCGCCGCCGCCCCAATCCGGTATAAGCAACTTTTTTCATCTAGGTCGTCATACATATTCCGGGAGTTTATAGGGAGGGGCCCAGGGGGGGGCCGTCCTTTCGCATTTATGCTAAATTCAAAAACGATCCGCTTTGGGATGAGGCGCCTCCCGTCTGCTACATCCGGGCCACGGGGACTGTCAGTGTCACTCTATTTTGCTTCCCTCTTCCCTCCGCGCGAGCGAAGCTAAAATGTGATGTGCCTGAATTCCAATATCATGTACCGGCGCTGTAGAGGCTTCGATTGGACCGAGCAAGTGCTATTTCGGGTCTTGCATGTGGTGGTCACCATGTCCTGCAGATTGCTTCGTCGGCTTCTTGTCGCTTGGGTCTTATGTCACGTCACTCCGGGAACGTCGAGCAATCTATTTGGCCATGCTGACTTTTGTGGCCAGACTTTTGCCTTGGCGCTTCTTGAAAACCCCTTTGGTGTGAGCAAGAGGTGCCGTCTGGATGCCCTGAGAAGAGACATTCCCACATGATCTCCAATTCGATGTTCTCACTCCGTACGAATTCCAGGTCCGACACCTGCTTGTAATATGGTAGACCTGCGACGGAACCAAAAGAAATTGAGTTTGGTAATGGTCATGATTGCCCAGGCGTGCTGTAACGAGTGAGGCTCTGGCGCGGTGAAATTTGACAAAAGAAGGAAAACCATGGCTGTCTGTGCAATGCATAGAAATTAGTGCAGTTTCATTATTCGTTCGGGTAGATCCGCCATCTCCTCTTTCCAACTTGTTGATAGGAGGCAGATCGTTCTTGGCACAGGATTGCTTCTCAAGTTTTGGCCTCTGTCTAAGACAGGGTCTCGTGTGTTTTCATGTTGCACCACATTTACACCGGAGCAAACAATGGGGGAAATCCTGTCTCAACGACAGGGCACAAAATGTACAAAGAGACTCCATATCCAAGAGTTTATATTCTCTACCTTCTACAACATGTTTTGAAACCCTATCAACGGCAGCAGTATATGTACCGGGTCAATATACACAGACATCAGAAATATGTACAAATGGGAATACGCAAAGTCGCTGCCAGACAAAAAGCCATCGCAGAATGTAATATGGCCACCTTCAACATTCGGTTTGGTAAGGGGCGCATGCCATCCACACAAAGATGACTGACAAGATCGAGGGGTAGAACTGAATCGCTTTCTTTTTTTTCTTGTTCCTCCTCCAAATATGCAAAGAAAAATATGGAACCCTTATCGGTTCTCCAAAACGTCAAAGATGCCCTCCAACACCATTGGCGACGCGGGTTGTGGTGGAGGCGTCTCTGCCGATGGGAAACCGCCCTTGCTGAACGGTGTCGCGGGCATGGTGGCGCTGCGCGGAAGAGAGGTACCCAGCAGCGAGGATGACGACGACACCGCCCGGGGCTCGAGCATACCCAGACCGATCTCCTCGTGGCCGGAGGCGTTGCGCTCGGCGTCGAGAGCCATGTCCAGGCGCGAGGACGGCCGGCGCAGAAGGTGGCACACAGTGCTCGACGAGCCGGTCGGGGATGTCGAGAAGGGCGCCATGGAGCCCGTCGACGCCGACAGCAGCAGGGGCGACGGCGAGTGGCCCCTGGATATTGCCGACGAGGGCGATGGCAGGTACACTGGCGAGGGGTCGTCCAGCGGGTCCGATGAGGACAGGAACTCGGTCTCGAGGAGGCGCAGGAGGTCCGTGACGGTGACGCCGATGGGCAGGTCAAAGTCCGGTCGCGGGATGCGCTTGTAGGCCGACGTCTTGCGGCTGGTGGTCGACGGCGGGTAGATGGAGGAGGCGATGGAGGAGCTGCCGGAGCTGTTCCTCTTCGGATCCCGCTGTGGTGGCGCCTCTCGTGGCGCCGTGTCCCGTTTTGGCAACTGGATGGGCGCGGCCCCGTGGAACTCGATGCCAAAAGACGAGATGGAAGAGACGGGAGAAGTGGGAGAGCGGCTCATGGACAGGCGCGCCTCGGCCGGGCTCTGGAAAGACTGGCGCTTTGGCGTCTCTGGCGTAAAGTCGCGAGAGGTCCTGCCGCGCGACTCGGGGGCGACGGCGCGGTTCTCCGGGACCTGTCTCTGGCGCAGAGATGGCGACCTCTGAAAGGCCGTCTGGATGCGAAGCTTGCCCTGCTGCGACTTGGAGAGCTTCCTCTGGAGTCCCTCGGGCGGTGGCGAGCTGGGCGGCGAACCGGGCGGCAGCATGCTCGACCGTATGGCGTTTAGCGACTGTGACGGGGTCTGCGACTCAAAGGCGGTCTTTGCATCTGACACCTTTACGTTCTGGTGGCCGGTGTGATTCATCTCCTGGATCAGATAGTGAAGCTGATTCTCGTCCAGGTCGGCCAGCACTTCGTATAGGGAGCCCAGAGATTCCTGTCTCGGGCGACCGCGGACTGGTGGGCTGGCGGCGAGCACGCCGTTGCTGTGGTGAGAATCCATGACGATGACGGCTATGATAGCTTCGAGAGCAGTAGCAAGAGCAAGAGAGCTTCGACGCGTTTAAGTATCCACTACGCTCGCTGCGTCTTTGTGGGAATATTGCGAATAACAATGCCTTTGAAGGATAGTCGAACAAAGAAAAGGAAAGAACAAGAATGCCGTCAGAGCAAGTACGTCGTTGGACGAGAGGGAGAGCAAATGAGTGAGTGTGAGAGTGTGGTAGCAAGTATGGAGGAGTAACAGCAGCAGTAAAATGATCAATGGCCCACCGTCGTCGTCTCCAGATTCCAACGGGCGGCGCAGAGCATGTCTCGGAGGAACCTTTCTTCTACCCCCTATCGAGCCTCACCGGGAGCTCCGTCCAGGCAGGCAAGGAATTTGTGATGTGGATTCCCAAGACTTTACAACGTCTCTTTTTTTCTACTGTGTGTGGAGTCGCAAACGAAGAGAGGGAGCGTCTCTTGGATCAGATCGAACAATTGGTACGGTGGTTACTTGTTTTGCGCGTACGTATATGGCGGGAGATGGATGGACAAGCAGACAGAAATACGAAACAGATTGATAGATAACGATTGTTAATAATACGACGCGCTTTTTCTTGTCTTCCCGTCTGTCAATCAATCCTTTTTTCCAGGGTTCGAGGTTTATTACAACAACTGCCCCTTTTTAAAAAGGGCGACGCAATTTGCCCAAGATAATTAGAAAGAAAGCCACACTCTAAATCTCACCCGCTCCAGAATTGTGGCTCAAGGCAACTGCAATGCTGCTACGTTTAAGGCTTGAACTCGGGTGGCCCCAGCCCTGTTGGCGTCCACTACAGGGATGTTAGGGGAGGCACTAGGACCGCTAGGAGGACCCTGAATATGAGCCGGAGAGGACGGCAGAGGGAAGCCCAAGACTCCAAGAGGCCCCAGATAGATGGTGCGTTTCCGAATACCCTCCTCACCTGCCAAACCCGTCATGTTCTGGCCGTGTCGCATAATCATCTACAGAGGGACAACTCATCAAGAGGCTTTTAGTGTTCCAATGGCATGAATCCTTAGCCTGCCACAGTTATGCCATCTATGTAAATATAGAAACCCGCCATTGTCTTTTCGCATTGACTAAGGCTCCCGTCGCCTGTCTCCACGCCCTAAGATTGGCATCAAGCCCCAGTTTCGACGATTACCCCAGCTTGCCGGCAGTGGGCTCAACTCTCTTTTCGATCTCGACGCCATTGCTCATATCTAGTCTCGACTCCCGGCCTCCGTGATCGTCCCGGTCGACGGAAAGACATTGGACGGCCTATATGTTCCGATATCCGGGTACTATATACGAAGCGTCCAGACACCGGTCTCGGAAAGTGGACCGAGGATATCGGCAGTAAAACACCTGGCTTGCTGTACTTTGCCCCTGTCGCCCCGGACCCCCGGGAGGGCGCCAAGATATAGCATTTGCTCGTTTCTCGTATTCATGTTCCAATGAAGAATTTTTCAAATGTGATTCCAGTGACTGCCAATATAGAACAGCATGAGTGTGTATTGGTATAGACAGATGACAAATATAAGTGTCATGGTGCAATACTCTGCTTGAAAGTTCCTGGAGATTCTACCAGGGCAATATGGTTTTGCTGGGATTCGTAGACAGGCCATGATGGCATTGCTCTTCTCTATGAAATATTGTGGTCAAAGTATGGTCAGCACTATCCGCCAACGACCACTTGGCTACATGGTTTGTGCGGTTCTTTATTCCACGGCGACTTGGTCAACAAGGTGAGTACGGAAGTTTCGAAGGCCACTCAACGATGCCTGAGGAAAAGACTCTTCTGGACGCAACAAGTCTGGTATTGACAAGTAGAATGGTTCGCGTCGCCATCCTGGTCACCCACCTCTATACACGAATATTACCTTGTCAAATGGATCATGGTAGACTAAAAAGCTTGATTCGTGGAGTACCTGCCCTGACTACTGCAGATCGAGGATGAAGGAAGAAAACAATGAGACTAGTAGTAAACAATGATCCGATTTCGAAGGACATTTTTGCATGCAGGGCCAGGGAACAAGCGCACGGCGTCTAATGTAAAAGATTCCGGCAAGCTAGACTTTTAGTAGAGGGAAACGGGCTGATCTAATTTAGAGTCCTGCTGCAGGAACCTTTCCGTTGACTTGTCTTTGTTGAAGATTGGTGAAGATAATAATCTGAAGAACATAACCGTACGTGACGATATGGGATGAGTCAGAACCAACGAAATGTACGACCAGGTGCCAGACATCTATCATCGTATTCTTGCCAAAGTGAAGAAATGACAATGTATCGACAAGAAACTACCCCTCAACCTCAAGTACTATAGTCTGTAATTAGGCAAAAACCAACCTATCATCAACCTAGATAGTAATCAAATTGGTTGTGATCCACTTCCCGAAAATGGCTGCATTTCTTATTTCTTAGCACTCATGGCGGACAACTGGTACCGTACCTTTGCCGGAGAACTTGCAAAAATTCTTTGCAAGAGACAACACAAGTTGAGATCGCGAATACTATCTTTAATTCCACCCTGCGCTGCGGGAATTTCGACGTTTACGAAGCCAAGTGATAATAATAAGTACGAAGAAAGGTTGTCGACGGCTTGTCGTATTGGCGCAAACGGTACATGAGACACCAGCATCCGCGTTTCCACGTGGAAAGCCAAGATTTGGACATGCAGTCAAGTGCCGTTTGGCTTTCAAGGATATGGTCCCTGAAGTAAATATGTACCAAGTAGGACAAAATGAATACCATGTATCAGTTGCGAGACATTGTAGAGTCGCTCAGTACAACTATATAGTGCACGAGGTCTCAGGTCAGTGTGGGGGAACAGCACAATATTGTGATGCGGCGGACCATTATAGATACCTATAATGTGTGCTGCGAAACTGATCATACATGTGTACACGTCGCTGGTGACGTGAGCAATGCAGGCTGGTGGTGAGGGAGGGAAAAGATGATCAATATACTGCTGCCAAGAGCGCGTATCTGTCTCATCTCTCCCTGCATCCTACCTTGGTGGGCAAATAAGAAGAAGAAGTCACACGAGCAATTGCCCAAGTCATATTGCTGGGGGATCCCCAAGCAACAAATTTGCAATTTTTGGAAATTGACATCGAGCCCGCCTGCAGACAAGTTCCAACGGGGCCTCCACTAAAGATAGAAGACGTCCAATGACAGCGCGGCACCTCCACTGATGCTTCAGGGGCTATAGGCACTTTGCTGGGAACTTGGTCCTATCCTAGAGCGAATAGCGTAACCTGGCGCGGCAATCGCAATCAACACCCGCCTGTGCGCCCCGGCATTGCTCATCTTTGATAGTGGTGGCGTACGTACTTTTCATGATGAATCAGATGCAGGTTGCTGCAGATGCAGATGCAGAAAGGAACAACCTGACAATATACTGCGCAGGAACAGAAGAAGGATGAGCCCGCTCACACAAGGGCCGCCGATCACCAAGCTGACTAGATTACATGCCACCCAGAGATCTGGATAGCGGTGCTGCACTACCGCTAGGTTAGGTCATGGACGACGATCATGCTCCCGTTGGGTTTGCCCTGCGTTCTGGCCCACGATGGCGAGGATGGAGGAGAGATCTACAGAGGACGTCTTCTTTCGTGCCAAGCTGCCCAACTCTTGCCATGCTTCGTCTCTTTCTTTCACTTCCCATCTTTCCGTGAGAGCAACAAAGTTCGAAGAACAGATCTGCACCCGTCAGACACATTTCGAGTCTAGCAGCCCGAAGACAACGGCATTAAGAGAAACAGAAGAGGTTCACCATGTTCGCCCTCCGGTCCCTTGTATACTCGGTCGGCCTCGTGTCTCTCCTGGGAGTCCAAGCTGCGCCTGCGCCTTCTTCCTCGTCGAAATGCGTGGAAACCAACTTGATCCAGAACCCCAGTTTCGAAGCTCCACGGTTCTCACCCTGGCTTAATTTCCACGGTGCCACGGCCGGCTCGTCTGGCGATGTCAAGGCTCAGGACATGAACCGTTACTTGTGAGTAATAGCATCCCGCTCTCCTTGCGCTCGCTGCCCAGGGAAAGAGAAAAAGGCACACACTGACATGGGGTTTCTTGTTGCAGCGTCGCAAACCTGGTCCCCGTCGACAACTTCATCTCGGTGCGGCAGCCCGTCACGGACCTGACCATCGGCCAGTCGTACTCGCTCAAGTTCTGGTACGGCCTCGGCACCAACCAGCACCTGCACCAGGACGTGTGTAGCCTGACGGTCACCCTCAACGGCGAGGTGGCCGGGGACTCCATCGACCTCGCCCCGAGCACGGCGGGCCGCTTCAAGATGGCCGAGAGGACCTTTGTGGCCGACACCACCATCAAGACGGTCAGGTTCGAGTTCAACTGCGGCGGTAGCATCGGCGAGGTCGACGCCCTCCTCGACAACGTCTCCTTGGTCGCTCGCTGCCCTTCCTAATGAGAGGGGAAATTTTGACAAAGGGGACGGAGATACAGAGGTTGGCCGGATGAGGAAACAGCTCGCGTGACCGACGTTGCGCACACGATCATGCTCAGCACACACTTCGGGAGCGGGAAGGCGACACAAGAGTCTCGCCGATACGGGAAACCAGGACGTCATTGATGCAGGGAAACAAGACCTGCCGCTATTTCAATTCTGCCAAAGGACTCATGAAGACATAAACGCCTAGGCCGACCTCAAACCGACAGGTTTGGGGTCTTTTTTCGCTGAGCCAAGAGGACGGACATTCATATTGGCACTTACAACAACAACAAACTACATTGCGAGGCGTTATTATTGGGATGGGTTTTACAACATCGTACAAAAGATACCTTTGCTGGACAACGACAATTTTCTTTTTATCAACGGAGAGGAGTACATATTTAGCCGGATCTCGAGGTTGGATAGAAATGTGGGCTAAGGGGGGGCGTTCATTATAGGAAAACTTGTAACAACAATGTATCAAATATTTTTCTTCGAATATCAGCGTTCCGCCAAGCTTTGATGGGATTGTGAGAACAATTTAGCCCCGAAGGATATCTCTGGTATGTAGATTTATATATCGGAAGCGTTCAATTTCATACTGGCTTTCATACTGACCAGCACTCGGCATTGCTGCCGATGTGTGAGCTCCTGCCCGGCCCTCGCATGTTTACAAAGAGGCGCAGTTGAACATCGTCCCCAGAATGACATGATATAATGTCAGGAGTAGATGGAACAACTAATTGTCACTCGATAATTGCTAACAAATATTGGCAAAAATTTGTCGACCGGGCCAAACCACGCGTTTCTTATTCAACATTGATATTCGGAATACCTATTTTGGCTCGAGATACTACATGGCACTTTACCATTTTCACACCAGTAGTTCCGCCATCAACGAACCGAAGAAAGATCGACAGCACATGACATGCAAAGCATCAAATCCAGTGATGGAAATAACATACATTTGGGTAGTGCAAAGTCTGGGTAATGCGGTCCGGAGAGGGGGATGCCAAATGCGGGGAAGACATTGGTATAAGTCTTGGGTATACTCCATCTTAAGGTTTGTTGGCTTCTTTATGGGCATATCTCCAATGGCCATTTGAATTGCTTCATTTTTCCTGCTCTAACAGGGTTTAAAGGTCGCAGGGTCATATACGTCAAGATGAGAGTCGTTTCCAGGCAGATGATCCGGCCGGCATGCCTTCTACGCCTCCAAGCCAGACCGAACACCATCGCCTCCCGCAATGTCCCCGGCCTCGGAGCTGCGTACTCTAGCATGCAGCGCGAGTCCAGCGAGGGCAAGAACGTCATCGTGACGGGCTCGAGCCGGGGCATCGGCAGGAGTATCGCGCTGCGGCTCGCGGCCGACGGGTACAACGTCTGCGTCAACGACGTGGGCGCCAACGCCGCGGGCGGCGAGCAGGTCGTCCGCGAGATCGAGGCGCTCGGGCGGAGGGCGTGCTTTGCCGTCGCCGACGTCACCAGGCGCGCCGAGGTCGTGGATATGATCCAGACGTGCGTCCAGGAGCTGGGGCCTCTGCATACAATGTAAGTGCATGATTGTATGCGGCCCAAGATGACTTGCCAATGAGCGTAGAAGTATTGGATTTTGAGATAACAAGAATGATAGGATCGCCAATGCGGGAATCGCACAGGTCAAGGCCCTGCTGGACCTGACGGAGGAGGACTTCCAGCGCATGTTCGCCGTCAACGTGTTCGGCGTGCAGGTTAGTACTCGGCGTTATTGTTTCCATTCCTGGCATGTCTTTCGAGGTGTGACTCAGGTACTGCTTTGTCTATTGTCCATACAGAGGCATTGAACAACTCACACTGCTCCTGCTTTCTATTTCGGGACATCTGACTCTCCACGTTGCTCTTACACGACCCAAAATGAGAAATGACTGACACCACTTGTTGAATAGAACTGCTACGCCGAGGCGGCCAAGCAGATGATCCGGCAGGGGACCTGCACGGCCGAGGCGCCGGGCAAGATCATCGGGGCCGCGTCCATCGTGGCGTTCAAGCCGTTCGCGCTGCTCTCGCACTACAGCGCCAGTAAGTGGGCGGTCCGGGGCCTGACGCAGGCGTACGCCTCCGAGGTCGCCGAGCACCACATCACGGTCAACGCGTACGCCCCCGGCATTGTCGGTACCGCCATGTGGGACCTCATCGACGCCGAGCTGGCCAAGAAGTACGGCGTGCCCCAGGGCTCCGTGATCAACAAGTTCGTGACCGAGTTGACCGCCCTGGGCCGCGTCAGCGTGCCCGAGGACGTGGCCAAGCACGTCAGTTTCCTAGCCAGCAGCGATAGCAACTTCATCACCGGGCAGACGCAGGTCGTCGATGGCGGAATCATATTTACCTGATGAAAGGTTAGAGGATCCATCTGTGCGTCAAGTATTCGAGTCATTCTGGGTAGGCGTTGAATACCACCGTGTTTCAATCTGTCCCTGTTTGTGCGCAATTCGTAGGCTCGAACCGTTGCTTGATATACTCTGAGGAGAGCAATGGTTTCCGAAGCTATCTCGCTGCCTGGGTAGGATAACAGCAAACGGTAGACACTCGAGCTTGAATCGACCTGCTAGATCTCCAATTCGTCACTAGACGTCGTGTACCACATTCACAACCAAAGCCGATATCGAGAAAAGGAGCGAGTTGCGAAATTGAGTAATTTCATGTTCTTCATTACCGTCGCATAACCCATGAGTCTATCAAGCGAACGTGCCGTGTCCAAGCTCCATGCAAACTCTTAAATACAATCTGAAGTGAATCAACTCCCGTCATGGTGATTACCTGCCGGCTCCGTTGCCGCCGGCACCGCCAGCACCTCCGTTACCTCCCATGAAGTTGCGGGCCAGCTCGGCGATGCTGGGGTCCTGCATCAGGGAGGCGACATCGGGCATACCGCCGGCGCCGGTGTTGCCAGGACCGCCAAACTGCTCGGCCATCTGGCGGAGTCTGGGGTTTTGCAGGATGTTGTTCATCATGTCGGGGTTCGACATGAGGTTCTGTGCCATCTGGGCGAACATGGGGTTGTTCATGATGCCGGCAAGATCGGGCATGCCGCCGCCGCCACCACCAGGAGCGCCTCCAGCGCCGCCACCACCACCAAACATGCTGGCCAAGCTGGCAAGGTCTGGGGCGCCGCCGGCACCACGTGGGCTGCTGGCACCCTCGCCCTCGAGCTCGTCGACGCGCTTCTTTGCGGTCTCGAAGCCCTTCTTCATGGCGTCGGAGCCGCCGTTGCCCTCGTACTCGATACCCTTCTGGTAGGCCTCCATGCTGCCCTTGGCGTCGCCCAGCGCGAAGCGGGCGAGGCCGAGTCGGGACCAGGCCTTGGTGTACTTGGGGTCGACGGCGACAGCGGCCTCGGCGTCGGCGCGGGCAGACTCGTGGTCGCGGGCGGCCGAGTGAGCGGCGGCGCGGTTGGACAGGAAGATGGCGTTGCCGGGGTGGAGGGCCAGGGCCTGGGTGTAAAAGTCGATGGCCTTGGGGTAGTCCTTGCTGGCCATGGCGCGGTTGCCCTCGCCCTTGAGACCCTCGGCCTTCTTCTTGTCGTCTTCGGAAGGAGCAGCGGTGGCGCCTGTCGACGAAGACGAGCCAGTGGTGTCGGCGGCAGTGGGGATGCTGGGGGAGGCAGAGGGCTTGGATGCGCTCTGCAGCTTCTCGTAGACGCCGTAGATCTTGAGGAGGTTCTGGGTGCCGACGGCATCCTTGACGGCAGTCTCGTCGGTGGGATCGACCTTGAAAGACTCGGCGATGCAGTTGACAGCGACGTCAATCGAGTCCTTGTCGTCGGCGCTCAGGGTACCATCTTCCACCGAGGTGGTGAGGTAGTCGCAGATGGCAAGAGCCAGACGTTGCTTGGATGTTGTCGCCTGTCGAAATGATCAGCAATTAGTTGGGTTGCAGGACATGTTTCTACCAAGGGTATACCAACCATAGTGAGTGCCTGACAATTCACAGGAAAGAATCAAGCAGCAGCACAAAGATAATGCTGAAAGGGTGAAAGAAGGGAAGCGTGGGAGAAATGTAACAATTCAGAATGTATCAAACAGATACACGCGTATGTAGGATAACACAGTTCTGGAACATGCCATCTGTGATGCGCCGGCAGAAACCACTGGAACCCCGCCGCCACACCCCAGACAGTCGCTGGGCTTGGGTTGGGCGGTGAGTGAACAGGGTCGTACCCAAGGGTCTGCGGGGCAGAAATAAGGTACCGTAGCAAGCACATTGATTGTAGCGCATGGGCTTGGTGGAAACTTTGACTGGTTGACAGACTATATATATCATGTATAACCTAATTCGTTCTTCATCTTTAATTCGGGGCTTCTTGGAATAAATCAAGCGCAGGAGAACTTGCAGTCTGTACCCTTGATTGGTCTTGATCAGCTCCAGTGCCATAACGCATTTCTTCTCATTCACTGCCGCACCCTTGGTTCATACATTGTACCATGACACGCCGTGACTAGGCCAAGCCTTTTAAGAACTGTCTCTTTTTCACCATGTCGAATTACTTCCTGTCTTGATGTATATACGAATTTAAAATCGACTCAAGTTCTAGAACTGTCGAGCCGTACCTAGATAAATAATACCACTCACTTTATTTCGTAGCGTGCTCGGCAGTCTTTATCACTAGATTTCTCTGACTGAGTAAGTCGGACTGCAGTCGGCCGCTCGTATGAGTCAACGCAGCTCCTTTCCTGGATTCGGGTATCATTTCGTACAGACAGATGGGTAAACAAGTGCTTCTACCATGACCAAGTTACCTAGTCAATCACCGCGGAAGTACAACCCAAATCCCGGTGCTCGTCGACTTGTAATCCTCCCATCTGTGTATATACTCTCCATGTTTCCCACCAACCATGTATCATTTTGAATTTTCGCACATCCCATTTTTTGGCAGCTTATAAGTCAGAGTCGGAACTATAACAGACAAACACAATCATTATATACACAACTTCAACCAAAGCACCAATATAATGTCCACTTTCACAGCACCACCAGTTCCATCAACCCCCCTCTCGCCGGCCCAAATCTCCCAATTCCTATCCTACATCAACCTGCCGCGCCACCTCCACACCGCGCCGCCCACCCTCTCCCTCCTGCGCGCGCTGCACACGCACATGCTCGCGTCCTGCGCCTACGAGAACCTGTCCATCCACTACAGCCCCTCGCACGCCGTCTCGCTGGACCCGCAGACCGTCTTCCACAAGATCGTCACCGCCGCCGCGGGCCGCGACGGCTACTGCATGGAGCTGGCCATCCTGTACAACCACGTGCTGCGCGGCCTGGGCTTCGCCGCGTACACGGTCGGTGCCCGGACCCGGCCCCGCGTCGACGGCGTGCCGGGAGGCGACTTTCCGGGCTGGGTCCACATCGTCAACATCGTGACCCTGGACGGGGACGAGGGAGGCGGAGATGGCGGCGCGCAGCGGTACGCCGTTGATGTTGCTTTTGGCGGCGACGGCCCCACGGCGCCGATGCCGCTGGTCGACGGCTACGTCCAGGGCAACCTCGGCGCCCAGGAGGTGCGTCTCGTGCGGGACTGGGCGTCGACGCAGGTCCACCGCGTAGACGAGGCCAAGTTGTGGATTTATCAATACCGTAATGGGCCGGACAAGGAGTGGAATTCGTACTATGCCTTTACCGAAACCGAGTTCATGGCTGCCGACTGGGGCGTCGTCAACTACTGGACAAGTACGTGCCCAGACTCTCACCAGACTCGGACTGTCCTCGTTGTTAGGTTTCTTGCCCGCCAGAAGCCCGGAGGCGAAGAGGGTGAGCTAGAGATATATGGCAAGCGCATGCTCGTGAATGGCGTCGTCAAGGAGAACCTGGGCGATAAGACACATCAACTTGTTAGCTGCCAAACAGAAGCGGAACGGATAGATGTTTTGAGAAGTCACTTCAAGATCAAACTCAGTCGGGAAGAGGCAGACAGCATCAAGAACCGGGTGACCGACTTGGAATTGACTGTTTAGAGACTAGATGCCACTGCTTCCAAGAGAGATGGGTAAGGAAATTGATGTATTTGGTTTTGGCGCTGATATAGAGTTAATTAGGTTTGAGTGTGGACTACATGCCCCTCTAGAGTCTCCTCTTCTTTTAGACGCAACTTCAAACGAATAAGAGTGGACATGTTCTCAAGTCTAAAACAGTGTGAGTATGATATGCCTCCAAGAAACGCCAAGTCAACAGCAAGGACTTCATATAGAGCCCTTATATTTTTACCCTTCCAAAAACGCCTCCATGAGCCTCGCTATAATTGATTTTCCCATTCCTTCATGGCAACTAAAGAGAACTGTGAGAATATCTGATGCTTGTATGTGGATCAGAGTGATATGAGGTTGCGTGAAAAGTGTGTAGCTCCAATCCCTATATCGATATCGGCACCAATGGGAGTCATCGCAACTACTTGTTAGCCTTGGAGGGACTTGAAGCACTGCGATTAGTACGCTTGGTGACGCCATGGTAGCGACCACCACGATTCCTTCCGCCTCGGCCTCGGCCTCTCTGCAATTGGCGATCGGCAGTATTCGTGTTCACCTTGTTTCGAAGCACATTGCTGCTCACAATCTTCGCGTCCTCCTTGGAGATTTGTGAAGCGGATGGGGATACCTTGTCAGCGGGTGCGACAACTGGGTCCGAGGCAGATCGGCTCGATGACAGCGGCTCGAAATGGCGGTATGCTGTGACAATAGTTGGTACAACGGGACTTGTGGCGTTTGGCTTGTTGTTCTCTTTCTTCAATGTAGATTCCTGATCTGCCGTGGCATTCGCCGGCAAAATGTGAGTCTCGACGTCGTCGGCCCAACTTTTTGGCCCAGCCAGGATATCTTGATCAGGCTTTTTGGTAGGTGCACTCAGCTCCTCCGAGTTGCTGGTGACACACTTTTGGGCAATAGCTAGAGACCGAGGTGTAAACTCTGTGGCACCAGGATTCAACTTAGAACCCTGCGAAAGAGATTAGTTCAGTCAAAAAATCAAGGATTCTTCGACTGATCTACCTCTTTCATGTGTCCATTTGGAGTCTTTGCCGGCGTTGTGAGGATACATGTCCTGGGCGTGGTTTGCGTTTGTTCGGCGGCTGGTGATGGCTCTGCTGAACCAGCTGAACCAGCTGAAGCTGCTTGCACCTTTTGCGGAACCTCGGAGATGTCGTCTTCGGAGTTGGTTGTTGCAACCACTGTCAAGGCATCATCGGATGACTCTTTATCACGCTCGTCTGCGGCAAGGCTAGTGTTGTCGTCATCCTGTAGCTTTTCCTTTGGCTTCACAAAAATCTGTTTCGACCACAGTTCAGAGTATTTGCCGCGCTTCTCGAGCAACTCCTCATGAGTACCTTGCTCAACGATCTCACCGCCTGCCACGACAAAAATAATGTCCGCATTCATGACGGTAGACAGTCGATGACTGATATGTATTAGCAAAGAAACCCAACAAGTAATGGCGGAAACTTACGCAACGATGAAGGTGCTTCTACCCTCGCAAAGAACCCTTAGGCCTTCTTGAATCTTGTGTTCGGTTTCTGTGTCAACGGAACTCGTTGCCTCATCTAGCAGGACAAGATCGGGTCGCTTGAGTATAGCTCGAGCAATTGCAATACGCTGCAATTCACCGCCGGAAATTTTGCTTGCTCACATGTCAGTTTGATTTACCTTCTCTCAGCATATCAAAGACCACTTACACGCCTCTCTCGCCGACGCGAGTCTGGTAACCCTCACTAAAACCCATCAGATGATCATGTATCGCGGCAGCTTTGCACGCCTCGAAAACTTCCTCATCCGTTGCCGAGAGTCGAGCATATCTGATGTTGTTCATGACAGTGTCATCAAAGAGTATGGGGGCCTGAGGAACAATTCCAATACTTTGGCGAAGACTGTTCCAAGGTCAGAATGGAGCAATGCAAGTTTGAGGTGGAAGGGAGAAAATACCTTGCCAGCTGAACATCGCGGATATCTTGTCCATCAATCAGAATTGAGCCGCCGCTGACTTCGTAGAAGCGATCCAAAAGTCTCAGAATAGTGCTTTTTCCAGCACCAGTAGCTCCTACAAAAGCTGCTGTCTTGCCCGGGGGTACGGTCAAATTCACGCCCTTCAAGATGTCCTTCTTCTTGTCGTAGCTAAAATCGACGTCCCGAAACTCAACTCTTGCGCCCTCGAGTGCCAAAGGTGGGGCTCCTGGTTTGTCAACAATCGTCGGCTTCTCCAGCATGACGCCAAGAAGTCTCTCGGCATAAACCAAGTCTTGACTGATGCTCTTGCCCAGGTTGGAGAAGAAACGCAGAGGCGCTGTAAGTTGTCCCCAGTAGGTCAGTAGCATGACAAAGTCACCAGCCGTGCTCTGACCATGAGTCACCTGGTACACGGCAAGGAATGCGCCGGCGATCAGACCGCAGAGCAGAATGAGATACTGGAATGCGTGGCCAATGAGATATCCCGCATACAACCCCTTCATTGCAGACATCTCCGAGCTGATGGCTTTCTGGTAGCGGTCCTCCTCGTAAGGAATCTGATTGAATGCACTGACAGTATGCCATCCTTGGATGCCAGCCTGTTTGATATAATGTTCCTCAAAAAAGCTATTGCCCCCGTCAGCCGAGGTCAGGGCGGCATTGAGATGATTGCCAACAAAGTGTTCATGTCAGGAAGCAGGGTAGAGAATCACTTACGTTTTCACCATCTTCTTTCTCTTCTCCTTGAAACGAGCGATGAGATGCGTGGCAGCCTGAATGAAGGCAATTCCAGTTGTTATCGTGATGAAGCCCTCATAAGGCCCAAATTTGACAGACAAGTAGATGAAGGCCACAACAAGATCGATCAGCATTGGGATTGCCTGAAAGAGAATGGATTCGAGCATGCGTGATATTGTCGTTCCATGGGAAATGGCGACGATCAAATCCGAAGAGCTCTTAGAGTCGTGGAAGTCCGCCGATAGATTCATCACGTGGTTGTAGGCTGCCACTTGTATGGCCTCCTCACCATAGTATTCGACAGGCAACCACAACATTGACCGAATGAGATTGATACCAGCCTCCGAGGCTGCGAGGCGTAGCGTGGCGAAGACAACTACTTCGATCCAGGGGTTGCGATCTGAAGTGCCGTTGAGAGCGTCAAGAATGATTCCCATTTGCCGTGGTATCAACACATTGAGGGCATTGCCAGCAATGAGACAAACCCCGACTAGACCGGCATAGACTTGGAGGCGGCGACTGTGAACCGGCCAGATGTACGGAAAGAAGATCAGAAATCCCTTGGCGTATGAAATCCAATTGCCCTCACTCTGGAGACGCTTCTCCATCTGCTCTCGCGCCAAGCGTTGCCGACGTTCCCACGGTGATTCGGGATCGGTGGGGGAGTTTGTTGCATCTGTGTTGTTCTCCGAGTTGTCGGCAGTCCCGTAGCCGCTGTCTGCTGTGGTCGGGGTTCCGTTTTCTGGTGATGGTTTTGGCAGGAGCGGACTTGTTTCTTCGTCTTCCTTATCTTGTCTCGGCTTCTGACGTCCAATGAAGTAGACGAGGATGACGGCAAGGAGACACAGATACCGAACAGAAACGATAATCATGTCGACAGAGAGAAAAACCTGGGGCAGAGGAGTTCCGAGATTTCGGGAATGCTTGCGGCCATCGAGAACAGACAAGACAGCAATGGTGGGCTCTGAAACGGCAGCTAGGAGCCACGATCCGATGTATGGGTACCAGACCACGTCGGTGCCATTACCGAGAGAGCTCTGCTCAATGCCAAACACCAAGATGCAAGAAAGGAGACCGACGACGGTGTCCTGGGACGGCCATGATGAACCCAGGGAAGCCTGGACGATCTTGAGGATGAGCTGGCAAAGGTACAGGAGTACAAAGAGAAACAGAAGATAGACGATGACCTTGGGACAGTTAAGCTTGACCTTGGAGGAAGCAGATGAAGTCTGCAAGGTGCAGACGGCCACGCTTGTTGCAATGGAGAAGTAGGTAAAGACGGCAGTTGGATACGCGTAGTGCAGGCTGATCAGCAGCCAGTCTGGGGGTGTTGGTGACATGCTTATACTGGACAGCTAGCTGCAAGACATGGAGGGACTGTCCTGGTTAGTGCGGCTGAAGGCTGTGAGCTGAAGCCCCGATTGGTGCAGTGTTGTTGAAACTTGGAGTGGGAACGAGAGGACCTTTTATCCGCAGCCTGGGCCTGGGAGCGGTATTGCAGTTAGAACAGATCTGGTTCCAAGAAAAGAAGTAGAAAATTTGCCAAAAGTTCCAGGAGGGAGTTTGTGAGATCTTGAGCCGTTGAACCTGGTGACAATGGGGGGTGCGGAGGACGGCCGTTGACGTGTGAGAATTAGTGAAAGGGGATGGATACAGCTGGAAGACAAGGGCGAGACGCAATCTCACGAAGAGTCACGGACGGTACAGGTAAATTGTGAAGTGGCTCTCCAGCTATGGGTGAGGCAAGGCAGGCAACAAAGATGGAAGGAACGTGTAAAAACGTGAGGCAGGTAAGGTAGGTGCAATGCAATCAACTCCGTCAGGTAAGACCCAATGCAGCCAATTGATGTCATTAACCAGACAAGCAACTGCACCGAATGGGAGCTGGAGGAGGCCGTAATCTGACCAATCTATTGTAGATACCGGACGGGTCTGCGCCTTCTCTGTGTGTCATCGATCGAGTATGACTGACTTGTGACCACAGCAGCAGTAGCAGCAGCAGCAGCAGCATTGGAAAGCAGCAACAGTTGGTTTTGGCAACGGCAGCAGACCCGTTGGCAGAAGCGACCATAATCTCATCCAGATCTGCCTGCACCATCTGAAACCTGGGGAAGCGTAATGTATACAGCGTGAATATTGGGGTACTAGCCCGCCCTTTGCCAGTGCAGTTGCAGTTGCAGTTGCTTGGGGGATGGTGAAAGTGTACAGACTACCGAGAAGCAGGTAAGATCAGGCATCCACTCACATGTCCAAATCATAATCAGTCACGTCCAATGAGAAGGTCCCGGGTTGTATAAGGTATGCTGGGATGACTATGCGACCGCGAGGCTGAAATGTTGAATAGTCGACAGTATATCCTTCTGATTGGTGCTCTCGCCTCTAGGTCGGTAAGAACTAATAAGCTTGCCTCCAGGCTCCCACCTGACCTGGGTAGAGATGCAGCTGGGCTGTCAGATCAATGTGTAAGCAAGCTGAAGCTCGGCTCGAGTGGAAGGGTACAATGTAGGTAGGTAGGGAGGTAAATAGGTATGTAGGCAGTCCACCAAAAAGCCAGGTAGTATGGAAGTAGTAAGGTAGGTGGTAGAGTAGGATGAGGTGTTGTTCCTCCGGCGTACCTCAGGTAGAACCGCAGAGATGGACCTGGCCAGATTCGACCCGCCCAGAAGATTAAGTTGGGTCTGCTGTTGAAGTCTCGTGGAAACAAAGGAAGCAGCACACTATGGTGGGGACAAGCCTTGTTTTGTGCGGCTCCTATATGGAACTGCAGCTTATTTATAAGACCAGCCAGACCAGAAGGGTATTTTTGTGTGTGTGTTCGTTGCTGGTTGTTGAAGGACAAGGTTTCGATGCACATGATCGACGGGCACTTCCTGTCGTAGCCACTTTTTAATTTTTTTTTCTCCCTCCTACAATGGCCCTCCCTAGGTAGGTACCGTGGCGTGGTAGGTGAAAAAAACAGTAGTCTTACCATAAGATCGGCGCCGTCAAGACATTTTTATTTAGAGTCGGTTTTCTTTCATGGGGCTAGCACATGGCACTAGGCCGGTCGTGGCCATCTCAGCGCGTTTCGTGCCGGGATGGGCACGCGGGTTGGCGGCTTGTCAAGAGTCAATGGCAGTGCAAGGGCACAGCAAACATGATCCTCGTCAACGCTCAGGGCCGCGCAAGACTCATCAAAAGATGGTCGACCGTACATACATCTAAGCAGGATGACGCCGGTCGCAGGAGGTACTACTCCAGAGTATCATCAGGACGAAGAAAAGCGACCTTCACCGTTTCGGAAGCACAGTCAACGTCCCCGAATACCTACCTACCTAGCTAGCATCTGGTACCTACGTGAGATTTGTGCTGTCAGATAGTAGACTGGTCTGTTAACGATCCCCATGTTACTACGATGGCATCGCCGCAGAACTGCACGAAAAGGAAAGACCCCCTGTGTCTTAGAGTCTGCTTCTACCAACATGTAGTTACTGCTGGTTTGCATAGATACAAGGACCACCGCATGCGTGTTCTAAATTTTGTTTTGCTTTCGGGAGGTTTTTATTAAGTATTCTGCAGCATACGTTTGATAGCACAGACAGACCGCATTCGCAGGAACTGCTGCGCTTCCATTCGCTAGAATTGCGGACCGGTAACGGTTTCTAGTGACCCACGATCTTTGGTCTGGACCACTCCGAAACCAGGGGCGCCGATAGATTAGAGACATAACGAATACCACGAACGAGGGCCAATGATGAAAGCCTCGGCTTGGTGCGCTTTGCCGACTTCGTGACAGCAACCGGAAAGACGCTGTAATTTGCGAAATTCGATACTGTTCTGATGGCCGATGCGTGAGCAGTTACAGCTCGGTTTCCATCGAGCGAGTGAGTGCCTGGTAATGGCGAACGTTGAACTTGTTTTCATGTGTCTCGTGTCGGTGTGTGACTTGCAGAACCTGTGGGCAGGGGAGGGGTGGCAGGCCGCAACTTGGAAGCCACAAACCCCTTCGAGCCAGCGGCTGGCGACTTGATCGACCAGTCGGAACGGGAGCTGAGGCAACCAACGATCAAATGTACAAATGTATGTGCGTACACTGATATCTCGCTAACGCTCGTCTGTTTAATCTACGAGTATGCGATGATGGTTTGCCATAGATGGCCATGCAGTTCGCGTAGTTGCTCAATACGCTGTGTAACGCAATGTTCTGCATTGCAGTTGGCAAGGCTGCTGGGTCCGTCTAATTCGTCCAATATATGGATATGCGTCAACTCTCAAGGACTACCTATCCAAGGTGCGCCCGCAGGTGCACCGTGAACAGGGAGATAGGTACGAGGAGGAGGAGAAGACATGAAGCAGATCGGCAGGCAATAGTCTGCCTATGCAAAGATTGATATTCTGGCAATTAAGGTTGGCCATATTCTTGGACCTTTTCACTCGTCATTGTCCTGCATTCGCAAGCGTTAGCTACATGAGAATGTCGCCGCCTATCGATCCAGGCTCCGCTTGGGTAAGTTTTCGCGAGGTATCTAACCTAGACCGCACGGCATGGCTGTGGTGAACGTGGGCCCAGAGGCGGAAGAATTGTATGACCTTCCACCGTGCTTCCTCGCCTTAGGAGACGGAGACGGAGAGAGGTTGTAAGAAACCCGGTCATCGACGACCAACCAGGGCGGAATGAGGTTGGGGATGCTGCTCTGCTACGACACGTGGCGGTGAGACGAGAACTGCAGGATGCTGCATCTTCACTTCGGGGCAAGGCCTTCATTGATAATGATATGACACTTGTGGTACGAGCTAGGGATTGTAGGTTCCGGTTTGCATATTCTAGCAGCCAGAGCGACAGTATGACAAGACGAGATGTATGTAGGCAGGTGCAGGACTCGGGCGAGTAGTGGGAGCAGCGTAACCCGAGAAGCACCCACATATTAAGAACTTTGATTGACAGGGAGATCCTCGGTTTGAACGTTGTCGCGTTGGTCGAAATTGCCACGCGCCAGAGCGGGAGGCGGTTGAGAGCAGGATTCCCCGAAATGCTACAGACTGAAGACGAACGATGAAGTTGGGATGAGATGAGACCTTGATACTACTATTTGGTTCCTACAGTAGCGGAGTGGAGCAGCATAATGGCTCCCGAGGAGGACCGGTAGCGGTGTAGCGGGGCGCTGAAGAGGATGGATCCCCAGACCAGACCACCGGACAACTTCGTATTTGGCTATAACCCCCGTACATCAAGGTAGGTATCGCGGCCGTTACAGCACTAGATGGACCCAGCATCGGTTTCTAATGGAGACTTCAGCGCCGCAGTGGGATCTCTGAGTTTTCATTGGGCGAAATCGTGAGTTGCGTCCTGCTCAAGGTTCGTTCTCGATACGAGCAGCTCACTTGAACGTGTGGGTATGCCGCTTTTCTCGTCGCAAAAGCATCTTCAGCCATGCTGGTTAGCTTGGGAGGAATATTGAACCCTGAGGTCGCTGGTAGTAGCAGTCGAGCAGAATCTATTCGCTTGTCGCGCCCGCTATTGGTCCCAAATATACACACTAGTCACGCTCTGAAAACGCCGTCGCAATGCTCCCTGAGTATTCATGGTATCAGCGTACCCTCCGATCCACGTTCCTAATCCGCCTATATGGCCTGTTGAGTGTGGTCCGCCACTTGACATAGAGGTAAAAGGCGTCCTTGAGAACGACGAAGAGACAACCTCCGACCAGGCTTCGACCCCATCGCTCTTGTAGGATTCCGGTAGCATGGCCCGAGGCTGGTTTAGTGACCCAGGCATGCGGTAGAGCCAAATGGAGCAGACTTCCGGCGCCATATGACACCGTCGGCCAAAGCAGGGCGCCTGCGAGGTAGTTCAGCAGGCCCGGAAGGCCGCCTGTTCCTACGTTGGCCCTCGCCGGTACAGCGTTGCCGTTGTCCTGTGGTGCATCGGCGGGCGGCGCTTCCTCGCCACCTGGGATGTTGAGGTTGAGGTTCACATCGATGAAGTGTTCGCGACGCTCATCTTCTTGGTCAGCCGCTGGCGGGTGATCACCGAGCATCGCGATGTCGCTCTGTTGCCCATGTGGACTTGACGTGGCTGCGGCCAGCCTACGATCCAAGGCTTTTGAAACTGCTTGGTGCAGGTGAAAATAGAAAGCCCTAACAACAGGAAACGTAGCAAGAACTTTTTGGCCCGAAGGTGGCCATGTGAGCAGGTCGGTGCTGTGGTCGCTCAGGAATATGGCATACTTGATACGGTCAGCTGAGGTCATGGAGCGAAATATTCTTTGTCACAGGACAACCACTCACCATGAGCGATGACGGGATCATGATTGTCTCGCCAAGAGGCATCCTATTGAGCACAAGTGCAGGAGCAACAAGAGTGAGGCTGAAAAAGTGTAGCCAGTCTACTGTCACGCCTCCATCGATGGGCATAGTCTCTCTCGCCAGAACTTGTTGAGCTGCGGCTGTATCATTTGGTCCCAACGAAGGCAAAGCGCTCTTCAACCTCTTCAGCACAAGGTCCATGTATCCTTCCGTCTCGGGCTCTACAAAAATATAGCGCACGGCGGCCTGGGGTCCTGCGAATGTCTCCAGTGCTTGCATTCCGTAGAGGGCACTGCTCATTATGATCCCGCCAACACCGAAACTGAGCAGTACCATGGGCGACAGGCTGGTCAGGTGTCGCGTCAGGGTATCGCTCAATTGGACAGCTGGATCCCATTTGTCCAGAATATCTATCTTGGACTTGCAAACCGGGCATTTGACTGCCTTGCCTTGCGCTTCGAGATCGGCAACCCAGGTGAGCAAGCATGTCTGGTGCCCCTCGAGGCTGCATTGGCAAGGCGTGACCCAGTCCGAGGGCAGCTCAGCTTCGGGCTCATCCACCAGACATATGAAGCAGCGATGCACATCCTCGTCCTCGGCCCCGTTGTGAGAGGATGCGGATGGTGTTGTCGCCGACGTCGCGGTATCCGTCGTGGTTGCTGCTGCCGGCGCATCGCGATCGTCGTGGATTTGGGGTGCTGGGGCGGCCTCATCCAAATTGGATGTTGCACCAGCATCGGGCGGCGAGTCGGGCGCCGACATGTTGGGAGAGAGTCGGTTCAGGTCAAGAGTAACAATGCAGACTCATAACTTATTGCGACAGGGCGAGGTGAAACGTCTCGGGGCGCTTGCCACTGTGTCTGTCTGGCAAGGAAATCGAAGGGTCGCAAATCTTGAATCGTGAAAGAGTGACAAGCGCATGTTTGCCTAGTGGACCGCGAACAAGCAGTGACCTGGGTTAGAGGAGTGAGACGTCATAGCTAGCGACCCTGCAGCTCGCCGGATTCGCACTAGCGAGGAGCCCGTAATTGGTCATTTTTCCACCGGTACGGATGGCACGGCTAGGTTGCCTGTACTCTGTATCCAGTACACACATTTTTGATATAGGAGAGCGCCTCGGACCTCGGGCCATACTAAATCAGTACACACCACATGTCCTGGAATAAACAATACTATACTCCACAAACGGAGCGATAGGAAATCTTGTCTATATTAGCTCAGTCGAGTGGTCGCCCGTGGCCGTGGTGGGATCTTCTTTGGAAACGTTGAGCAAAAGTTAGGGTTGCAGCGCGCATGTCTGTGTTCGGGTTGATCAGGGCCAGGGTTTTGAAGTCCGCAAGGTACCATATATTCGCGCCGGAAACTCATTTCGATTTATACTCAGCGATTATTGGGTAAGAGCATCCCACCCACATAAGAAGAAGACGTTGTATGTAAGGGCCGCACATAAGAATGATTCTGATAGGTAAATCATGGCCTTTTAAGCAGGACACGGGAACTCCCAGCTGTCCATGCTCAATCTGCAGATGCCAGGCGTGGTCTGCACACATCGCCTGTCCTCGAGGAAACCCGAGTTGTTATAGAAAGAACAGACCTCTAGTATCAGAGCATATTACGAACATATCTCTCGAATCATCTCCCTAGCCTTTTTCTTTTTCCAGCATCACAAGCAACACATCTTCGCCGCTCGGAAATTCTCAAACTGAATTTGTTCACCAGTATTCGGTGTAAGTCTGGGAGGGTTCTCAACACAAATTACCTGCTTTCATTGTAATGGCCCGATAATTGATCTCAACAATCACAACAATGTCCTGGACATTTGAAGAGTTAAACATACACCTTATCTGGTCTGAATCGTATTAGTGAAGTCGGTCCTTCTCACATAAGGTGATGCAACTGCAGTTGTGACTCGGATGTAGCTTAGTTTTGTACTTACCGCCGGATTGGTCGACCCAACAGATTTGCAATGCAGAGTGTCGGTAGAACACGCTCTACGGGCATGTATAAAACCGGGTGGCCACCCACGAGAATGCATGCAGGATCGATCTTTCCTCTTTTCCAATCAGGCTCGAACTTGGCAACAATTTCTTGACGCGTCGTGCAGGCAAAGTTGATCACGATTGTTTACACTCCATTTACTCCGGTCTTCGCCACCCCGACCCTATGTTGACCCAAGTACAAGTAACTTTCACTACTCGACATGATCAGTTCCAATTATATCCTAGCCGTACTCGGGGTCCTCCAGTACGGCGCCTGGGCCTTCCCGGTTGATACAACTTCCGCCACCGCCACCAACACGCCGGCCAAACTACCACGAGGTCGTCGAGCATTATCCTACGATGATGACGATGACAATGATGACGACGACGAAAATCATCATGACGAGACAGCTATATTCACAATTGTGAATCAGCACACGTCTGCTGTCAAGTTGGTTCTCACCCAAGGCTGTGATGGCACTCCCGGAGGCAATGGTTGGGCCCCGTTCCCGTCCATGATCGACTCAGCCGGCGCCGAGTACAACGAAGAGTCTATGACGGGTCTTGATGGCACCGGAGGCGACTGCGCAAGCCCAGAAGGCGAGCTTCATCTAGACCTCGGAGAACTCGAAGTCGATGACTCTCTGGACATTGTCGTACCTGTCGGCTGGCATGGCAAGCTGTCTCTAGCAAGAGCCGAGTGCGAGTTGACGGGCACAAATGAGACACTACTCGAGGGCAGCTTCGACTACCAGAACAACGGCTACGGTGAAGAGAACCTCATGCTAGACTTTGACGTCAGCTTTGTGTACGTGTACTATACTATAACTCCAGTTGTGGAATACATCCTAACTCCAATCCTACCAGCGATGGATATTCCGTGCCCTTGACTTGCTCATGTGGCGGTCCCATTCTCACAGGTTGCAGTTGGGACCTGCTCGAGATGAATGAATGCCCAGTAAGAACCCGGATCCATGGGCCACGTCCGTGACATGAGTTTATACTAACAGTGATGCTTTTTCTTCCCAAAGTCGGAGTACCTAGGCGAAGGCTCGTGCAGCAACCCTTTCAAGGGCAACGAATTTGCAACATCTGCAATGGAGTTCTTCCAACCGTGCCAGGGCGCCGCTTACACCTTTCCGAATGACCACCAATCTAATGTCAATGGTAATCCGGACTGTCAAGCGAATGGAGTCATCTGCTGTATTGGATCAAGCTGTCAGCCTCACCAGAGGCAGTGCACAGGTGATCTCTTGGGAACGGAGCCCTGTGCAGGCTTCCGTTGACAGCCAAGAAGTTGCGCATCATTTTGGCCAAACAATTGTTCACTGGACTATGTTCCTCGAAGGCCTTTTTCTCCTTCCCTAAAATGTTTCTCTCGTCTGATATGTATCAGAGACATACTATTTAATACTTAATATGCTCATTCTTCTTATTCACATTGCATTTTTGTACTGCTCTCCAAACAGGGGTCACGATCATCCTTGATACCACATCGCAAGACCGATGGCTTATGAATCGATTGCTGCTACGAGAATGAATCCCTATCGAATTAATCACCCACAGTCATCGAGTCTATAAATTGAAAAGCCAAGTCCTCATGCAATCTTGCCCATCTTCTTCCCGATCAACATATCCCAATACATTTTCTGAAACCAGAAATGCCAACAAAAATGAAGATACTCACATTTCTCGTCGGTGTAGCCGCAGGTCTGGCTCTGGGACTTCCCTTTGACATCCGCGCATATACCACCACTGCCCTGTCGACACTACTTAACATGATTGACGATACCACGACCAAGCCATCGGACCTGCCCAAGCCGGCAGACGACCACGTCTCGTCCTACATTGCAGCCAGAAACGGCCAGCATGCCCTCGCCACAGGAGATGACTGGCTATACCGATGCGACGGGGTAAGTCACAAGCGGGTACCTCGCACGAACCGAAAATGAAAAATGTTACTGACACAAACACACAACTTTTCAGCAAACAAGTGCCCCTATAAGAGACTGCGAGGTCGTCCTGGCCGAGCTCCTCGCCGTCAAGGCGGGCAAGCGCCTCGTGCTCGGGGAGATCGGCTGCCGGCGCTGGGACTACGGCAACTGCCGCGCCGAGGTGTGCGCGAGCGGGCAGAACTACGTCGCCGTGCGGGCCGCCGACGCCGCCGCGTGGGTCGGCAAGGTCCTCATCCCGCAGTGTCTGGCCCGCGGGCTGACGGGCTACGTGACCAACTGCGACGGCCCGCTCCGGAGCCGCTGCGAGGTGTTGAGGATTAGTCTGGGGCATGTCAATGCTTCGCTGACGATGGAGGCGGCGACGGAGGCGAGTGGCGCGAGTGTCGGCCAGCGGCCAGCCACATTTGCTTCATAAAACCTATATAATCTCTTTCGTTGGACCGGTGGAGTGGGTAATCGTGTTCCGCCGCTGCGGTTGGGGGTCTAGCAGATGCAGTTATGAAAGCTACTATTCTTTCGGGACTCGAGATGCAGTAATATGCAGTATTAATAAGTATATGCAGACAGCAACAAGCTCGTTGTTGCTCATGTCCATACGGTAAAACCTTGATGTGACCTTTTCCGCTTGTATCTCTTACTCGTTCATTCGAATATACTGCTTGTTTCGCCTTCTCCATAGATATACCTTCTCCATCACAGACATAACCTTGTCTAAGGATTCATGCGCCCAGAACTATACTCGGGCATACATGAAGACGTCCAAAGTCGGCCCGTCTCGTATACAAAGTAGCGTTCCCGGCGGCTCAACATTATATCTCCCATCCTTCTCTGCAGGTTCCCTCTCTCTCCCTGTCCCTCCCTCACGCCACCTGGTCCCCAACAAAAGTCCTGGGCTGTTGTTCCTTGGGCTGCTTCGGCCGGAAGCACCTCTTGACGAGCACGAACCCGACGGCGGTCGCCAGCAGCCCAAGGGCCAAGAAGCAGATTATCGCGATTAAAGTCCCAGATCCGGTACCTGAGCTGGATCCCCCGGCCCTGCGCAGCACCAGCAGCGACGTCGTGGCTCGCTGCCGCGACTCGAGATAGGCCATGACGGGGTCCTCCCTTGCTGGTGGCATTGCCGGTGAGTAAGATTGGCAGGTAGGTCGTCGTGGTGGTTGCAAATACGTACGATCTCTCGTCGCTTGGGTTGACGAGCGACTATCCAGTGTAATTCGGTTTCCGGCCCGTCTGGGGCAAATGGTGAGAAGAATCAATGAACTGTTCTAACCTAGTGTAATGCAGCGAAAAATGCATGTTATTGGCAAAGAAGGGGGGACATGTCTTTGTTTCCAACGGTCATCTCAGAAGGGTCTCAGCCAAATGTGAGATCTGAAAGATTCTCTTTGTTTGGACTAGCTTTGAACAATAGAAATCTTTTTTACTACACGCTGAATGCTTCTAATTGGCAAACATTAAATCTTGGTATTAACATTATGTATTCGTTTCGGGGTATCTCCGTCTCATAAAATTATCTTGTCGCCGACCGGCAGCGTTTGTACATAGAATGATATCTTCGCGCCGCTCCATCTAGGGGTGCGCCCACCCATTCCTGTCACCATTCCAGGGCGGATAGCTTGTGTGCCAATATCCGTCGTCATACGACTGAGAAGTCGAGCTGGGCAACGCCGGAGGTACTGTCATATAAGTCCACGAAGCCCGAGACGAGATAGGCGGGGTTACTGTGCTCGTCGGGACAGGTGATGTGGCTGTTTCACTTGACACCGAGGTCGAGGTAGACTCGACTGCAGTGGAAGTAGAGGTTGATAGAGTATCGGTGGCTGATGTTGCCGCCGTTGAAGTGCCGCTCACGACTGAGGACGTGGTAGCAGCAGAATCAGTAAGAGATGGTACCACCGAGCTACTGCTCGATGCATAAGTGGTAGTAGTCAAAGTTTCCGATGAGCTACTGCTGGATTCGGACGCGACGGTAGAGGTAGTTTCCACCGCACTGCTGCTTGATGTGGGCGTTGTGGCAGACGTTGTCACTTCTGAAGTGCTTGCAGATGTGGCTAAAGTACTTGTAGACGTAGATGTTGTCACCTCCGAGGCACTTGTCAATGTAGACAGTGAGCTACTAATAGTAGACGCGGAGAGTGAGGTACTTGTTGGCGTAGATAGTGACGACGTTTGCTGGCTTGACGTCGAAGTAGACGTGGCGGTGGATGTGGATTTGGAAGTAGGCGTCTGGGTCACCGTTGTTGTCACCACATCGGTCGTGGGCTCTACATCAATGACGGATACCGTGGAAACTATCTTTGTGGTCGGGTGGCTTGTGACCACGACTGTGTCTACCTCGGTCTCGGTAACAGGAGCTGCAGTTTGCACGACAGTCGTGTGGGCTGTCGCTACGACTGTGGTATCCGTGGCATCGCCTCCGCTGCCATCAATCGGCACGACGGAATAGGTAGCTCGCGCCTCGAGCACGGGTGTTGTTTCGCTCCTCCGCCACGGCAGGAAGGGTAGAGCCGTGGTAGGCGGGCAGAGGGCAGACAAGGTATAAAGGAGCGGGATTGATAGTTGCGTCCGCATCGTGAAAGGAGAGTTTTTTGGCGTATGCCCGGCTCGGGAGTGGGCAATAAGCACAATGGGCACGGGGACGAACCTCACGGAATTGGGTTGTTTTTATTACTTGACGGGTCTGCGGGATAAGTAAGAAACGGGAGAGATGCTCTAGGCTCAACGGTCTGGATGCAAGGTGATTATATTGTGGTCCTGTCCCACATGACAGTCAGTTGGTCATTTCTTCTTCTTAATCAGATGGCTGGACGAGCTACGCGCGGTTCATCAACGATTCACAGGGTCTGGCATCTGTCGAGACACGATAGATCCTTGGAGTTTTAGTCGGTATGGAAGACTTTAGAGAGGCTGGGGTTGCATCCAAGACAGGAATGCAGGGACCGGATTGGCTGCAGCTAGTTCACCAGCCACCAAGTATATGGTCAAGCGCAGTTGTGCCTGGCGCTAGCGCTGAGTTTGCACAAATTGTTTGCCGAGATTCCCTGGAACCTTGTAACATGTAACATGGGCCATTTATTTGATTGAGCACATCTGAAGATATCACAGGAGATGTATGTGATGCTGTTCCTATTGTATTTGTATTCATCCCAAACCTGGCCAGTTATAAGTACAACCCGCCGGGAGAGCAAATCAATAATAACAACAGTGAGTGGATGGGTCTGGCTGGTCTGGGCCCGATCAATCATGGCCACTCGGGCCCCGGCAACGAGATTACTAGGAAATGCAGGGAAGCTGCAGTCGGAACTGTGGGGCAGTGCGCTCCCAGGATTGTAATGGCTTGCATTCGGTGGTTGCCTCCAGCCCTGCGTTTTGACAAGTCCAACACCTGCGCAAGACGGAAAGTATAGGCAAGCTATTAATGTTGAGCAGTCGAAATAGGCGTAATGATATCAAGATCTAATATCTGCCAATGGATGGAGAAGCAAAGAATCATCATAGCCCAGGAGTGTCACGGCCCGAGCATGCTGTTGCCTGGATATCAATAGTATTTTAGAAAGCTGTGGCCAAGATCGTGAGCTTGGGCAGAGATGTTAGGCACGTCATCTGGCGTGGCTTAGTACATACAGTAGGCCCCAGACAGCAAGCTACTGCCTGCCCTATGGCAGTGACCCCGCTACAGTAGTTCGGACGAAGAACTCCAGTCCATCCATCCATCCTGCCAGTTGAGCCAGTCTGCTGGAATGCTTCGGAAAGAACATTGAATGGCTGAGAAATCATGTTTAGGTTCGCTGAGCCCAGGTACTGAGCCGCGTGCAATGCAAGGAAGGCCATGTTTGTCGATCTCTTCGCAAGGACCAACGCTTATTTGGGGTTTCCTTATTTCCACTGCTGCCGGCAGGGCTGGAGGCGAAGATGATCATATGACAGAAACATTTTGTGGCTCTCAGTCCTCAGTCCTCAGTCCTCAGATCTCGATAAGTCATTTTGATTCGGACGGTTGCTAGCTATCATTCTTCTATTAGCACATGAATGGAAGCGAAGTGTGCGAGTACAGTACTCTGAGCTTCGGGGCACGTACGGCCGGCACGGAGCATACAGAGTTGAGTACAAGCAAGCGCAAGCCGTAGCACAAATCCAGGTAGTGCGGGGCAATTGTACGATGTAAGATGACGTTTAGGCCTAAATCGCATCCAAAATCTGCTCCGCCACCAGTGATCATCCTCTAGCAAACCCGACCTGGAGCGCGAAAGAGTCCTGCCCTGCCTTGTACAGCTGAAAGCACATCCATGAAGGTAGGCTGTTCTCTTGGCCAAAAAGGTAACGAGTCATCTCTTAATAGCTGCCATAGGCGCGAGCCTGCATCACTCCTGCGCGTCGCCGTCTCACAGCCTCATCGTGGCAACCAACCTTGATTACCTGCCTACCTACTTCCTCTTACAAAAACGATACTGTCCGCGCCACTCCTGTGTACGAACCAGTCCATCCGACATCTTGCTTATACATTTGGGTTTCTAGAATACCTGCACCTCTCGGCACCTTTGTTTCGAGCTTCTGATCTATTCCTCTGGACACGCGATCGCAATCACTAGATACTTCCAACCTCATGTCTTATAACCAGTACGGCGGCGGCTACGGCCATCCACCCCCGGGTGGTCCTCCTCCTCAGCAGTATGGATATGGACAACCACCTCCGCCACAGGGTCAGTACGGCGGCTACGGACCTCCGCCCGGACAGTACGGAGCACCACCACCTCATCAGGGTGGTTACGGCGCCCCTCCCCCGCAACCTCCTCCCGGTCAGTACGGCGGATATGGACAGCCACCTCCGCAGCAGTACCCTCCGCAAGGAGGACACTACCCGCCCCAGAACCAGCCATATGGGGGTCACTCACCACAACCCCCATACCAGCAGGGTTACGGAGCGCCTCCAGGCGGCCCTCCGCAACAGAGCTACGGGGCTCCTCCACCGCAATGGGGAGGTCCTCCTACTCCTCCTTCCCTAGGATATGGCCCGCCGCAGATCATCAACTGGGATGCCAACCCAGACGCTCACCACCTCAAAAAGGCCATGAAGGGGTTTGGTACTGACGAGAAGGCACTGATCCGCGTGTTGGCCAACAAGGATCCTCTGCAGATCAACGCAATCAAAGATGTGTACCATCGTAACTTCCACAAGAGCTTGGAGAGCGAGGTCATATCAGAAACGAGCGGCTACCTGGAGAGGGGACTGGTTTCCATTATTCAAGGGCCTTTGCTCCACGACTGTCATGTTCTCTACCGCGCCATGGATGGAATGGGCACCAAGGAGAAGTGGCTCAATGATGTTCTGCTGAGCCGGTCAAACGCAGATTTGCAGGCTATCAAGAGCAAATTTCACCAAACATTTGGAAGGTCGCTCGAGAGCATGGTCAAGGGAGATCTGAGCATGAAGACGGAACGTCATTTCCTGATTGTGCTCGGCGCCACCAGAGCCGAGGATAGCGCACCCGTTGTTCCACAAGATGTCGACCGCGATGTCATGGATCTCTACCGTGCTGGCGAAGGCAAGGTCGGCACCGACGAGATGATTTTCTGCTCGATTCTCAGCACCCGCAACGACAATCAGATCCGTGCGATCAACCACGCCTACGAGCAAAAGTTTAGAAAGCGCCTGGCCGACATTATTCGCAAAGTAAGCTTCTTCCGACTATCTGTCAAGGTTTTCACGTACCATTTGCTAACACGTTTATAGGAATTTAGCGGTCATATGCAGGAGGCTCTGCTATTCCAGCTCAACCACGCTGTCGACAAGTACATGCATGCCGCCGCGCTGCTTGAAGACGCGATGGCTGGACTCGGCACCAAGGATGAGCTACTCGTTGCCCGCGTGGTACGATACCATTGGGACAGCCATGCCATGGCGAACATCAAGGGTGCCTTCCACCAGAGATACAAGACCACTCTGGCCAAACGTATCAAGGGCGAAACCAGTGGCGACTATGAAAGATTGATGGTTGCTTGCATTGGTGAGTCTTGAGATGAGACTCAATAACGGACCTTCATATGTATCAATTGTTTTCTGGCAACGGCGTTGAGGATGATACCTATTCGGAAGACGATACCTACTTTTGCATTATACATGTGGTTTTGGTACACCGCAATTAGCTTTTAATACATGGTATTCCTGGCAAAGTTTGTGGCCGTGATTGCTATCGCTCAGCATGATCAACGGTCGAATCAGGATATGAAGACGGTTCTTTCCTGTAGTACGTGCGGCTTGATTGCGAAGAAGATAAGGGATCATAGTCTCGTTACTCATGCTCAAGCAGACCCATGCAACATGTAACGTTGTGCAGCTCATCTGGGGCGACCACACGGAGTGGTCGTGCTGCGTGGCAGTGGATACACCACCTCCGGAGCCCTTCACCTATAGGCAGTATATGGGCTCGCTTAGGCAGTACCGCCATCAACATGGCTGATTCGAAGCAGATATCGTTGATGGAATGTCGATATTGTGTGCAATAATGACTCCCATCTCGGAGCTAACGTAGTGAATAAGGTGTGGCCCATAGCTTATATGTGTAATTCCCGACAAAGTATTGCTTGTACTTCGGCGTCGTGGTGTTAATATCGGTCGGCAGGGTCACCGAGAATGCAAACTTTCCGAGCTAACCTACCTAACCTAGGTGTGCTTCAGACCTTTCGCCTGTCATTGACGGCCGAGCCATGCGGAGGCACAATGTGACTGCAACAAACAATGGATGGAATTTCTGCCTGCAGGATTCTACATATAAGAAGCATGTGGCATGTAGTACGTACGTACATACATGACCCGTGTCATGAAGACGCGGCGGTCAAGTTCTTCTCCTTTGTAAAAAGTCGAGTCGCCCCTCTCTAACGTCGAAAGTGGACAAGACCCTTCTCCACTTATTCCCAGCGGACGAGCTTGCACTGAAGCCTTGATCTTGCCGGGGCTTTTCGATCCACCTCCGACCCCGTACCTACATTACCTACCTGCCGACATACGTATTTCGCCTATTTCCTTATTATCACACATGCCAATCCATTGACCTTGACTTTGGGTCTGCTTGGAAGACCAAGTCAATATCAAATCATCCTGACCTATAGAATTTTCCTATGAGGTCGATCATCTTGTCGTTGCTTTCCATGTTTTGATATACTCGTATCCCTATATACCTTTGCTTTTTATCCCTTCCTACCAATGACTCTGGAGCGTTCCTTTTATGGCCACAATTATGAAGAGCAACAACCTCTTCTCTCCTACACGGAGCCCGGCCTTTTCCATTCCTCTTCCAACTACAGCTTGGACGATTCGCTGTTGAGCACACAGACAACTTCTTCCGTCGCCCACACCGGCATCGACGGCAAATACAGCTCAATTGCTCAGGCGTCCCTCTCCGGAGTCATACTCTTGCTCTATGCATCGCGCTTGCTGCTCCCAAGGGCGCCTCAGTGGTGCAGCAGATTCGCTCAAGAAGATGCATGGCTGAATACGCCGCACTCCAAGCGGTGGTCGCTCCCAAATCTTGCTCTCCTCTTGCTTTCCGTCGTAGGATTCATCCTCACTGGCTTCTGCGCATTGGCGGCTTCCAGCAAGCCGTGGGCATGGCTAGACTTGGTACCATGGGCGGTATCCGTCCTCGCCATTCTTATCGAGCGGCCACGCAAGACGCCAAAAGCATTATTGACCATATGCCTTGTTATCACTTTTGGCCTCATATTTACCCTCTACGCCCATTATGGCGAGCCGCGGCGGCTCAATGTGCTACACATTGGGCAACTGTGCATCTCAGTTGGATCTATAATTGTCATCTTGTCGATGCCGATGAGGAGCCCCGACCTCAGCACCGAAGGCATCGCGGGCCCTCACGACAAAGCAACGAATGAACTACGCAGCCCCGAGGACAGGTTGACTCTGTGGCAGTTCATGACGGTCTCGTGGATGACCCCAATGATCAGGACTGCCTCGAAAAAGACGCTCAACGACGAGGACGTCTGGCTGCTCCCTTTCGAGTTCCAGCACAGCCGCCTTCATATGCTGTTCCGAGATCTCCAGGGTTCCCTCATTTGGAGACTCATCCTGGCCAACGGTCTGGATTTGATGATCACGACGTCTCTTGGTATCCTGGAAATGGTTGCCAACCTCTCAAATCCCGTCTTGCTCCAACGCCTTATTGCCAGTATCGAAATAGCCGAGGGTTACAGGAGCGAATCCGTCTTCTATGCCATCGCGCTTTTGCTCGTCAGGCTCATAGCAGCGCAGTCTGCAGTTTTCACCATCTGGTACAGTCGCCGCGCTTACGAGCGGTCCCGTGGCGAGCTGATCACGACCATCTACGCCAAAACTCTGACCAGAAAGTCCCAGGGATTTCAGCCGCCAGAAAAGGAGCCAGGCCATGAAAATGGCAATGGTCCCAACGGTGGCGAAGTCAAGGAGGGTCGCTTTACTCGACTTCTCATCTGGCTGAAGCTCCGCAAGAGCCGCCAACAAAAGGTCAATGATGCCAAGGCCCCAGCGTCCATGGGCAAGATTCTGAACCTCATGCGGAACGATTGCTATGAGGTGGCGCAGCGATTCTGGGACTTTCCTGCCCTCATCACCAAGCCCCTTCAGTTTGCCTTTTCCCTCTTCCTAGTCTGGCAGTTCCTTGGGTGGTCCTGCTTTGTCGGCCTTGGCTGGGTTGTGGTTATTCAACTTCTTGGCGCCCTCAGCGTAAAACAGCTCATTGCACGCGAAAAGCTTCGAAGGGTGGCTACAGACAATCGACTGCAGACGACCTCACAGTTTGTTGAAGCCATTCGCCACCTAAGATGGTACGACTGGCAAGGAAGATGGCTTGACAAGATCATGGTTGCAAGAAACCACGAGCTGCATGTCAGAGTCATCACTGGCCTCTGGGCGGCCCTTCTTGGGACCATCAACATTTCTGCCGGAGCCATGTTTCCGGTTGTCACCTTCTTTGCTTATACCTACCTTGCAGGCAATGCCTTGACAGTCGACATCGCCTTCCCAGCCCTACTCCTGTTCAACATGCTAGAAACTAGCTTGAAGGAGCTTCCAGGCCTGGTGATGATGGTCATCAATGCTTCTATTGCCATCGGCCGTCTCGAGTCGTTCATGGCAGAGCCGGACAAGGACGAAGGATTCTCCAACGAGGGATCCACTGATGTCGAATTTCGAGACACTTCTTTCTCTTGGCCTGGAACCAACACCACTGTTTTGCAAGATCTCAACCTCAACTTTACCACAGGTCTGACCGTGATCCTTGGTCCTGTAGGGTCAGGCAAATCAGCGCTGCTCCAGGGAATCCTCGGAGAGTTGGATCGACAGTCTGGGGATTGCACGCTTCCGAGTGAAATGGTTGGTTACTGTGCACAGTCTCCCTGGTTACAGCACATGAGCATAAGAGACAACATTCTTTTCTCCTCGCCATATGATCCTGAACGATACAAGCAGGTCATCGACACTTGTGCGTTGACACCCGATCTTGCCAACTTTGAGCACGGAGATCTCTCCTTCATTGGCGAGAATGGAATCGGGCTGTCCGGCGGACAAAAGGCCAGGGTAGCTCTTGCTCGTGCAGTCTACAGCCAGTCGCGCATCTTGCTCCTCGATGATCCCTTGGCCCCTCTGGACCACAATACTGCCGAGTCAATCGTCCAGAAGCTCCTCCGAGGAAATCTGGTCAATGGACGAACTGTCATTCTTGTAACCCATCGCGTCGATCTTGTGACACACCTTGCAGATCAGGTAATCGAGATCAATGGTGGCAGGGCTCGCATACTCGACCCCGAGGAGATACCTCAGGAACTCGTGGCCTCGGCCAAGGCAGCCGAAGAGAACGGAGAAGTTTCTCCCGACACGCAAGCATCTGCTGAAGAACAGGACGCCGCCATTCGTGACAAGTTTATCGAAGAAGAATATCGCAAGTCTGGCGGTGTGGTTCTTTCAGTATACTGGACCTACATCAAGGCAGGCAAGCTGAGATACTGGGCTGTTCTGATCACCATCTTTACCTTGTTCCGCGTCGCTCGAATACTTAGCGGATGGTTTTTGAAGGCATTTGCAGAAGGGTATAATCATGAGTCGGCCTCTCTACTTCGGAAGGCGGCCTCCACGTTCGCCAGTTCGGATGGGTCTTTTGCGGACCATTTGTTCGACAGGCTTCCTTCCCCAAGCGAGAACGTTGGCCCGTGGCTGCTACTATACCTTGGGATCGCCCTTCTGATGACGGTCTTGTTTGGTATCACTGAACTCTCCCTCCTCCTCATCATGTATATCGCGGCAAAGAACCTGTTTGTCAAGGTCATCACCCGGGTCAGTAATGCGACCTTCCGGTTCTACGACGTCACACCAATCGGCAGATTGATGAACCGTCTCACTTCGGATATTGGAATGTTGGACGGCGGCATCATCTCACCGCTGCAGAGTATGGCCTTCTTCTTTCTGACGTGGTTGAGTGCTTTGGTCATCATCGCTCTTGTCACTCCCGTGTTCTTCTTCTTTGCTGTCCTCATGACGGCATGTTTTGTGTACATCTTCCTCAAATTCCTGCCCGCCTCCCAGAGCCTACGCCGGTTGGAGATGGTCTCCTTGAGTCCGCTCATGTCCAACTTTGGCATCCTGCTGGATGGACTGGCAACAATCCGAGCTTTCAAGGCGCAGCCCAGTTTCCAGGATCGGAATATAGTGGTCACGGATGCCTTTCAGCAGAAAGATCACTTCTACTGGTCGCTCCAGTCTTGGCTCATGTATCGCTTTGACGCGCTTTCGGCCTTCTCGACCTTTGTTCTGACCATGATCGCCCTGCACAACGGTCTGTCGTCTGGGTTGACGGCCTTCGTCCTGACCACTGCTGCACAGTTTGTCGATGCAACGCATATGCTGTGCAAGGTCTACGGACAGTTGCAAATGGACTTTGTCTCTGTCGAGCGTGTCATCGAACTTCTAGAACTCGAGGAGGAGCCGGTCGGAGACATCGATCCGCCGGCTGCGTGGCCGGCGTACGGGGATGACATTACATTCGAGGACGTGACCCTGAGGTACGCGCCGCACCTGGACCCGTCGCTGTCAGATGTCAGCTTCACCATCCCCGGCGGCGCGACCTGCGCCTGTCTCGGCCGTACGGGCTCGGGCAAGTCGACCTTGGCCCTGGCCCTGTTGGCGACGCTGCGGCCGGACAAGGGCGGCATCAAGGTCGGCGGCATGGATATATCAAAGGTCAACGTGCACACGTGGCGGCAGCGCGTGAGCTTCGTGGCGCAGGATCCGGTCCTGTTCCCCGGCACGCTCCGGCAGAACCTTGACCCGCTCGAGGAGCACTCGGACGCCGAGTGCACGACGGTGCTCCATCGGGTGCTGGGGCCCGAGTGGTCGCTCGCCTCGCACGTCGACACGGGCGGCAAGAACCTCAGCCAGGGCGAGCGGCAGCTCGTCGGAATCGGCCGCGCCGTCCTGCGCCGCAGCCCCGTCGTCATCCTGGACGAGGCCACGGCGTCCATCGACCGCGCCACCGCCCTCGCCATCCAGGACGTCCTCCGCGACGAGCTCAAGGAGAGCACCGTCATCACCATTGCCCACCGCCTCGAGGCCGTCAAGGACGCCGACTGGTTCGTCCGCCTCGACGCCGGCCGCGTCGTCGAGTGCGGGCCCGCCAAGGACTTTCAGCGGTAGTCCGTCCCGTCGTGCAGGAGAGAAGGAGAAGGGGAAAGGGGGGCCGGTGACGGCCTCTATGGAAAAGCAGGACGTGATATAGAGTTTCTGGCATTATTCTCTTACCATAGCCCTTCCCTCGAAATTGATTTGTTTTTAATCGTTTGCGAATGGTGTTTGCATTGTCACGAGTCAGTATTCTACTACTAGCTTACCTATCCAGCGAATCGTTCTGCATTAGAACTTTATAGAACCCAGTTTGACATTATATGTTCCATCGTGATTGTCGTGAAGTCGATCCCTATCTATACAACACAAAAAAATATCAAGGCACATTTTGGATTCAGCAGAATGATTTCTTGTTTGAGGGGGTATAGACAAAACTCCTAATCTGACACAAGCAACAACGCATTACTCGCTTTGCGGTATGGAAAAAGAGGAAGACAAGCCCTTGCAAGTTGGTCTTTTTTTTTTCTCCCTACGATCTGGGTCTGCATGTCTCTTTCTTCTTCTCCTTAAGCCGCCGCTCCAGCATTGGCGGCCTCGAGCCTGGCGACGAGCTTCTTGACGTTCAACCACTCCTCCTTCTTGGCGCCGTCTTTGCCTCCCAGGTCGGGACCGACCTCGAACATGGTCACGGCGGCGTCGATGCCGCCGACCGCCACCCGCTTGCCCTCGTGCTTGTCCCAGGCTACCTTGTTCAAGCTCTTGCTGAGCAGCTGGCGGCCCTCCTTTCTCGGCGTCGGGCTGATCTTGGCCACGGGGATCTCGGTCTCGACGCTCAGATCCCAGATCTCGAGCGAGCCTGCTCCGTCGACCAGGGAGAAGACGCCGGGGCGCGTGGGAGACCAGGCAGCGTCATAGACCACGTCTTCGCGGACAAAATCGATCAATGGCTTCACGGAAGTACCTCCCGATTCCACCAGTGTCGATGTGGCGGCTGGGGCGCGAACCTTCCACAGCTTCACGGACCAGTCGAGCGAAGATGACAAGACGAGATCACCAAGATCAACAGGTCCGCGAGGCTGGTGGAAGTCCACCGACATGATGGGTCCGGTGTGGCCCCTGTACGCAACACGGCTATCGACACCAGCCTTGGCGCCCGCGCGGTCGTAGCGATGGCATGGATACATGACACCCTCTTCTGAGCCAACGAGGAAATACGTCGGATCGGCTGCAGGGAAAGCCATGGTGGTTGGGGCCACATCGTCGAACTTGGCAGGGTGGGGGTTGGTGAGAGTGAGATGCTCTTGGGGTTGTGAGAGCATGTCGACTGACCAAGAGCATAGCTGTCCGTCGGTCGAGACCGATATGACATTGTTGGCGTTTTGCGTACCCACAATATCGATCGAGTAGACGGGATGCGAGTGACCACTGCCAGTCAGCGGCGTCTTTTGCACAGGTGCCGACTTCTCCCGGTTGTCCCAAATAAGGACCTGACCAGAATATGTGCCACCGATGATGAGGTTTGGGTGGAAGGGCGAGAACTTGGCTGTGAGGATGTCCGACTGAGCATGGAACACATACTCGGGTCGATCGCGAAGATGAGGGTTCCATACGAGGACCACGCCATCCGGATCATGCGGCGCAGTTGGATTCTTCGTATAGGATGCAAGGAGCAACTCATGGAACTTGGGGTTGGGGTGAAAGTCGATGCTGGTCACCATACGCTTCTTGGACCACCGTTCGTCGTAGAACTGGTGCGTTTCCTTGATCCTGCGCCGGCCTTTGCCTGCGGTGTTTCCCCCTTGCTCCTCTTCCTCGTCGTCATTCTGTGCTTGAAGGGTATAGTCGGTCAAGATGTCGTACTCCTCATCCAGGGCTCTTTCCACAATCTTGGTCGCATCATCCACAAAGTTCATAAAATCCTCCGAGGCAGTGATCGCATGAAGCTCCTCCTCGGTGAGATTTCGGGTGGCAAAGTTGGATGCGGCGACCGAGCCACCAAAGTTGCCGCCACGGATATCGGCAAGCTCCTGTTTTTCTCTTTCCATATCCTCCATGATCTCTGCCCTGAGCCTTTCACGGACCTCCTCATCGTGCTGCTTCCTGTTCCTCCTCTTGGTCGGAGTAGTCATGACATCGGAAATGTCATCCTCGTCTGGAATGTCCGAGTAGGCGCGGGACCTCCTGGATGTAGGTGAAGTCCATTCTTCTGTGGTTTGCGCTCCCGCGCTGTGGAAAATGACCTCCTTCACCGGTTCCGGCTCATATTCGTAAACGGTCTGTAAAGAGACGGTCGACAGAACCTGCGGCTGGGAAGGCGCAGCGACTTGGCCGGTCGCTTGCGAGGCAATGTCCGAGTTCTCGTTGCTCAGCTCTCCGGCACTCAAGACGCTCGTAGGACGGCTGCCCCGATGTATCGGCGAGGATGCTCCGGTGGACAGTGGTCTGCCCTCGCCAACAAGGGAACTGATGATAGACTCGATGTCTCGTCTTTCTTTTCCCGGCGTCGGGGCAAGCAGCTATTTGAAGGGAGTCTTGTTAGCTCTTGTTGTGCTCATAGTATGCAGGTATACAATGGAAGGTGGTGCGTACATCACCGGAGCCGCCGCTTTTTGTTTCCTGCTGCCGCAATTCTCGCTGCCTCTTCAGCTCCTGGAGCTTGGCGCGCTTCTTCGCGATTTCTGCCTGGCGATCCATTGTTTATACTGTCCTCCTCGTTGTCGCTCGCCCCATACCGGGGTTCCAAAGTGTCGTCGTGGAATGAGGAATGCTGCAGGGGTGGTGCCAGGTCGAGGCGACCGACGGGCGGGCGGGACGACAGGTTTAGAGTGTAGGCTGGATAGTGAAGGAGGTTCCAATATCGCCCGTGAACGACTGTCACAAGCTGCGACAGGGTCTTCTCTTTGAACAAATCCACTTCTACACCGTCTTGGCCTCCTGTGTTGTCGCGACGCGGGTAACGAGCGGGAGCTTCAAGTTATTACGGGCGCCGTGCAGCTGCTAGAGCCCAGGTAGGTTTAAGGTAATGAATGTAGGGAGCGACATTGTGCAAGTCCATAGAGTGGCCAGTGCACCGCCGAACTGGGCTAACATTGAACCATCCCATTCCAGTTGAGCTTGAGCTGCCTTTGGTTGCCTTTGCTCTCCAAGAACGCTGATACCTGCCACCCCTAGCACAAGCTCCAGGCTCGAATACCCACATCCGAGCGGGATCCAGCGAATCACGACCCGCCCGCCAGCTGCGAAAGAGCTCTAAGAGCAGGCCCAGCCAGCCCGAAAAGTCTGGGAAAGGTAAAGGCCGCTCTGCGATTTCTCCCGAGCCCAAAAGTGTACAGTCGCTTTTTGGTAGAGAGACAAAAGATCCAAAACCTCGAATCTCGAAATTCAATCTCCACGATATCCGCAACGTACCAGGGCCCCCCAATTGGCATCACTTCGCCCATCCGTGCATTTCGCCCGCCCTTTTCTTTCTTTTACACATACCAAAGCGATCGCACGACCTTTCACAATGTCTGCCTCGGGTGTCAACGTACGTGTTTTCTCTGCTTTTGCCGCGTCGGCAGAAAAATCTCTCTTCTTTCGGAGTGCTGCTTCGGGTCGAACCACGCAACCGACGACCACGCAGCGCGGCGACGCTCGGAGAGGCTCTCCCAACCCTCAATCGCCCTTCTCCTGGCTCTCATTCGCCAGAAACACAGTCAAGACCACGACCAGAAAAGCTAACACAATCGCGCAGGTTCTCCGGTACTCGGCCCTGGCCTTCGGTGTCTTCTACGGCTTCACCCACCAGAGGACAATCACCGCGACGTCGAACGCCGCCCACGCCAAGAAGGAGTACGAGCACCAGCAGCAATTAATAGAGCAGGCCCGTGCCAAGTTCGCCGAGCAGAAGAACCCTAAGCCTCTCAGCGCTCAGAGCAGCCCATGTACGTCATTTTTTTTCCCTCTTCCTCTCTCCCCTCGGTCTTCTCTCGTCCTCGTCGAGAGGCGACGAGCTGGAGGACACGCCGAAGAGAAGAAGGACAAGATTGCTAACCAAAGGCAACGAAAAACAGTGGACCAGGACCCCATGTCGCCGAGCTTTGACCTGGAAGCCTACCTCAACGCCGTGGCCGCCAAGAACCCGTAAAGCGCTGCTTGTATAGAGATCGTGTGGTCCGCAGCGGATGGGAGGATGTAATTGGGACAACGGCGAGCAAAGCACCCGCCAGAGAAACAGCAGGAGGTCTCAGCCGCCATCCCGCCCACAAAAAAGCCAGGCGAGATTACGGTCCCCCCCGAGGGGTTCGCAGTTGAGGAGCAGCGGGCGTAAAGCATTGTACGATTGCCGCGATGCCTTCGAGACGCGGGTGGAATAAACCAAAAATCTCATAGATTTCCTTGGGTCCTCAACTGTGTACATTTGTACAATTATGAAACGATACTAGACTTTTTTGGATCGCCCTTGTCCAGCAAACATGACATGTGATGAAAGCCAATGAAGTCACGACTGGCAAATTCGAATTGCTCAAATTCTTGCTTGAGATTCCGGCTCCAAAGCATAATTCGACTGCGTTCCGCCAGTCAAACACAGGGGTCAAGGCGCCATGAACGATTGTAATGATGTATTCTTGATGATTATTTCATTTCCCATTGCTCGTACCCTGGGGCAACCTTTTAAGCATCTATCTAATCACAGCTTCAAGTTACAAGTCCAAGATTCCTTCCAAGGACATTCCGAATTAGTGACCAGGAGTGTGTTGACTGAATCTATGATCCTGTGCTCCAGCCATTTGATCTATTCAGCGTTTTCCAATGCCCAAACACTTGCGCCTTTTCTTTCTACACTCGACTTGAGCTTTCCAAGCACCGCTGATCGCTTATCCTTGCGTTCCTTGACGGCCTTCTTTTCAAACTCGCCAAAGCCGCTCATCTTCTTCCGTGGCGGCGTGCGGACAGCGAACATGCCGTTCCCAATGCTTGCTACCGACGCCGACATGGAATGTCTCATGACGCTGTTCCGCGTGGGTGTGCTCTCACGGAGAGACCTCTCTGGTGAGAAGATGAGAGACGAGCCAAACCGCTGAGGTGTTGGTGTGCCTTCACGGCTCCGAGTGCTGGCACCTAATGCGGGTCCTGGCGAGCCGGTGGCGAACCGCAATTTGCGCATTTGGTTCTCCAGAACATCAACATCTCCGCTGCGCTTCTCGACCATGCTGGTCATTTTCGTGATGGTGCGTACCACGGCATCAATAGTGGGCACCGCGCCCGTCTTGCCGTTAGCAGCATTCGCAGATGAGATCTTGGCCTTGAGCATGGTGAGACTCTCCTCCGCCTCGGCGAGGGTCTTGGTCAAACGTGCAAAGTCACGACGGAGGTCGTTTTGTCGTGCTGCTTGCTCTGCTGTAAGCGGGAGGGATCGGTTCACCAATGCTTGGTCGGGATCCAACTTGGCGTTGATCATTTTCTGAATCTCGTTTCGCTTCGCAAAATCGCGCTTGAGGTCGCGTTGCAAGTTTTGGCACTCGGTAATCTTTTCCTGCACCTCAATGATGCGGGCATCAGAGAGTTCGTTGACCAAGTCTTCCGAAACGATTGCTCGAAGATCTTCCAGTTCCCCAATTGTCCAATCATCAGGGTTGGCAAGGTCGTTCTTATCTCGGTGGTCGTGGCGGAATGCTTGAGCATGGCCTGCGATGAAATTCTCAATCGAACGAGCATTCAATCCCAATGTATCTATCATTGCGTTGATGTCTCGGTACACGGCCTCAACCTGTGCTGGGATGTTGTCTTCAGCCAAGGGCAGAGGCCCGGTGTGGGCAATGAATTCATCCAGTTCAAGCGTTGGTGCAATCGGCGCGCTGAGTTGTTGTTGCCTCATTTCATCGTCTTCGTCCACGAGTAACTGCGTCTCCTCAGCTTCCTTTTGAGCTTTAGCCTTGGCACGCTGCTCAACCCGAGGATCCTCTAGAGGCTTCTCCTTGCTCACGATAGGTGGCCCTCTGCTGCCGGCACGTTGAGATGTACCAAGAATCCGAGACGCAACCCCAGGTGCCGTAAATGACCGCGGCTGTTCGGTGGTCGTCCTCGACATGAAAGCATTACGCACAGGGCTGGGCGAACGCGGGCTGAGAGGGTTAGGCTGAGGAGGGAAATTGGGTATCCTTCCAAGTTCGCCAAACAGGCTTCTACGCTCTGGTTCGGGCCTTGAAATGGTTGAAAAGCTCCCGCCCAAGCCATCAAACGAGCTGCCTGGTGTGATTGCCGGAGTGGTCTTATCCTTGGACGTAGATTGGGGGCTCAGATCTTGCGCCACGTCCACACCGCTACCTTCGCTCGCACCGTCACTTTCGTCTTCCTGGTCCTCCTCGTCATCTCCGTCGTCGTCTTCGCCATCTTCGTCTTCGTCTTCAACCTGCTCTTCATCCTCACCTTCCCCATCTTCGTCTTCGTCTTCTTCGCCCTCCTCGTCGCTCGAGGAAACCGGAGGCAAGTCTGTAGGAAATTGAAAGCCCGAAGTTATCGGCTTAGGAATGTTCTTTTGACCCACGTCAAAGACTGAGCCAGACAGGGATCCGGATTTAGTAGAAGAGCCAAACAGAGATGTAGACTGTGGAGGCCCGGCTGAGCTGCTGAAGATGGAGCCGGACTGAGCTGATTTACCGGCGCCACCAAAAAGAGAACTCGATTTCTGCGATGATGGCATAGTATCAAATACAGAGCCGACCTTCTTCTCGGCAGGTTTGCCAGCACCGGGAATCGGATCAAACTTCACGTCATATACCTTCTTGTTCGTGGTTGGATCAGGTGGTAACGGGGCATCATCCGTGGCGGCAGGCTTGGGTTTGGAAGCGGCCATACCTGGCAAAGGTGGGATCTCAACGTCGTATAGCTTTTTGTTAGTGGTCGGGTCCGGGGGCAACGGCGCGTCTTCGGCTGCCGGAGAGTCAGGCGGGGAGATATCTGTGGCCTTGGAGTCTGAGAGCGGGATATTGGCCGGGGAATCTGCTGCAGAATATACTGATGAGGATGTGGAACTGCCGAATGGATAAGAAGTCTTACTTGTAGTGTCCGGGGGAAGAGGAGCGTCCGGGATGTCTTGTAACTTCCGAGGTGTCTGTTCCTCGTCCTTGATCTGGGGAGTTCCAGGAGTTGTGCTCCCAAATAATCCTCCAGAGGACTTGGAGGGGAACCCGAAGATCCCACTGCTTTTGGTGGTTGCAGGCGTTTGAGAGAAGAACTTGGAGGGTGCCGGGGTCGCTGTTGGTGTTGTCGAGAATGAAGTATCTGATGGTTGGCTGCCGAAGATGTTGGAAGTTGACTTGGTAGATTCTCCAATTGCCGATGCAAAACCACTTCCAAACATGGAGCCGCCCTCATTTGAATCATTCATGGTGGCTTCGTCATCCTTTGCGTTCGGGTCAGGCATGAAGCTAGACGTCAGTTTAAACGGAGTCGAGCCAAACGGCTGTGACGGAGTTGTGGCTGGTTTTGAAGCAGGTGCGCCGAATGGTGAACTAGATTGCGTTGTCATGGACTGGTTTTCACTTGGCTTGGCTGATGCAAAGATACTTGGCCCACTGCTAGAATCTCCAGATCCCACAGCGCTGAAGCCTCCTTTGTTTGCGAAACTTGCAAAACCTCCAGTAGCAGGGGCAGCTGAGCTGCCGAAAACGCCGGGGGTCTTGCTGGCACTGGCAAAACCGCCGCCGCTTCCAAATGGAGAGCCGCCAGAGGCGCTCGGGGCTGCAGTAGCCCAGGGAGACGCTTTTGGCCCAAGTCCTGCCGCTTGTCCAAACGAAGTTGTCTGACCAAAGGCGGGTTTTTGCCCGAAGGAGGCCTGACCAAACGTGGGACCCGTAGAGGCAGCGGAACCTCCAAAGGCACCGGAGCCGAACGTAGATCCACCCGATGAGGCTGCTTGCGTCGCCCAAGGCGATGCCTTGGCTCCGAGTGCCGAACTGCTGCCAAATGCAGTAGTGGACGGGCTACTGGACGCACCAAAGGCGGTGCCGTTGGAAACACCGAAAGGGTTGGGCTTGGTCGTTTGTGCAGCCGGCACAGCTTGAGCGGGTTGTGCTACACTCTCCTCTACGACGGCCAGACCTGGGTATGTCGTACCTTCCCTGATAGACTCCGTGTATATAACCCACCAGACGGACAGGACTCCTTCTTCGTTCAGAACCCAATAACCAGGAAGTGGACCAGCGGATTGTTCCATTTCATCCGTCGGAATGGGCTTGTAGACAGGCTCCTTTCC